>OW152827.1:4565720-5765720 GCA_933534255.1 Iphiclides podalirius | reverse complement strand
CGGTAAAATCCATAAAGTGTTTTTATTTCACACATTTTTTTCGCATCAATACAAAAATTGTGCTCGATAAATATCATATGGTCTCCACCTCCATCCACATAAAACCATAATGTTTCCATGGTAGCGCTAATAGATCGAGTTCAATAATCTCACGCCAAAGTTATAAATTAACTCAACCACCACGTACATTATTGTAATGGTCAGAGAGAGTGCGTAACCGAAGACAGATTGCGATGTGAAAACCTCTTGTCTGCCCTTTATCCGATATAGAAGCCACATTAGGTACTATTAGTTAAGTAACTTGGAGAAGTGCCAAGTAACTGGCAATAAACAATGTATGTAAAGACTCGCACACTTTGTATGGTAAAATATTACTAAAATAATGTATCAAACAACAGCAACATAATTAATAGTGGAGGTGTAAAACTATAAGACAACGCAATCTCACTTTTGTTAATTTTAAATCAAATCCAAAAATTCAAATAACCAGTCCCTGATTGTCGGCCCGTTGAAGTTATTTATCGTTTACACAACAACAAAGGCTACATTCGAATAGCATTAAAAATGTAAAAGGCGGCGCGTCCCGGCCATGACTTATTCGTTTCGAGGGGCGATAAAAAAAAATTCTCCGCGCCACCGCCGCGTTCACGGGAATTCATGTGGAGTAAAAGGTCGTATCTCATTAGATTAGCTTGCGCCTTCAAGGCGATAGGTCAGAGCTCATGCTTTTAGCCGGGACGAAATGGAATTAGGAGGACACGCGCTACTTCCTCCTCCGTAATCCAATTTACCGCAGGCAATTTACCAAACTAAGCGCACACGCGCTTAGTTTGGTAAATTGCCTGCGGTCCGTGTCGCGCGTGAAGTTTATAAATTCCATCCGTTCGACTCGTCTGACGTTGACTAGTAAACATGCCCCGCATAGTTCTGCTTTATTATTCATTCTCTTTCACCGCGGTGGCGTCTTTGGTTACGAAACTTCTAGAACTCTTCAGATGAGATATATGAATGACTTAAGGAAAGAGAGAATGAGAGAGTAAGACAAATTATGTACAATATAATTGCAGTCATACTTCTTAGGTTTACGTTTTCTCCACTCATTGTTTTATCAGGCAATCGGGTAGACTTAAACTATTATCCCTAGATTCTTGGGCGAATAATCGATCTAGCTAGGTTTCATTTTCAGAAAATGTCCTTTTATCCCTGTTTTCAGGGAATGAAAAATATTATTCGAATACGACGGTAAAAAAAAAAAATGTTATAATAGCTCGGTCGGTAATCGGGCGGCCCCAAAACACGATCACGATCACACTTATTTTTTACTTTTTTTCTATACCAGATCATTCCTTTCTTTATTTTTTATTTTTTTAATTTCCAATTTACACTATTTATGAAAAAAAAAAACCCGAGAAAAGCTCGGTCCTCCAGGTACTAATATTTAATAAAGTTCACTCGTCGATGCCCAATTTTATTCCAACCAAAATTTTATAATAAAATATTATATCTAATGGTAATGGTAGCATTTCAATTGTTCAAACTTTAATGAATTAATGGAATAAATTTTTAAATTAGGTCCATATTTTTACAAGAATGAAAAGAATTAATTAAAAAATATAATTATATTGATTAACTATCATCACAACCCGCAAGGTACACAAAATATTCGCACATAAATATATTACCTGATCGTAACATGTACAATGTTAAATAAATAGAAATGTCAGGAGGACGGACAGAGGTAAATAAATCAGCCCCCAAGAATGTCTATCCTAATATTACATAGATATAATGAATTAAATTATTACGCACTTTATGTTTCTCCGTATTAGTGGAAAGATACGAGAGCGCTCGACAAGTTAGGAAAATTCAATTACCAACGTAGATAAATGTAGTCTGAGGAACGATTTTAGAACAATTTTAATCGAGATTTTATATAAATAACATTAAAACTATATAAATGTATTTTTTTTTCTAGAAAGAGTCGTTTTACGTAAAATGTTTTTTTTTTGCCTCATTCAATAAGTAAACATTGAGGTGTATAAAAAGAACCATTCAAAATTACCGTTTTTATTATAAAATATTCAATATTTCTTATCATTTAAAAATCAAATATTTTTTAAACTTTTAATAAACCACCACAATTAACAACATTATAGAATTAAAAAAAAGGACATCCAATTTGTATAGGATGTTATATAGACACTGTGTGAGAAAAATACACCGGGCAGGAGAATCCATTAGTTTACAAAATGTGACATCGCCTGTACCGGAAAAGCTGATGGGCTTTATATATATTTTTTCATGTCTTAGCGGTATATCGGAAGGGATGTTGGTACACTCAAATGAATTTGTGTCGCCTTAGGCCGAAGTTTACTTTTTGCTACACCGGATGTGGCCTCGCGTAATCCTATTTTCAGTCTGGTCATTTCCTTTCCAGCCTATATTCGTGTACCAATGGAAGCTGTGCTATGAAAAGAAACTTCCTAAATGTGGTCGTAAATTAACTACTTTGAACGTATTTTTCAAGTTAAGATTCTAGCAAGAATAGATAGAATATATGGCACGTTGTCGTTCTATATGAAAAGCACAATATAATGTCAGTGAGAATGGGGCGTTTACAATTGAGTTATAAAAAAATATCTTTTATGTCAATATCGGTGAAGATTTTATTGTAATTACACAACTTTAGTAACTATCCCATTTTATTATTACATTAAGTACTCCAACGTATACAAGGGATCACATATATATCGCTACTCTGTAATATGTTACGTTAGAAGAGATCTGTGGGTAGCTGGCACTTCTAATTTTGATTAGTTTCTATGAAAACCAAAACCTGGATTGAGAGCAAGGTGTGTTTTTTTCTAAAGTTATGAGTTGGACAGAAATTGAAACTATCGACGTTTCGCCGAATTTAATTAGTTAATAATGTGACAGGTGGAAATTATGTCAACGTACACCAAGAACAAATGTCATTCAGCGATCAAAAAAGCGGAAAAACATAATTAACTAATAAGCTTCCAGGTTAGGGCGACCTTAGTGGTTCTTCGTACCCAATAGCCAGTACCATTGCCTCATAATAGTAATATTAGTCGTGTGGTAAAAAAACCGGCCAAGTCCGAGTCGGACTCGCGCACGATGGGTTCTGTATCATCATCTATATATGTTGAATTTTTTAATATTTGTTGTTATGGCAGCTACAGAAATACATGAAAATTTCTACTGTGTAACTTCACGGTTCTTGATTCATTGATTGAATATACTTTATTGCATAAAAGGAAATACTTATTAATAAGTGTGAAATTAGAAAAAAAAAACTGACAATCAAAGCTCGGAGGAAAAAGTAATGTTGAGATGAAATTAAACAAGAAGGGAAAGGAGATATTAGCAGGTACCTTCAAAAAGCGTCAGTTTAAACGACGAACATTAGAGTTTAACAATGGATGTTGTTTTATTTGCATGCACGTGTACATAATTTACGAGATAGTGGCGCTGAAAATTATAACGGCGTAGCGATGCGTAGCACCCGGTGTGTGTTGACGATAAATTTCCACGTATCTCGCCACGGTTCGCGAGAGGCGACGGACGGCGACAGAATTTATTAAGGGACTTATTGCAAGACAAAAGTAGACGATGCGGCAAACATTTGTTCCAAATGAATCCGTCGCCATTTATTTTCTTTTGTTGCATTATATACATACAATGATGTTTAATAATATAGTAACTGGAGGTTTGATTATTTTTTTTTGGTAAATCGTGTATTTTGGAAATTACATTTGGATACTAATAAATGAGTAATGAAATATGCATAATATTTTTCGATCTTACCGACGTAATAAGAAAATATGAACTGGTGTTTTTCACAAAAGAAAGAACTTTAAAAAAAAGGAGAAAAGAAGAAAATCATCTGGATGGACAATAAATAAAAAATAAAGAAAGCAATGATCTGGAATCGAAAAATAAGTATGTAAATGATCGTGATACGAACCGCAGCCGTCTGTTTTGGGGCCGTCCGATTACCGACCGAGCTATTATAACATTTTTTTTTTTTCGGCGAAATTTACCATCATATTCGAATGATATTTTTCATTACGACGCATCTCCATTCTGCAAGGCGTTTAAAAATTGATCCGCTTTACATTATGTGACATAAGTGAATGTGACACGTGGTATATAGAACGTATGGTACGGAAAGATGAATTTTTGAGAAATGCTATAGAATAGCAATCTAATTACACCAATTGGTGGAATTTGAGTGCCTCAGTTTCGGCGCGCTAGTGTCATAATATCTACCTCGTTTTTGTATATAATATCATTGTTTATACCTGTATAAGTAAATATTGTCGCACTCCTTCTCAACTAATAATTACATTGTGAGCGAAGGCTATCTTTGGTAAAAAGATATCAGGTTAGTTTACTTCCTAACCTCTTTGCCTGTTCGCGCTAGCTTTGCTAGGTTGATAAATATCCGTATTGCATTTGCAAGAAGATTTCTTAACATTATAGACTTCAAGAAAGCACATTTAAACCTTATTTGCATTGATCATAAAAAAAGGTCAACGGTTGCATGGCCACCAGCATATACCTCAGCTTAATAACCTTCCTTCAGAGTTTGTTCATAACTATTTATAGGTCTCCTATTATAAACTGATTTTCATTTGAAAGTGAAATAGACCAATGCTACTAGCAGATGATGTCGCTTTTTGGGGCTATGTTAAAAAAACAGAAATAGTTCAGGTGTCGACGAACCCAAAATCATTCATTGTATTGAAACATAACATACAAACAAAACAATATGTTTTTCGTCAAGCAATAGACTACAGAAACAGATTCTGCAATCGTTTTAAATTCCCATAGCTTGTTTTAAGAAAACGAACATCCGAGAGTTAGTCAGTAAGCATTTGGAAGCGTACTTGCGCTATTTCATCGTCTTATTTGCATAGAAAAAGAACGTGACCATACTGCAAGTTCATTTTTTATTTATATTTTATACTATAATAGATATTAAACCATAAAGGGGTAGATACGATACGACAGCGCTATCCTCAATTTACCGAGCTTATTTATTGTTGTATCGTGATATGAGGTTGGCATGTAATCACTTCCCGGCACGTAATACAGTGATTTTATTGTTATGACTTAGATGACGAGTTGACGTCTTAAGCTACAAGGCCACTATTGCCTGAATAAATTATATAATATTTCAACCATATCAGTTAGTGAATCTGGTTGTGGAAAAAAGGATATTCTATAAACACTAAGATTTGAAAATCGATACTGAGATTACGAGTATCCAAATAAAGAATACATTTCAAAAGTCGGATAAAGACAGCAGGCTTAAATAACTTTTTTTTTTAATGTGAAAAGTTGCCAAACGAGCAGATGGCTCACCTGATGGTAAGTGAATACCGCCGCCCATGGACATTTGCCACACCCGAGGGTTACAGATGCGTTGACAACCTTTTGAAAATTGGGCTCCGGCTACCTCACTCACCAGAAAACTCTTACTCTCAACTTAAACACTGCTTCTAATATCGCTATTTGAAATTCATATAAACGATTCACCTATGAGGAGACGCCATGCGAAAGCCATAACCTTATCAAAATTCAAATACTTTGTGCTGCCGGCTAGTTGTCGACGATATTATTACGTCGATAAACTTCGGATGGTGTATTACTTGTAAAATATTCACAGTTAGTAGGTAGAAGACGAAGCTAACGGAAATTATGTTTCTAAATTGCACTGCAACGGATATTGCATGTGCCGTGGCTTTTTTAATATTATAAATAAAATTTTCCATTATTTATGTTTACGCGAATCCTACATATTGTTTAAAAACTTATTAACGCAACGCTGTGTTCACACCTCAGTATCTTTCGGTAAATTTTTATTGATATTAATTAATTATTGGTGACTTTAAGAGAGAGCATACAGAAACATACTTAAAAGATAAATAAAATGAGGTCTTAAAAATTAAAAAAAAATATAAATTTAATTAAGTCAGTGAAAGTCAGTAGACTAAATAGTGTCATAGAACTTATTTATCCAATGTAAATATCTAATATTTTGAACAAAAATGTTAAAAACTTAAAACATCCCAAGTTCGCAAACGTAAACCTTATTTCAGAGTGAACATAAACTTATTATTTGTGTGCAATACAAGTGAGAAAGTTTCGAGACTAATATCTCATCTCATATCTCGTTGCTACGCCGGACCAACCTCGAAGCAGAGGGAATATAGAAAGTCACGAGTTAAGAATCCAAAAACTTTGTTCACACCAATAACGAGGAAGTTTCATCGTTCCAAGTTGTGGGGGGTTTCTAAATGCGTTCATAGTTTTTACTTTGCTCATTTGCCGCAATACAAAAATATCTTTCAAGAGTTCAGCTCACAGAAAGAGATTTGTTTAAAGTTCAGCTTGTGTGGCTGTGTTGACAATGAGTACTACATTTTTTTTATGTAATGGCAAGCGAGATGGGTGTTCGCCTGATGTTAAGCTATAACCGCCGCTCATGAACATTGGCAAAACTCGTAGAGTTGCAGATACGTTTCGAGTTTTAATAAATGACCCCGGCTACCTCACTCAGCAGATGAAAGGAAGTCGTTGTACTTCCCCGGACGGAGCTGCCCTTTCGTGAAAAAGCGAAGACTGTTGCATGACCCTACCACAGTTACGAGATTGACGCGAAAAGGCTCTAGGCCTGAAAGCGAATAAAAAATATCACCACCGCATATCACAAAAATATATCGTAACATTAAAGTGGTAGAAAAACTGTGCTTTGATCTACTAATTACTAGCGACCCTCCCCGGCTTCGCACGGGTGCAATGTATTATACGTATGAACTTTTCTCTTGAATCACTCTATCTAGTAAAAAAACCGCATCAAGATCCGTTGTGTAGTTCTAAAGAAGCAAACATTGGGACAGACAGAAAGCAGGACGACTTTGTTTTATACTATGTAGTGATGCACAGCAAAGAGACGTTTACATTTCAAATATAGATTTAATTGTAAAAGTCCCGAGTGCCTAATACTAGGCTATAATAGTTGTCAATTTTACAGTCGTTCATTTGACTCGCTCGATTATTTGAAATGCTTCCCAGTTCCTTGAAAATACTCGGTAAATTCATTAATTTCAATATTAATTGGTCCACTCGGTAATTTAAATTTGAAAGAATATCTTGTCAGCCTAGATGCAGGAATTTGAATCCTGCCTTTTCTACTCTCTATAATTTGAAGCGTAGTTTTAGAAATTATTTAATACTATTTCAAAAAACGTTTTTAGAGTTTGTGACGATTGTGTGACATGAATGATGTAGAAGTTTCTCAGCTCTCACTGACGAAAATTCATTGGACAATGATAGACTGAATTCGTTCGCTCAATAGAAAATTAGGGATTTCTTTTCAAATGAACATTATTAAATTATTATTCTACAATTGTTTAAAATAATAAATTTTGATCAAACTCTTGTTTACTTTACGTTTTTTACCTCACTTCCCAAATCATAGTTTAATTATGTTTCTTACATATTGCGATTCAATATGGAAAGAAGTTTACTTATTGTGAATGTATTTTTCGTTTCAAACTTGTTACCTTTATTTAGGTAGCGAGAAACAGCTAAAAAAAACTTTCACACCACATCCATATTATATAAATCGGACTAAACTTCCTCCGGCAATGAAACGACGTCGGCAAGGTAATTAAATCACTTCCAACACATCTAAAGAGAGACTGTAAAATAGTTTCCGACTCAATAAATACTAATTATGTGCTCACTTGCAGTCCAGTGCAAATTCTCATTTCGTATCTCGCAACCACCATTTTTCTTTGTTATAAGGACGTCTCTTATTGTTTGCTTAACGCAATCTAAAATTTTTGGCCTTTAAAATTAACAACCAACAATCCTTACTAACATTATAAACGCGAAAGTTTGTATGTATAGATATGTTTGTTACTATGAGATGTTTGTTACTCTTTCACGTGCATGGATAGTACTTGGGGTTGAAAGAGTATCAAAATCTCCACCAAGCCCAAACTTAGGTAGATTAGTAGTGGGTTTCTCTTCCTCGATAATAAGACAATCAAAAGCACTAGTGCATTTAGACAAATTCATTCTTTTTGATTTGTTCTTTTAAATCCGCGCCACGAAAAATGTCCGAATACAATGTATAAAGGCGAGCTAAACCCTAAAGAGCGCTCAACAAACCAATAGGAAATAGAAAAACAAAGCTCTTCGAGTAAACAGGGATGTGTTTCACCGAAGTTTTTACTATAATTTCAAGTTAAGTGCCAATCTCCGCCCATGGACATTTGGAACTCCTCTAAGGTTGCAGATGCGTTGTCACCTTATAGTGGGCCCCAGCTTCCTGTCTCACCAGACGAGACGCAGAAGTACAACGCTTCCACTTCACGCCAGCCTTTAGTGAGGTGATGGTACTAACCCGGACGGACCTGCCCATTCGTGCAACAGCGAACATACCACAGAATTTTTTATTATAGTACAGAGACTTATTAATTAATAAGAATACTATTTCACGATGGTAGTCAGAGAAAAAAAAATACAAGTATCATGACTTTGTAATACATTTAGTACCTATATGTATTTCATTACATTTTTTTTTCTCAGAGATAAAAGAATATTTTTTTTTGTTAAGTTCATGTTCTCTATTTCAAGTTTGTTTTCTAAGTGTTGTGTTTACCTGTAATTTAAATATGTACATAGTTTACAACTTTAGTATGAAAACATGTAGAAAAGTACGAAAAGATTGTCGCAGCTGTGGGAAGCGAACCCACGTCTTCGGCATTCGCGGCCTGACGTTTTAGCCACTGAGCTAAACGGCTGATAGCCACAGCGACGAAAATCTTAACGCCTTCCTTCTACATTGTTATTTAGCATTTGAAGCAATGCTTGGCGCATCTATTATTATATCGTTTCCAGCATACAAACAATTTCGAATATCGTTTTACAACGATAATTTGAACGAGAGATGTCGCCATTGCTTTTTATAAAATTTTTAAGTTTTTTATAGTGCTAATCTCTGCACTTAAGATTAAACATTAAAACATGTAGAAAAAGTACGAAAAGATTGTCGCAGCTGTGGGAATCGAACCCACGTCTTCGGCATTCGCGGCCTGACGCTCTAGCCACTGAGCTAAACGGCTGATAGCCACAGCGATGAAAATCTTAACGCCTTCCTTCTACATTGTTATTTAGCATCTGAAGCAATGTTTAGTATTAAGTTAAACATATTTACATTTCAATGTTCTGTATGTATTTAGTTGGTAAGCCTTAATAAATTAATAAATAAATAAATAAATAAATAATACCAAGTCTCATATTCAGCCTTCTCAGTCGTTATCAACAAAAAGTCCATGTAAATAAATGTAAATAAAATTTTTGCACAGTACCGTATCAGTCGCCGAATTGTAATGTGTTTAGTAAATAATGTGTATTCGACTTCATTATCTTAATTGTAACAAAGTTTATAGGTCAATTTTTTTAATGGAAACTACTATAATATACTATATTAGAAATTGTTATTTTCCTACACAAAAATTGGCGTTTTTATATGTAAAAAGTAAAACGAAAATAAATACATACATGATATTATATATTTAATCAATCGAAGTAGGTGCCATTATTATCCATGGCATTTCGCAATTTTATAGGTAGTTCATTTATTCTATTGAAAAAATTACGGGAGAGCGAGTCAATAAAATCTTTGAAGTCTATTTGGCCTGCCCCATCGGAATTAAATTTTCTTCCTTGCAAGAAATTGTCCAAATTCCGAAAAAAATTGGTAATCTGCTGGAGCTAGATCTAGTGAGTATGGTATACCAATGTATTATGGTATGGTGTGCTTCACTCGATTCATGCGGTACCCATTTCCCGAACTTTTCCACTTTTCTAGTTCGTTTCAAGTGAATTAAAATTGTTTTGTCACCCACACCGAAGTCTGCCGCTAACTCTAACGTGATTTGCGATGGATCTGCTTTCACAATCATTTTTAATTCTTCGTCCACGGGTTATGTTCTATAGTTCAAAATTTCCAGAACGAAAATGTTGGAGCCAAAAACGTACCGTGTCTCCTCTTACAGGCCGTCCCATAATAATTAATCTTCGAGCTGTTTCTGCAGCGTTAGTGGCACGGTGGAACTCGTTTAACTCGTTTAATAATATTAGAAATAGATTTAATTTTTTTATGTCGACTATCGAAATGTCGACCGACTAGGCGGTTCACCTGCCCATGGACATCCACAACACCCGATGGCTTGCGTTGATAAACACCACGTATTTGAGATCGAAGTGGGCCCCAATTAATCGAAAGCAAAACTCCCAATATTTTTTTTTTTATGTGAAAAGTTGCCAAGCGAGCAGACGCTTCACCTGATGGTAAGTGAATACCAACGCCCATGGACATCTACACCCAAGGGTTCCAGATGCGTTGACAATGATAGTGGTAACCGACCTGCCATTTTGAGGGTGAGGTGACGCCGCCCTCTCGCCCTGCACGAGGAACAGTGAACCCCTGTCCGCGTCCAATAAAATGGACACGTTCTGGAGGATCTTGTGGCACAACACGCGCACTTCCAACTCGTTGCAGATGTCTTTTACCTGCGTACAAACGACATTTTTTTAAGCTACACGCAAATAGTCAGACAAGGTTTATTTGTAAACTAGGTCATAATTACATTATTTTTTTTTTATATTATATAAGACCTGCGTACGACCTATTATGTCCTACGCATGCATGATCTTCGCCCACACGCACCCTACTCGCTTGTACAAGTTGCAAATAGTACAAAATAAGTTTATCCGCCGCGCAACCGGTGCGCAGTGGTATCAGCGCAACGTCGACCTGCACAGCGATTGCAGACTCCCGACGATTCGCGCACATTTTAAAGATTTGACAAAACGGTTCTTCGATAAAGTCCAGCATCATCCCAACCCTCTGGTGGTAAGCGCAGCAAACTACCAACCGGACACAAACGCGAACGTAAACAAGCGTCGCCCGCGAAACGTCCTCATTGACCCGGTCGACGAAGAGGACTTAGATACGATGGACCCACCGCCGGGGGTCCCGCCGGATAACACTACACCCACAGTTAGTGTAACAACAATCACACCAGTTCGCCCTCGCCTCCGAGCACGGCGAGACCCACACAACGCGTACACAAGGTATATATAGGTATATATAGGGGTCTCGGTCCGAACCGGCGACCTCGACGGCCCTGAGATGACACACCATAGTAGTTAAACGCACGCATGAGCACATGCGCGACCCTACCCATAGCGGAGGGTCCAAACCCGTGGGTTCTGGCTAGCCCACCGGTTCTGCGTCCGATGAAGCTTTAATAGTCTCGGGACTGAAAGCAAAACATCAGTTAATACAAGATACAAGATTATTTTTTTTATTATTACCAAACATGTGCTACTCGAGCACTTATTTTTTTATTTAATTGCTCTTTTGTTTTATTTACGCGAATATTTCTTATTTTAACAGAACCATTTTGAAACCTTCAACGTTTTAAATAGTTTTCAACATTCATGTACTATTACAATATACTTACGCCGTGGCGTGTTATTGTATGTGCAACTAATATAATATAATGTAAGTCGGAAGTAAATATAAAAAGAGTAAAAAAGAGTAGTTAAGGTTCACAATTTAACGTACCATAAAGTTTGGACAATGATAATTTTTCATTGTCATAATTGTGAAATATCGCCGTAAGATACGAGTCGCTTAATTGAAGCTTGTCAATTGTTACAAAAAAATCGGTTGATAAATAAAAGAGAAAAGATGTATTTTTTCTTTGCATATGTATACAATATAGATTTTTCTAACCGAATCCTACGATTCGAGAGCAGTGTAATAAGCATCGAGAGCGAATTGCATCTCGTTAGTAGCGTAAATAAGTAGTGTTGTATATATCCCACACAGCCATCGATGCTTGATACGCATTCACTTCACCATCTGGGCGAACAAATAGACACTATTATAATAAACGTAGCAAAGAAAGCGCTCTAATACTTGATACAGAAAATATTTAATTTTATAGTATTCTTTTGTACTTTCATTATTCCAGTTTCTTTTTGAAAGCAATTGTTATTCCTGACATCATGAAAAGGTTTTAATCCATTAGATTCCTATCCAATAGATAAATGAAGTTTGAAATGATGATAGGTATCTTTTTCTCACTTAGATATTAAAAAGATATTGAGAAAACTCAATGTTGCGATATAACAAATCGCGTTGGAGATTTCAATACAGCTGTTACATAAAATCCTATGCAAGTTATTAAAATAAAATGGTCAATTAAGATTCAGTTCACGCGAACTTACAATACAGTGATAACAATAAAATAAATGCGATTGGTTTAAATGTTTTATTGATATTATAAAAAAAATATTTTTGAAACTTGGACTTTTCGAGTATTTCGAGTTTCTGTCGAAGCAACATTAAACTCCGCGATAAAATGCGTTAAGGCTCTTTTGTATTAAACAAAACATATAACCACAAAGCAATCTTTTAAATTATTAAGAAACATATCGTATAGTCATATTTAACGTATCACTACGAAGAAAATTTATTGGTCCACCTAAGGTTCTAATTTGTGATAGAATTAACACTGAAATTTACAAGATAGTGCTAATTAAATAACAATTCGGTGTACTTGTTCCATTTTCGTTGTTAAATTTTTACCATGTAACGAATACAGAGCATATTTAAATTGTTATAATGTTGAATAAAAATGATATGAATATGATATAAGAATATAAATACGATATAAGTACTATTGTGAGGTGTTTTGTAAATTATTCTATCTATAGTTTTCCATAAATATTTTTTCCATATTTCCATTCCAGAACACTACTTGCATACACTGCTTCAAAATGCTTTCGTCCTGAAATTCTTTAATAGTTTTTCAGTGTCTATGGCAGTGGTGTGCAACTTTTTTCTACTTTATCTAGTTTAGATCACGTATAATATTAAAACTCTGTGTCGTGTATGTCACGAGTAGGTTTAGTCAAGAGGTTATTTCACTTTATAGATATAATATAATTGTATCAAAACTTCACGGGAAATCGCCCAATCGATCTAATCCGAAACCGATCGCGATCGACTAATCTACTTTTGGTTTATATTCCAGAGATTAACGACCTAAGTGAAAAATACATAAAATGACTACACATACTGCTTGAATTTCTTACATAGAAATATTTATATTCTACTAGTGGACCCGAACACGACTGAAGTCTGAAAACAACTTATAAAAAAAAAAGAATGTTGACCGAAATGTGAATTTAAACCATTCTCGAATCGACCTGAAGAGACACACAAAATTTCATCAGCCATTGAGGAGTTCAGAAGAATTATATATATATATATATATATATATATATATATATATATATATATGTACAGCGTGTCGTTACCATCGCGACAATAAATGAATACACGTCTAACCATACTTGCCAATAATCATAAAAAAATATTAACGTTAAACAAAATCCATAATTAAAAAAATATATTTTTCAAACAAACTAATTAATTAAAAAAGAAACAAAATTTGTAACATCCTATACAACTCGCGCCACAGCGTCGTATTACAAGCCTCTCCTTCTAACAGTATGTTTTGTCTCTTTTAAATTTATTCAACCCATTCATATGCTTTGTGACCTTTACAAATGAACTTTACGTTACAGTTTTATATTTAAGGGTGTTCTAAAATTCTGTTTTAGAAAATTTAATTACTGTAAATATTGATGTTTAAAGAATGTAAATGTTTAATACAATTTTAAAAAGTTATCCCCTATATGTGTGTTCATTTATTGTCGCGATGGTAAAGACACGCTGTATATACTAGCTGACCCGGCAAACGTTGTTTTGCCATATAAATTATTTGTAGGGGTAGAAGACGATGTTTGGGTGAACCACCCTTAACATTTAGGGGGATGAAAAATAGATGCTGTTCGATTCTCCACCCTGGTCGATATGCACACAAAATTTCACGAAAATCGTTCGAGCCGTTTCGGAGGAGTTCAATTACAAACACCGTGACACGATAATTTTATATTTTAGATAAAGATTGGATTAACGCTACATTTAATACATTCAGTCAAATAGATCAGTGTTCTGCATAGTTATAAATTACGTTTAAGACTTTAAAATTCGCAAGAAATATAATTGCTTTTGTTATTTTATTAAAAACAAGGACTGAAAACAGTTTAAATCGTTATAAGCTTCGTTTTTAGGGTTCCGTACCCAAAGGGTAAAACAGGAGCCTATTACGAAGACTCCGCTGTCCGTCCGTTTGTCACCAGGCTGTATCTCACCTGATAGTTAGACAGTTGAAATTTTTACGGATGATGTATATCTGTCGCCGCTATAATAACAAATACTAAAAAACAGAAAAAAGAAATCTTTAAGTGGGGCTCCTATAAAACAGGGATGATTTTTTGGCGGTTTTATTGATAATGGTATCCCTTGGTGCGCGATTTAGACTCGCACTTGACCGGTTTTTTTTTAATTGTTTGGTTGGTTACCTCAGAACACTATTTATGGACAGATTTTAAAAATTCCTTGAATTTAATTTTTTTCTGCATTGAATTTGGATTAGCTCCCAAGTGGTCGCATATTAATTTCGTCGGTTAGTTAGTGATAGTAGTCCAAACTATGGATATAACTCAGGGAAAGCCTCGAAATCAAATAGAAATAGTTGAGTGTGATATTTAGTCTTTTTTGTTTGTAAAATGCTAGTATCTCTCTAGTGGTCCTTTAATTCTATAATTGTATTTCACTGTCGAAACTTCACTGTTTTCGTGTCCATTCAAGTATTATTACTATTTCCTTGTTGCTCCTCGTCACGTGTTGCTGCACGACCGAGCGCCGCTAATGCCCTCGGCAAACGTTATCGGACGCGATCGATCGATCTCGTGATCGAAACGCGCGTGTTATCGGCGCAGACAGGGAAAAACCGGCCAAGTGCGAGTCGGACTGGCCCACGATAGGTTCCGTATCGTTATCTATAAAAACAGCGATAAAATCATGTCTCTTGTATGGGAGCTGCATTTATTTTTTTTTTTGTTTTTAGGGTTCCGTACCCAGAGGATAAAACGGGACCCTATTGCTAAGCCCTGTCTGTCTGTATGTACGTCTGTCACCAGGATGTATCCCATGAATCGTGCTAATTAGTCAGTTGAAATTTTCACAGATGATGTATTTTTGTTGACGCTATAACACGAAATACTAATAAATAGAATAAAATAATATTTAAGTAGAGCTCCCATACAACAGACATGATATTTTTAACGTTTTTTTAAGACAATGATGCCCTTCGTGCGCGACTCCTGCTCGCACTTGGCCGGTTTTAATTTAGTATTTATTGTTATAGCGGCAACAAAAATACTTCATCTGTGAAAATTTCAACTGTTTAACTATCACGGTTCATGAGATACAGTCTGGTGACACACGGACAGACAGACAGACAGCTGAGTCTTAGTAGTAGAGTCCCCATTTTAGCCTTTGGGTACGGAACCTTAAAAACACCGCAAGACAATTAACGCTTACGTTTCTGTATGTGATAATCTAAAGGCTTGACCAAGTCTTGTAAATGACTTTTATTCTTATTCTTTTTTGTTATATGGCTTAGGCCGCAAAAATTAAAATAAAAAAAATCTTAAAATCAAAGTTTGCAAATTTTATTAATAAACGGTTTGACGGTGTTCGTGTCGATTTCAGCATCGTAATATACAATTTAATGTGCTGTATGTAAACCACTCCATACAAAAAGTCAATGTTAACAGCAAAACATTTTTAAAAACTTAATTTTTTTTTAAATAACAACTACAAAAATATTAGTCGCCTTCGGAAAACTATTTAAATAGTAGATATAATTTAAATCTTTTGTTAGGGCCAAGCAACAGTCCTCGCTGTTGCACGAATTAACAGCGTCTCCGAGTAAGTACCACGACCTTACAGAAGACCAGCGTGAAGTGAATGTGTTATACTCTTGTATTAACTGATGTTTTTGCTTTCAGTCCTGAGACTATTAAAGCTACATCTGACGCAGAACAGGTGGGCTACCCACAACCCACGTGTTTGGAGGGTATGGGAGTGTTATACTTCCTGCGTTTCGTCTGGTGAGTGAGGTAGGTTACTTTGCGTTAGGGTGTAAGCTTTTAAAAAAATATTTTCATCCTTTTTCATAATTCATAAAACAATATTATACTATACAAGAATAATGATGCTGTCTTATTCAAAATAAGAGGTTTCAAGTGAACATGTTTTTGAATGATTTGGCTCAAATCGATCCAAACTGCAATTGGAACGGGCAAGGACGCTCTACCCGCAATACAGAGCACTTCAATCTAATGGTTTTCATGTTACTTAAAAGTAAGTACGGATATTACAAAGATATAGCCATTATAGCACTTTGCTGAGTATTCTTTAAACTTATATCAATGCGGTAAGTAGAAAAGCTTTCTTATATTATTAAAGTAAAAGCGGCTTAGAAAATATTAAGTGAAAATGAATAATTTCGAGTATAAATTTTAATGTATCTCCTACCCATAACGTTATTAAAGATTTTTTTCAATATGGAGCTTAACCAGAGTTTAAATACTATACTACTTTGACGGGCTTTAATCCAGACAAATCATCTTGACGCGAAATTGTCACTAATGCGTGCTAAAGGTCACCCGCACCGACCTCAATTTTCACGAGCGACACTAGGCCCCTGTCCTCGTCATTAAGAAGAAAAATTCGTCGAACCGACGAGCATTTGTTTTATCCCCCTTCGTCCATTCATCCGCGTCCTCGGCGCCGCTGGTACGCAAAATGATTAATCATCGACGATCCGGGTCGAAAGGTGGCCGCATACTCCCGGAGAACTCACTGGTCCAAAGTTGCATACGCCTCATTTATAACTACGCGTGCAATGTTACGAATGCGATAAGGCCATACAACTATAAAAATAATGGTGATTTTTCTAGTCAGTGTTTTTTTCAGGTCGAAACACAATAAGCCTTATTAATCTAAGATTTTAATAAAAATATTTGATTTCTACCCATACACGTTAAACACTCCGCAGAAGTTGAGAAATACGTACTAAGCACCTCTAAACAGATTGTTGAACTATGGTCCATAGACCGTGCCTAAACCTGAGAAAGTGTTATATCAAATATCTCGCCTGAAAATTTACATTACAGTAAAGGCCCATTTACACGGTGCCAGTTTCTTGCCTGTTGTATACAATTAAATTGAAGCAATAAATAAGTTGCATGGTCTAAACAACAAATGGTCTAACCAATTATTGCGCGCAATTTATTGCATGCAATTATTGCTCTTGCATGTACAAGAAAATGGCATCGTGTAAATGGGCCTTAAGACAGCAGGTTTTGCCGTCGAAAGGGCACGCTCGTTCAGGTAAATACCACGGTATCACAAAAGACTAGCGTGAAGTGGGAGTATTATACGTTCGCGTTTCGCTGGTGAATGAGGTAACCAAGATCAAATTTTCAAAAGGTAAGCAGCACATCTGTAGCCTCACAAGCGTTGTAGATGTTCATGGGCGGCGGTATGATTACCGCAACTACCATCGGGTAAACTGTTTCTTTGTTTGGCAGGCCGCATCAGATAAAAGGAAAAAAGTAGCGGAAATCGTTTATACATAACACCGCTGGGCTCATTCCTAACAAGACAAGACGAGCGCTTCATTTTCTATGAGCGGACAGAATATGCAGTAAACCGTAGGTGTTTTTCCATTGACATGCAATTTGCAACAAACCCCGCAACCACCCACACAGCCGAGTACGTTTCAGATCGAGACATCTAAAGACAGGGAACGGAATGCATTAAATAAACCACTTATCCCTTAAAGCGAGTGTATTAAACTCTCCATTACGCTCTCACATTGATTAACTTTTCCGGACGATAAACTCTAAAACTTAACCAGACGAATCTAGCGTGGGTCGGCGACCTCGATCCTATAATTCAAGCTTTAACAAAACAACAAAGCATCGCTGTAACGACTCACTGGCGTCATGTTGTGACTTGGCTTCCTAATTATGTTGTTAATAATTATAATATTGAGACGTGTATGTCCTTTATAATTTATAAAGAGTAGGTACTTATTGTGAGTCAATAATATAAGGAAGGGTAAAAACTAAAACAGATCAAGCACGCAATATAAAACCCAATTTGATTCCAGATTATTTGTTTAATATATTAGTACCTGGTGAACCGAGCCTTGCTTGGTTTTTTTTGGTTTTCTAAAAATGAAATCGATTTTTCGCCCCCGAATCTACACACATACTAAATTTCAGGAAAATCGCTGGAGCCGTTTCAGAGATTTCGATTATGTGTGTATATATATATATACAAGAATGCTTAAAGGATAAGATTACACCATTATTGATAAATGTGTTTTTATTAACACTTTTTATTATATAACAAAACGATCTATTAAATCAGCATAAATTAAATAAAACGCGTTCATATATCTCAAAACATTTATGACTTACGCAAATTTATACATAAAAATTGTGAGATGAATTTTTTTAGAATATTGTCTCACGTTGGAGGGTGCCATTTGGCATAGCTTACTATTTATGCATACAAAATAAAAAAATTTTACGCGCTTTAACTTAATTCATAAATTGTTTACGTACACACCGTCAATGTCAAACACTGGTGGTAGGGCTACGCAGCAGCCTTGGCTGTTGCACGAATGGGCAGGCTCGTCCGGGTAAGTACCACGACCTCGCAGAAGACCGGCGTAAAGTATAATACTTTCGCGTTTCGTCTGGTGAATGAGGTGGCCTGAGCCCAATTTTCAAAAAGGTTGTCAATGCATCTACCTTCGGATGTAGCAGACGTCTATGGGCGGCGGTATTCACTCAACATCAGGTGAGCCGTCTTCTCGCTTGGCAACTTTCCACAATAAAAAAAGTCAAACACGTAGTAATCTGTTGTTCATACACTCGCGTAAAGTAAAGATTGTCTCGCCAAAGAATTTTGAAACATCAGTGACTGAAAAATAATAATTCACAAAAGTTTGTTTATGAATTACAGTCTAATTTCTACAAATGGACTATTTCCAGTAACAAATAAAAATGTAAAACTAAAATTAAAGGTTGAAATTGATGAAATTTTTGCAGTGAAGTATTAATAATTTACGTATATAACGCAAGAATGTTGTTTTTTTTTTTTTTTTTTTTTTTTTTTTTTCAATTTAAATGATAACATTCATAGTCATTCAACTAAGGAAGGACAACGATCTGAAGGAGCATGGGGTATTATTATTCTGACGGTTATCGTCTACGCCACGTCATACACTCATTGAGTAAATAACATGGAAATCGGAATGGGAACAGGAAGTCGCATCAAATGCCAAGAGCTTGTTTGTCCTTGACATTACAAATTTTATTTAAAAAAAATTACAGTTAATTTTAGATAGAATTTCAAGAACTTATGATCACACCATCTGATGATTATATACGGATAGTTTGCCATCCAGTGCAATGCTGGAATTGGGTACCCTGTATTAGCCCATTACTAGCAGTGGAACGATGTGGGCTTATATGATGTTGGCAGAATCAAAGGATTCGTTGATAAAGACAGATATAATATCTGGTTACATGCGAATACTACACATTGTTAGATAGATATAGATAGATACTTAATTTAAGAATGTTATTGCGGTTAATTATGTTATTAATTCTTAGTTATTTAACCTCTGTTTGTCGTAAAGAATTACAAACAAACATAAAACAGTTACATTGTCTTGTATAGCTTATCATTTTACTAATTAACCAAACTAAAAAGGGTTTTGGCCTAACCTAAACCAATCAATCAAACCAAACAATCTAGTATAGAGCAAAACCCTTCGGCAGAGCTTTTTGCCTATGGAAATTTTATTTATCATCTAATAAACACTCTTTTGAATATATATCTTATAAATCGATAAAACAAAGAAAATATGCTTCGACCCATGCAAGGGTTTTCCTCGATCATAACATATTTATTACGTTTTGATTACACATTTCCTTCCTTTTTGTAATTTGTAATACCTATTACAGAATGGAACTCTAGTTGAGTTACTGTCTTTTTGTATTGCTTATTAAGATGATTTATAAACACCCTCTTAACATTAAAGTGCAGAAATCTGAAAATTCCTCTACAAAAAGTATGTTGTGTACGCGTGCGTGCGTGCGTGCGTGTGGAAACACATAAACCTAAAATAGACCTTGTGTCAAGCTGAAACCTTTTTTAGGGATTCCGACATCTATTCGTAACATGGACACAACGAGCGTAACGCAATAAATTAGGAATGAATTTTTTTCGGTCTTTTGTTACACGAATACAAGCAGACAGTTGAAACAGTTAAAGAATTATTCAAAACATAATACTATACGTATAATGTAAGCGTTTGTTTCATTCTACAATATTATATCAAATCTTATTGAGCTTATGATTAACTAGCTAATAAACGCGGTTTCGCCCGTGCCGTCAAAGGGAATTAACAATCCTACTTACTTAACACTTATCGTTATATTTTGGACAATTCACGTAAAATCTTTATTAATTATAGCCTGTATTAGCTATATTATATGGTAAAGTTTCGTTAAAATCCATTCAGTAGTTTTTGCATGAAAGAGTAACAGACCTCCATCCATACATACAAACTTTCGCATTTATAATATTAGTAAGGACGTATCGTATTGCAAATGTTTACGAATTCTTTTGATGAAGATTAATACAATAAATTAAACACATGTCAAGAATTCGGGCCCAGTATGTTAAGGTCAGACGATTTAAGGAAAGAACGTATGGGCGTTCTTTAAAGTTCATAAACCTTGACACGCAATTAAACAAAAGTAAATTTTCCACGGCACCGTTGATGTAAGGACTGAAGGTAAAGTTATAAGGAATAAGGTAAATTCACACAAAACACACTTATAAAGTAAGTCTATACAGCGTGTCGTTACCATCGCGACAATAAATGAACACACGTCTAACGCTACTTGCCAATAATCATAAAAAAATATTAACGTTAAACAAAATCCACAATAAAAAAAAATATTTTTCAAACAAACTAATTAAGTAAAAAAGAAACAAAATTTGTTCCTTTGTACACAATGGTTATTAGGGCATAGTCCATCACGCATCCCTACTGTAAACTGGCAGACTTCACATACCTTTAAAATATATATCCATTTTCCTATTATTTCGAACATATCCATGATTTCTCAACGAAAATTTAATGTTTATATTAAAGCTTATGTTGCCCGCTATTGGCGGAAAATAAACAAAAATCTTTCACAAAGACACTTCCGTTTAAAAATCCTTGACATAAAATATGTGTATCATAATTTGTTTAAATGAAAGAAAGTAATTGTTCACGGTACTGTACGAAAATCACTATACAGGTTGACTTTTTTAAGTGTATCCATTTCTTTTTAAATTTAATTCTAGACATAAATAATGTTCTATCAAAAATGATAAATATTTAAAATCACTCGTAAGTAATTGATTACATTCATTTGAACTTATCTCAAAAAGTGAGTGATTTATACGCAACTCATTTATTTTACGCGCGATCATTCATAACTAACACGCACCCAAGTTCGTGCACAGTAAGATTTAGGTATTTATGAATGACTACCGCATTGTCAACACGTTCTGTTTTTTAGGGAATCGAATGGCGTTTTTTTGGAAAAAAAAACTATATATAATAAACGAATATACTACCGAGTCTGAACCTCCTGTGTAAATTTGGGCACCTTTAAAAAAATCTCCCTGTAAACTATGTCGTCCCGCTTTCTGTTTGTCCCTATGTACGATTAGACCTTTAAAACTACGCAACGGATCTTGATGCGGTTTTTTTAACTACATAGAGTGAATATAACATAACACAAACCGGAATATAACAAAGGTGAAGTCATGGATGGAAACAGAATTGAGTCTTCGCGAAAATATTATTGTATCAAACTTGCAAAAGTTTGCAATGTATTGTACATATAAACGTTCCTCTTGAATCACAGCACAGAATAGAAGAGAGCGATTTAAATCCGGGAGGCCTTTAAATCGCTCTCTTCTATTCTGTGCCGGGAGTGGGAAGAAACAGATTTATTACTCAAGTACATATACACATTACATGCGCACATACTAAATGGAGATATTTTTAAAAATAGTAAATACAAATATAATTTTAAAAAACGTTGAACGCTTTGAACTTCTGTAAATTAAGAAGAAAATCTTATAAATTATCATGTGAGTAACGACATTCAGCAAAATCTAATAGAACAGAATCTGATTTTGATTCTCCGTATTCGATATTATCGCAATTGACTTGACTGAGAATTACATTTTATCGAGTTAGAAATAATAAATAGAACGAAGCGGAGGCACGCGCGCTGCTTCCATCCAGCGTACATATATCTCCGTTGGTGTATTTACACGTAATTATTATCGAGCCTGGCGCGCCATATTATCGGCGCCCGGCCCGAACACAAAGGTCCAAATTGGTACACATGTATGCAGTCCGCCGATTATGTTTAACAACATCTAGTTGAGTAGTTTACAATTTTAATTACACGACGTTTGCTGTATTCCACCGGACGTTAGTAATAAAACACGATAATAATCACCGTTGTATGCTAATAACGCAGGGAGGACAAATGATATCGTAATATATTTTTCCGCTTTTTAGGATATGGGGGAGATGTAACAAACCGATTAAATTCTGTGAGACGAGATTATCATGAGATGCGATGATCTCAGATGTCATCGTAAATCGTCTAATTATAAAATACAGGAACCTTAACACTATAGCCGTTGTTATACATATAAACCTTCCTCTTGAATCACTCTATCTAATAAAAAACCGTATCAAGGTCCGTTGCGCAGATTTAAAGATCTAAGCATACATAAGGACAGACAGACAGCGGGACGACTTTGTTTTATACTATGTAGTGATGACATAGCGAATATTCGCGTAATATTACTGCAAACGTAATCATGTTTTAATGTACTTTAAACAATAAAAATGAATATTTACACAAAAAATATTTAAATTTTAAATTTTAACTCAGAATCGCAGAACGTCGTAAAGTAACGAAGTATGGGCTGAAGTCATAACGGAACGCTGGAATTAAATGCAAAGTAGTAATTTGACTCTGCGAATAATTTAAACGACTGAACCGCGTAGGATGAAGTCGTAGGAGTGGAGTACATTTTAATTTTAAACGTTTACATATAAAATGTAAATACAGAAGTTGATAGCATACAGAATTAATAAGTCGTTAGTTGTACAAACCCTTGTAAAGATTTTGTAAACAGATCGTTTATATCCTACTTTTGATAGTTTTTATCATGCACGTTTTCAATTTTAATTTAATGACTCGGTGGCGTCTTTGCTAAGCTATTGGCTTCAGCGTCGCGAGTCGTGGGTTCGATTAACACACGGTATAAGTATTTGTGTGATCCACAGATGATTGTTCCCAGATCAGGGTGTTTGTTTCACAAGGAGGGATGACGTCAGACAGGCGGCCGGTCATAAAAACATAGCCAAAACCACTTACAAAATGACTCACAACCAATTGATTTTAGGCGAATATTATACATATTTTTTAAAATGTAAGACACATTTTTACACAACATTCTCTAGTCCCAAACTAAGCAACGCTTGTATTATGGGTAATAGACTTAAACATACTTTTCTTTTGTAAATAAATACATATTATACATATATAAACACCCAGACACTAGAAAAACACTATGTTCATCGCTCAATATTTTCCAGTAGTGGGGATCGAACCCACACCCTATGAGGCAGGAGGCAGGTACACTACCCACTATTCCATTCGGGTCTGAGCAATAAGATCTGTAAACTAGTTTCACTTAATAATACTAGGATTCTCAACTCACCAGCTCAAAAATGAGCTCCTTCTCGTCGAGCTGTCGAAGCTCGTGCCTCGACCGCCGCTGAGGCCTTGAGGGGGTTGCGTGCGGGGGCTGGTCACCGAGGAAGGTGGGCGTACCGTCCACGGTGGTCACCAGCGGCTTCAGCAGTCCGCCACGCTCGAACTCGTGCGCCGAAATCTTCCTGTCAAAAGCAACGATCTCTATTATGTATTTTATTAAACACCATAATTAACTCGTGGCTGACATGTGGGACTAGAAATCCGAAGTCGTTATATTCTTTGGTTGTAGGTTTCAAGTTTCTTGATGCATCACTGTTTCATAATTTAGCCAAGTGTACAGAGCAGATCAAGCTCAGGACAAAATAAGAATAATGAAAAAAAAAAAGCTCTTTGTCTCTGTCATGTCGTTTGGAGCAAATTAGATTAATGAAGATATTGTCGTAGTCTTTGTTTCGGTCAACATTAAATCTGTTAAAAGTTATTTATTCTGTTAACACATTAGAACTTACAACAGTTTACCCGGTTGTAATTATTTAGAAGACATTGATATATTAAGATTTACTAATGGAAACTTTCAAACCTCTTAACGCGAGCTCATTATCTATATATTATATATAATCGGAATCTCGGAAACGGCTACAGCGATTTTCATGAAATTTAGTATGTGCATAGAATCGGGGGCGAAAAATCGATCTAGCTAGGTTTCATTTTTAGAAAATGTCCTTTAATCCCTGTTTTCAGGGAATGAAAAATATAATTCGAATATGAAGGTAAATTTCGCCGCAAGAGAAAATGTCATAATAGCCCCAAAACAGACGGCCGTGGTTCGCGTCACGATCATTTACACATTTATTTTTTTTACTTTTTTTTCGATTCCAGATCATTGCTTTCTTTATTTTTAATTTTTTGTCGATTTGTTATTTTGTTATTTGTTTCCCTTTTTTTTAAAGTTCTTTCTTTTGTGAAAAACATCAGTTCATATTTTCTTATTATTACGTCGGTAAGATCGAAAAATATTATGCATATTTCATTACGCAGTAATTTGTATCTAAATGTAATTTCCAAAATACACGATTTACCAAAAAAAAAAAACAAACCGAGCAAAGCTCGGTCCTCCGGGTACTGAATATATTAATACAAAATGTGTTATACATATTTTTTATATTAAAAATAACACATTACATTTATACATTACATTAGTATTTGAAACGAAGATCATAGAATTATTAATGCATACTTGAATGAAATAAGAAATTTAACAAACATTAAACCATTAAGATGCACGAGGTTGGATTTAAAATGAAAGCTTTTTTTTTGTCAAATTTAATCTTTTGTGAAAAATGCATACTACGCTTGGGAACATCTGGCAGGAATGATTCTCATAAAAGCATGGCTAGAAATAAAAAAAAAACAAGGCGCTCAAAGATGCGACGAGCTAAGGCAAAAGTCCCCGTAATCCAACGTCAAAGTAGAACCAAGGGCATTGGAAACAATAGGGTTTGCAACTAATATTCGATACTTATACGGTAATTAACCATAAAGTTAAAATACAATTTCACAATTATTATTACATGCACGTAAACATTATTCACGTTGGTGTCAATCGTATTACATATGCTTATAAATAGGTATATCCTGGATATAATATATATGTATATATTTATATTTCGATATATTTTAGGGATCAGAAGTTATTACCATTTTGATTCCGTAAGTAAATCCCGAAGCTAGTGTAACTAACATTTACTTTTTTTTTTTGCATAAATTAGGAATTTGTTTTGATGTAGTAAATAAATTCGCCATCAAATAGCTTGATACGAAAAATATACCTTTTTCCTCGCTCATAAAAACATGAACAGTGCACGGAGCCGCCCGTTGCACATTGCACAATGACGTCGCTTAACGGTGCACTGTGGACAATTTTCCAAGTCGAAGGCACGGTCGTCAAAGCCACTTAACACAAAATTGCTCGTTCTTTCGAAAGGGCACTTTTAGTAAGGTACCAAGCGATGTTTGAAATCATATTCGAGAAATATTTTGTATATTTCGACAGCCCTTAATGTTCTATTGGAGGGTGACAGAAGATTGATGAAGGTTACCCGGCAGCGGGTTACGGCGGCGAAGATAAGGCGTATTATTGAAGCTCGAATAATGCGGAGGTAATATATGCGCTTGCATAATTCGCTCCTGGACACGTCTTTTGCGTGGAGCATCATTTATAAAGATTATTTCCTTTACAGGGAATGCGATTTATTTTTATACTAGCGACCCGCCCCGGCCTCGAAGGGTGCAATGTGTTATACATATAAACCTTCCTCTTGAATCACTCTATATAGGAAAAAAGCACATCAAAATCCGATGCGTAGTTTTAAAGATCTAAGAATACATAGGGCGGACAGCGGGACGACTTTGTTTAGTGATGTAGTGATGATTTATCAATGCCATATTACGGAAAAGTTTTTCAACTCATAACATTAAATAATAGATTTCTTTACATTGATACCCAGATATTTACTTTTTATTAGCATTATATTTCAAATAAATTACATGCGCTTCGTAACCTTTTCTAGTTTTTCTTTTTTAATTTCGTTTCGTTCCTTGCTTCTACATTTCGCAGTATTAAGGACAAAACTTTATAGCCATGTATTGGCAGAATTTATCCTCTACCTTTCAATGAAATGGATTAAAATCTTATAAACCAGCGTTTGTAGCCGTGTTTATGTAGTTGAAACCAATTGAACGGTGGCCTCGAACAAGCAATGTCACTGTCACGGGCCAATAAATCATGCGAATGTCAAAAAGGAGCACGCGCCAATTGCACCCCGTAGGCAAATTACTCGTTGAATTTTCAACAAAGGCGGCCGTTATTGTCGAATGGGTTAAATTCGAGGATATCGTCGACTAATCGATTACCTATTTCGATGCGGATACAACAGATGTGTATATATACAAAATTGATATAATTAACCTAATGCAACTGTTTCGGCTGAATTTGTGGTCTTGTGGACAAATTCCTCATTCGGAGATTCGAATTGAGCGAGAAGAGCAAACGAACATTCCCGTTCGCTACACGTCCATCGCCGTATTCATCCGTTGAACGGTGGCGGCGTAACATCTCTTGCAACTAGTTTCGATTTTACTAATTATTGTCCGGACATTTGATTCCGTGTGCTTGAAAGTTATTTGCGGTGGTCCCAGTAATAAAGCAGTGCAGCTGTGGAACGAACGATGGCGACTCTTCAAAGACGGTTGAAGATGAATGGTCTTTGTTCCACTAGACTATTCGAGAAGCAGACGATAAACCAGACCAGCTCCGCTGTCTATCGAAGGTCACCCAAACAGCATAATTAAACAAGCTTCATAGTGGCTCAGTGTCTAAGGATCCACCTGCCGGTGATGAAGTAGGGAATAAATACAGAAACAACATAGTCGTTATTAAAAAACAACGTCACAGACATGTTCAACACAACAGCGTCAAAAACGCTCTGGATATATGGAGTCTGGATAAATGAGAGACAATAATGGATTATATAGTCCCTGGTTGGATCGGATCACGTAATTTTCTGCCACGCACTTAAAAACAAAATCGAACGAGTTAATAAACAAGTGTTATTAATTTATTTTATGAAATGTACCTGACTATCTGACTCGGGACCTAGGGGCAAGGAACCTTTTCCTACAGTTTTTACCAAAATTCCGCATTGCCTGATGTTATGGGTTAATGAACAGTGTTCTGCCAGTTCTTTTGCTGCTGCCCTTGTCGTTAATAGCGAGTAATTTGATGAGGAGCTCAGAGATTCACAACGATTTTTTGTAATTAAAATTTAAGATTAAAAATTATACTGATGCCGGCACCGGGGATCTAACTCAGGTTGCTTTAGTATATTAAATTAAAGCCCGCCCGGAAAATTGGCTATCATTGCTATTATGATGTAATCATAGAAATATAAAACCGATAGTTTGTTATGAAAAAAACCTTATCGAAGAAAATTTCCCCATATCAGAAATGAAGATGATATTATTATTTTCAAGACCAAGTCTCGTCTCGACTTCCCTTAAATAAATAGGACAGTGGCCACTGCCAACCAATTGGGGAAGTGGAAAATGAACATGTCTCTTGCGTCAAAGAACGTTGGTTTAATTTTGTCTACTGCAAAAATATTGTGTGATGAACTCAGTATTTTTCTCTTTATATATCTATAGATAATTATTACAAAAGAATAGTAGGTTTATGTATGTATGTTTATCAGTTACCTATCACTGCTCAGACCGCTTCATTTGTACATGATAACTTTTGGTGTCTATTATTTCCTAAATTATTATATTTTTATTAGATATCATGCTAGGTAGTTCAATTAAATTTTACAACACCTGTATGATCTCTACATATGCAACGGATCTAACTGAGGCTTTTCGTAATTGGCAATTACTTAAGTTTTAAGAGTTTGTGCAGTGGGCTATTTTCGTACAAAATACATGAGAAAAGCGTAAAGCGTTAATTACACGACACACAGTTTAGAAGTTTTTAACATTTAAGACACTTATAAGACTTTAGCACGGTACAAATTAAGGTCGAACATTTCGTCTATTCCATTAAAGGTAAAATTAGCTTTGTTTAATATATAATTAAAGCTTGCTTGTAGCACATACTCAGTAATATATAATTAGTAAATATTAATTAATACCCACGTACATTTCGACGAGAGTAATTTCACCGTAAGTCAAACTGTTACATTCCGCACCTTAAAATTATAAAGCTAGTACTACTACCCATTTTAACCTTGTGTAGCGAGCTGCTATAATAATTGCCATCTTGAGTGTAATTTAGTTTAGCAAGCAAGCTGCTTCAATACAACTATTTTTTTTACACAAAGTACAGTTGCCGACGAATGTATTCCATTTCCAGACATTTTTATGTAGAAAAATTAGTAAGCGAGTAGCGACCGGTTCAACTTATGTTAGCTGATCATCACCGCCTACAGACATCTACAACACTTAACGGATTGCAGATACGTTGACGAAAAACCATTATAAGATGGGCATTATATTCCATGATAAATATGAGCACTTGAACACGAAGTCTTTAAAGCACTTTGCTGCACATGTAAGCTGGAAAAAATAAAAGTAATAGAAAAAAGAACATATGTAAGACATCCCTAACGGTTTGTATTAGTAGCGTAGTGTTTGTTTTCGATTACGCATTGGCACAATTCCATTTTGACCATGACCAACTTGTAGCATAATTTTAGCTAAAGACGCGTTTTGTCTAACACGTTCAAAGTCCGTTGTTGTAAACGCTGTATTGACTCTTAAAAACAACTCGTAAATAAACATTTTACGTATGATTCTCTTGATCATATCTACAAGGTTTTATTTAAAACATATGATAACTGTTGTTTCGTTTTTTATATACATTTTTCTTTAACTAAGAACATTCCTAAAATGTCGCTATTTTTAATATGACACATATAATTCCATAATAGCTCAGTGTCCGGGCGCTCGCCTTTAGTTCAATATAGTCCAGCAAGCTGAGTTCGATCCCAGGTGCCAGCAGCAACGAAATTGTTAATTTCGTGGTGCTGACCATCGCGAGGAAACCTGCATATTTTCGAAATAGTAAAAAAAATTTCGAAAAATATGTGAAGTCTGCCAATCTGCAGTGGAGTCGCGTGGTGGACTATGCCCTGATACCCTCTTTCCATAGGAGGCCTTTGCCTAGCCATGGGACTTGTATAGGCTGTTACTTTACTTTACTTTACTTTTACATATAATTCAGAGTATTAACGACACATAATACTAGTTGTTAACCGCGGCTAGAGGGAATTAACAATGTTTTTTTTTTTATTTTACACCAGAATATCTCGCAGATGGCTGAATTTTTCCCTACTTAGTTGACACTTGTCATTACCTATATTTCGAACAGTTAACACTAAATCTTTATAAATTATAACCTATGTGTTATTCTGATATATAATCTATATTATTGTAAAGTTTCATTAAAATCCATTCAGTAGTGTTTGCGTGACAAACTTTCGCATTTTTTCATTTATAATATTAGTAAGGAAGTAAGGATTTATTTTGTACTTACAACTTCTCATGGAAATAAACATTATAAACGTTATGTAATAATATTTTAATGAAACATAAGCAGACTGTGTTCATTACACCGCCATCACTTAAACTTGCGACACACGTCGCAGTGTAGAGAATTTGTGCGCCCCAATAAAGCCTTTTAAAGTTCATCTCACAGTTTCGACCTTGCTGCGTATAATTGTAAAATACAAAGCTATTTCACGGTCGGTTACCCGAAATCAGATAAGCCGTTGCCTGTCCTCAACGAAGTCAAGTGTTGTAGGGCCACCGGGCTGGCTACAGTTGTAACTAACTAGCTGAGGATCCGCTGTATGCAACAGTCTAAACGCTTTTCTTTTTGTAACCTGACTAACTGAAGTTGTTATAAATATGCCTCTGATGCATTGAGGCTGTTTTCGCACCAAACTGGCTACAGCTGAAACTTCTATGTTATCTCTTGTTGTTACCTGACGGGGGTCGTAGCACCCGAGCCCGAGCCAGCGCGGGAGGGCGAGGCGAGTTCAGCGCTCGGCGGAGTCGCGTGGGACACCAGCCATGCGTCCACCACCTGCCGCGTCGCCTTTCTGTAAAAAAAAACGTCGCATAAATGTCTTTTTTTTATTAGAAAAAGTGGCAAACGAGCTGGCGGTTCACCTGATGTTAAGTAATAACCGCCGCCATAAAACATTTAATTTCCATACCAATAGTAACAATGTGTTTGTCCTTCGTTAAATTTATAAATGTACTATGAATAAATATAAATTTATAGTTGGAAATAATAATATAATATATAAATTGGAAGGTTGAAGAAGATCATAGGCTACTTTTTTCAGTCGTACAACATCTCGAAATTCCCATGATTTGACAAAATATTAAATCTAACTACCTAAAAAAACCATGCTTCAATTCAGGTGGATTAGAGAATGGTTTATATTCACAAACGTATATTCACTTTAAATATCTCCATATAAACATAATCTTTTTTCTTAATTTATTTTAGTGTCAGTCTGTGATTTGAAAATAAATACCACATTTCACAAGAAAATTGTCATAGAAAATGAATTCATTTATAATTATTTAATTTTTTTTAATATTTTACAGGGTTCCAAATATATTTTTTGTTTATAATTTATTTTGTATAATTTACTCGTTTCAATAATTCCTAAGCACACAAATATCGATCATCTGTATACTGGAATGTCTTAAAAGAATTTTTCATATGACGCAAGTTCGACATGCCTGAAAATATTATTTTTTGCTAAATCGCTTCTGAAGTTGATATAAAATATCATTTTCCAGGCATACTTGCTTGAAGCAATTTTTTATAAAAACAAAGGGAGGAATTGCCTTATTAACAAATAGCTCACATAATTTGATGTTCGTAAAATAAATAATGGTAACGATCGATATGGCTTTAGGGTAATGAAAATTTATCATGAAGCGTATCCTCCTAATATGAACCTATACTAAAGTATTTTAGTTAGTTATAAGATCAAAAAAATACACTAAAATCATTACAATAAAACAGCAGATAATTATTCAAACAGTTCATGTATAGAGAATTAGTTAAGTTTTAGGTTGTTTAATAAAACGTACGGTACGGTGATAAAATGCATTTCATGGGGCAAAATGAAATATGTTAATGTTGACTATAAAACGACTTCTTGGTCCAGACGCCTTTCCATTATTCACCCGACTTAAGACCATAATAAAAAGCCGTCACCCAGTCAGAGATGAACATCGTAAAGTTCCATAACACGACTGCACATGCAGCGTGCAAACCCTCACAATAAATTTTATAGCAAATATTTATCACCAGCGCTGCACATAGAACCGTGAGCGCGCAGGTAATTGGTCATAAATGCCATTTTATTATTTACTCGTAAAAAAGTGGGAGTTTTGGTTTACGTGAACTAGAATTATAGAAGGTAAGCTAACTGCAACTCACGGAGAATTATATTTTAAGGTGTAGGTCACACGTAACCGTATTTTATTTTACTATAAGCGACCCGCCCCGGCTTCGCACGAGTACGAAGACGCACGCAATGTATTATGCAATGTACATATAAATCTTCCTCTTGAATCACTGTATCTGTTAAAAAAAAACCGCAACAATATCCGTTGCGTAGTTTTAAAGGTCTAAGCATACAGAGGTACAAATAGACAGCGGGACGACTTCGTTTTATAAGTATGTAGTGTTAATTTGTAGAAAAATGGATGACAAATTTTTCGCGGCTGCGGCCGCGCCTTCCGGAATCGCGCCCAGTCTTAACATCTCAGCCATCATCATAGCCGTTTCAAAGCACATTTTGGATATCATTAAAGAGACTTGTTTTGTTTTTCAGACTTGTTATGTATTCATAAATTAGTGTCAAATTGGAAATTTCTGTGCAAGCCACTGGATCGGAATCGTATATAAAAAGTGATTTGGTTTCAGCGAACAATACTAAATCATTTTATGCATTTGAAAAGAACATGTTGAATTTAAATCCAAATAACGTCTGTTCAAAAGCACCATTTAAAAACTATAGTGAGGGGCGGTCATCAGTGAAGTAAAAATTCAGATTTTTTTACTTTATTCTTTCTTATAATATACGAACCATATAAAGGAATCCAAATCTCACTCCGAGACCGGGTGAAATTTAGGAACAAATTGAATTTATATGCAAAACCGGCGCCTTGTACACTACGCTTTGCCAAATTAACCGACGTTTCAAACATTTTACTACCACGCTCGGTACAGTAGCATGCACTCGGTAAAATAGTTCCACAATAAACCAGTACATTTCGCTTTATTCCGAGAACGGGCGGTTTTTACCGCGAGTAAACGCGTAAGTTTATCAAACGCTTTACGAGATTGTGTCTTTATGTTCGCTGTTAAATTCCCAGCGCGTCGAGGCTTCCTTATTGTGTGCGTGTTTGTATTTACGTAGGAAGCGCTCGACAATTGCGTAGATTAGATGATTGCTGCGAAATTCGCAATCGTGCGTTAACATAAAATATATTACTCCAACCGGAGTCAAAACGTAGCATGCTCAACGATATTATTTTATTAAAATATGTAGATATTAATTTATGTCATAATCTTCTTATAAAAGTAATTCTGTTACAACACGAACATAAATTTCGTAACAAATACAAAGTAGCAATTTAGAGAAAAATGTAGTTTAGATAATAAGATATTAGATTCTTTAAAAAATTCTAAATTGAGATTTTAACGTAAATTATAGTAATGAACTTTAAATATTTTACTTAAAAACAACATGTAAACAATAACTACGTAAGAATCAGAAAATGATGTTTCATTGGAAATTATAACTATTATTTATCCAAGAACAAGCGGATGAAAATGGGACGGGGCACTTTAAATGTCCGCGAATCATTTTAAGCCACAAAGGTAATGCAGCCGAACCAATAAGATAAAGATTACGTTAGCCGTCGTACAGCGAAAAAGTAAAACCAAACCGGCAAATCAAGTTTGACAGAGTTGGGGTCTAACGAGTGCCAAGTTGCATGCTCGCTACGTAGGAGGCGTTTAGGGACTTAGCTCTAAGGATACAGGACGGAAAGCTCCCAAAACATTACAAGCCACTGAGTATCTATTGGTATTTTTGCCGATACACTGGGATCTCTCTGCAGAGCGGTGTTGTGTTCCTTTACACTGACAAATAAATAGCAGTGACAAGTCAAGAACAAATCCGTATAAAAATAACGCCAGCTAGTGTTGTGGCTTCACTCGTGTGGGGGAGTTTACTTGGGTCCTCAGTTACATTAGAGTAATGAAGATTACTGTTTTGTAACTGAGATCCAACATTCCAGAACAAAAGAAAAAACTACCAAACAGTGTAGAACGTCCTTAATGGAAATCTACATATTAATATGTGATGCTAAAGCTGTAACCCTTTTTATGATAATTGCGCCGACGGAGGATTATGAAATTTCTTAATTAAATCTTAAAAAAATTAATGCATACATTTTTTTTAATTATGCATATTTAAAATAGATTAAATCAATAAAAAAACATTAAACACACTACCATGTATAATTAGGCGACCACTTGTATAACCTCATGACTATAGATAACGATTATTTAATAAAGCAAGAAATATAGTAAATTTTTGACTTTAAAATATAATAATCATGTGTATATTTTGGATACGGTTCATCTTAAACAAAATTCAGTAAAATTCTAGGAAAAAGTCTTAAACTTGTGTTTAATAAACATAGACGAATAAAAATTACTTCCAGTTTTATTGCGCTATAAAATGTTAAATACTGCCCGACACCCTTCGCATTTTCACGTTTTGAGTTAACCCGTTCGCGCTGTTGAGATGTAAACCATGAGCAACTTTTTACTATACCTAGGACATTTATAAAGTTTTGAGAAACGAAAATACTAACTTATATGGATACTTTTTTTATTAATTGTTTTCATAAAACTCCACACCAGCCTCTATACAAAGTTTCATGCGTCTGAACTAATTTTCGAAACACTTTATCCAGTACGCCGCAAACACCAGTTATACGGCCTTCTCAAACGTTGTTAGCGCGTCTTCCTGCGATCAAAGTTGTGTCCTGTCAGTTGATGTTTTATTTTAGGGAACAAAAAGAAAAATAATAAAAAGGAGTCACACGGTGCCATATCTGGAATGGTGAAGCAGTAACACGCGGAGTTCCGTCGCTTGATGGATTAATGAATGAATGATGCTTAATGCATAAAAAAATTTTAGCAAGCATTTTATAGTACACACATACAATACATGAACAAAGCATATTAGTCACATAAATACAAAAGGCAGTTCCTAACATTCTTACTACAAATATATTGAGACGAATCAGTGAATACAAACATTAAATATAATAGTACCCGGAGGATCGAGCTTTGCTCGGTTTTTTTTGGTATATCATGTATTTTAAAAATAAAGAAAATGAAATGGTATAGAAAAAAAGTTAAAAAGAGAGAGAGATTATATATATATATATATATACACACAAGATTGCTCGTTTAAAGGATAAGATAATTTTAAATGTGAAATGCTTTGTGGTATCAAAATAAGAATCGATAAACGAGATAGGTTTCATAGACAAACTATAATAGTGCAATAAAAGCTTAGTCTTCATAATTATTATTCATATATAAACATAAAATTGGTAAGAAGTGAGTACTGATTAGTTAGGTTAGTGCAGCTTCCTTTGCTTAAGGTTTATATTGACAGTATGACATAATTAGTGCTCATTCATAATACCGTCATCGTACCAAACGAATATTTGCAAATGAGATGAGTGGTGAGTCGTGATAATGTTTCATGCAACGGACGTTATATGGTCGTCCGCAATACGATTAATTTACATTCCCTCTCGAACAATTACTTGTTTCAGTGAATGTGTCAATATGATATAAAACTGATCAATCAGTACGCTTGCTTAAATAATGGAGATCATTCAAACTCGGAAGAATAATTGTTTATTGAAATAAAACCAATTCTTTTTTTCAGAAAAATTTGCCATTCCGTTCCTTGGAAAATAGAACTTTCGTTAAGAATGCGGTAGTCATCCATAAATGCGTCTTATACTTTTGAAACGAACTTGTGTGCGTTTTAGTTTTGAATGATCGCGCGTAAAATAAATGAGTTGCCCATAAATCACGCACTTTTTGAGATAAGTTCAAATGAATGTATTTAATTAATTACGACTGATTTTAAATATTTGTCATTTTTATATAACATCGTTTATGTATACAATTTAATTAAAAAAATGGATACACTTAAAAAACCTCCCTGTATACTACAGGCCTTAAGAAAATCAAACCGTATTGTACATCCTAGAAATAATCCTAGAAATAAAATCCTATAGTGATAAACAAAGTCAGTTTCATTATTTGAGTTAATATCCCGTTCAATAAATTCACGTAAACATGGTTCTTGCGAGACTGTAAACACGGATATGCCGAAATTGCAATCTCGGCATCGGCAATGATTGATTTATTTGATCCCAGAACATTTTGATATTCGAGTTGAAAAGAGTTTATTTGCCAAGAAAGAAGTGAATTTCAGTAAATATAAATAATTCCTAAACGACAATTATCACCATAATAGATACGTTGTGTGAATTTAAGGATTGAGTTTATATGAATATCTCAGAAAGCCCAGAAAGCCGTCTTCTTTATTTATTTATTAGGAAAAACAACAGCATATAATAGTTTTTCCATCTCATCTCATTTAAAGCCAAATACAGTTTTCCACTATATAAGTACATATAATAATGAAAGTAACACATGTTCAAAAAAAAATTCATTGAAAAAAAGGTAAACAGAAAAAAAATGGCAAAACTTAATTAAAATATACTAATTACGTTAGCTGCAGCCGCAGGACTTGAAGAAAACCAATTCTTAAAATATAAATTTTAGTAGTTTTGAAGTAGGCGACACACTTTTAAGTAGGTTACGTAATTTACTAAAGCATTATTTACTAAAACAAAAAGAGATATAAAAGAAGGGAACGACTCGAGTGCAAATGTGTATGTGAGCGTGTGTGTGTGCGTGTGTATGTTTGTGCGTTTTTGTTATATTATGTTTAGATCTTCCTTTATTGACTTTGTTAATGATTTGTATGGCAAAACGAGTATGCACTAGTGGTGTATAAAACAAAAGGTAACTTGTATGACGCTTGATTGGCACATTATGCGAAAGCTCAGCTAACATATCTGGGGTATCGAAACGTACGTAGGGAATGTACAAGTAGAAACATCATATCTATCAATTCGCGTCTTTGCTTGAGTTGTGGTAGTTTATAGTATCTGCAGCCCTCTTCGGAGGATATATATATCGATCATTTACACATTTATTTTTTTACTTTTTTTCGATTCCAGATTTCCATTGCTTTCTTTATTTTTAATTTTTGGTCGATTTATTTTTTTCCCTTTTTTTTAGTTCTTTCTTTTGTGAAAAACATCAGTTCATATTTTCTTATTATTACGTCGATAAGATCGAAAAATATTATGCATTTTGCTCAGTAATTTGTATCTAAATGTAATTTCCAAAACACACGATTTACCAAAAAAAAAAAAAAAAACCTCCGGGTCCTCCGGGTACTTTATTATAATATTCGCATAACCTATCTAAATCCTCCAGAAACTTTTGACAATCATATAATAATAAACTAATTTTAGTGTAAATTTTGGTATCGTCGGCAAACATTAGGAGCCTAGAATGCTTAAAACATTTGTTAATGTCGTAAAGATAAGCATTATACAGAAGAGGCCCTTGTGGCGAACCTTGTGGGACTCCTGAAGTTATTATAGTTAAGTCAGATTTATTTCCAGCTATCTTGACTATTTGAGTTCTGTTTGTAATGTACGACTCTATTCATCGATAAAGATCGCCATGAATATCCAGGCCATACAGTTTGCGAAGTAAGATGACGTGGTCTACGCGATCAAATGCCTTTTCAATATCTATGTAAACCACATCTGCCTGCCCTCCCTTATCCATAAAAGATAAAACTTTGTGTAAAAATTCCGAGATTAGTAGTTGTGTAATATGAATGGCGGGAGCTATTATCATGCAAAAGTTTTCTAGTATTATTTTTTCTAATATTTTACCTAACGTGCTTAAGATGGATACAGGGAGATAATTGGTTATTTCACTTTTTGTACCTTTTTTGTGAATAGGTATGTGCTTCCTTCTACATTGACGGACGTACACATTCAGTCAACGATCTATTAAATATTATAAACAGGGTTGAATTAAACTCTTAGCAACATCTTTTAAGAAGTAAAGGGGGAATATTGACGCTTTCGGATCCCTTAGATACATCCAGTTCTAACAACAACTTTTTGAAACTCTTTCTGAATGTAAAATATTGTCAGAAGGTGATGAAAAATCAGAAGCGTGCAAATATGATGCAGGATTAGTGAAAATCTTTTTCATTTGTGAAAGCTTCATTGTTCAAGTACAAAGCATTAGGATAAGAATTAGACCGTAAATTGCGTCTTTATTTTGTGTAATACCATAATAATTTCGGCGTCTTAATAATGGCTTCTTCAGTTCTAGTAATGTAAGTTTTAAAACATTCACTTTGAATGTGTTTTTGCCTATTCCTTAGTATTTTAAAAACATCAAAGTCCAGTGAGGTGTTTTTTTTTGGTGTATTGCTAATTAAATTATTTAAAATGTGGTTACAACAGTTAGGCTTCACGTTGTATTCTTTAAGATTACCAAATTGCCAAATTGAATAGTTTGCAAAAATTTATTGGCTGCCGTTTGCTGTTCCAATGAACCGTGTCGTAGTTTGTTTCGTTGCAGTGGTAATACCGTGAAGTTGGTCGTTTGCAACAAACTTCATCATGTCGCTTTTTGGTTGTCGGTGTGCGCGCGCATCGTAAAAATATTACACGCATAATTTTTTCAAACGCGTCAAAAGAATATAACTTAAAAAAAAGAACACCCGGATTGAGTAGTGGTAGTGAGTATTTAACGGTGGTAGGGCCACGCAGCAGCCTCGGCTGTTGCACGCATGGGCAGTCTCGTCCGGGTAAGTACCACGACCTCACAGAAGGCTGGCGTAAAGTGGAAGTATAATACTTTCGTGTTTCGTCTGGTGAGTGAGGTTGGTTAGGAGCCCAATTTTCAAAAGGTTGTCAACGCATCAGGAACCCTCTGGTTTAGCAGATGTCCATGGGCGGCGGTATTCACGTAACATCAAGTGAGCCGTCTCCTCGCTTGGCAATTTTTCACATAAAAAAATAGTACAACTTTGGTACTTTTGGAAGAATCATGCAGATCTGATTCAATTATCTTAGGGGTCTATACCACAATTAATTGACTTGCAAGGGTATCTAATCGACTATATATACATACACGACTAATAGAAGTTTGATATGAAATTCTATATGAAACAGAGAGCAGTCTGACTTATCGAGGCCTAAGTGGGGTACCCACTGTGTCATAATATTATAACAAGGACAACTAATATTAGTACAGTAGGTTTTACATTTCATGAACAGTAGTACCTCGAGGACCGAGCTTTGTTCATTTTTTTTTTTGGTAAATCATGTATTTTGGAAATAAAAAAACAAAAAATTAAGAAAGCAATGATCGGGTATAGAAAAAAAGTGAAAAAAATATACAAAAAGTAAAAAAAATAAGTGTGTAAATGATCTTGATACGAACCGCGGCCGTCTGTATAGGGACCGCCCGATTACCGACCGAAATATTATAACATTTTTTTTGCGGCGAAATTTACCGTCATATTCGAATGATATTTTTCATATTTTTTTCATCATAGCTAGATCGATTTTTCGCCCCCGAATCTACGCACATACTAAATTTCTTGAAAATCGCTGGAGCAAGAATTGCTCGTTTAATGGATAAGATTATTTTTTCTTTGACTTTGACTGTAAATAGCTTATAATAAGGCGATATCTATATGGTTACTTTAAAGACATTAATTTACCAAAAAAATTAAATTTGTAATTTATTTAAACACTAGCGGCCTGCCCCAGCTTCGCAACGGAATAAACATGTTGTTTTGTAATTAAATCTGAAAATAGTCTTAGGAACTAAGAACTAACTAATTTACATGATATCGCTGAGGCCTTTTCAGGATTCCGTACCCAAAGGGTAAAACGGGACCCTATTACTACGACTCCGCTGTCTGTCTGTCCGTCTGTCATCAGGCTGTATCTCATGGACCGTGATAGTTAGACAATTAAAATTTGATCTGGGTGTTTATTACCCAAGGAGGGTTGACGTCAGGCACGCGGCTGGTTGTAAAAATGTAGCCAAAACCGCTAACAATTCATGTTGTGCCAACCCCACCATTTTTTTGTTAACGTGGGGGAAATGCCTACGCATACCCACCGTCGCGGGGGCAAGAGCGGGTTATGTCGGACTCGCACCGACTAAAACCCCCACGATGTGCCACCTAGGCGCATATAGGCAGGGCCACGAGAACGCTTTCGCTCACTTCCGCGACCCTGCCAGCGCTGGCCGCCTCAGCAGCCCCCTCCCGGAGAGCAACTGTCCTCTCCTGAAGGTAAGGCGCGCTGGAAGAACATTCAGCGCCCTTTCCTACTCGGCCACATTTTTACGACCAATGAACTCCGCCGAGTTCACTGACCAGGGCCATGGAAGCCAGTGCTAATAAGCAGCAAGCCTCCCAGCCCCCAGCGTCGGACCTTGTCTGTGGCTCCAGCGCTCACCACGTTTCGGCCGCGGAGGGAATTTTGTTCCATAATTTCTATCGCGCCAAACGAAGTCGAAGTTTCGGGTGTTGGTTAAAAATGTCCAGATGGTGAATGATTATTTGTCAAAAGATTTTTTATTGGCTGTGGCGGCTCCTCAATATTGGGGAGACTAACTTTCCCAGAAGCACAGCACATACCATTTGGTTCATCGGCTCATTTTTTGGCAGAACACTTAAAGCAAATCTTTTTCATGGCTCCGATTTGGACGGAATACTGTTGACTATAATGCATGAAAGCTGATCAGTTACTGTGAGCTAAAACTCGATTACGAACTGTAGTCGTTGACGTTTTTTGTCTTTTTCTCTGATCTTGTAGGCGTTGGGAACGCTTAGAGCTCGATTTCCAGGGGTGAGTTTATATATTTCTAATATTTTGCTCTTCAAGCCGCTGCAAACACTCTACTCGAACCCCAACAACAGCCCTCGCCTGGGAACTATTTCTAGAAATATGAGATCTTGATCTTTTGGGCATTTTAAAAAGATTAAAAAAATTAAACTGCCTTTGTACTTAATTACTTGCTAACTGTTGAACGAGAAATACCAGTAAAATGTGATTAAAAAATTATAAGAACTACTAAGTCAGTCACTAAGCTGTTTGGATAGTTAAATTACATAATACTAACATTTTTAAACTTGTGATATCTTTCGAATGGAATGTCCGAATTTAATAATTCAAAAAGTTATATAAGGATATTGAAACAGTCTTAAATATGAAGTAAATTATTTTTATAAGGATTAACACTAAGATACAAATAAAGAGCCTTTTCTAGCGGCAGCATTTCAAACTTTTAAAATAAAAAAACACATATTGTGGCATAACTATAATAGTTAGACATATGCTATCGTGACACTTTTTGTAAATCATGATGTGTTCTGCAAAGTCATAGTACATTATTTTATTCTATCATCAATAGTTTTCGCAGCGCACGCGATGTAAAGAATATTTTAGGTAATTTTTGTACACTTTTGGTTACATTATTGAAGTTTTAGTAAGGATCCCTATTTTTTTTTTTAAAATATCATATAGCCTATATCAACCGGGGATAATGTAGCTTCCTAACAGTGAAAGAATTTTTCATATCGGTTCAGTAGTTTCGGAGCCAATTCATTACATACAAACAATCAAATCTTTCCTCTTTATAATATAGAAGATAGAAGAAGATAGATTAAGAAGATTCGACGTGTGCCGTTGCTCATTTATTTTTATTCGGGATGGCTTAACTAAAACCCGCCTTCGGTAAATTTTATAGATCACTGAAACTATTTATTTGCAAACCATATAAAAGATCGGATATCTACATGATATAAATTAATTAAGTATTTTTATCTAACTATTCTTTCGAAGTTTATAATGATGATTTAAAATGGTAAAAAAGTTATCTTATTATAATTATTCACGTATTAATACATAGTTTTCTTCTGTATTACACGAAACAGAATAAAAATAACATGTCTGCGGCCGAAGGTCGCATGCAATCGAAAGGTCATCGGGGGCGTCGTACCTGAGGAAGTAGTCGTGCACGAAATCTTGATTCTCGTCCAACCAGGCTTCGGTGCGGGCACACTCGGCGTCGTAGCAGGTGGGCGCGGGCACGCCGCTGCCCGCGCCTACCGAAGGCTCCTCTATGCTCCGAAGCTGAAGGCCTGGAACAACGGAGAGCGCCGTTTCAATCAACGTTCGCAACCATCAAGTGGCGGCGTAGACGGAGTACGGAAGATACGTCCTTTCGTGGAAATCTAAAAGTAAAGTGGTAGCCTTTATACATATATATATCACAGCTGGGTAAAGGCCTCGTCTGAACAGCGGGTATCAGGGCATAGTCCGCTGATCCACGGTGGGGTCGCGCCCCCGCTGATTAGCGGTCTTATTATTTTGAAAATATGTAGATCTCCTCACCATGTTCACCTACACCGCTGAGCACATAATAAGTCAGCAGTCATAATTGCAATCTACTATTTCATTGGTGCCGGCATCGTAATTTGAACTCTACAGTTTATTGAATTGCTACAGTATATTGAATTATAAATAATCACCCAGAAATTTTTCGTGTATAGTCCAGTGAATGATGTGACCGGAGACCCGACATCACCAATAGTTCACAACAAATGTCTGCAGTTATCAATGGATGCTAAATTTGAGTGTGTTTGTTCCTGATTCCGTAGAAATAGAATGAAATAATATAAAATTATAAAAAAAAGAATAAGTAATATGTAGAATTCCTTTTCTTTGGAATAATCCTTTAGACCTCGTTTAAATTTAAACTTTATTTAAGCAAAAAGAAACGCGAACAGAAAGCTGCATTACATACACCGTGAGTATCGCCAAACACGAAATTATAAAAATAAAAATATGACCGGAAACGCTAATTACGCGCTAAGAGACTATTCGGGTGTTGCACAGAGTTGCTTGGCTAGAAATGAATAAAAAAGCACTTAACCGATATTGGGTATCAATGACCACAGCAAAAACACACCTTCACGTTTTTATGAACTGTTAAGAGTCTAATTACATTATATAGATTTAATTATTGCGTGATAAGTTAAAATCATTTGCATATTAATAGCACATCACACTTCACCCGCCGACATGCTTTTGCTCACAAACGCTTAAATACGCATGTACGCACACACTTGTCAGTACACTAATACCGACACCTTAAATTTCATATTCATTTTTAATGTTAATATTACTCCATTTTTACCATTTTTAATAACCGTCGCCATAATTTGGGGAGAAATTAAGAAATTATTGTTATTATATCTACTGGGCTGCCGTATAACTTCTCTTTCGCTCAGGTTATGAGGTCAAAGCCCGGTCATGCTGACAACTGATAAACTTACCACACCATTGCTACACCGACGAAAATCTTAACGTCTTTTATCTACATTCTTTTTAGCATTTGACGCAATGCTTGGCGCATCCATTGTTATATCATATATAAAACGATATTCGTAATTGTTTGTATGCTGGACAGGATAAAACAATAGATGCGCCAAGCATTACTTCAAATACTAAAAACAATGTAGATAAAAAACGTTAAGATTTTCGTTTGTGTGGCAATCAGCCGTTTAGCTTAGTGGCTAAAGCGTCAGGCCGCGAACGCCGAAGACGTGGGTTCGATTCGCACAGCGGCGACAATCTTTTCATACTTTTTCTACAAATATTAATGTTTAATCTTAAGTGCAGAGATTAGCACTATAAAAATTAAATAACTGTTTAACTTTATACGTCTTTGATGAATTTGTTTCATGGTTATATGCCGTGCAAATTCTCTCCCTCCATAGATAGAATGTGCTAACAGAATCCAAACCCCACAGTATTCTTCAATACTAGGGACGCACAATCTATGATCATAAGGAAGTAAAAGCGTGCTCCATGGCAGTCTATGAGGTAGGTCTAAGTTCAGCAGTGGACTTCATCAAGCTGAAATGATGATGAGTTTGGATTCTACAGATAATACAACCGGTATCACAACCCTACAGTTTTATTTGGTTCTAAACGTCTTATCTAGTGAAAAATATAAGATAAAATAAAACCGCAAAGAGATGCAAAAAATTAGATGCGGATCTATCAGCCAATATTCAAAGATCCATGCGCATGATCGTCTAATTATAATGAACGATGTTACCACGACAGTGGAAATTCTTAAGTTTTTTTAAGCTATTTTGCATAGCTTTTATCGCAAGCTTTAAGCGCGGCGACCGAATCAAGAAATTCCGTAACGAAAATAAAACCTAACACCCCCCACTCCGCCTACCATGTACTTCAGCCGAACGTACGCTTAACGTGTACGTATATGGTACGACTGTGCGAAGCACGCACGGATGGATATTATGATATTACAATATTATATTATCATATTATGATATAATATTTGGAGGATATCAAGTCTCAAACTTATGTTTCTTATTTCAGTTACCATAAACCTATAGTTTCAATCTTGAAAATTCCTTAATAACCTACATGTATTATAAGATAATAAAAATATTTTAAATGAGATTAACTTCTCATTTTTTATTCAATAAAAGAAAAAATTTTTCTGATATCAGTCACCACACACAAAAAGTGTAACTTAAATTAATATCAAAGAAAAAAAAATACTGCATAAATAAAAAAAATATATAATTGCATAAGTTGATAAAAATTGCTATGCAATAGCTTTACCGCGGCAGCCCCCGAGTGCCACAGGTTTTTTCTTAGTTTCATAGGTCTCTATCAGTAGTTATATGCTATTAAAATTTACGGTGGTAGGGCCACATAGCAGCCTCGGCTGTTGCACGAATGGGCAGGCCCGTCCGGGTAAGTACCACGACCTCACAGAAGACCAGCGTAAAGTGGAAGTATGACAAATACTTTCGCGTTTCGTCTGGTGAGTGAGGTAGCCGGAGCCCAATTTTCAAAAGTTTGTCAACGCATCTGTAACCCTCGGGTGTAGAAGATGTCCATTGGCGGCAGTATTCACTTACCATCAGGTGAAACGTCTGCTCGTTAACCTTTCACATAAAAAAAAATAAGCAAAGCAATTACGTTCAGTTTTTTTTTTAATTGAATGGAAACATTGAAATTTTACTTATTTTCTCTATCGATTAAAATTTTTTTCTAGCTTGAAAAACGAGACGTACTATTTGAAATTTTGCCACATTTTTTTATATTGAGAAATAATAGAAATAAATGAAATACCGTAATTTTTAAATGTATAATCATAATAATTTAAGAATCACAATCAACACCTGCCTGGTACACTTTTGCTCCAACCAACGCAGCATCCAAACATTTTAAATCTAATACTTATGTAGATATTAATTTCGATAAGAAAATACACTCTCGTGACGTATTGGCCCGTCAATAGTGACAGGTTAAATAACTCATTTCTCATTTTGATTAAAAGTGGCCAGCTTAAACGAAATTAAAAACAAACTTTTTTAAAATATGTGAATATAATAAGTATGCTAATTTGGTCTTTTTCAAACCGCAATTGAAATGGTGGGACAAGCCCACCAAATCTCACGATTGATACAGAGTAAAAGCTTTACGCCCGGTTTTTGAAACACTGTCGTAGAAGTTAACTAGTCAGCTGTCAAATGACTCCGAAAAAATTAGTACTAATTTTTGTTACTTCCTTACATGTAGAGAATGTGGGTGAAATTTAAAAGTTTGCGGAGAATTAAGTTGAGATGAATCTTAATCAAGATGCTGCGAATTCTATATTTCCTGTCAATAGCACTGTTTATATACATATAATAGCTGTTTTGCTTACAGTGTTTACACTTGAAGGTCAATAGACTTTAGGAAATAGAAGTTAGGGTCTTGTTGCTTGCAATGCGCCAGCTTATGTATGCAATTTATTTTAATGTGTCATCAACCATAAATATGGATACTTACAATGTTTAACATTTTATATTAGTGAAGTCAAGTAAAATTTAAATAGAACACGGGTATAAATCAGCAGCATACATAACAATTCTTTGAAGTAGTGAAACAAAAAGAAAACAGACCAGATACATTAAAATACGCGAGAAAATTATCTTAATAACTTGTTTCTTGCAATTTTTTGCGGAACACCGGTTTGTTTTATCAGGTTTTTGGTATTTTTTTGTAATTCAGATGAGAGCTTTATTTTATTACTTTAGATGAATGAGGCGCAAAATGTGTGAATGAATCGTAGAAAAAAATCTGTAAAAATATAACTTCTAAATGGAGGCTAAACGTTCATACATACATATTATGTATATATGTATTTTATGTCGAACAATACCAACGCAGAACAATACACCAGCCGAAACGCATAACATTCTGTTAATAATAACAAACAGATACGGCTACACTCAATAGATTTCCATTAGCATAATGCATAATCCTTTTTAATACGCGACGCAGAAACCAATTTTAAAGCGAATCGACTGTTAATAAGAGTCACTGAGTGCGACTGCCTAAAAGGTAAATATTATCAAAAACATATCGAGATATAACGTAATAAGAGCAGAAGCGACTTATTGTTCTTGTGTTCCTTCGCTTTGTAGCTCTGAAGTGTCATGTGGTCAAAGGATTTGGTTAAAATAAAAATCGTTAATAACTCACCAAATATGTCATGGTGTGTGTTGAGATATTACAATACTAATACAAGGAATACGGCGAAATGCAAAGGAATAGCTTTCCATCGTTGCCAATATGTATTATTGAGATGAAATGCTACGAAATTATTTAATTGAACCCATGTTGCGTCATGGAAGCGAGGTATTGTTACATATCGTCGAACAAAACCCGTAAGCGACAAAAAATTCACGGCGGTTAAGATATTTTTTTGGACACGAGAAAACTGCATATTAAAATATGATGACATAAATATTGCTTTGGCACTGCAGCAAATTTAATCTTAAACCTACCAGAAATGGAACAAAACCATTTTGATATTGTAGAGAAACTATTTGACCAAGAACTTTTGGTCTAAATAGCTTCTCTATAACATCTCGATGCTAAAGCAAAATAGCAAAACAGTTTCACAAAGCTCAACAATTTCAGTAATTATTGATTGCAAACATCACCCGAGATTAACTAAGCATAATAACTTCGTTACTGTTGTCTCCAGGCCTTAAAAAGAATACGCCATCTGAATAATCAATTAAAAATCCCCCGCAGTTGTACTGCGCAAACTTGTCGAGCCTACTGTGAGTAATTATGTCTATATTCCATTGTTATCCGCGCCTGGTTCACCTGATGTTTAGTGATAACCACCGCCTATGGACGTGAATAAAACCCGTAGGGTTGCAGGTACGTTGTCACCTTTTAATGTGACAGTTACCAGTTACCTCACTCACCAGACGAAACTCAGATGTGTAACATTTCCACTTTACGCCGGTCTTCTGTGAGGTCGCACGGCCGCTTACCTGGGCGGACCTGCCTATATGTGCAACACTGACGATATTACAATATCCCCTACAACAGTTAAGTGATCGATGTCGAGTATTTACGTAAAAAAAATGAACCTGATGAAATATATAAATTTATTTACTATTCTCAGTTACAAAAGGAATAATTTAGTTTGTATGTTTAGGATGTTTCCAAGTAAAATGTTATACAAACATACTATAGAAATACGCTTCGATGATTGTCTTTAGATAACACATTGCGATCTTGCGTGTTAATCAGACACAAAGATAAACATTTACTTTCTCCTAATTGGAATTGACTCAAGCGGACGCATCGTTAATTATGGATATAAATAATTTCCATCGGAATAAATATCTTTACATTTGTTATAAGGGAAATACAGTAAAACATACGAACGAAATACGATAACAAAGATAGTGTTTGTTGTTGTACGAATATTCGATTCGTTGGCCCTAATTTTTCTGCTATTATTTTTAAAAATCTCTTAAATAACCTAGGACCGTCTCTATTTAAACTTCACACGAGATAATTCTGAGTTTAAAATTGTTTTAAGTTTCTGTATCCGTCGTTGTTATACCGGCTATGTTTGCACACTAAATCATAAGTTTTGATTGCCATATGAAATGCACGGACTAGTAAAATAACAGGACATCGTGCCGCGCATATAGAAGCATCGTATGATCTATATGCGAGTCATTTGAGGAATACCAGATAAATGAACTGAAGTACGTACTTCTATGTTTCGTTCTGGTGAGTGAGGTAGCTGGGGCCCACCTTATTATAAGAAGGCAACTCATCTGCAACCCTATGCTTATGTCCACGGGTGGTGGTTGTCACTTACCATCAGGTGAACCGCCAGCTCGCTTGCCACCTTCTCACATTTTAATTAAAAAAAAACCTTTTATGTTATTCGTTCTCACATTTTCTAGGATTTACGTCTTTCACCACTTCACTTCACAAAATGGCGTTATTTTATTTTTATCACTTGACGTAAACAGTACCTAAAAAAGCCGACATGCCGCCTTGTGGGTGGCGGTCGGCTTACCATGATGTAAATGTGTGCGTGAGAACTGTAAAAAGTAAATGTCAACAAAGTAACATGAAATAAACTCAAAGTTTAAATGCGATTTGAAACTATAAAAACGTTATACGGGACGCACACATACATAGAAAAGTTCATACCGAAACAATGTTGGCTGCGGAGAGCGTTTCAGAATTGTATACTAAAATGTTGCCAACAAAGAGAACGCAAAGATAGAACTAATAAATTTTACGTAACACGATATCGATCACGTAATCTACACACTCACTCTATTACAGAACGTTTTGCCAAAACTTTGTAGATCATAGAACACAACTCTTAAATTGAAAGTTTTTCATTTATGTGTTTAAAACCAATTTGCTACGGCAAGAGTTACATTTATGATAAATTTTGGGAAATTTAAATTTTAGACGAAAAATATAACCGCTAAAACGCGAATATTTTTAAGCGCGCCATAGAATACTGCAAAACTTTTCCTTTATAAACTTTCCTGATCATATTTATAAGCATGCAGAAATGAAACAATAAAATACTAGGAGGTTAAATTCGAACTGCTAAAAAATTACGTGTCCAACAAACAAACCTGTATATAGAAAAAACAAAAAATAACCAGCACTGCGGCTGATGGTCTTCCCTAAATAGAGATTTTTGCGACAGCAATCGAGCAAATACTTATTAATACAGGAATTTTATTTTTTACAATCAGTTAATTACCAATGACATTGAATTCACCTACACTGCGATTGAAATATATGTTTTGAAGTCACAGCTGTCAATTCAAACCAGCTAGATAGAGTGAGCAAGACAGACATTACAAATGAAACTAATTTTACGGATTTATCGCGTTTAATTTGCAGTCAGACAGTCTGTCCCGTGACTATGAACGCTGTAAAGGGTTCGAAACGTCGGGAAAAATAAACGCGATAAATCCGTAAAATTAGTTTCATTATTAATATGTAATCGCGTAAATACAAGAAATTATCAAGACAGACATTTTTGAAATAATATTTATTTTGTATTAAAAAAAATTGCGGATGTCTTCGTTACGCACTCCGCGAGAAATACCGAGCATAGCCCGCTGAATGACTTTTAGCTTCCTCATACGGCCAGCAGTGAGGGACCACGTCTCGGTTCCGTAGATCATCACTGGCAACACACATTAATTGAAGACTTTTGTCTTCAAACATTGAGGGATAATAGACGAGAAGATATGCCGAAGTTTCCCGAACGCTGCCCATTCGAGTTGGATTCGCCGACTGACCTTTGCGTCGAAGTTGGACTTACCTAGCCGGACTAACAGTCCGGCTAGGTAGTTGACGAGTACGTTTACCCAGGTAAACGTACTCGTCAACAACTTCGAGCTCAGTACTCCCAACAACAACCGGTATAGGCGTGACATGGACATTAGACATGATCTTCGTCTTGTCCATGTTCATCTTAAGTCCCAACCGTTTGGAGACACTGTTGAGGTCACTGAGCACAGTACCAAGGTATATAGCTTCGTAGCAGTCTATGGGAGAGGCCTGCTCAGCAGTGGACTAAAACTGGCTGAAATGATGATGATGCAACAATTTTGTATTGAAAGCATGAAAGAAAAAGTTTTAAACGAAGCATCAAACTCAGAAGTCATTAACATCATCGTCATTGCTGCTTTCCCCTATCATTATAAAATAGCATTTACGTAGGTATTTAAAATATTTCAGCGAATGCTATTTTTAAAAGAAAAATAGGTTTATGTTAACAACGTTATCGGTCAGTTAAACAATAAAAAATATTGTTTTAAATTATTGTTTAATTTTAAAGCTACCTATCAATAAATTTGGTAATTTTTTTTATAAAATATATATTATTAAAAATTTTACATTTTGAAAGTGCAAAACTAATGAATGATTGAATGAATCTATTTTATTGCGCTTAATTGCTTAATTTATAGGTGATGGGTGCAATGGGGGGCTAATCACTAAAAGTAGTTTCTTCCAGGCCACCTTTGGATGGACCAAAAAGAAATTTATTTAGGAGTAAAGGTGTGGGTTAACTTAATGAATGAAAAAATAAATACTTGTCTATAATGAGAATTAATAAGATGATATATATGCAAGTAAATAAGTAAATATATATATATATAAATAGATTAAAGAAATATATACATATCAATTCACATATACATATATAATTATAAATATATAAATACCATTTATACATATAAAAATTAATTTTATCTGCGAGCCGTACTTTTCAAACGGCAGTTGACAGATTGCTATCTTTCGAGGTCATTGACGTTCCTTTTCTTATTTAAAACGCATTATTTATTCACTAATAACCAATAAATAAAGTTATCTATATATGAAAATGAATCGCTGAATGTGTTGCTAAGCGCAAATCTCGAGAACAGCTGAACCGATTTCGCTAATTCTTTTTTATAACATTCCTTGAAGTACGAGGATGTTTCTTACGGAGAGAAAAATTTTAAAAATTGCCTGAAAAAGTCTAAACACATCTTCGTAATAATACTTAAAAGTCAAAACAATTGAGTAACGTCAGTATCGTATAAATATGAATGTCAATATTTGTCAATATTTATACGATCATTACTCAAAAACAAATTGTCTATGGTAAAATGACACTTGAAATGTAAACGTCTCTTTGCTGTGCATCACTACATAGTATAAAACAAAGTCGTCCCTCTGTCTGTCTGTCCTTGTATTATGTATACTAACTACTAAGACCTTTAAAACCACTGCAATTGAAAAATTGTTTTGCTTTTATCCAAAAAATTTGCAGCATCTGTGTATTGTTTTGATTACAGAAAATTTATTTTTAATTTGAAATATTACATAATGTTGTAAGGGCTTAGCCCTTAGGTATTTGTACTACATGCAATTAACTAAAACGAGTGTTCATATAATTTGCATAATTTTTTGAGAAGTTATCGATAAAATAAATGCATTATTCAGTGTCGCATATTGCCGCACAATTCATATTTACGACCATCATTTTCATTGTGTGAACTATGAATAAATTTAACGCTTGGTCGTGTTTATTTTATGCGATAATAAAATACTGTATAAAATAAAATTAATGTAAAAAAATAGCCTTTACATATATTCATCCAAGGTCGCCTGGTTGAAAATAAGTAATATTTTTAATTGTTGACTTTTTTTCATTTATCATGTTGGGTCCAATAAAAATATTCCTAAAACCTTCTTATTAATTAGGAATTAAAATTAAATGTCAATAGCATACCTTGTAAAACTGATATCTTTATAATCTTATCCTTTAAACGAGCAATTCTTGTATATATATATATATATATATATATATAATCTGAATCTCGGAAACGGCTCCAGCGATTTTCATGAAATTTAGTATGTGCGTAGATTCGGGGGCGAAAAATCGATCTAGCTAGGTTTCATTTTTAGAAAATGTCCTTTTATCCCTGTTTTCAGGGAATGAAAAATATAATTCGAATATGACGGTAAATTTCGCCGCAAGAGAAAATGTCATAATAGCTCGGTCGGTAATCGGGCGGCCCCAAAACAAACGACCGTGGTTCGCGTCACGATCATTTACACATTTATTTTTTTACTTTTTTTTCGATTCCAGATCATTGCTTTCTTTATCTTTTATTTTTTGTCGATTTCTTATTTTTTTAAGTTCTTTCTTTTGTGAAAAACATCAGTTCATATTTTCTTATTGTTACGTCGGTTAGATCGAAAAATATTACGCATATTTCATTACTCAGTAATTTGTATCTAAATGTAATTTCCAAAACACACGATTCACCAAAAAAAAAACAAACCGAGCAAAGCTCGGTCCTCCGGGTACTTAAAATAAAACAACAAGTATTAGTTGCCATGTTAACTATGTAGTTTATTTTCAGTGTTAAAGAAACAAAGGGAAAATTTTATCGAGAATGTCTCAAAAATTAAGTTACTTTAAAAGGGGGTACACCAATGTTATAAAAGATAGAAACGAATGTATAAGAAGTGCGAGTCGGACTCGCGCACGAAGGGTTCCGTACCATTATCTATAAAAACAGCAAAAACATAATATCTGTTGTATGGGAACCCTATTTAAATATTGCTTTATTCCGCCGTTTTTCATTTGTTGTTCTAGTGGTAACAGAAATACATTATCTGTGAACTTTTAACAGTCTAACTATGACGGTTCATGAGATACACCTGGTGACAGACAGACGGATGCGTATATCTATGCGTAATAGCGTCCCGTTTTACGCTAATAATATTTTGTTACCTATGTTTATGTTAAAAAAGATCCTAAAAAGGTGAAAAGTTGTGCACTTTGTGAAAACACCTATCGCGGTAGTTCCGGCATAGTGACCATGTGATGATCTGCAATTAATTGGTAAGCTCGTCAGTGATCTGCAATTAATGCGCGACTATAGTAGTAGTCGCGTATTAAGGTGGCCGGTTATGCTATGACTTTCATCACATACTCTACTTAAAAGTCTTGGCAATTTAACAAAAGGCGTAAAGATAAAGCGGTGATCTTAATACCGCAGTACCAGTCGGAGCGATTCCCCGTAATGATTTCCCAAGCGTCGGATGTTATGTGAATGCTAACAATTGCGACCCTCATCTCCTGAGGGCGTTATGCAAACAACTTGGGACTTTATAACGCTTTACATATGCGTGTGATCGACGACAAAGGATAATATGCGCGCAGAGCCGACCTAAATTTAAAATACACCAAAAATATCACAGAGGCCTCGAAGTGTGTCGTTCAGGTGATGTCTGTTGCGATTAATGGGATTTAGAGTCATGTTTTATCTGTTACATTATAAGGAGCCGAAATTTTGTTTCTTTCTTTGCATTGCACGAAGTAAAAAAAATCACAATGTATCTATTGTATTTCTGAGCTTGAATAATTGACATAAAAAGTGATGGAAGATGAAAGCTTTTACTATGTTCTATCATAAGATCCTTTCTGCTCAATTGACAAGTACATATATCATGTCTGAAGTGTACGTAGTAGGTATCAATTTTATAAATTGATTTAGGTACTTCATATAATGCTCTTGAAATAATGAAATACAGAAACACCGAGAACCGAATAAAAAGACATATTTTTTTAAAAACTCCCAAAATGCAAAGAAATTATTTTGCATAGACTATTTTTGATAAAAATAATAAAAATAAATAACAGCCAACGCGAGTAACCGATAATTTTGTTTTAAATGTGTTGTTTAAAAAAAACGTAAGCAAAGTTTATTTTACAATAATTAGTAGTCACATATGTATAGGATTTTTTTACTTACGTATAGTATTATTTTACATGGGGAAATATCAACTTATTTATTTTACATAAAGTTTTATTATGAAACACTAAATCTTTGATGAATTTCGGCCAAAACAAAACATTATTTATTTAATATTATTTAATGTTTAATTTTTTTAATTTTTTCCTGTACTCAATCTAATCCCAATAGAACCTACGTGTGTTGCTAACGCATAAAACCGCAGGCAGAAAGACTATTTCGCTGCTCCGATTAATGTTCTATTCTCTTTAGTGCCGAAGCTAAATTGTTATACTTCGTAAGCCGTTTTATTAAAATGTAAATTAAGGATCTGTGACCTTCAAACGTTACATTAACCAAATCACTATGGGCCGTTGTTTTAGGGTTTTGGCGCCTGTACCCAAAAATTATCCCCATTCCGAAGTAAAATAAACCAAAGATTGTTCGTTAAAAAATTATCGGCGCTCGAAATCATTCAAGGCGATGAGTTATTTAAACTCAATTTACGGACTTTACCGCATTTAAACATTTTTTGAGTGTCCGACATTTATATGTACGATTCAAGTTTATTATTTGTTAAACTGCATTAGTTGCGAGATTATGAACAATCACGATGTCGTTACTAGTTTACATAAAACAAGTTTTTACAGCTCACACAAAAACTCACGTCTGTCAACCAAAAGCGTGGGGGCAGAGATATGAGATATCGGACTTTGACTAATCACGAAAATCGCACACCATACCATTTCTCATTCCACACATAATTGTATACGTTCATGACATTCACAAGTCGTTTTGTCCCCTCCCCCGTTCATCCCGGCAAATCTGCTCAATAAAGAAATGTTGAATTAAATTATTTTAAAAGGTTTTAACATTGTTATCGAAATCTTTAATGCGTTTAGATAAAAATGTATATATTTTAAGAGCAAAAGGATTTGATTTGCATAATAATTTCGAAAACTACCATTTTATGTTGCAAATATTGGGTCGTTTATACATTTAATATCTACTTTGCTTTATTAAAAGATCAACCAAGTATTATACCCTCCCGTATTTTATCTTCATTAAATATTAAAAATATATTTAAAAACGAAACAGCGAAACGCAAAACTTGTTCAAAGGTGAAAAATTGACACCGTAATGACATCGAGACTCTTTTGGGTTAGAATGCATAAAATTAAAAAGATCTTTCGAAATGTTTACTGTGAGAATACGTCCCCTCTGCGTGCGTGAACGTGTCTTTGAAATTTCAGAACGCAGCGATCGTTTGGGCAGACTTGACATAAATTGTTTTTACGAGCCGAAACGCAGACGCGAGACTGACCAATTTCCCTGTCGCCCACTTATTGACGTAAGTATTTCTTTTTTATTTTATTTTTTTTAATTTATTAGACATTCAATGTGAATATGTATTGGTCAGTTTTACAGCCGATAAGTTGATATTAGTATTAGTGACATAAAATATGATATAACGATATTGGGATAATTCATCAAATACTCAATAGTGACTGATGAAATTTGCTGATGACGTCGATATTGACAAAACGAGTTAAACATTTATAACACACACGTCTATTATTCTCATTAACGTTAATGCTGCATAATATTCGCATGTTGTGCAAGTATTCCACGCATCAGCGAATATATTTGAGTTCAAAGTTCACTTTAAGATAAGCGTACTTTTATTAACATTCACGAGGATTTTTGTTTGTTTAAGTCTGAGAGTGTTTTTGTACTTTACAAAACGTATCGCATCTATTAGCATAGTCTGTATTGCATACCGTCTTATACTTTTTTATTTTTATTGACCTAAGCAATTGAGTATGTATTCGTATTGTTTTACAAACTCGAACAGTATATTTCCAATATCTATAGTGTTCGATTTTCTAAAATTATAATCGTTCTTCCGATAGCGTTATTGTTGAAACATTAACTGCTTACATCTTCACAAATATTTTAGGCTTTTTAAACATTTAATTAACTTGTAAAGGTTTATGACAGCTTCTTAAACATAAAGGAGCCCGTGTAATTCAATGTCAAGACTGTCCTCATATACAGTATCAGTTTACTTACATTGTGCCTGCTTCGAAATAGCGACAACACATGTATGAAAGGAGAGTAGTGGAAAAGCTGTCCACGTATGGAATGAAACGCTTTGATCTCTACTTGACCCTAATCGGCGATGATTTCGCTCAACGCCATAGACTTATACCAACCATTTATTTGGCCAGAAGCAATTTCATTTTAAAGTCATAAAACTGATCGAAGACCGACCTTCCTCTACAATCTTCGTTATATTTTCACATTGGTTTTGTTTTACAATTTCACATTTCTTAACGTTCATTGCATATTTTCGGTGAATTGATGCACATACATACAAATGCTGAATATTGATCTCTGCGAATCTACCCACGTCTTCACTAACAAAATTAGTTTATATGTCTACAATAACTTAATGTGTAGACAAGGACGAAAAGTTTTTCGGCGCTACGGGAATTGAACCTACGGCTTCCGGACCAAGACCTTTTAACCACTAAGCTTAACGACTGCTTGCCACACGACGAAAATCTGAACGTATTTTCTCTAAATAGTTTTTTCGCATTTTGGAACGTTAACATTTTTAGAAAATCAGATCATATCTAAAGGCAATCCTTTACTGTATTAATCCGAAATATTAAAAACTTTAAGCTATTAGGATTCCTTCTGGCGACTTGGAAATCACAAATCTATATACATTACTGACGGTGAGATTACTAAGTTTTGGATTAACTCGGTCCATTTATAACGGGTGCTCTAGGACTTGAACACAACAATGGTTTAGTTGTTTCTCACAGTTAAATAGACAACTCCATTAAGCACAATCACAAAGTTGGCGGTTGTCGGGTCCTATAAAATGCCAATTTCAGTGTTGAACGAATATTAGATTAGTCCCGATACAACTTTTGTAAATAAAGCCTTCTAGTTTTGTAACCCAGGGAATACTTTATATTTATGTACATGTACATACTCGTAGTATTTTATATGGACGTTTCTCTGAAAACTAGGCAACTTTTTTAAGAAAACTGTCCAGGTAACTTTTTTGCTCATAATATAATAAATTTTATTTAGGGCACAAATATCCTTTTTTTTTTTTAATATACGGCAGATGAACGACAAATATTCCAAATACTTTAGAAAATATCAAGCATTTTCTGAAAAAAATGTACAGGGGACTGTTGCCGAAGCCGGAAAAAAAATGTACAGGGGACTGTGAACTTAAATAAAAAATACAATTTTAGTACTGAAATTAAATATTTTTTTTATTATTATAAAGTTTGGAGCTTAATATATAATATATAAATGTAATATCGTACTTGTAATCTTAATATTTACTTATTAATAGTTAAAATCACAATTGAAAGGACTTTCAGTACTTTAAACTTACACTGTCGAATCAGCCTCGAAAAATAAAATAAGTTATTTCAAAAATATAGCAAAAATAGGTAAAAGAAAATAGTATTTAGTCTTATTTTTTGTCGAAAATATCTACAGATGAATCAAACTTGTAGAATATTCTATTGCCTTTTAAAACTTTAATTGGATTAGACAGCTTCTGGACCACTTGGTCCCTTGTAATGTCTGCCACATCATCATCGTGTCTAAATAATTTAACTTTATTATAACAGAGTTTTAAGAATGTAACCCGGATTCCCCCATCTTCTTTATCAATCTTGTGAATTACGCTCACATATTTGTTCATTATTCAATATTTAATCAATATTTGTACTGCCAAGCAAATACACAACAATATAATCTTCAGTTTTGAATGCATGACCTATAGCAGAACTAGGTCCAGCCTCATTCTCAGTTTACACATCTTTATATTAAGTTCTGACTTGTCCTCATTAATTATTCTTTTAATTATTTCAGTAACTTCATCAGAATCTGGAGTATTTTCTTTAATAAATACGAAGTTAGTAATACGAGTATTTGCTAATACTTTTTTCTTATTGCTATAATAGGTGCAAATGCTCTTTCCACTTTTTCTTGGCATCTCGATGTTCTTGTCGAGTCATATTGTCAACAAGCTTTCCTGTACCTTTTCTTTCTTATTAAGGTTTCTTCGTTCATTCTTTTTTTCTAAGTTCTTCCCTTTTCCGAGGGTAATTTTTGATCTTCTCATTACTCTTTCACTCTGCTTCTAGAATCTCTCCTTTAGTAGGCTTTTTTGGCGCCATTCTCAAAACAAATCTAAAATAATAACAATTATAATTTAAATAGGCAGTCCCCTGGATGCGGAAACAGTCCCCTGTCCTGTAGAGAGACCTGCCAGGGAAATGTTTAGTTTGATTTCATTAATGAGTAGTACAAAATGTAATTGATCTATGAAATTTTGCTGCACATAGCAAATATGTATATATTGTAAGAATTTAAATGTTTGGCGAAATCATCATAATACATCAATAGAAGTAAAATAATCCTTACCAGAGGACTGTTGGCTGGCAGGTTACAACACGGCTTCCACGGAAGGAAGATCGCATACCACTAAATAAGATGGCGTCCGGGTCGTCATGGCAGCAACCGCGCAAACTTCAGACTTGTTGTGTTTCATTCGTAATTTAAATTAAAGACAAGGGGTTCATTAATAAAATTCCGTTCACTAAATACGAAGACAAAGTTTCATTGACTTTTTTTTAATTCTAAAATAATATTAATGTAAAATAAATAGGTCTCATTAACAATCAAACAATATTGATCTAATAATAGAACAATACGATTAATTCCAATAGATACTGTCTCTCGATTATTTTGGTCTGAAGTAACTATACTGCTTTGGTGACATGTCAGGGGACTGTTTTTTAAGAACTATAAAATTGTTTTTAATATAGTAAAGTATATTTTAATGCATTTTTAATATTGGGCAGCTGTAGATTAAGGTATTGATTTTTGGAATTATCAACGAAATATTTAAGATCTTCTACTTTTTTATAGAAAAATTAGCCTGGGACAATGAGTTGCCCAGTTTACAGAGAAACGCCCATATATAATACTCAAGAATTCCGATTTCAAATTCCATCACCAATAAAATGATAATTGCACATGCTATGCAGTGAAGAAAAACAGCGTGAGACCTGCATATTTTCGAATATAAGTAAAAATTCGATTTTTAATTTTGAGTCAGGAAAACATCGTAAGGAAACCTGCATATTTTCGAAATAATAAAGCAAAATATTTGGAGAATATGTGAAGTCCGCCAATCCGCAGTGGGATCGCGTGGTGGACTATGCCCCAATACGCTCTATACACAAGAGGCCTTTGCCCAGTAGTGGAATATTTATAGGCTGTTACTTTACTTTCTTTACTTTAATTTCTGTCTATAACAAGGAAAGTTATTTCCGGTCAACGCCATTAAAGGACAGGTGCTTCAAACTAAAGGGCCCATCGATTTACAGCAAGAGACTATTGGCCCATAAGTCCGACGCCGAAATATACGACCTCGTAAAACTCGCCTTGTTTTATAAGCTATAAAACGCAGTTTAATATTTGAAAGGAAATCGAGTTTGAACACTTCGTAACGAACAAGACGGCCGTTTTGAGCTGAGCTTCCTTATTTCTTATTAAAGGAGTGGCGTCCGTTTCCGAAGGTGAATTTACAGTTATATATATATCGATTTTATCCTCGTCATTTGGTAGCTGTCATTCAAAAATTAATAATTCGCTAGAACTTAATTAACTTAGTAATGGTATCGTATTTATATTGTACCTAAATTCAAATTTGGAGTGATGTTACGTAAACAACGGATACATTGTAGAGTTTTAGGTATTAAGAGGAGGTATTGCTGAGCGGCGACTTGGTGGGTTTTATAAACTGTTTGAAGCCTTGGTTTAACAGTGTATGTTGCTATTTTTAAAAGTAACGAAATATTGTAGGAGAGACCGACATAGCTGAGAAGGTTAGCAAGCTGAAGTAGCGATGGGACGGCCATATAGCTCGTAGAACTGATAACGCTGGGGAAGAAAGGTTCTCCAGTGGCAGCCTGGAACTGGCCATCGCAGTGTGGGACGGGCCCTACTAGATGGAGTGACGACCTGTGCTGGGAAGTCGATGGATGCAGGTGGCTCGGGATCGCGCTTCGTGGCAGTCTGTGCGAGACGCCTATGTTCAGCAGTGGACTCAAACAGGCTGAAATGACGATGAATGATGAACGGAATACTTCGAATCACGGTATTATAGGTTGAGGAGAAAAATTAAAAACGCAAGGTAAAAGTTTTGATGCCGGATGAGCGAACCGCTAGGAATGTTGAATTTTTCGTCGAGTCGAACGGAAGCGCCGCGCACGGACCTACACAAGATTGTCGTTGCCCCGAAACGTTGCAAAGCCAATGTCGGTGACCATCTTATTTATGTGGAAGGTTGGCAAATGAACAGTTCATTTAATGTTTTTTCTTTTTTTTTAAAAAAAAAAAACACTCCTCTTTTTAGGATAACATTACCCTGTGTTGTAGTGTGTTACACACATAAATTTCACGTCGACAAACATCCAGATGCGAAACAATTATCTGGGGATCTCAAAAATAGTTGTCCCGTGTCAGAATCGAACCCACGACCCCCGACTCCGAAGCCAATACCTTTGCAACTTCGCCACGGAGTCACCATTGTTATGTGATCACCACCGCCCATTGACACTTCAACGACTCAAGAGTTGGAATTGTTGGATTACTTAAAAAAGTAGGCTGCAGTTACCTCACTAGCCAAACGAAATGCGTAAGTAGAACACATCCACATCAAGCTGGTCTTCTGTGAGGCCGTGGTACTTCCTCAGACGAGGCTGCACATATATGCAACAGTAGAAGGTCTCAGCACTTCTTTGGCTCTAACACAGTGTTGCATGCAATCTAAGCGGTCGTATCTCAGCGTGCGCCGAGCACTGGGAAGTAATTCGATTTTGTGTAAGAGCACTGTTGAGGGGAGTTTGTGTGGAATGACGGCGCTTCGATGAGGGCGCTTCCAAGATAAGCGAGTTGATTAAGCCCGCTTTGAGAAATTATGTCCTCTGCTCTTTGGGATTGAGTTTGACTGTCGTCACCAGAGCCGAATTAGCAACTTACTACTTCGTCTGATACTTAGAGAGCGTAATTACATTGTAAAAATAACAAATAATAATCCGTAGTAGGTACCTAAATATAGCGAAAACTGGTACAAAGAAGAAATCTAGTGAATGTGTTTCCGATGACATTAAGTTATCCTTATCTATATAAGATAAATGAATGTAGCACAGTCTATATGTCAACGTAAAATTCATTGTAAAATTCACTTTCATGAAGAATGTCTTTGAATAAGACACAGAGCACCACATAAATAAAGTTTAACCTGATACATAACATTGTAGAGAAAATATAATAAACAGTATGAGCAAATGCTTTCCTATAATTATGGAAGACCAGACGCCTAATAAGGTTAAACCGGTTAATATTCAATTCTTTAAAACTGAGGCAAAACAACAAACAAAGACTGTAAAACTAAAGACTAAAAGAATACATTTCACATATCTTAAAAGTTGTCGTTATGACCATTTACTAATTACGATTTCAAACGTAGCCTTCCACAGAGTACACCTAACTGACAGCACGAAAAGGCTGTCATCGAAGCGATTGTTATTTGCAAATGATCCCTTATCGACTCCGAAGTGATCAAGAGTGTCATGTCACAGTTAACCTCCGTCGCGTTCTAAGAAACTGTCCGCATTAATTCGATACTAGTTATAACAATAACATTACAGCTTGGCGACGGAGTTCGTATTACGTTTCGAATGCGCGAATATTATTTTCTTAGAAGCGTTACAGATAAATCGGCATAACAGATCGGTAATGTCAAAAATAATGACACTAAGCCCGGTTTCTGAAACACCGATTAGTTAACTTCTACGATGATCAGTGTTTCAGTAACCGGGCGTAAGACTAATAGCGATCAATTGTTCGTATAAAATAAGTGATTACAATGACATATGCCTCAAAATTATCGTCTTAAAAGTGAAAAAAGAAATTTCAAATGGGATACCATAAAATTATGAAATATCAATAAAAACTAATAATTTTAATGTTTCAGTTTTAAAAAGTCGATGAAGTTCGTGTCTTCGCTGTATAAAAATATAAAGATATGCAACTGTGCCATGCAGATGATTACTTTAGGCACCAAGTGTATAAACAATCAACAACATAGGTATAAACGTCATAAATGCGTGGAAACAGTCCCTTTATTAGAAGTTGCAGAACAATTCAAGATTAGGTATGATTGGTAAGCCGTGAATTAGTTTGATGAGGTCGCTTTTATGACGTTTGAAAGAACGGACTCAATGTCAAAAACAGATCTTTAAAATTAATTGCCATAATTGAGTCTTGAAATAAAAGATATAATGCACCCTTTATTAAGTGCAATGCAGCTGGTGTGCAATTTTACCAAGTATAAATTGTCTACCGGCAAGAAAGGTGTCCTGGCAATTAATGTTATCAAGGCACCTTGGCAACCTTAGCTATAAGGGTTGCCAATACCATTAATTCACCCGTAATGACATACTTCTTCCTTTATTGCACGCTCTAAACAGTTTAATTGGTTCACGATAGGCAATTTCAAGTTAGGATAGTTCCGAACAATACCGAATACGTGACAAAATTAATTAGTTTTGTGGCACTTGGAAATGATCAGAGCAGTTTCAAGCAGTTGTTTTTGAGAACATTAAAGACAAGTTTTGACTGTGGCAGGGCCACGGAACAGACTTAATTGTTGCACGAACGAGCAGGTCAGTTCGGGTAAGTACCAAGACCTCAAACAAGAGAGAGACCGGCGTGAAGTGGAAATGTTATACTTCTGAGTTTAGTCTTGTGAATGATAGATAGGCGGGGCCATGGGCGGCGGCTAACGCATAACGTCGGTATACCGCAAGCTCGTATGACACCTTTTCACATAAAAAAAATATAATAGCTATTTTAGACCCCTTGCACGTTATAAAACGTTCTATGATTCAAAAAATAGTTATTCGAAATAAAGAAAAAACATGTTGACATACGTGAAAGAGATCATAGTCATTCGCTAATGTGTGGTAAAAATTAGCTGTAAAATAATCGTGTAAGCTTAACGCATACAACTAGGGTCAAATGGTTTGCAATACACAAAATTTGAAAAGGCTTTTATGAATGCAAACTATGGTAATCAACGCGAGCAAATTATAACGCCGCCGGTTTAAAAATGTCACCGTCGCGCAGCTGGCACGTAGCGTAGGTACGCAGTTAATAAAAACGAACAGCTTAATTAAGCCGAGATAGAAGTGCTCACAGCGGCTTCAATGAAAGAATATGTGCGCTTAATGTCGAACTAATAAACTTATCCTCGATAAAGATATTTGCATTTGCGTTATAACGCCGGTGTTCGAGCCGATTAATAGGCTACTGCGGCTGAGAGAAATCGATACGTCTCGGATATTATGATACTATAATTACAGGCGAGTGGGATCTCAGAATTGTGGTTGGGGTGTTTTGTTCGATATTTTATTACCGCTCCTATAAACATCCCCCAAGAACGGGGGAATTATATTATAGTTGCAATAGTTGCATTGCCAACAGTAAAGTAGGATGGGCTAAGGCCCTGTCCAATAGATACATAATTCCACTTTGCGCTGACAAAAATAGCTGTTGCGTGACTCTACCACAGTCGACAAATTTACCAATCTTATTAAGCTTAACCCATTACAGTGGCGAAGAAGAAAACAAAAACATTTTTTAAGCATAACATATAAAATGAACACACTCTACATTCGGAAACCAATCGATTACACTTTTACAATACAGTAAACTAAATCTGCCCGATGTGTCACATCTCATCATGCAAATAATCCCACTAGGGATACTACCGTATTCTCATATACGTATTAATGGGCGTAGACTTGAAAAATCTTCGCGTAAGAATTTCTCGAAACATTGAATGGGAAAAATGAAAGAAATTGAAAACTAACTGTAGTGTACTGATTGAAATTCAGGAGGTCTCAGTATGAGAAAGCTTCCAGATATTTTTTACGTGTACGTACGTCAGTTAAATGTAAAAATTTGCATGCAGTTTATTTATGCATATAATGGGACGACGACTTGTTTCAGATTGTTTTACAGGGCTAAATAAAAATCTGAAATAAATATACTTGTAGACAAGGCCTCGTCTATCATGGTCAGACCTATCACTAGTTTTTTTGGAATTCAAATACTACAACATATCATCATCATCATCCTCCTGCCGTAATCCAACCGAAGTATAACATTTAAATATGTTGTAAGCGGTTTTTGCTATGTATTGTATCTGCGACCGACGCCCTGCCTGACGTCAGCCCTACTTGGGAATGAAACACCAAAATCCGAAACAATTATTTGCGGGTAACACATATACTTATCTCGTGTGGGATGTAATGGAATTTTCTACACTTTCTGCCGTCTTCTTTTTTTCTGTCCAGTGGTATAGGCGGGGTCCGCTTTGAAGGTTGATAGCGCATCTAAAATTCTACAGATCAGCAAGAATCACTCAACATACGGTAACCCAAACAGCTCGCTTGCGTTTAATGTATTCATTTAATACTAGCGGACCGGACAGGTTGTCCTGTACACACGACTTAAATCCAACAACTTAAAAAAAAATTGTGAATCTATACATCCATCCCAAACGCATAAAAAAAATCATTCCAATCTATCCAGCCGATTTTCTAAGAGGATTTTAGTGACAACACACACACAGAAGAATTATATATTTATATATATATATATATATATATAGATATATATATATATATATATATATATTTATATATATATTTAGTTCAGTGTGCAAGTGGGTCTCTAACATTCCAGTATTCATTCGAATGCAATAGATAATTAATATTAAAAATAAACATTTAATGAATCCGGTTAAATAAACCTCTCTAACGGTTGAACATAACCATGTTTAAAAACGCGGCCGCCGATAAACATTAAAGTACGGATGTTTATAATGATGATGCTACAAGCAGAAAGTGTGTTCCATCGTGTACTGGGGCTTTCACATTACCTTAATGATCAATCATGAAGCAAAGTCCACGGAAGATATAACGGTAAAAACATAAAATTATACATATGTATGTGTACCTCTTGCGATTAGCAGACACAAAAATTTGTAAATTTCGGTGTAAAGTAAAAGTAAAGTAACAACCACCAGTAAAGTGACAAGGGGTCTAAGGGTATAGTCCACCACGCGACCACTTTGCGGTTTGTCGATGATTTCGAAAATATGCAGGTTACCTAAAGACCTTTTTTCTTCACCTCTGAGCACGTGATAGGTTCGATTTTGTAAGTATAAAGTTTTTATATAAAGTGTCATTGGTGATTTCTGAAATTTACTCGACAAATTTGACTGCAATAAATTTGCATTGTAATACAAAAAAATTAAATAATTTGCACATAAACGTTATCGTACGTGAGCTTAACATCCTCAAATCAATATACAGCGATCGTAATATAATCTTCACTAAGACCACTAGCAAGTCTTTCTTAGATAGTAGTAATCTTATCCTTTAAACGATCAATTCTTGTATAAATATATATATATATATATAATATATATATATATATATATATATATATATATATATATATAATTGGAATCTCGGAAACGGCTCCAACGATTTTCATGAAATTTAGTATGTGCGTAGATTCGGGGGCGAAAAATCGATCTAGCTAGGTTTCATTTTTAGAATATGTCCTTGCCCTGTATTCAGGGAATGAAAAATATCATTCGAATATGACGGTAAATCGCCGCTAAAAATGTTGTAATAGCTCGGTCAGTAATCGGGCGGCCCCAAAACAGACGGCCGCGGTTCGTATCACGATCATTTACACACTTATTTTTTTACTTTTTTTTCTATACCAGATCATTCATTTCTTTACTTTTTTTTATTTCCAAAATACATGATTTACCAAGGTCCTCCAGGTACTATTACAAGCTCATATAGATACGATAATGACATAAATACTTAACAATAGTTGTAAACATATTTTATGTCTCTTAGGGATTAGAAACAAAGCTCAAAACAATACTCATAACCTTCTTATAACATGTATACATAAATATGATTACATTCATTTGAACTTATCTCAATAAGTGCGTGATTTATACGCAACTCATTTATTTTCCGCGCGATCATTTATAACTAACACGCACACAAGTTCGTGCACAGTAAAATTTAGGTATTTATGAATGACTATCGCATTGTCAACACGTTCTGTTTTTTAGGGAATAGAATGGCATTTTTTTGTAAAAAAAAAAAAACTTTTCAATAAACGATTATACTACTGAGTCTGAACCTCCTGTGTAAATTTGGGCACTTCTCAAAAAATCTCCCTGTATACAAGTCCTTCCGCAAGTCGGAAATCCCTTGGGGAATTGTCTCGAACATCGCCGATTACTAATGCATTGAAATCCTTGGCTTGTCAAGATATTGTAAGTAATGATAAACGTACATGTTTACGACGAAAACACTGCTGTAACTTTGTACACGATGTCTATCTTAATTGTTACATGTTAATGGTGTATGAAAATCATGTATGTGCATTAGTGAAGATGCCCTTTAGACATTGTTTAATGGCAAGCAATAAATAAAGTATTAAACATATATTAATAGGAAGTAATAGCCCAACAAGATTTAAAAAAAGGGTCAAGTGCGGTCAAGAGCGAGTCGGACTCGCGCATGAAGGGTTCCCCTACCATAATCTATAAAACGGCAAAAAATCAGGTCTATTGTATGGGAGCCCCACTGAAATATATATTTATTCTGTTTTTTAGTATTTGTTGTTAAAGCTTGAACTGAAATACATCAACTTTGAAAATTTTAACTGTCTATCACGATTCAGGAGATACAGCCTAGTGACAGACGGACGGACAGACGGACAGACGAACGGACGGGCAGACGGACAGACGGACGGACGGACGGACATACAGTCAGACAGCGGAGTCTTAGCCCGTTGTACCCTTTTGGTACGGAATTTTAAAAAGATGCATTTTTTAGGGAAGTTTTTAAGTCGATTTCACTTAGGTACATCAATTTGCCTTTATATAGGTACAGACTTATCGATCTCTTCGAAAATACAAGCCGAGTATATCTCGACTAGTAAACCAAAATATGTAATCAAAAATGCTATCAAGCTAACAGTATTATATAAACCTACTTATTAGTTTTCTCAACTTTGTGTAGTAAAGCATAAAACACCAGCTAACATTAAACAAAACTAAGTTTCATGCAAGCGTTTAAGCAAACTGATGTAATCACAGACGCTATTTAACTTGTGTACTCGGCTCGACATATTTGAACAAATTCCCTCAGCAGATAATACTAAATGCAAATTGGTTTATGCAAAGCTTGCTTTTGCCAAATGGTTCGATGTTTTTTGCCAAATGAATGAATATTTAAGAGAGTTGAAAACTCTATTTCATTTCGAACATTATTCGTAACATTGTCTATCATGAAATTTGCCACAAAAGAATCTTAAATTAAGTAGGTAGGTATGAAGTCAGTTTAGAAAGTTCTTCGACTGTTAGTTATTTACCCCTAGCAGACGGTTAGTAAATTTATGTTTACAGTACGTCTTATGACAATTTACAATTGACTTAATTGTAATGGAAAAAAAGGAAACTATCTATCCAATATACTCTAAAATATAGGTATTAAAAAATGCAATGTGAATCTAGTTTTCAGGCACATTAAATCATTCCAATGACGTTCGTCTTTCGCCTAACAAAACGACTATAAAAAGAGTTTCGTCACTGAACTAAAAATAGCAGCGCTAAAATAGATTACGAATGGGCATTAGCTTTCACTTATCATTCAGTCGCGAACGATCACAAATGTTTGTAGAACCAATTTAAACTGACGAGTTAATATCTTTGATTACGTTGCTGAACGGAATATTCCTTTCATGGGATTCCTTTATACGATGCCATTGCAATAATCGAGTGTCAGCTATTCATAAAACGCTGACGCACACAAATCCAAACAATGTGCACAGATTGACATATATGAGGCCTGGAAACTGTGCTGCCGATACAAGTGTAAGTAAAGTTAAGTAAAACAGCCTATACATGTCCCACTGCAGGGCGGAGGCCTCCTTTGTAGAGAGGCTATTAGGGAAAAATCAACCACGCATCCTCATTGCGGATTTGCGGACTTTAAATATCTTCAAACTATTATTATTTAAACAAACAGTTTTTCTCACGATGCTTTCCTTCACCGCTGACCAAATTCGGCGTTATAAATCACTTAACCACGCAAGGAAAAGTAAGTAAAAAACATTCCATTTACAAAAAAGCCTCACTACGCTATACTGTAATTTGTTAGAACAACGGAGAAGCTTCGATAAACCCTTTCCACGCCATGCACATGGTAATTAACACAAACAATAAACAATTTTACACAACTCCCAAATTAAAACAAGCCAAACTATGCGTAACTGATACATTCATCAAGTGACTAGACACTAGACAAAAGATACTGACTGATTCATTATTCACTGCGCCAAATGGGCGCCAAAATTATTGTGGTAAAGAATAAAATTTATAATATCGTTAATAAGGTCTGTTTCTTATTCTCTACCGGATGACATGGGATACTAATTACCTAAACAGATAAATTATTATGTAAGATGAATAACTAGTACTAATCAGGACAGAAATGCACAAAACGTAAATTTCTTTATGGTAATTATTACTGCCTTACTGCCACATCACACAGCTTTTAATTCATACTAATATTAAATTCGACAACAATATATAGATTAAAAAAAGAAACAAAAGATAATGAATTAAACCATTCTCGAATCGAACTGAAGGACACACAAAATTCACAAATCATTAAAATTGGCCCAGTCGTTTAGGGAGAGTTCAGTGACATACACACGTACAGAAGAATTATATATATAAATATTACATATAGATAAAGCTTGTTTATGTTAATGTAATGGATCGTATGTGGAGCCACTGAAAAGTTTTTAATTATTATTACAAATACGCTGGAAAGTCGATGAATGCAAGTGAGTCATATGGCAGGATATGGAGGAGGCTATTTTCAGCTGTGGACTTAAACAGACTGAAATGATGATAATTGTCACTTTGGGGAATGCAAAGCTACGTAATTTAAAATTCCTATAAGATAATCGCAATGTTTGCATCTCACGGCCAGAATCTCAGATTACAATTAAGCCCATTCATTAAATCTGTTTTCCTTTTCTCGAAGGAAAGTCATTTATACCATTTAAACGATAATTGATAACAGAGTGAGACCGCCAATTTGACAGTTGCCATGGCAAATGTGGCAACTGTAGTTTCTGTATTGCGAAATGTTGAATATTCAAAGTGAGATTTGTGTGACATGGGCATTGTGACTGTGTGTGCCCGTTTATATATCTAGGCTTCATCATCATCATCGTTAATCATTCGCAGTCCTCTGCCGGACAGAAGACTCTCCCGTTGCACGCCATCTTGTACGAGCCTCGGCTTCTCACACCCCATTGTTTGGCTTGACAGATATAATAATGTGGGAGATACGTACTTTTCTTGTGGTGGAGACATGATCCGTGGAGGCGACACATGCTCGCCGTTTGCCCCATGCGGGCGCTACCTCACCCTAGTATCCATCCGCGCCAGCGACCTTCTACATCCCCCTACTCGTTATTCACATCTCATCAGCTGATCACTCGTGAGCCGATTACAACGTTTACATCTTAGGCAGCTGGACAAGGTACCCTGTATGACGCCGGCTGATTTTAGATGACCGTTTTAAAATAAAAAAATGTTTTCACAACTGTTGATTATCCATTTCTATATTACACTTCTAATTTTTGGTTCCAATAATTATTATTAACATAACTAATGACACATAACGCCATATAATAAGGGGTGTAAATAACATTCCGAGTTATCGACTTAATAATTAACTACCGATCCGCACCAGCTTCGCACGGGTGCAATTTATCCTTACTAATATTATAAACGCGAAAGATTGTACATATGTATGAATGGATGTTTGTTACTCTTTCACTCAAAAACTATTTTATAAACATACTGTGTGAATTGTCCGAAGTATAGGTAATGATAAATGTCAAATAAGTAGGAAAAAATTCTGCCATGTTTGGAGTACTTTTCCACGCAAATAAATCTAATATATTAATTAATTCAGCCAATTCGACCCATAATAAAAACAAAACAATTTTCCATTGGCCAACAAAAGTAACAAAAGACGATGTTAGTTATGCAGAATTTAATCACTTCGGAGAAACTTTTGATTTTCGTGTGGAAAGCTGTAAACTTACGGCCCCATTAACTGAACTTGAGCTTTTAATTGAGTATAAGGTTATCTTGGCTTTGAATGTTTCATTTTTAGTGCCTTGAGAGTTCAAAGTTAATTATTATTTGTTAAAGTGAACTTTGAACATGTAGGGTAAGTATTAATGATATGCTAATTCATCGGTTTTCAAATTTATTTTATTAACATATTTGAATTTTGTTTTACATAAAACAATTTAAAAGACTGCCACCTGAGATTCGCTTTTTTATCCGTCTATAGACCATCAAATGATTAAAACAATAATAAAAGGAAAATGTTTTTTGAGTATGATAAAATTGAAAACTTTTACGTAATCTTTACAACTTTTACTTAATTATAAACGCAAAAGTTTGTATGAATGGATGGATGTTTGTTACTCTTTCACGCAAATACTACTGAATGGATTTTAATTAAACTGTACAATAACATAGCTTATACATCAGAATAAGATATAGGCTATAATTTATATACATATTTTATGTATATCTGTCTTTCTGTCTGAATGTTACGCCTTCAGCCTATTCTACGCAGACGTAGTCGCGGGCAGCAGCTCGACCTTACTAATATTATAAAGGCGAAAGTTTGTATGTATGGATGGATGTTTTGTTACTCTTTCACGCAAATACTATTGAATGGATTTTAATGAAACTTTACAATAATATAGCTTATACATCAGAATAAGACAGCGGGCAGCAGCTAGTATATTATAATGATTAAACAACAATAGATTACACACTTTACGCTTCGTGTATATACATTAATATATAATATAATCTACGCGAGGATCAATACTTTTACAAAAATAAAGAAATAAAAATTGGTACGTTGCCTAGCAAAGATAAAAAAAATCAAGTGCTTCTCAGAAGATTGCGAATAATTATTATCACAGTTAGAACTGTAGAAGTAGATAAATAAAAAAATAACACACGAAAGCAACAATTTGAATAAAAACTTTTCGTGGAACACGAAAGATAAATGCGAAAGCCCTACGATTACAAAAACCTTCGCCGACAATAAATCGCGTCCGAACAAAACGCGCGGCGTCACGCGGACAGACGTTTACAACCGCGTTTGAGAAATGATACGGCGAAAAGGTGGCGAGCGACGCCGATACAAATGATAGATGAAACTGCGCCGCTGGAGAACAACGGATGGCGTTGATTAATCGCATAGGCGGAGGCGAACTTCGAACATTGCTCATGAATGGTAGTAGTAGTAAATCATTGCGGATCGATCGCGCCGCACACCTCCAGTCCAATCTCTCGGCGTTGGCAAACGAGCGCCAGTCAATGAACTGTGCCCGAGGTCGAGCTAGTACGAGACGCCGCGCACGGCGTATGTTCAATAATTAAACGCCTATTCATTTCATTCAGCCCCGGTGGTCGTTTACCACCGCGATCGACCACTTTATTCGAAAACAACAAAATACCACGTCTCAAAATGCTGACGGAGTAGAGCAATGTAGATAGATTGACGTTGCAGCGAATTCGTCGAATACCAAGTACTAACGAAATTCAGTAGCAGATAAATATTGTGAAACACGAATCCCATCTACAAACACAGAAAACCATTTCTGCCATTTACTTCATCATTCAATTTGGAAACTCAAACCATATAACTACACAACCACCCATCCAACCGCCCCGTACACAGAAATATGCGTCGGTAGTCTGATCGATTCGCCAACCGGCCCCTGGGAAATTGCATCGCGATAAATATTGTAAAGCAATTAACGTGCATATCTCATTTTCTCGGTGAGTTAACCTTTTGAACTAAAGACAGACATTTAAAAAGAACTGGATCACAATTAATGATAATTTACTATTCTTACCTTTTCTTTAGAGCCGTGATAGCTCAGTGTCCGGGCGCTCGCCTTTAATTCAATATACTCGAGCAACCTGAGTTCGATCCCCGGTGCCGGCACCAATGAAGTTTTTAACTTTAAGTGCTGTCTTATCACGTGCTCCGCGGTGAAGGAAAACATCGTGAGGAAACCTGCATATTTTCGAAATAATAACAAAAAAATATTTCGAAGATATGTGAAGTCCGCCAATCCGCAGTGGGGCCGCGTGGTGGACTATGCCCTGATACAGAGCCTATATGCCTGATATAGAGGAGGCCTTTGCCCAGCAGTGGGACATGTATAGGCTGTTACTTTACTTTACTTTACCTTTTCTTTTCTTTCTTTCTTTTAACAAAAGAAAAATAATTAGGGATTGTATTATAATATCCTAACGCGTAAACAGCCTTAAAAGGCTAAAAAGTAAGTGGTTGATTTATAATAAATTTGGCAACTTTAGCACCGATATAGCAGTCGCACGTGATAAGAATAAGCCATTGAACGGAAACAAACTATCGCGTTGACTTCAATAACACGAGAATGTGGTGGAGTTATCTCTTATGTAATTTAACCAGCTTTAAAAAACTAAGTTGTTTACGATGTACTAGCAGTTTTTTTTATCTTTTACCGAGAGGGCACTGACGGGATCAATAATCAAATTAATAACAATCAAAGGCAGCATTAATTATTATGTGCTGTTCACTGTGAATAAAGAATGCTAAAATGCTACATAATATACAAAACGATTTGATGAAACATTCAAATATTTTATTATTTCGAAAATATGAAGGGTAAATAAACAAATAATTTATATTTATAAAATTAATATTTAGGACAAATTTTTCACACAAAGTTCTATAGTCCCAAACTAAGCAATGCTTGTACTATGGGTACTAGATAATTGATAAACATACTTAAACATACTTTTCTTTTGTAAATAAATACATATTATACATATATATAAACACCCAGACACTAGAGAAACACTATGTTCATCACACAATATTTCTCCAGTAGTGGGGATCGAACCCACACCCTCCACAGGTGGCAGGTACACCACCCACCACGCCATTCAGGTTCAATCGCAAAGTTTTCTTCATCGCCGAGCACGTGTTAAGTCAGTACTAAAAATTACAATCAACAATTTCATTTACAATTTCTCAATGTCTGCCCAGCAGTGGGATACATGTAGACTGTGTTGTTATATTCTTACGGTTATCACTATAACGGTTATTTTAATTTTTAATCTAAAAAGCAATGCTTTTATTTTTATGAATGTAATTAGGAATTATTAGGAATTATTGGAATTATTGTGTACGTATAACTCAAACACGTATTGCAAATGTTCGTTATAATTAATACATTAGAATTTCATTGTAATAACTATTCCTCTTTTCTTGTGTAAAGTTATGTAAGAATAAAATAATAATCACAACCATTCACTTACTTCTGGAAATTATACTAGTCATTTTTATTAATCACGATTAATTTAACACTTATATAAGTTTTTTTCGGTCAGTGATACAATAAAAGTAAAATTAAGACGTAACTATGTTAAATTTACATTTGATAGCTGTACAGCATTTTATTATCTTAGATTGTACGTAGAAAATTTAACCTTGACAAACCTTAGTTTTCCACGTTATGCTTTCCCGTGTGGAAAATCTAATATCGCCCTCAAAAAGCACAAAAACCATTGAATTAAATTATAACTCATTCATGTGAAAACTCCTTGCGCACATTCAATGGGAACGATTATTCAATGCGGTTGAGATCTCATTATGACATTTGACAGCAGACAGGCTCCAACACGCAATTTTGAGTACTGCCTATCACGTGCAGCACTGAAGGGAAAGATCATAAATAACTGAATGTTTTTGAAACAATAATTTAAAAAAAATATTCCGAAGATATTTTAAGTTCGCCAATCTGTAGTAGGTTCGCGTAGTAGACATTGACTGAGAAGATTGCTTAGAGACTTGTATAGACTTACTTTCCATTTTTTACTTTATACACTGCTTACAATTTTATGAATATTTCAACACTTTAGTGTCGTAAATTAATTATTATACGAAAAAAAAAACAAGTTAATCATGTTTCCGAATAATTATTTATTATGAAACCTTTATATCTAACTCAACAAAACACGTGTCACTATTAGAGACAAAGACGATCTTTCTTGTTTTCTATCACAAATTTCGATAATATCAGGCTATGTTATATTCAAACGAAGAGAAGAAAGAATTGCTGATACGTTTTATTCGAAAATGTTCCTTAAACGTGTACTAGTTCAAAATATTTGAGAATTTCTCGCAACGAGCTATAATGAAAACTCCCTAATTTTATTAACGGACGCTTCCTGTCTTGAATAATTAAGGCTCTACACTTGTTATTTCACTGTCGAAAGGCGACTAAGTTTACCTTACGCTGTTTCCAACGTACAATGCAAATTCACTCTTAATTATATTTGACTTAATTGCAATTAAAGAATTTCTTTTTCAGAATTTATTAGTATTAACATTTTAAAAATTTATAATTCAAACCACTCTGTACTTGTAATAAAGATATTCTAGTTTCTCGAGATTTTTGTAGGTTACAAAATCCGAAACTTCTGAACTGATACCGAAAGCCTTATTCGCCAAGAATATAACGAACATAAGCTTTATTTCCTACGACTAAGGATTTATTAGTTCAAAATCATAATATAAAACTTATTTGAATGTATGAATATTTAATACTAGCTGCTGCCCGCGAATACGTCTGCGTAGAATAGGCTGAAGGCGTATCAGACGGAAAGACAGATATACATAAAAAAATGTATAGAAAATATAGCCTATGTCTTATTCTGGTGTATAAGCTATATCATTGTAAAGTTTCACTAAAATCCATTCTAGTATTTGCGTGAAACAGTAACAAACATCCATCCATGCATACAAACCCTTATAATATTAGTAAGGATTGTAATCGCTAAATGGGCTTTCAAGTACCACAGATGTTCTATAACAATAAAAAAAACATGAACATTAAAAACATCCATATTTTGAAGTTATACTTCTTTTGGCGCGTTTGGAATAAATTATGAGAGTAAAATTTTTACGATGCTCGCGCACACCGACGGCCAAAAAGCAAGATGATGAAGTTGGTTGCAAGGCTACCATCGACCAGGCGACCATGATGGTTGCCTTGCAACCAACTTTGCTGCTCACCATGATGGCCACGCAACAGTTCGTTGTAGAACAAATAGGCGGGTCCATCCGGGAAAGTACCACGACCTTACAGGAGACCGGCGTGAAGTTGTAGTCTTAGACTTCTGCGTTTCGTCTGGTGCGTGAGGTAGCCAGGCCCCACTTTATTAAAAGGTGGCAACGCATTTGCAATCCTACGGGTGTTGTGAAGGACCATGGCCATCGGTTATCCCTTAACATCAAGTGAACCGCCAACTCACTTGCCACCTTCTCACTTGCCACCTTCTCACATAAAAAAACTTCAACCAACTTAACGGTACTACCATGGCAACAACAACACTTTGACATTATAATCCCAAATTATTTAACTAAACCGTTAACATTTCATTCAATATCTTTTTTACAAAAAAATAGACACGGTGATAATTTTTTTTTGTTGACTAAAGAAGCTTAACTTGTTACGTGCGTACATACAGGTACACACACGTTTATTTTTTTTTTAAATAGTGAAACGGGTAACTTTTTTTTTACTTCTCCAAGAGGTAATTGTTATTGTAACAAGTATTTGTCTTAAGTGAGAAATTATTCTTATACAACTTTTCTACATAATAAAACACAAGTTTAATTTTAAAACAAGTGGGCTCTGAACCCACTCTTTCTTATTACTGTATCAATTTAATGAATGAATGAATGAATGAATATTCTTTATTGCACACACCATGGTAAAAAGAATACATTAAAAATAACAATTATGTAAGGGTTGTACAATGGGCGGCCTTATTACTTAAAGCAATTTAATCTTATAAATAAAGCAAGACCTTGAGTAGTAGCAAGAGGTAATAAGCATATAAACTAAATTCAGTTAATTAAAAAAGCACAATAAGCCTATCAGTTGGCCGTTCACTCGGACAGAAAAAGGCTTTGAGCGATTTACTTTCGCGAAACGTCTGGGGCATTCAGGACACTTGGGACATTTAACACTGAACGTAAGCCGGTATTGGAAGACTGCACCGCAAATTGTAATTAATGGCTGGCACAGATGTAACGAGAGGCGTGACCGAGGCGACCTACGCAGCCACGCAGCATAGCCGATTTGGAACTATTGAGTGATTTACTTTCAGGATAGTCGTGCAAGGGACAAATTAAACTTCCAACGTACAACATTGAGTTTGGGATTAAAATCACAGAGAAACTCTCTTTTATCCAAGAGCAGATTTTTGATTTTCAGTATCCTATTTGAATACGTGCCCATAAATTATGCAATTATATCAGTGGTATAAAAAGTGGCTTTACGTTTACGATCATATCCTAGTACCGGTGCGGTTGAAGTACCTTGCCACCGCTTGCCGCGCTTAATAAGCCACCCTATTAGCAGAATCACGAGACGCCATGCCGTCATGATGTAGTAATGGTAAACACAATGCGGTTAGAATAAAAAAAGTGTATTGGAAAAAGTGACTTCCCTTTGGGGGAGACCTGTGTCATAAGTGGGCTGACAACTCACAAGCTTCAAACTCTACATTGTCTACTAAGCAACACTGTGTTCATCTCACAATATTTTTCCAGCAAACATAATCGAACTCTAACACTGCTATCCACTACGCCGGGTCGTAATTGAAGAAAGTTCTGATAACATAAAAAGTTAGTCATCTTTATTCCACCGGATAAAAAATGAGCCAGTCAAAGGCGATTGTATATGCACCGCACAATTTTATTTTACTATGAATAAGGAGGCAAACAAGCAGGAGAACGACTTGATGGAAAATGCTACCCACCGCAATACCCACCATGGACAATCGCAACTCGAGAGGAGGATAAAATGCATTGCCCGCCTTTGAGGTAGGAATAGGCTCCTTAAACGTCCTTAAGTCGTATTGGTGGTCCAGTAATACCACTGGCGACGATTATTTCACAACTTTGGCCGTGCGAGGCAGAAAGTTACGTATAAAATGATGTATTTGCGCTGTAGCGATGGTATTTGCCATTTTGACGTGTCGTACCGTGGCGAAATTCAGCAGCAGGTATTGGTCCGAACAACTCCTCTGAGTAGTATAGCGATATAGTCAGACATCAGCTTCTTCTGTTACTTGAATGGATCATTTGGGATTTACCTACCGCGGCCTCAGATAAGACCGGCGTAAAGTACATGATCATGAGTACTGTCACTTTTTCATTGCATCTCGTGAATGAGATAACAAAATTGTATGGGTTAAAAGTAATTATATTAAATCGCTATTTAGTTATAGTTTTCGCATAAAGTTTAATGCTTTTTTTATGTGAGGAAGTGGCAAACGAGCTGGCGGTTCACCTGATGTTAAGTGTTAACCGCCGCCCATGAATAGTTGCAACACTCGTAGGATTGCAGATGCGTTGCCACCTCTTAATAATGTGGGCCCCGGCTACCTCACTCACCAGACGAAACGCAGAAATGCAACACTTCTACTTTACGCCGGTCTTCTGTGAGGTGGTACTGACCCGGACGGACCTGCCCATTCGTGCAACAGCGAACACTGTTGCGTGGTCCTACCACCGTTAAAACTGCTTACTCGTATCTGGCTCTTTCATCTAATTACGCGAAATTCGTACGGCCATAAAACCCTTTTACTTAATTTCATATCATTTCTCTCAACATTTACATTATATTTACACCTTATCGCATTCTTTATAGATGATGCAATGTAATTTGTTCCATATTACGATCTATTATGTAAAGTAATATTAATTTGAAACTCGCAGTATAAATGATTTTTTTTTTATTATTCGTTATTATCATTGAGGGTTCATGAAAATTACTTTTATAGGATAATTCCTTATTTTGCCAAAGGTTGTGCACGTAAATCACATATGGAAATGTTTAAAAAATATAAATTCATTCCCTTGTGAAGGTGTTGCCTCTTTATATTTAAGGCATTTCTATAAGCCTCTTAGGCAAATTCTTTCACGGGTGTTGCAATATGCAATGAGCCCCTCGAGGCGACAAGACAACGCAATCTGTGGTTGTGGCGGTGAATATTAAATACGCATTACGTATTCATCCAGGAAAAACGGATCTATCCAAAAGGTGTTGGAGTGTACAAGATATATAAAGAAAAAGAACTCATGTATTGGGTTCTACATACCGAAGTTCTTATCAAAATTTCAGATTCTAATTAATTTTTATGCGAGATGGTATCAAACGAATTGGCGATTCACCTGATGTTAAGTGAATCCTGTCGCCAGTGAAGAGCTACAACGCCTAAAAGGTTGCGCTTTCGCTCCCGACCTTCAAAAAGTGCCTCTCGGTTACCTCTACCACCAGACGAAATTCAGTATTTACCGTCATGTAGGAAACCACTTTTCTGTCTCGTTTGTTATCGAATCTGTCTCGTTTGTATGAAGATTCAAAAATCATCGGATTTTGTTGGTAAATGGTTAAGGACTTAACCTCACCAAATCGTAGGACTTAGGTTCAATTTCCATACCAATTCCAATGAAGATAAAGATCCCTGGCTGCTGATGGCTTACCAGTAGCTCAGCTATATCCTTCGGGAATACGGACCGTGGATTTGATTAAATCGGACGTCAGTAAATAAGTTTCATAACTAAACAAGACAGACCTGTAGTAGGTGTAAAAACGTAATATTTCTACAAGACCTTGCCCACATTACGAAATTGTTTAACTACTATACATAACTACTGTATGAAGATAACCCATCGATCCTCGACATCATATGCAAGAGTTGGACAACATAAAAAATAACAAACAAAACCTCTCGAGTCGCTGCAAGTTATTTGCGGTTGCGAAATTCGTAGGAGGCCCTTGGCGCCAGAGGTAATAAATTTTGCAAGCCGAAGCATTAAAATCTCGTTAAAACGCCACACCGTTATTGACAGCGCCCCTACACCTAGTAGTTAGAGCTGCGGAGCGCCGACTCTGCGGTTAATGTAACGTAATGGAACAACCGACAACTCACGAGATGGACGCGTTGGCTGTCATTGCCGAAGCGCAACAAGTGAGCTCACTCAACGGATCGTCCGACGGGTCGGTACAACTAATCGTAAACGTAAAACCTAGGCGCGTGTCGCTCGTCTGGGGTTCATCTGAAACTGAAAGAGTTCAGGTTCATGAAACTGATAATATGCAGTTAGAGAAACAACGTTACTATCATTCGTTTATTCTGAATAAATAATAATTTCCGTGCAGAAACTTATTAGGACAATAAAAACGCACATATTATAAATACAAATGGACCGTAAGACGTGACAATCTCAACGCATGTCACAGTTCGAATAAGATTATGAAGAGATGCGGAACCGTTCGTATATAACAACGTTGTTTGATTCTATCCATTAAAGGGGGAAAAAGGACGCCAAGAGCATAACTCATAACAACTGGACAAGCTTCGAGCCTAAGGCGATTTTTTATAGCGTTCCTTCTCGTGCTTCCGATGAATGTTCCGTGTTAGGCACGGTACCAACAACTGGTTTGAGAACTAGGTAAAAACGTCGCGTACAAAGCCGTTCTTGAAATCCCTCCTTGGCGGCTGGTTCCACAACGAATGATGTCATTGTCAATATAACTCGCAAAGACAATGGACAATGCCGGCCATGTAAGTAGCATATCTAAATAGGTGTACATTCAGTTCTTAACATGTTGCCATCATCCTTATACGAGCAACATACTAAATTTCTTTGGGGATAGAATATGCCGAGTAACAATGAGGTCGAGTCTCGTGCGCAATAAAGCCTATGTTGAAAGACATGCCAAGCACACAATTATCTATTTCCTTAGATGTCATTTGTAGGTCAAAGTCAATCATTATTCGTTTTCTATTTACTTATTTCACCCAATTACAATATCATTAAAGTACAAAACAATACGATGCTATTACTTCCTACAGTAAAAATAAACAAATTAGCTTCTGTGTTTTGAAACCGGTCGCTTCGGACCTACTAAACTAGACACCACTTCAGCACATCCTTGCTTTTGGCTTTTTCTGTATGTGTAGCCCAAAACGTAATTTGTAACGATTCGTCTATAACCAAATCATTTCACCGGTAACAGTTGGACTGTAATTGAAATTGATTAGGTCGCGCAATAAGCCAATTGTCTTACTCTATTTACTTCCGCGATCGCTGACAGCCGAGACACGTGTCGAGATCAACGGGACTTCTCCTGTGGCAATTGACGACTTAAGCCCGCGGTGTATTAGTCGATAGTTCACTCGCGGTGTATCTAGCGAGATAAGGCGAATACGTGTCGACACTATCGCCTTTGAGCGAGACGTCGGGACGTTAAACAAGAGGTTTTCTGTCCCGGCGATTAATGAGCAATTTCCTACAAGCGCGGCCGGTCTGAGGATTATCGCCCGACCGGTCGGGCGATCGGTCGGGCCGGCGCTGAATGCCGTTGCAAGGTCGGGCTCAATCATCAGCCAAAAATCATCTGAGATTCCCAAGATACGGCAATCACTAACGCATTCCGTGTTACGTTACGAAAGCAGATTGCGAAATGCCACAGCCATCTTTTAACAATCTGCCGGCCAAGTGATTCGGGCGCAGGGTACTTTCAGCAACGAACCAAATTATTATGAGCTTGTACCCGTGGCTTCGGCCGGGTGGTTCTTTTTGGGATCACATAAGTAGTTTATTTTTACAATGGTAAAAGGTATCTGGAAATCTATTTTATAGACTTTTATCTTCTATACGTCTAAGTGCGTGATTTTCTATGTGAAAAAGTGACAAGTGAGATGGTGGTTCACCTGATGTTAAGTGATAACCACCGCCCATATATATCTATCTGCAGTAAACAAATCCCATGAAATTGCAGATGCGTTGCCATCTTTTAAAAGACTGATGACAGTGTCACGTTATACATAAACTCTATCATAGTATTATTATACTTTTGTTTCGAAAAATAAGGATTAAAATCCTTTACTATTTCAGTAATTTTGATTCGAGTGAGATATCAAAACGATTACTGATCGTCGATCACCTGGTAACACACCTACTTAACGTTAATAATTTCGATTGCGTTTTGGTAAAACAAATACAAGTACAAAAATTTGTGTCAGGCTTCAAGTGTTTTAAAGTTGTGCACAGTTTACATATTAACTATTACGGGGGACGCATTTAGGGTGTAATAACTTTAACTGGCGCAAAACGTAACTATATGAAAGCTCATGAGCTCATTGAGTGCCACTGACGAGTGCTCAATGATAATTGCAATTAAATTAAATCGGTACCTTTAATTACATAATGCGGCTAACTTTCACACTGTCATAACTTTAAACTTAACAGTTTTAATGGATTACAGATTTAAATTAAAGATTTTCCTTAAAACAAGGTCATCGGCGCCGTCCCATTTTTAAATAATCAAATGGAATTTTCCAGTGCCGACGGTAAGTTTTCTTAACATCTGAAGGCCGTCTTGCTCTAAAATATAATTTAGTAAATATTATATAAAGAACGCTAAAACTCGTAAAAGTTCCCACAATAAACACAATTTAGTTATTCTATGTGGACGGTATTTTATAGAAGAACTACATGTATTGTTTCTGTCTATTCATTTCAAGTAATAAAGTACTTATTCTGATTAGGTCTTTAGTACTTATGCACTTTTGTATTGGAAACATTCTGACATAGAACTAAGACACATAGTGTATTGAAATCGTCTCAAAATACCACACTTAAAAAGGAGTACTCCTTGACGAGTCGATCGCCTAAAACGCAATGTCCTTGAATGACTTCGAGTTTTTCACATCACTGCGCGACCGGTTGTGAAACGGTCCTAAAGAGGTGAAATTGTTTCTCAGAATTATCGATGTAACTTCTCTTATAGCTTTTCGGTTCGTTACGCGTGATTAGAGGTCCGAAGCCGGAAAAAAATATTAAAAAATCCAAAAGAAAAAAAAAAAGAAATACTATACCAAAACATTTTCTAACGAGTGGGCAATTCATCAAGTACTTCCACGGCGTGTGTGGAGGAGGCTTTTTCTTCTTGCAGCTCCTATGCGATTGGATGTGGTGGCACCGCTCAGGGGCCTTGCCGTGCTTCGTGAACATTCCGAGTAAGCCCCGATATTTCCATAGAATGTCACATCACTGGCACCAATTTAATGGCAACAACACTGGCACAAGTCCGTGACTCGGGCGCGACGACTCACAAGCACTAATCACAAAGAACCAACACTAAACAAACGTCATCCGTCGCCATCGCAACGCCAGCCAAAGACTACACGGGCGTAGCCCCGCACATACGTAACTGCAAAGAAAAGAAAACAAAAAATTGTAGTACAAAACCCGACCCGAAGGAATAACTTAATTGGTGACGATCTAAGCAATTCGAACAGAAATTAGGCTTGAAAGAGCGCCTATTCAGGGATCGATAATCATCGCATCCGCTGCATATAACCATTTGAGAGCGAAACAAAGTACGGCGTCGGCTTTTTTGCGGAGTGCCGTTATAATATGAAAGTGGAAGTCTGTGTCAATGTGTCACTACTGCGCGGGCATGATCAATAAAACGTTCATACTCTGACTGAGATCAAATACAAAGAATCGACGCTATGCCAAATCTTTAATGTGATTTGAACGGGTCCAGTTTTCCGGAAATCTGTGGAATCAATTCGTCATCCGTTAACTCGATACCTTTGTTCCTGCCCCAGACAGTTTTGATTTGCGTTTAAGATTTTTTTCTTGAATTACAAAAGCGAAACCGGTTCCGCTTGTCCAAAGTACTAAGAACTTTCGTAAAGGTAGTGCTTGGGACGAATCTGACTCACAAATACGAATCACGCACGTTTCAAGTGTATGAAGATGAGATTTTTGAGTCTAATATTTCAGATACTTTATACTTTAAATGCTTTCCGTGTCACTCTAATATATTGCTTTTGTACACACCCCCTAACCAACGATACACTGTTTTCGATGCTTTATGCTCCTTTTTAACTGACTTCAAAAAAGGAGGAGGTTTCGCAATTCGACCGTATATATTTTTATTTTTTTTATGTGTGTTCGCGGATAACTTCGTCGTTTATGAACCGATTTTGATGATTCTTTTTTTTTCGGAAAGGAGATATCCCAATGGTAGTACCATGATAAGGAAACCCGGATCTGATGATTGCATCCCAGAGAAATATAGGGCCATCATTGAATGTTATAGGTATTAACAATGTCTTTAATTTTCTGATTGAAGTCGGTTTTTGTTTGTTAAAAATTATACTTGTTTATATCGTTACTAAAATCATGATGATATAGGTAACAAGGACTTCTCAAAGCCAGGCTTGCCAGTGAGCTTTGTAAATGGGAAAGAGCATCATTGATCGCCGGCTACTTAGCATGCGGTCAGAGACCGGCTATGGAAGGTCAAGGCGGCGAACATTCATATTTAAACACAAAACACATATGCTTGCATATCATCGGGTACCCATGCAAGGATGACCTTATCGCGTTTCCGGTACCTGAGTAACAAAAACAATGTAGGCTTAATGTGTATAATAATGTAAAAAACGTGATTGTTGTAACCATATACAAAAGTCACTTTTTTATTAGGGTGTTTTACATTTTATTAACTTCACACATAACATATGTGATATGTACAAATGAAAACATATGTAAAAAATCCACTCAAATATTAGGAACCATGTGCATTTACTATTAATCTGTGAGAACATTTAATTGTGAACTGTTAACTTATAATTTTTATATTTATTGAAGGGAATATGCGTAATGCCTTATGTTTAAATTTTATAACTATTTAGTTATGAGAATTAATGTAACTATTTAATTAGAGTTATTAAAGTGTGTTCTATTAAAACTTTAAGTTAATTCCATATATTTTAATATTAACTTACCACGTTCTTAGCAGTGAAGGAAAATATCATAAGAAAACCAAACACAATAATAAAAAAATATATTTCGAATATAAGACCGCCAATCTAAAGAGAGGCCGCGTGGTAGGCTATGCTCTAATACAATTTGTATAGAGGATGCCTTTGCCCAGCAGTGGGACAGATATAGTCGTGGTAGATGGACTAAATTCATTTAACATTTTAATGGCATGCTTTTATTCATAGTAAAAAAAGTTTTGTTTAACGTAAATCTAGAAATAAAAAATCATTGAGCTAATACTACTGTTTACGAATGTGGTTTTTTAACATAATAGATAAATAAATATAATATAAAGGATATTCGGTCGAGTTTTTGGTATTTTCGTAGTATTTTTTATGTTCTGATACAAATTCCGGCCAATGAGTTAACACAAAACTTTTGGAACCATCGTTATTAACTAAATAAAAAATCAATATAATCTAGGTTTTTATTTTAAATAATTTGTTGCTTTTTTACAAAATCAACAATTAAGAAGAAATTACGTCATGATTGCACCCCTCCTCAAAAGTAAAATATAAGTAATTCTAGATTAAAATTAAGTTTTACTTAATTTATAATGTAAATATAATATAAGTGCACTTTCGCTAAGAGCCAGTATTCACAATTTGACAAAATTATTATTATTTTAAGTACGTTGACAACGCATCTGCAAGCCACCGGGTAATGTAGATGTGCATGGGCCCCCCTTAAACACATAAAGTGAACCGCTGTTCGCTTGCCAATTTTTTTGTTAAAACAATACAAATGCACCTTTTTACGGCCGAGCGTACGATACTCGCAACCCACCTAAATGACCGGTAACAACTACTGAGAGTTCAGTTGGTACATTTAGTTCGGTTGATCCCACATTCGGCGCACCACTAATTATTACGAAAAATTATTTAAAAAAAAAGAGTTTGTTTTAATATAATGCAGTGTAATTGTTACGCTCTATAGTACAGACCAACAACCCGCAAAAGGCCGAACAAAAGGTTAGACAATCGTGGCATTACAAGAGAATCGTTACATAAAAGAGGGACCGAACAATAATCAATCATCCGTCTCTCCTCAATATCCGCTGATGTAGATTTTATTTTTCATAACGGCGACCTTGCAAGAAGACAGTTAGGAGGGGCCTTGTATGGACGTGCACGATGAGTCAGCGCTAACCAAATACGGTACTGGCAGATCACTCCTTGGGCGTAGCTGCATCCATAAAATGGACCGGACTTGCTTTGTTAATCGCGAGTACATCTTTTTTGCACTCTCCATCCTATTCGGTCGGACAAGTTCACTGGTTTACAACATGTTCTCTGTTGTCTGATTTATAATGTCTATGTTAAGCAAACAATGTATGCAGTACATGGGTATAAATATATTTCTAATATATAATACATATACTTAATATTTACTAGTTTCAAGATTATTTCACAACATTTTTAAACAAATTTTTTTCTTGTTTTTGTACACAAATACAGTGAGTGACATGAAAAAAGATTCGCATTTGGATTTTTGGATAAACTAGTTTTGAAAACATTTATTTTGCTAATGCGATAATTCTAGATCGTATTAGAACTAATATTATTGCTAAGTTGGCTCAGGATCCATTAAATTATCGAAATCTTATTGTTCTTATTGCGAATCGAACTTTGCCAATTGGCAGTTACCTACGTCCATTTTAGTTTTTTGTTTTGATTTCAGTTTAGAACTTTGCTTTTGAAATCATGTCATTATAATACATATTCACAAGCCATAACATATCAAAATTAGATCTTAAAATCGTGAGAAATTTATGTGAATTCGTTTATGTAAACTTTTAAATTTGTTTTTAAAAGTCTTTAGTGCAAAAAGTACTTGTTGCTATATGTTTTAAAACAGTATGGGTGAGACCAATTTAATGTTTCGAACGTGGTCATATCCTTGAGCCAGATGCTGCATCGTTATCTTTATTTCTTAAGTGTTTTCGTGCATATGTTAGCAAAGATTTTCAAGATCATGTACATTTCATAATTATATATATATATATATATATATACATAATGGAACCGAAATACTGTCTTGGTCGGCCGCATCATTCTTTTAGTTCACTGATCTAACTGCCGGAAAAACTTCCGTACAATGTAAGGATTCTAGAAAAGGAACAGATGTCGAAGCTGATATTCGAGTACATCGCATGTGTGAAGCCGACCCTTGGCCGAACAAAAGCGGGTTGCGGGGGGAGAGGAGTGTTCATTCATCTGTAGCGTGACGTCACGATAGAGGTCACGCCCTCCGGCTACAGTTAAGGAAGCGAACCCCACAAAGAACATCAAACTGGCTTGAACTTTACACATACATTACCTTAGCTTTATTCACTTAACATATTGTTACAATAAAACACTAAATAACAGGGAATTTAAAGCGTTTTTCGTACTTTAACGTGTTTATAACGTGCTTTGAATGCGTCTGTCGGTTGTCTATGAAAAGACTTACTGTCAACTTTGTAGTAATGGCCTGAAACCAATTGATTTAGGAATATACTGGGGAACTTGTCTTTTGAGATTTATTTTTTGTGAGCTCGTAGCGGCCTTTTTATCTTCTCTGCATTAACGTATTTTCCATTATTTATTCTTTCTATAGATAAGATTAGACTGTATCCATAAAAAAATATGAAAGAGTTATATTTTCCCCTACCTTTATTTTGGAATAGAACTGTTTGATGTTCTAAATCTAAATAAATGTGTATGGTCAAAGTTATACAATAAAGGAGGAATAAGACGGTAAAAAAATAAATATTTGATATATCAAAGCTGAGTTTTCATCTATATTAGTAAAGATATCTCTTTAATAATGGAAATCCACCACATTGCTAATATCAAATTCATTAAACCGAACAGCATATAAAACATTTGAACGTGATAAAAGCACGAATCTCAAACTAAAATCCTTCAAACCCTACAACAACAAAACCTCTCCAAAAAATACAAATAAATACTGACGTACGAACACGCGTACACGTGAAAGCTTTCAATAGTCTGATAAAAATTACTACAAGCTAGAAACTCGGAGCCCATTTAGTTCTAGCCGATGCAGTGGTGAAATAAGCGCTACCATTCAACCGGTCCACGCGGCGATAAAGTAGCGCGATAGCGTTTGTAACGTAACGTTTTAGTGAGGGCGTATCGATTGATTTAATGAGATGTGGGCGCACGTGTGGTCCGCGCGCGACGCGGTGGGCCGGGGTGTCGTCGAGAACGCCTAATGGCACCTTGGAGCGAGAACAATGGGTAGTGACCGCGACTTTTGGCGCGGCCGAAGAAACCGCCGAGGGACGTTCTGGCACCCGGCGGTCGCGTAATCGCGCCGCGTCAAAACCCCGGCCGTTACGAGCGTCGGGTTTTTCCCCGGCGAAGTGGCGATGGCGTCGTAGCTCACTTAGACCCCGGGGGGATTTGTGCCGCGTGCGGATGCAACTAAGGCCTCGTGCGCGCATAAAGTGTCAGTTGCTCGGGGAAAGTTTCGACGCCCTTACAGCCAGTTTCAATATTCTATCTACAGATAGGTTTGGTTACTAGCGATGGGTATTTGACATCGTACGTACACAATATTTTAACAACGTAATACAAAGTACGCAGCACTCATTTGTATTAACATAATGAGAACTTAATAATAATTTTAATCGGTGATATCTGATGGGCGACGAAATAGTATTGCAACATTACGATTATAACATGAGAAGTAACAGTGGACGTCCACTCCAACGGCTGGTTTCAATATTCTATTTGTAGATTTGGTTACTAGCAATAGATATATGACATTAGCTACATAATACTCACGTCAAAATTCTATCTACAGTAACCAAATCTATCCGTAGATTGAATGTTGAAAACGTCCGTTAATGTTCTCAATTTAGTACCGTGTTTGGGGTTACCCGTGGTAGTGCCTTTTAGCGTTACCACCAAAAAAGCCCTGCTTATTGGAGTACGATTCGGTTGTCATAATTTCTTGTAAAATATAGCCTTACCCAGATTCAGGAAACAATCTCAACTAGCTGTAATGTTGTTGAGATGATAACGTAAAGTACCTTATCAAGTCTTTGCCTTACATCAGCGAGATGTCCAAGCTGATGACGAATTCTGTTTGTGGCATGATTGCCACGTTAGAATGCCCTCAACACAAAGTGCATGTAATTAAATGTACGAGTATATTCTTATTATCGTGAGTGGTTGTTAGGTAACTAAGATAACGGTCGTGCGGTACATTTCCCTAACAAACAACATGAATGGAAGATATTTCATAACATAATTTGCTTATTATTATTATCATTCGTATGTATCGTCAGTAGAAATATAATAAAGCGTTCGTATTCAGAATACGTGCGGCAATTTAATTAACCGGGGAACAAAATATAATTCTTTTATTTGCATTGACACTAATTCAATTTATTCACTGTCGTTAACTCATATAGGCAGCGGGAAACTCACCACCTTACAAATTGGTACAAATGGCTTCTGGTGAAAAATGGATCCCGGGAAGCCCATTAAGTAGCGGCTTTCAAAGTTTATTATAATTTATTTTTATTTCACCCAACCCGTGCAGTTAAAGCACACGAACAGACTGAGTGATATGAATGCTTAAACTTTCACATAATGTGGTAGGCTTACGTTATGCCTACCATACTATGATAATTAGTAATCCTCTTATTTTCAGTTAGTATAAAAAAAAGCTTTCCAAAGGGCATTTGCGGTAAAAAAGTTATGATGTATATAATGTAATCTACGAAACCGTGCAGTCAATTGCGAGCAGATTAGTTTTAAGCGAGCCTAGTATCAGCAAACGTGAGCCAAAAAATCACCATAAACAAGGCCAGTGATAGAGCAACATAGAAAGGGAATGACTAAGCGAGTTTAGCGCAATTGCTTCGTACCGAAACGGTTGGACCACGTCACCGTTTGCCTCGGCACGAGATTAGGTACAGAGCGATGACGGGGGAGGCTTGACGCGATAACGCGAGGGCAAACATCCAATAAATCGGTATCGGCGTTGCACACTGCCCAGTTGCTAGTTTGAATAAGTATCGACGAAGCAACCGACGTGAATGGTATAGAAATGGTGCATAAGTATATAAATAAGTGACAGTAGCAGAATAAGTCTAGGGGTTGACCCCATGGTCTGTACTGCGGCCGTTTCGCGGGTCCAGTTGGCCTTTTCTTGTTTTTATTTCATTTTTATGTGAGAAAGTGGCAAACGAGCTGGCGGTTCACCAGATGTTAAGTGATAACTGACGCACATGGACATTTGCAACACCCGTTGCAGATGCGTTGCCATCTTTAATAATCTTTAAAGTGGGCTCCGGCTACCTTACTCACCAGACGAAACGCAGAAGTGTAACACTTCTACGTCACGCCGGTCTTCTGTGAGGTCGTGGTACTAACCCGGACGTACCTGCCCATTCACGCCCCTACAGCGTTTCTTGTGTTGGTGTGTCTGCCGGTAGCGATCATCGCTTATCATCGGAGGTCACTTTGAAATTCAAACTTAAAAAGAATAAAAGCACCGTTTAGAGTTAGAAAGATTGGAGTTCATAAGCACAGAATTCACAATATGGTCTGTTTTTTTAAGTTATTAAGATGCAGTGAATGAACTCAAAGTTTGTAGACCGACTACCGATACCAGAAATTATTATACAAATGTTATCCAACGTGTCTATGAAAATACAGAAATAATTATAAACCCAATGACAAGATATTATAATAATAGTAATTTGCACGAGATTATATAAAAAGCAAAGCAAGATTATATAAAACTAAAGAAAGCGTAAACCGAAAATATAACCAACCCTATGGATTGTAACAATAATAAGTAGGAACTCACGGGTATCTGTATAAAGTTACTATTTTACACCGTTAACGTCATCTAATAGCTCGTTATGCAAATAACTATTTAGATAGTAAAATAATTGAATAGATCCTACCAAAATATCCAGATTTAAAACCAAGTCAAGTTATGGTTATCAGTACCGTAAAAAGATTAAACAGTGAATCTGAGCTTAGTCTATTTACTACACCGATTATATCCAGAAGATGAAGACATATAGTTATTATATTGCTAAAGATAGTCTTCGTTATATGACGGACTGTCTCATAGTCATCATATTAAATACCGACATATTTCCTTTAACTCCTACTTCCGCTATTGGTTGTAATAACTAAATGAAATGTCGATAATGGGGAGTGTGGCCACAGTCACGGACTACTTACTTCTTTAATCAAATTTCAAACTCGTGCAACGTAAAAAATAACATCGAGACGAGGGCCATTTATAATATTCCGCTGCGGTTTTTACTTAGAATTCGTAGTAGAAAAGTTTAAAGGTAACATAGTCAGGTCGCGCGTAGCAATAATTGCTATTCCGGACAAAGCGCCAGCGAGCGCAGACGAGGTTGTTCACCCAAGGAATTAATGGCGTGTCTCACTAATGCTTTTGTTGTGTTTAATCATAGATTTCCACGAGACACGTAAATAGCATTAAAGAAAACCGCGCGGTTTTAATCGGCCACCATAATGGAATCGTCCACAATGCGGATGGGCGTTATTTGTTTCATCGAAATCTTCCGAAATTAGAGTACGTCCCGGAATGCGTTTGTAACGCATTTCAGAGTCCGTGGTGGATCTTTGATGCTGCCCCCGTGGCCGTGTTTTAAATGATATTTAGAGCACGTGCTTAGTGTTTGCGCGTATGTGTGCGACAAACGCGCCTGTAGTGGTTACTGCGTATCGGAGAAGTCGACGAGCGAGGGCGGGCCGGCGCACGCGAACTGATAATAATTATTAGTCTGTGGCAATTAAGAGGCGCCAGATATACGCCATGGATGAGATAGCGGTGGACTTGTGACTGAATAGAGGCCCCCCGGCGCCTTTTTGCGACTGCGTGCAATGCCCGAGCGAAATAGTACTGACGTTGCGAGTTGTGACGCGTACAAAGACAGATAAAGGAATTTATAAATTAGCCAATGAAACATTTAATTTTTAAAAATACTTTAACGTGTCCCTCTATCAATGCATGTGCAATCTGTAATTACTTGAAAAATATAATATACCTATATTATATATTACATTTATTATTATATATTACATACTATATATTGCCTATCTATGCTTTCTTGTGGTATGAATTTGCGATAAGGATTGTTTCACGAGTAGGCAAACAATTTTCTTATAGTGGAAAATTTACCACGAGACATTGTTAACGGCTACACGAGTTTGCGTGACGGTTTACATTACTGCGTACATACGTATGCATTAACCATTACAGCTGCCGTATCATCATGAAACGTTTTTCCGTGTTATTACGAGTGAAAATGCGTGTCGACATCACAGACTCCTTCAATGACGGGGGAAAGTTTGCGACCTCGAAGATCGTAAGCGTTGATAAGATAATGTCACGACATGTTCCTACCTAAATCGCGCACTTAAGCATTTAAGAGACATTTTATAGGGAAAATAATTACCAGCCAGTGGTCGCTCAACAATGTAAACGCAATTCACGGGAAATTACTGGGTTCTTTAAGGGCTCTGGGAAGACAAACCATTAATTCCACCGGCGCAGACCTAAGGTCATCAAAAATCGCTTAGGCACTGTCGAAGATTCATCAACGTTATGTTTTCCTTTCAAGGCTCGAATAAATTTCAATGTCAATATTTACATAAACGTTTCGAATAAAGAAAATTTCCTCCAGAATTAATAGATCTCAGTCAAATTGTTATTTATACTTCAAATTATTAATCGTTCATGATGTAACAAAAACAGTGTACTATCTTAAATACTAAGCAGGGCTTAATAAGCTTTAAAATGCTGCACGTGTTTTAAAAATACGTCTCTACTACTCTACCTATTATGATTTTTGGAATGAGACGTGCACACCAAAAGGTTTTGGCGGAACAATATTTTTGATTACATCTCCATCGTGACTCAAAGCGTGATTAAGCCTTATTGATATTTAAATAGACACATCGAGACGAACCAACGATGATTTCCGTCGGCCCACAAATTGCTTAAATGTTACAGACATAAAGCCTTTTGATTGATCCAATGAACTCACTATAGCAAGTAATCTTTATAAGAGTAACGAACTGAAACCTAATAATTTCCTCGACCTAACAGTCTAATATAAAAAACTAAATATAGATAAAAACATATTTTAATGAAATTGATGTAGATTAATATCTATAAAACTAGTAAGAGTTAACATTATTCAAATCGACTTGTCAGACAATTGTAAGCTGAAATTCAAGATGAAGGTCAAATCTACGATACAGATATAGTACGTGCGTATTCCGAATCGAATTCATTAACACAATTTGACTGTCTATAATCATACATGGGGAAATCCCCACTGTGCACAGAAAACAATTCTAAACATAATGAACCATTACATATACTTATAATACCTTTTAAATATTGTAAAACAAAAAGAAATATCGAGTAAATATGTAGTAACAAGTCAATTTCCAATTTAACGTAGCATTAAAATCGAAACAAAATATCTAAGGCGAAATAAGAATGTTTCGGGGTATTATTACAGATAGCCGTCAGTAACGACGTTGATGAATTTCGAAACAATATGATCTCAGGTTTAAAAAGGATCTGGGCCATTTTATAATTAAAAGTACGCCGACCAGGCATTCAGTTACAACCCTGGCAAGTTGTTCATGTACTTTAATGAAGCAATAAGCCTGTTACGTGGTTCGATCGGAGCATAAATATTTAGGAGAAAGCGATATATGCGAATATTTCGTAAAACGTTTGCAGTAAGACGTGTAATAATAATGAAGTGGCCTCCTGTCCAAGAACTAATTAAAACCGAGGCCGTATAATTGTGCGAGAAATAATCACACACTTGTGTTAGCGTCGATGCTCCTGTACTTTTTTGTTGCATTACAAGACGACCAAAGTAGGTATAAAAAGCGTCGTTGTGGAGCGATTGCGTCGCAAAGCGAAAGATCTCGCGTTACTATCGCGATGTCGTCCGACGGCGGCCCGGCGGCGTTCCGAAGCGGCGGAGATAACGCGGGCAAACATTGTAAAAATGCCAAAACACGAGATAAGACGCGCAATAAATGGACGTTTAATGGTAGCTGTGTTCTTTTTCCCTCCACCCGTTGTAGTCGTAATCGCTTGTTTATTGTTACGCTATCCGTCGGAGGTAGGTGAGAGCTTTAGGAACCTGCTGTCATATCGGTGTAAAGAAAGAGCTATAAGTGTCCCACTGCTGAGCAAAGGCCTCCTCTGTATAGAGGGTATGACGGCATAGTCCCCACGCGACCCCACTGCGGATTGGCGGACTTCACATATTTCGGAAAGATTATTTTTGTTATTATTTCAAAAATATGCAGGTTTCCTCACGATGTTTTCCCTCACCGCCTAACAAGTGATAAGTAAGCACTTCAAATTAACATTTTCAATGGTGCTGGCACCGGGGATCGAACTCAGATCGCTCGAGTAAATCGAATTGAAGGCGAGCGCCCGGACACTGAGCTATCACGGCTCTTCGCCGTATCGGTGTACGGACTCAAAAATGTCGCCGTAATCGCCTCGGATAGGACGCTCATACGATTCCATTCACGCGGAGGCCGCGCAGTATCTCGGTCCACGTTGACCCGTGGGGCGGCGGGGGCTGTCTGTATTGGCCTCGGATGTGTCACGAGCGAGCAATACGAGAACGAGAAATACCTGCGTACGCGTTACCGTTGTGCGTGCCACTTCTAGGGCATAAAGAAATTAAGGCACAAACTTCCGCACCCAGATACGGCAATTAATTACTTAACGTCATCACCAATACTGAACTTTACGAAGAGCCTTTACTATGTCATATCAGATCAGATATGCCCAAACTTTTGTGTAAGTTCGCCTTGTTTGGAATAAATATGCTAATTACTTTTTTTAATTCCTTAATAACTAGCTACTCGGCCCGGCTTCGCACGGGTACAATGTATTATAAACCTTCCTCTTAATCACTCTATCTAGTAAAAAAAAAACACATCATAATCCGTTGCGTAGTTTTAAAAATCTAAACATAGAGGGACAGACAGACATCGGGACTACTTTGTTTTATACTATGTAGTGATACCGGCCGGTGATCGGACGGACTTGTTCTGTATCTTACTTACACAATATTTGAACAACGTAATACGACGCACTCATTTGTATTAACATAATGAGAACTTAATAATAATTTTGATCGGTGACATGTGTTGGGTGACGAAATTGTATTGCAACATTACAATTATAACATATACGATTATAACATTGGACGGCCACTCCAACAGCTGTTGTCAAAATTCTATCTATCTGTAGATTTGGTTTCTAGCATAGATATTTGACATTTGATAAATAATACTTACGTCTAGATTCTATCTCTAGTAACCAAATTCAAACATAGATAGAATATTGAAACCGGCCGTAAATCGATGCGATAATTTAATTTTAATGTAGTAGTAGAAGTTCGCCCCTGTAAATGACGTAAAGGACACTGTAGTTGACAGTGGTACGGCCGCAACGCAGCAGCCTCTTCTTTTGCACGAATGGGCAGTCTCGTCCGGGTAAGAACCACGACCTCACAGAAGATCGGCGTAAAGTGGAAGTATAATACTTTCGCGTTTCGTCTGGTGAATGAGGTAGCCGGAGTCCAATATTCAATATTCAAAGTTGTTAAGCGAGCAAGCGGATCGGTCGCTTAACAACTTTCGTTCGAACAATGTTCGTTACCAATTCGGATGTCGATGTCGGTGACATCCGATGTTAGACATTTCACCAACGGATGCCAACATCGCAAACTGACATCCGGTATCAACATCGTTGTTAGACGAGACTAGACGAGTCTCTACACGATACTAGTAAACTTCGTGTCGAGCAAAACAGTCGCGGGACAAATGTCGCCTAGTGAAACGCGGCCTTATGTTTCAAACGGAAGGCAACGAGCTGTTGGTAAGTAATCACTGCCACCCATAGACAAACAACAGCATTAATGTTGCATGACCGTTGCCGACCACTGAGTGGACAAAATGCAACCCGAATTAGGTCTAAATTTTCTGCTTGTTCCTTACGCTACACGCTACGAACTAAGACTTTAAAATTCAATATCTCGAGCGGATCGGTAAAGGACGGAAAACACGTCGAAACGCAATGCCGGTGCCATTTTTCAATTCTAATGACCCCGACCTGTCTACTCCTGTTCACAGCTGCGCGAGAATATTCATTTTATGCATAAAATAACGGAGCCCGTCGAAATTAAATTCAGGCCCGTCTTGGTGATACGAATGCTTCATTGACAATATTATTCTTTTCATTCATCGACTCATTGAGGAAAATTTATCCATTTTTTATTAAATTAGGTATAATGAAACTGAGAAAGCATGTCGCGTAGTTATGACACTGCTTAATGACGTAAACATGTTTATAAATATAAATATACATCTATTTCGGGCACCATGTATATATTTATTTATTATATTAATCTTATATATATTGAACTGTACCTGTCAACTATGTCTGTGTAACCTGTCAAACACTACCAAATTTCCTCGCTTGCCGAGTTAGCTAGTCTAATATATCAAATTCTCGTGTCAAGGTGTTTGTAATTGAACTCCTCCAAAACGGCACGACCGATTTTCGTGAAATGATTTTCTGCATATCGGCCAGGGTGGAGAATCGGACAATATCTATTTTTCATCCCCCTAAATGCTAAGGGTGGTCCCCCCAAACATTTTTTTCTACCCTACAAATAATATACATGGCAAAACAACGTTTGGCCGGTCAGCTAGTATAATATGTATATTTGGTAGGTCTGAGAATCGGTCGTAATCTATTTTTCATACACCTAAGTGCTAATGGTGGTCTATCCAAAACATTTTTTCTACCCTACGAATTCCTTAGAAATAATTTATAATATGGCAAAACAACGTTTCCGGGTCAGCCAGTATATTTATAAAGGGCAGTCAGAATTTGTCACGTTCACAATGAGACATCAGTCTGTGGCGCAATTGCCAAGGCAGTGGCTTGCGCAACGAGGTCATGGGTTCGATTCCCACACGGGACAATTATGTGTGACCCCACAGAATTTTTTTAATCTCGGTGTTTGACCACATGAAATTTATGTATGTAGATACAATACAGGAAAATTTTATCGTTTTTTTTTAAATAATCACACACAAGAGGCACCATGGAACATTAAAAGAGAGAGGAGTGGTAAAAAAAAAGTAGTTCTAAACGAGCCAAATTTGTTTTTTCCAAAAAATACGAATAATTTTGAAATTCAAATTCGCCAATTCAAAATCGCCATCGGACTAATTATGCGCCGCCATCGGAACATGTTTGGTAATCGAATATTTGTAGAGGACCGAACGGTAACACGTACACGTCCAAAACTGGGCCTTTTGCTTATAAAGTGCTGTTTACCAATTTGCCCAAACCGTGCGACGGGGGAAATTTGCACAGCACCCCAACGTCGAGAGGGTGCCGATAGGTGTTGGTTTGTTTAACGATACAGAAATGAGCTCACAACTCTCTCGCAAATGGGATCGACAGCCAAATAATGTTAACCAACTAAAACAGAGTCGTGTTTAAGTTGGTCAAAGTCTGCGAGATTCGGTATCAATCTTAGTGACGCACACGGACTTTGAGAAGAAAAGGAAGTTATGTATTGGGTTTTTTTTTTAATTTAAAAATGATGACTCCATGGCGCAGTTGCCAAAGTATTGAATTCGTCGGAGATCGTGGGTTCAATTCCCACCCGGGACAACTATTTGTGCGACCCCACCAGATAGTTGTTTCGCATCTGGGTTTTTGTCTATGTGAAATTTATATTTATAAAACGTCTTTAAAACACAGGATAATGTTATCCTAAAGTGAGGGCAATGTTTAAAAAAAAAGATTAATCTGTGGAATTTTTGGTGATTTGGCATATGCCGAGATTTTCAACCGACTTCAAAAAAGGAGGAAGTTCTTAATTAGGTTGTATATTTATTATGTTTGTTACCTCAGATTTCTGTCATGAACCGATTTAAAACTTACTTTTTGCTTTGGGTTCGGTTTAGCTCCCATGTGGTCCCCCTATTAATTCCAAATATATGGCCAGTGAAACATTTCCGACGGGTTTCTGAAACACTGATCATCGTAGATGTTAACTAATCAGCTGTCAAATGGCTTTTCAAATGTCATTGGAGTTGGCAAAAGGATGGTTAAACTGTTTGAATTGATCATTGATTCATATACAGCGTGTCGTTACCATCGCGACAATAAATGAACACACATATAGGGGATAACTTTTTAAAGTTGTATTAAACATTTAAATTCTTTAAACATCAATATTTACATAGTTATTAAATTTTCCAAAATTTTAGAACATCCTTACCTATAAAAGCGTAACGTAAAGTTCATTTGTAAAGATCACAAAGCATATGAATGGGTTGAATGAATTTAAAAAAAACAAAACATACTGTTAGAAGGAGAGGCTTGTAATGCGACGCTATGGCACGAGTTGTATAGGATGTTACAAATTTTGTTTCTTTTTTACTTAATTAGTTTGTTTGAAAGATGTTTTTTTTTAATTAGGGATTTTGTTTAACGTTAATATTTATATATATATATATATATATATATATATATATATATATATATATATAATATATATGCATGTATATAACTTAATATATGATTTGTATCCAATTATAATATTATTTTCATATATATTCTCTTTAATTAAAATTTTATTATTCTTGCATCTTTTGCTGCACCTACCATAAACTCTCACCACATCCTGGGTTGACTGGTAGAGAATGCCTTTGGGCATTAAGTCCGCCCTTTGTTACCTTGTTTTACTGAAGGTTGGCAATAAAGATTAAATAAATAAATAAAAATCATTCTGATCAGAAGAAAATTATTCTGATTCCGGTTCATGATCTAAATGACTCTTTTATTTTGCGAGTCCAGATGATTTTTTCTTTTTTTTATCCCTTCTTTTTTTTCAAGTTCCTTCTTTTGTAACAAAAAACAGAGTAAGGTTTGCTTTTTCAGGTGGACTATGTATATACATTTGTAAATACATCTCGCAGTATTGCGTTGAATTTATTTTAATGAATAGAATATATTATAATCAAAACTTTTTCACATTGTTCACGTCATCGTCAAATAACAATACGAAAAAGTAGTTACTCTTTCAACAATAGGTTCTCTTTGCATAGTGGCCGTTGGTATAACTACTATGCAACAGACTTTTTCAGATTTAATATAAGCAACAATTTAACTAGTTTTACGTTCGGTGTGTCATAGATCTTTACTTCACAAATTTACAATGGTGCAAGCGACATTGATATGAACTCTATTGTACCCATCCTGTCTTACTGTAATCTAATATCGTATATCTTAGAAACGGAGACACACTAGAATAATCACGATATTTCGTCATCCATTCCGATTGTAAATGGAACAGCCATAGATTCATTGGCGAGCAGTAAAACTTAAGTCATAATAGTAGGCACACGTAATGAAACGACCGCCGATATAATGTGTACAAGCGAATAGAACTGCGTATGTACATACACGGACTCGACACATGTAGATGTGAACTCATGTTTGTGTACGTCCGACGCGTGCACCGAGCAACGACATAACGTCGAATTTCGTCTATATTTTCCCGCTTATTTACAATTTATTAGCGTTGGACACATGAGGGCGCGTTGGATAATCAACAGGTCGAAAACGGGCGAATCGGCCCCGCAGGATAGCGGGCGTATGAAAGTACAGATCAGCCGGAGTCATACTTACAGATAAACTTCACGTCTCCGTCGGCGGCGCGGCCGGCAACACACAAGCTATCCGTCAACAAAAACACAAGTGGTGCGCTGCGGGGCGTACAACGTTGCACACGGGGGCCGTTAACCCGGCAGCGACGGGCTACGTTTCGAAAACACCGCCGCCACACTGGAGCGTTTGGTGAATATTCGAAAATAGAACGAGTGCGCGTCGGGCACGCGCGGCGTTGCATGCGGCGTCGCTCGCGGGCGCTGCTGCGTCGCGACTCGACAAGGCGGACGCGGGCGTCGGGTGCGTGCGGGGATCGCGTCGAAAAGTTTCCAGTGCTCAAAGTTGGGATCGCGAGTTGGGAACGGCGCGGCGACGGCGCGGCAACCCCGCGACGCTCGGAACACGACTGGCGGCCGCGCTCGCTCCGCCGCGCCTCGCGGGAACACGCACACAGGCGCGCGGACGCACACTGACGTGCGCCGTACGCCGCACACCCACACGCCGGCACACATGCGGCTCGCGACTGATAAACAGCTTGAAAACACAACACCACGATGCAACTGCACTTAAACACACCCCAGCGTCCTGATATAGCCACGCGTGAGTGTCGGGCACAATAGATGGACCGCAATAATATCGGTAGCTGTTCTCTGCGAGTAAATCCGACGAGTTGTGACGTCACGACGCAGGACTATTCGACCACGATGATTTAAACTACTCAAAACATGGCCAGGCATACGCCAATACTATACTGTAAGAAATAAGCGGAAGGAATATTCCAAGCGAAATCGTTACTGTAACAACAAGTAATATTATCTTTAACGCTTGCTAGTTTCTTTCACCAAGTGATCTCTATTATAAAGATTTTCTATTACGAGGAACAATCGAACAGGAAATTCACCTGATGATATAATTGTAGACATCCTTCCTTAAAGCTTTATGTCTCTCATTACCTACACTGTTACTCTGTCTAAAAACAAACCGCCCCGCACACTGTACTATAATTCGAGAGGTTCTACTAACACGAAAAACCACAGTAACAGAATAACTCTTTATGGAGACAATAAATAAGTCACGTTCCGTGTAGGGATCGAATTCAAAACACAGCAAACACTTTGCAGTTGGCAAGGCCACCACCAAACCTACAGCGTTGTCTGTGATGTCAACAAATCTCTTATCCTTTAAACGAGCAATTCTTGTATATATATATATATATATATATATATAGAGATATATATATATACATATATACCCCATATATATATATATATATATATATATATATATATATATATATATATATATATATAATCGGAATCTCGGAAACGGCTCCAGCGATTTTCATGAAATTTAGTATGTGCGTAGATTCGGGGGCGAAAAATCGATCTAGCTAGGTTTCATTTTTAGAAAATGTCCTTTTATCCCTGTTTTTAGGGATTGAAAAATATCATTCGAATATGACGGTAATTTTTTTTTTTATGTGAAAAGTTGCCAAACGAGCCATGGACATCCCATGGACATCTGCTACACCCGAGGGTTACAGATGCGTTGACAACCTTTTGAAAATTGGGCGCCGGCTACCTCACTCACCAGACGCAACGCGAATGTATTTGTCATACTTCCACTTTACGCTGGTCTTCTGTGAGGTCGTGGTACTTACCCGGACGGGGTGCCCATTCGTGCAACAGCCGAGGCTGCCGCGTGGCCCTACCACCGTTAAATTTAAAAAAAAAATTAAATTTCGCCGCAAAAGAAAATGTTATAATAGCTCGGTCGGTAATCGAGCGGCCCCAAAACAGACGGCCGTGGTTCGTGTCACGATCATTTACGCACTCTTTTTTTTTTTACGTTTTTTCGATTCCAGATCACTGCTTTCTTTATTTTTTACTTTTTGTTGATCCAGATGATTTTGTTATTTTTTCCCTTTTTTTTAAGTTGTTTCTTTTGTGAAAAACACCACTTCATATTTTCTTATTATTAGGTCGGTAAGATTGAAAAATATTATCCATATTTCATTACTCAGTAATTTGTATCTAAATGTAATTTCCATACTACATACACGATTTACAAAAAAAAAAACAAACGATTGATTCATGACTCTAGGCTGTTAATTTCTTGGTTATAGTTTTAATTTGAATCCTAATCGATTTGTGAATGGAATTAATCGTTAATATTCAACATAAAATCCCGCGCTCTTTCAAATTTCGCCTGAGAATTAATGTTTATTAATGAGTCAGCTGCTGTGCGTAAATACAATGATCGAAATATTTTTCCGTCCACGAAACAACTTCCACTGTTGAATGAATGGACAATCTCGTCCGCTACCTTACAGAAGACCAGCGGGAAGAAGTGTAAGTATTATTACTTTTCCGTTACATGAGTGAGGTAACCGGAGCTAAACGTTTTTAAAGGTTTTCCGATGTTCTAGAGTTGACCCGTAGGTTGCGAAAGTCACTTCACATCAGATGACCGAGAAACACAATAGAACCGCCAGTTCGCTTGTCAACTCTCCACATATAAAAAATTCAAAACATGCGCGAAATGAAATGCATTCAAACGGCCGAGTAACACAAGGGAGTGATCAGCATGCTCATTACCGTTTCACTAAAGCGTATTTAACCGGCATTAGTGCATAAGTTTAATAAACCCGAATCTTAAGTGGGCAACTTTTTTTAATTTAAATGTTCGCATGTCATAATGAAGTGAAAAGGCAAAAGGTAGCCGGGGTAAACTATGTCATAGTAACTTTACTAATTGTAAAATAATTAGTGTTAAGACGTAAATCGCCACAGCTGTCCCGTTACTATGAACACTATTATTAGTATTCGAGACGGCAAAAATATACACAAAAAGTAAATACGACAAAATTCGTCGTATAATCCTATTTCACAATATGAAGTAATATATGTACCCGAATAGGCACTGCATTGTTACAATCCTACATACAACCATCAGTTCATCGCAATGCAGAACATACTGGTATTAAAGCCCCTAGAAAAAGCCACGTAGACTACGAAGTATGCGATTTCTTCAAAGATTTGACTTTGGCTCCAAAACTGTCAAATATTTCGAAATCATCCGGTGGATTAAAAGTTCGGAACGATGAGGACATTATTGATGTTTTCAACAGAAAAATTATAGTAAAAACTTGGCGCCGTATATACGGGCGCACAAAATGCATGAGGATATCACTGCTACAAAGCAACACGCACTATCGTATTCTCGAGGCCATGAAACGCAAAGTCAACTTCGTACCGCTAGGGTTGCCACAATAATCGGTAAAATAAATTAATTGGTACCTTAATAAATTAAATGGTATTGATTTTATTAACAACTTTTTTAATAAAACACTGGTACACTCAAAAATGTTCATAACGTTCATAATAAAAACTTTAAAATTTATGTATAATATGATAGTTTCATCATTAAAATGTTTGAACCATAGTTATAACATGGACGGCGTTTAGGCTTCCTAAAAGCATATAATAAATAAGCTTCAACCGCTATTCCAACAAAAAATATAAATGGTCTATAAAAAAATAATATCAAATATTACTTACATGTGGTCCCTATTTTTCTTACTCGGAAATTACCTGAAATAAACGCAAAAGTATTAGATTATAGACAACAATCGAGAGAAGTAGCGATGTTGAATTGGCTGCGTTTAACATGTTCCTAATATCAGAAACTTCTGAATGGAATGAAACTTTCGTATCGCACTCCAAACGGGTTTTCGGTTTCGGGTTGAGGGTTTTCGTGAAAAGAGCAAAGTGCAAATTAGGTTCGGTGTCATTCGGCTTCGGTGTCATTCGCAACGTTATACCAGAAAACTCAGCAAAGCCGCTTTGGCTCGTGAAACTTTCCTGCAATAGGACGCGACGTGAAAGATTTCCTCTCAATAGGATGGATAGAAACTGAAGAAGAATAGATTTTACCCTTTTTGTTTATACACTAAAATTGAAAATCGGTAGGCTGATTGAAAAATCCATGCATACTTGCAATAAAAATGAATGATTGGACATCGTTTACAGATGAAAGTTATAAAATGTTTACAATATTTATAAAATGTATTTTAAAAACATTGTACACACTTTCTATTGGCGCGTAACATTTTTTGGCATTTCAAGTGATAACCGCTAGCAATTTGCATTTAATGTCTTTTTCGCAAACAATGCAAGAAATGTCACAAGTACAATTATGACAGCTAAAAAATAGAAAAATTTAGAAATTTTTCAGACCCGACATTTGATATCACAATCTCAATTTTAGTCAAACTTTTTATACAGCGTGTCGTTACAACCACGAAAATAAATAACACACATATAGGGCATAACTTTTTTAAATTGTACTAAACATTTACATTCTTTAAACATCAATATTTACCGAGTTACTAAATTTTCCAAAACAAGCAATTTTAGAACACCGTTACGTATAAAACTGTAACGTATAGTTCATTAGTAAAGGTCACAATGCATATGAATGGGTTGAATGAATTTAAAAGAGATAAAACATACTGTTAGGAGAGTTTTGTATAGCGACGCTGTGTCAACGAATCAAAAAGTCTCTGAATGTATGAATCAGTCAGTTGTAGTTGTATAGAATGTTACAAATTTTGTTTCTTTTTTATTTAATTAGTTTGTTTGAAAAATATATTTTTTCAATTACGTATTTTTTTAATGTTTATATTTTTTATGATTATTGGTATGTAGCGTTAGACGTGTGTTCATTTATTGTCCCGGTTGTAACGACACGCTGTATATCCACTAGGTACCCGCGACTTAGTCAGCAGTACTTATTATACATCCAATCCAATCCAATCAGCCATTTGCAGTCCACTTTTGGACATAGGCCTCCCCAAGGGCATGCCACAGAGTACGATCTTCCGCTTTCCTCATCCAGCCACTACCAGCGTCCTTTCTCAGGTCATCGGTCCACCTGGCAGGGGGACGTCCGACACAACGTTTTCCGAGACGTTTTCTCCATTCGAGAACCCGTCTGCTCCAACGCTCATCGGTTCTATGACAGATGTGGCCAGCCCACTGCCACTTCAGCAGCTGGGCTGGGCAGCATTTGGAAATGCGTCATATCTTCTCGTCGCCACTACCACAATGCCTAAAAAGCGGGGTCTACAATCAGTGCATCCTACCAGTCATGACATACGGGACCGAGACGTGGAACATGACGATGAGGCTGGCCCACCGATTACATATCGCTCAGCGAGCTATGGAAAGATCTATGCTCGGTATTTCGCTAAGGGATAAAATCCGTAACGAAATTATCCACAAAATTGTCGATATCGTCCGTAAATATTATATACATTACATAATCAATATCATATAATCAATTCATGTTATAAGTAAAAAATATTTTAAAAAATGTGCCAATTGCCAATGTATATTTTCTTGTTTGCCAAATTCCCTTTTTGTAAAATTGAATGTAAGATATTATATTTGAAACAAAATCGCATTTCGGAATTTGATTTTTCTTCAATTTAAAGAACAAGAACCTTAGCTAAGCCCTACGCAACTCTAATTAATCTAATAATTAACTCTACTAAAAAAAGTAATGCAATGTAACATAGAAGTAAAGGTATGAGCGCAATTTTAAATATGTATAGTATTAATTGAAAAGTTCAATATGTAAACATAACTAATAAGTACATTTTTGAGGACACATTTTAACACAACACTATCTAGTCCCAAACTAAGTAATAATGTAAATAGTAATCATAGAATAGAGACTAAATAACTAATAGGCATACTTAAATATACTCTCACAAATAAATCGAAAAACACCATGTTCAATACGCAATATTTTTCCATCAGTAGGAATCGAGCCTAAATATGCGGGTTTACTAAATAACTAATCAGTTCGTCATACAGACATTCCATACAAGCAAAAGAGCTTTGCATACCCTGTCATCCTAGCAAATATTCTGCTTTACATTCGTAAATAATATAAATAAACTAGCTGACCCGGCAAACGTTGTTTTGCCATATAAATTATTTGTAGTGTAGAAAAAAATGTTTGGGGTGGACCACCCTTAACATTTAGGGGGATGAAAATTAGATGTTGTTTGATTCTCCACCCTGGCCGATATGAACACAAAATTTCACGAAAATCGGTCGAGCCGTTTTGGAGGAGTTCAATTACAAACACCGTGACACGAGAATTTTACATATTAGATTATATATAAGTAATTATAATATATATTAATAATTATATTATTAAACATATTATTATTTATCAATATAAATATAAATATGAAAGAAAAAAAATACTGCATAAAAAATAAATAAATAATTATAGTAATTACATAAGTTGATAAATGATGCTATAGGTTGTAATAGGTTTACCGCGGCAGTCCCCGAGTGCAACAGATTATGATTTAATTAAAATTTTACTCTGGCTCCTTCCGTTTTTATTAATTCTATTAATGTGTTTGGATACCATTTAGCAGATATTATCCGAGCCTTGTTTCTTTTACACTGAAATTCATTCAGTGTTTTTATCGTCGTTTTCATTTGAGTTGTTATCTTTGCGCACGTGATTTTGATGATTTTTTAAATATTAAATAATATAGAATTTGTGACTAAGGTAAGTAGTTTATAATCTATAAATAATACAACATAAAACTGTATTTCATATTTTGATTAATTTTCGTAAAGAATAATAACCTTAACATCGCACGGCCACTTCAAAGGCCACTTATCCAATTGTAAAATTGTAAGTGTTTTAGTGCATACCCATCATCTTTGAAATCACATGGTCATACATATAGTGAATGAAAAGAAATTTAACGATTACTTGAACTTGTATTATTACAAATTAACAATTATTCAATTGACAAAAGTTGAAGTATTAAAAATGGAAGTACAAATCCGCAAAACATTTTATCTAACACACTGTATATTAACGAAAAGTATCTATAGTTCTTGAGACTCTTCGAATCACAATTGCGGCATATTATTTATACGGTGTTGACATATAAACTAGATGGTCATTTTGGCACTATAGATTAAATGGTTAAAGTTTAATTTTATTCAATTAATTTATTTTTGCTTTAATATAACTAACGGTGGTAGGGCCACGCAGCAGCCTCGGCTGTTGCACGAATGGGCAGACCCGTCCGGGTAAATACCACGACCTCACAGAAGACCAGCGTAAAGTGGAAGTATGACAAATACTTTCGTGTTTCGTCTGGTGAGTGAGGTAGCCGGAGCCCAATTTTCAAAAGGTTGTCAACGCACATGTAACCCTCGGATGTAGCAGATGTCCATGGGCGGCGGTATTCACTTACCATCAGGTGAACCGTCTGCTCGTTTGGCAACTTTTTCACATTAAAAAAAATATAGCTGCATACTCTACGCGCCACACCACTGATGCACTTGGTCGGATAATAATCCTACTAAATGGATAGTATGACATGCTGTAGTGTGTTAATATTAAACATACCGCATTGCGTACAAAAGACAACCTAGTATGCATTAATATTTTAACATTTAATTTATAAACGTAAGCTTTAACGAGCACATTCATTTTTTACTTTATATTTAAGAGAAACGTTACCCCCGCTGCGGTATAAGATATTCCTACTAAGGTGTGTCTGAGCGTTTTAAAAACATATTAAAGAGAGCCAAACACCCAGATCCGGAACGATTAGTTCCGACTTGATCTGCGGATCTACGACCAGGGGGTCATCAAATTTCTATAAATAGGAGGTGTATGATTTCTAGACATGAATGAATGCAAATAATTAATGTTTTAATAGGCCGTCTAATAAGATTTTAGACTTCATCCTTGACTCTCATCTGTTTAAATTAAAAATTGTTATCAAATTCCACATTCACGCAATTAGTTGTGTGTGTTTGTGTGTTTACACTTTTTTACTAATATATACTTATATACATATACTTTGACTTTATTAATAATATATCAGACAATCAATAAATAATTGAAAGCCTTAAATTGCATAAATGAGTAAAGTTTTGAGTGTTTGAGGTAATTAAATGTTTAAAAAATATTTCAAACCGGTTTGGAGTGGTTTTTGAGATTATTAAGATAAGTTTCAGTTTGTGAGATTAGTGTTTGTAAATAATAAAATGAAAAAGTAAAAAAATATTTACAGTTTTATATTGGTCAATTTAATTTAACATTATATTGATTTTAATAAAAATATGGTGCACAAAAATTTTACCGTCTATAAATTTTATACACATGAAGAAACTGAATATACATTGTTTCTTAAATAGACTGGAAAATAAATTACTGTACGCCAAAAAAAATTATAATTATTTCTTTTCGGCCAGTTCATGCCAAGAATACGGCAGCTAAATCAAACGAATCTAGGTTTAAAAATAGGTCAAACTTGAACAACCTAGGATAATGTTTAAATTTACTTTTTTAATTTTCTGCTGGAGTGGAAACACTAAATGTACTGCCAAGAACGGTTGTTAAGCCCCACTACGACAGGCCCAAACAACGTTGGCAATTTTGATAGTGGGTAGATCTTATATCATATGCCAAAAACCGTGCCAAGTTTACGAACAATCTGAAATGTATTAATAATTAGCGACATAATGGATAGCATTTACAATGACGATTTGTTTTTTCCACGAGTTGAGTGGTCGATCCATTTTATAGATGACCTTTAACTTTGCATGAATTTAACCGTGCTAGAAGTTAGGAACCACAAATTAGCTTTCACTCTTGTATAATAAGGCCGATTTGGATAGGAGAGTAACACGACTTTGCAGACAATCGCGTGCAGTTAACCTATTTTACTTTACCTGTTTTTTTTTTTTACATTTCATCACGGTCGGGCGAGTGAAGTAGCCTCTAAATCTTTTAAGAATTGGCAGCGCAACAGCATACATCAGGTGCGCCGCTGCTTACCCGGAGGAGAAAGGATTATTATGCTGATAAAGGAGTTTATTTATGTTATTATGAAAGCTCAATAAATTTAAATTTCGTAATATCAACAATTTTAAAGATCCCATAAATACACACCAAAAAAAATCGTTTGGATTCCTACAGCAACTTGTCTCACCGCATGATCACCCACGGGGACGGGAATTAGAATTTTGGTAGAATGTATACGGACTGTCTATGGCTTGAGTCCACGTGAGTAACGCTACCCTCGCTTTACATACTTGAGAACGTCATGTATGTACATAATAATATTCACCTATTTACGAAAAAACAATCCACATCGCGTCGGGGCCGTGATGACACTCTGGAATTACCGAGGTTTAGATTGGCTAAACCAGAAAGTCGTTTCTTGGTAGATGCATCAACTTTTATAATAAAATAGGTGACATCCACAAACAACTAAAGTAAAGTAACAGCCTATACATGTCCCACTGCTGGGCAAAGGCCTCCTCTATATAGAGGGTATCAGGGCATAGTCTACCACACGGCCCCACTGCGGATTGGCGGACTTCACATATCTTCGAAATATTTTTTTTGTTACTTTGAAAGTACTTGTTATTTCGAAAGTATGCAGGTTTCCTCACGATGTTTTCCTTCACCGCGCAGCACGTGATAAGACAGCACTTAAAGTTAAAAACTTCATTGGAGCCGGCACCGGGGATCAAACTCAGGTTGCTCGAGTATACTGAATTAAAGAGCGAGCGCCCGGAAACTGAGCTATAATCAAATCAACAAACAACTAAGTATAAACAATTTCAAAGAATTTGTAAAAGCTACCTTAATGGCAAGGGCATACTATAATGTCCAAGAATAAATTGAGGACAAGGATGTGTGGAAATGACTTTTGCTCTGTACTTGCATGCTGCTGATTTTATACCTAAATAAGTTTGTATAATTGCATAAAAAAAAATTACAAAAAGAACGGTTCTTCTCTGTGCAGGTCTAGTTTAGTGAACCGGTGGTAGATTTTTTGTTCACGTTCAATAAGAGCTTTAGTTAAGCCTATATTGAATAAAGATACTTTGACTTTGAATTTAAATTTTCCAGTCAGATAATAGCTACCGATCGAGCCGAGGTCTGGCCCTCTCGGGCAACCTCGAATCGGAATGTTAAACGCGTATTGAGTGACAGCCCAAGCCGAGGTCCCCTCTTGGGGACCCTTTAGCCTAGTCACTCCATGGAGCGTCCGCCAAAGCGCCCTAAGAGCTTGGCGGCCTTCCAAACCAGTAATAATAATAATAGCGTGACAGCCCGAGCTGAGGCTCCCTCGGGAGCCCTGGAGCTTAGTCACCATAACGCGTAATAATAGGTTCAGGCTAGGCGCCCCACCACCTCAAGTCCGGCGAAACTGTAAAGGCCCTAAGGTCAGGCTCATCAAGCCAAAAAAAAGAAAATTAAAATTTTCGATAAATGCCTTTATTATAAACACTAGTATAGTGCTATATGCTATGTTTATTGGTGCGTACGTAAGACAAATAATCTTCCTACTCACATATGTCAGTTTTGCAAAGTCATTGTACATTCCGTGCACGCGAGGAGTACCCCGAAGTTGGAATACATCGCATAAGGACTAAGGGACATTGCCATAAGTATTCCGCGGCACTTATATACTTCGCTCACGTTCGAAAAATAATGTATCGACGTTACTTATTGCAGTTATCACTTGCCATGACATCATACGTTCGCAAAACGTTCAATAAAGAGGGGTTAGCACATACATATCTGCAAAGGCATCCGTTTTTTATTTGTTTTCTAATGAGTAAAAATTGCATACATTTGCAAGTAATAGTTTCTCTCTTTTTATTGCTAATTTACCAAGATTAGGTTACAAGTATGTCAGAGGAATTTTACGTTTTCAGATTTTTATCGGAAAAATATGTTATAAAACTTCCGTTTTGCCAAACTCGCTATTTTTAACGAACGATTTTCCTAAGTGCTTGTGAGTTTTAACAACGAATTAAGTTTAATAATAATATTCTAAGTTTCCTACTTCATATTTTACTTTACATCATATTTGGTAAACATGAGAGAATAGAGGGAAAATACTTGACAATCGAATTTTATTTGTCTGACATCTAGATCAAGTCTGTAGATCATATAAACTTATTTATCTTTTTTTTATTTGAGAAGGTGAAAAGCGGGCTAGTGATGAACAAAACTACTAAGAAGTAAATAATATATACACGCACGTAGGCAAGCACGAGCACACGCACGCACGCACGCACCTATGTAATTTGTTTAATTCATGCATGAAAGAACATTTACAAACAAAAATTTTATGTTCAAACTTTACAGCATATAAATACTTTCAAATAACATGTTACAATGGAAATACATGTTTTAATAAAATATTTAAACGTGGGACGTCGTCTTTACTATTGCGATTTATGATGTTTTAAGTATGTATACTTGTAGTATACTTTTGTATGTCGGATGTTTTTCTACAAAAAAATCAAACAATTATTATTTCAATATAGAGCCTTCAACAATTAAATCATTCCTAATTTAGGGCTGAGACATGTTACAAACGCAGCCCGCACTTATTTTAGACTATTTCAAATCAATAGGCGATGAAAACGTTGCCGTAATATTTTCAGAATTAAGACTCCACGTCGAGTTTTACCACAAGTTCAAGGAGTTCATAGTGCCATGGAGACAGTTGCTGAACATCGTCACAAATTCATCATATCGTATCACATGATATAATACCGTTGAACATTAATAACAATATGTAGGTAGTTCAATAATGCGCAATTGTTGCAAGGTATCTTATTTGAAAGAGTAACAGTTTTCAGTCTACTTCGCTATCTTTCACTGAAGCAAGTTGTCAACATATGGAATTATCGTACATTCTTTTTAAAAAAACCCTTTTATCGGAAGTTTTTATGAAGAAAATAATTTTATTCTCTCTTATCTATTTCTCGTAAATAGCTTCAAATATATGCTTTGAAATGGTGTTTGAATCATTAAATTTCATGACAAAATGTTGAGTTCTGGCGTACCGACAGATCTTTAAGAAATAATAATATACACAGATTAATTTGACATTTTAAATTTTACTTTGACGACTTCTGACGAAATAACGTTCTCGGTTATATAATGAACTAAGAATCTTCGACTTCAAAATCGTTATTCAAGTACCTCCATAAATAATGATTTAATAAGGAGCCAGAATAAATAAGAAATGTCACGAGTCATCTTACAAGTGCTGTCAAGAATCTCCCCGTTAGAAATAATACCGCTTAAATAAATTAGTGTAATTTGTCCGAGCGCTCCGCGACGCGTCTTCGTCGAGGCTTTAAATAAATTATCTGGGATATTTCCTCGGGTTACATAATTTAAAATATGAAGCGCCGTATCGTCGGTTAAGTTTTCACTCGCCCGAAAGGAGGAGAGCCAACTTCTCGCGGCGTAAATCAATACGAGCAGCCTAGAAGTGATTTATGACAGCGAACTTTAATTACAGCAATGAATGTGCTTCTCAGAATATTGAAACTATCCGCGACTTCACAGTTAGCGAAGAAATAGCAGCTTAAAATAATATAAACATAAAAAGGCACGAAATGTCGTCGGGGCTACACGTTAGAAACTTACCGCTGTTTAAAATTAGGCACTGAACTTGTGTCATATTCCAAACAATCTACGAGTTATTGGAAATTCATAAAGTGACGGGCTTGTTCATTTCTCAGATCTGATCACAGAAAATACAGAGTGTAACATCAATCTTAGAATACAATAATCACAGCGTGTCAACCTGACATATCTAATATAGAGCGGCACGTGAGGTCTCTCGACTAGCGTTCATTTCACACATATTTCGTTGAAATTTCACTCCCCGCGACCTTTCTCAGCACAAATCGAATCTGTCTGTTTCGAATAGATAAAAACTATATCGAATCGAATCTGGATAAGGTTTCCACGAGATCGGTCGTACGAGTGCGCCGGATGTGAAATTTTCCACCGACGCTCTCAGAGTTGTTTGGAATTGGCGGGTTTCATTCATTCACGAATCGAATGTATTTTTAGCTTGGGAGCCGCACGCCCGCGAAATGGTGTCATCGCCTGAAACAAGCATGTGGGACTGTGGGTGAGCGCACTCCGTTCCGTAACTCTTTCGCACAGCTGATTGTTTCCGCGTTTGGTATAAGCTATCTAACCGGAGTGCTGAATGGTGGAGAAAATTCAATGTTTTAATATCAGAATGTAAATAAATGATAGAACACTTTATTCTGACAGTCGGCAACAGTAGGCGACAGACTTAAATTACAAGTTCAGAACTGAATCTTCAAAGGTCGCGCAAAATAACAGTCCATTAAAAGTGTAAATTAATACAATGAAAGTAATAGGATTCCAAAAGAGTTTTTTGAGCGAGGTGTTTGAAGTTCACTTTATAGATGGCGAAGTCTGCTGCTAAGCTTAACGTTACAAAAGACGTTCATCGCTTTTTGGTAAGCAAAATAAATTGTTATATTTCTTGTTAATGAAATAGGTGCAACGTAATAGTGAATTAATGAGAAAGGGCTAACAAAGATTGATAAAATATATACTATGTTTTTTTTTTAGTTCAAAACTAGCCAGCACTTGACTGCCATCCCAGCTGATGGTAAGTGGCGATGCAGCCGTTGATGGTAAGCGCGCTAGCTCAGTAAAAACCTATTAACTCTTGCCTTGAAGACGCCTACGTTGTAATCGGACGGAAAGACGGACGGCAATAGGCTGTTCCATTCCTTAGCTGGTTCCAAAGATGAATAATAACTCCTAATGAACTATTAGGAGCTAGTATTCAACATTTAAAACTATGTAATAACTCAAGTACTAGAAATCTATTAAATAGACGTTAAATGATGAATATATATAAATATATTAAGATAATACTATCTAAAGATACGTGATTGAGAATAAAGCTTAAGTCACATCTTAGTCGACTTACAGCGAATCCGATCAAAATAATTGTAATACATCAGATAATTCAGATTGCAAGAGAATTTTCAAGTAGTACTCGTTCATTAGAGCCGGGATAGCTCATTGTCCGAGTGCTTGTTTTTAATTAAATATACTCGAGCAATCTGAGTTTGATCCCCGGTGCTGACACCCATAAAATTGCAAATAAATAGAAAATTGCAGTGGGGGTTGCGAGTACTATACCACCTCTGTACAGCGAAGGCCTTTGCCCAGCATCGGGATATATATACGTAAGCTGTTACCTGTACCTTCACTTTTACTTAATAATTAATTATGATGAATCATATTTTATAGAAGTTATAGATCAGTAAAAAGAAAAAGTAGAAAATATTGAAAATAACGGTACAGCTTAAAGTAACGAAACATAAGTAACTTATTTATGAAAAATAACATGAATTTGTACGAGTATTTATTTATTTATTGTAACTAACAACAGATACACAAATATCTATAATACAAAATTTCTTTGTAAAATTTTGACGTTTCATAAGAACGCGCAAGCGTCTATGAGAATAAAGATATTTTATGATTCATGATTTATCCATCAAATCAGCGAACTGTAGTTCGATAATAAACTCACCTTCAGTTATACGTGTCAGCACGTTAAGAAATAGTATATCGCATTTTGTATTCCACGAACGGCTGCGAATGCCTAAATTTATATGCGTCGACCAGCAAAGTATCCGTTTGTGACTAATATCAAAACCGTGAGCTATTCAAAGAATTTCTACATTGGTATGTTCGCGAATATAACAGTCGAAGATTGTTATAGATCTACAACTCATGAACTAGACATTGCTTCCCTTATAGTCTTTGAACCCTCGAGAATAAGAACTCCTCTTGTGATAGTAAATATTCAAATCTACGATATGAAATATTTTGCTAACAAGACCTCTAAGACAGTAGATAATTTGTCTTGAAAAACTAACCTTGCCGTGTCTTTAAACATAGTTTGCGTATCTAACGCAATATCGAAACCTAATATATAAAAATAAATTATGCTTATTGTAAGTAAATTATACTTACCTCTATCGCTAATGCACGTGTGGACAAAACATTGAGTTGCAATGTTACGGAATCGAAAACACGACATGATACGTTATTAAAAAGTGATAAAGTACAGTTGGGACGTTGTTGGCTAATAATTATTTAAAACATGATCCGCGTGAAAACGAATATTTACCGAACCTCGGAAGCTTCGCTTATGGCAACAGAGAGAGGTGAGCAGAAAACTGGTAAATATTTGTTTTGTTTCGGCTAATCAAATGCGAACAAATGCATCAGGTATTGCAGACATTACATACAATACACACATTTAAAAGATGTGTGGACAATAAAAATTGCGAATACAATGTTTGTAAATAAATCGAAATAAGCTCAATTAAGTATTTAATATAAAGTTACGGAATTCTAGAAATTGTCTTAAATTGCGTAAATAAGTTTCCTCGTACACATTGAATGAAGATCGAAGGCCTTGGTTGATTTTGTCATCGGCGTCGGAATTCTTATAAAAATGGCAAGAGATAACCGAGATTGTTTTAAAAAAGAAGCTAGGAAATAAAGGGATTGGTCGGCTAAATCTTTTACCCGGAACTAGTTTTCGGACGCTCCTACTTGACATACCTAAGTTGAAATTCCGCTTTGTCGGCCCCAGATTTTGAACTTAGTTGCTAAATTTATTGTGTGAATTAATTTGTAAATTCCATATATACGTACTATAGTGTGTAAATGTATACTGAGGAAATTCACATTTTTAAGAAAAGTAATAATTATGTATAAATCACTTCTTTTACTTTCCGTATTAAAAATCCCTCTTTCCAGAGTCTTACTCAAATCCTTTCCAATGAAATGCCAATTTACAGTCAGGCTTTTGTACCATAATTCATATAGCTTTCCATTTTAAAAACGAATTGCCATTCATCGCTTTTAATATCTTCTGTGAAGTTAAATAAATTAGACCGATAGCCGACGTTGAAATTTGAATGATTTTTTCCATCAACTTCTCACTTGATTTAGAAAGTGATATATTATGTTATTATTTTACTATTACAATCAGATGCGTTTTACGATGACACAAAGAGCTGGCTCTGATGTTTGGATTGGACAGATTTCGATTGGGATCGAAAGACGTCACCTGGAATATCCCGTGAAAAACACAAACAATCCTATGTAAGAGCACTCGATGCCCGCGTGCTTCCAAAATCCCACCTGACATTTGGGTAAATATAGATTTACCCACATTTAAACATTGAATTACTACAATGAAACCTTTAAAATTAAAAGTAATGAAATTTAAAATATATGTTTAAGTAATTTATAAATTTTTATACTATGTAGTGATGCACAGCAAAGAAACGTTTACATTTCAAGTGACTTTTACCCCAGTCATTTGTTTGCCTTCCCGGAACCCCTCCACTAGTAGTCATTCACAAATGCTTCGTATACTTTTGAAACGCACTTGTGTGAGTATTAGTTATGAATGATTAATGAGTTGCCCATAAATCACGCAATTTTTGTGACAAGTTCAAATAAATGTATTTAATTAATTACGAGTGATTTTAAATATTTATCATTTTTATATAACATCATTTATGTGTAGAATTTACTTATAAAAAATGGATACACTTAGAAAAGTTTCCCTGAATAATAGAAATATAAAACATAGTGAGAAATCGTAAGGGTTGAATTGATATGTAAAAATAAATAATAAACAAAATTAATAAGCGTTTTAACTCTAACAAAATCAACAGATATAAATAATTTTGCCCATCGAGTCGAACTTATTAAAATACAAGGCGACGGATAAGCCCTGGGGTCTGAAATTGGCTATGCCAGTAAACATAGGCAAAAATGGAAATTTATTGGTGCAAACAGGAATCCGAGAACCCTCGTGGGTTCCTGATTTATAAGATTGTAAATTCCGTCGTCCAGACCAATTGGTCATCTCTACTGTGTAAATAAATATCTTGGGTGGTGTGGTATAGGGCAGGCTGAAGGGCTGTAAGGAATGTTTATAATATTGCATTTCGTCTGGTGAACGAATAAACAGATGCTACTGTCATAGATTAACAATGTAACTGAAACCCAACTTGTTGTTGTGTAGGTCTGTCGATGACGGGCGTTTACTAGAGCTGTAGGTACTGTCCACTCGATTGTTACAATTTGTAATACAGAATGAAAAAAAATAGTAGAAATTATAATACGATTATAACAGTCTACCGGATTGAAATAAAATGTGTGCGTACTTACGTACGCATAAGAAGATATGCTTCTTTACAGTAACAACTGAAAACTTTATCCCTTGTGCCAGTACTCTTTGTTTATGAAACAGCCATTAAATGCAATTAATAAAGGTTTAATTAAATAACTTGTTAATAATTAAAGTATAGGTAAATGTCAAAGTTTTTATTGGTTACCATGGTAATACCGTAATCGCTTTGTAACATGTTGCTCTTCAAAAATCATACTGTCATCATTTTTTCCAAATGTCCCAAAAGAAGTATAATATCAATAAGAGTATCAATAAACATGTTTGTTATTTTTGACAATTTCCTATAACCTATAATAATTAACCTTTGCTCATGTCATCGGTCTACATTGTTTGTAAATTGCGATACATTAACCACACCAATAATGTTCACTTTAATCAGATTTCATTCAGTATTAATAGAATGAATGCAATTGCTGCACATTTAACGTTATTGTAGAAAGCTTTTAAAAGTCGTGGTGAATTCTTAATGTTTTTTTTCTGTATTCCGGATTAGATTTCGAAAGCAAAAAACCGACACAAGAAGGCAAAAAAATTTACTCTGTTGTATGGGCGTCCCATTTAAAAAAAAAAATATTCGGTTTTTGATTATTTGTTGTTATAGCGGCTACAGAAATATATCATCTGTGAAATTTTCAACGTTTTAACTATTTCATGAGATACAGCCTAGTGACAAACGGACAGCGGGGTCTTAGTAACATGGTTCCGTTTAACTCTTTGGCTTCGGAACCTTAACAAAAACACCTAACGCAAAACACAAACGATATAAATATAAAATATACAAATTTTCTCGAAGGTGCCACTTTGCCCTTCTTCCCGCAAAATGCGTTTCATATATGGATAACATATTGACATCTAGGACATCTAGGACCTCGAATAATTTCACTAAAAGCGACCGGACCCTTAAGGGTTTTAGGCGAAATTGAATACATGACAACAATCGATTTGTACGCCGAAACCAGGCGTTCACTTTGTGAGCGCGTAAGGTTCCAATCAATTCGGATTGTTCTAGGTTTCAAAAAAAGTAAAGTAAGCGTATACCAGAGGGCTTCCTCGTGCTAGCTTCAGCTGTTTCTCGAAGAAGGTGTCAAGGACGCGTCAGCAGTGCAACAAAATTTGTGTGCTTGCAACACAGAAAATTCGAGAACACTGTTAAATTTGACAAAAGATCGCATTAAAATTTGCTTTGCCGTTATAAATTGCTCGAAATAAAGGAAATATGTACTGATACATTAATTCATGTTTTAAACTCGTTTAAAGGCTTGCTAATAAATTTTTAACAAACATGATGTGAGTCTCTAAATATCTGGCCACATTTTGGCTAAAATAGAATACCGTACAAAATATCTTACCATCAAACGCTATCAGACAACGCCGTGAAAAATTCTCCACGGATACCTGTTATTTGGACGTCTTCGGTCATATCGCTAGAGTATTATGCGCAGTAAATTCCCCTTTTATTGCATAGAACATATCACTTTCCGTCTCAGCGCGATATTCCGTAAATAAACCATAACCACCATAACTGCACCATAACAATAGCACGTACTGCCTTCTGAATAATGGATACCACATAGATAATATTAATTTAACTTTTACTGTTTGACAACACCGAATTTATTTTTATTGCTAAGGAGGTAAATTACTATAATGTAGGTAAGTCATTTACTTCCCTATCAATAAAAGGTAAATGCCAATTAACGATATGTATTATAAAATTATACAATATTAACAATTATATTTGACTAAACGGACAAAATAATGATTTCTTGTATTAATGCGAATAATTTAACATTATTGAAAAACTAATTATTTTAAAAATTTGTCGTTAAGGTACCCATTTAATTCCCTTGTAATAATCATTTTATAAGTTATATAAATTAAACGTTCTATCAAATCGACTCATCTTTCTTAAAAAAGAGTTATCTGATATCGTTACATTTATTGATTTAACAAGACTAAGCGATTAAGCCTCATCTCATATAAATTATGATAAAACTAGCTGCTGCCCGCGACTACGTGTGCGTAGAATAGGCTAAAGGCGTAACATTCAGACAGAAAGACAGATATACATAAAAATATGTATATGAATAATGGCCTATGTTTTATTCTAATGTATAAGCTATATTATTGTAAAGTTGAGTGGTATTTGCGTGAAAGAGTAACAAACATCCATCCATACATACAAACTTTCGCCTTTATAATATTAGTAAGGATATTAAATGAAACTACTTTACGGATTTTATCGCGTTTTTTATTTTAATTTAAATTCCCGACGTTTCGAACGGTGGTCACGAGACGGACCATGAACGCTGGAAAGGTTTCGAAACGTCGGGAATTTAAATTAAAATAAAAATCGCGATAAAATCCGTAAAGTAGTTTCATTTAATATGTATAATATTTGCGTAAAATCAAGAAAACAATATTAGTAAGGATATCAGAACAGTGGCAAAGTACGGTTCCCAAATTACCCAAAAAATATTCCTGGCACGTCGTCAGGCGACCGACATTGAAGCGGCTCGCCGTTTACGCAAACCCTCGTAAAGAGAGTTGTGTAGATGCAAGAACAAAACTTTACATCTTTATTATTTCAACTTTGAACAAAAATTCGGAAAGTCGGAAATATTTATTTCAAAATTTCACCCAAAATAAAACTAGCCAATATTCTACACGTTTCGCGGGCATGCTTAGTATCATGCCTCCCCGATGGAAGTCCGCTACTGTTTTCTCGACTTTTATTATACAAATGTACAGCCGCAAGAAGACATTAAAATCTCTACATTATTAAGCAATATACATACTCGCAAGCAACTCAAGCTGTTCCACAGATAATTATATCAGAATGTTTGCTAAGATCATGCACCGGATAATGTAATTTGTGTTTCAACTTCGAAACTACATATTAAAAATATTGGACGTACTAGCGTAAATTTTTGGATTTTACTTTAAAATTCAAATTCAAACTTAAGATTGTTTTTACAGATTTTATCGCGTTTATTTTCAACAAAATTTTCGGCGTATTCGAACACTTAACAGCATTTTAGGCCACGGGATAGACTGAGATTTTAAACGGTCTAATGTTAGCCCCGGGTTATTTTGTCAGCTTTAAGTAAGCATTTACGTGCTTAAGTTTTACAAAAAAAAATATACCCTATGAAATCTTTAAAAATAGTGCCATTATAATCATATATCCTTTTAACGCGAATATAAGTAGATATTAAATTCAAATTATCGATTTACGGCTTGCTTAAGTTATCAAAATTATTCAATCACTCAACGATTAGCTTTATGAATCAATTTATAATACGAATGAAATGTGGTGAATAAACAGGGCAAATGTTAAACCCTGATAGGATGGACGGAGACGGAGTAACCTGTAAAGTTTTTGATGTTATACTTCTTTTGGCGCGTTAGGGAAAAATGATGAGAGTTAATTTTTACGATGCGTGCGCACACCTACACCCTGAAGTTAGCTAGACATCTACGTATGTTTGCGTGAGAACTGACAACCGTATTCACGGTATTTATTTTGTGATATTTAAATAAACTTTATTTAACTAGATAATGCGTTATAATAAATCTTTCAATGTATTTAATACCTTTTTTCTATTGTTAGCGTTGTTTTTTCTACAAACGTAGAATAAGGCGAAAGATAAAATATTTGAAAAGATTTTTATCTTGTTACGCCAAAGAAGTATAACTTCTAACGCGTGTACATAAGTACACACACACTTTTTTATCATGGTTCGTTATGAGTAAGATAAAGAGTAAGTCCCAAAGATAACAGTAAATTTGAAAACATTAATCTTTACAATTAGCTAAGAATCGGAAACGGCGACCTCAAAAGTAATAATTTAACAGGCACTACAACAACGTAAATTTAATAATATAATTATAATTTACAAAATGGTTTAATAAAACAATGTCTACAGAAACTAAATTGAAATTGAGTGAAATAAAATATCAAATGAAAGCCAAATGTACATACCTTCAAAAGTCTAAATATGGCTAAGAGCTACATGAGTAACTCTTAGCCATATTTATTTGTTTTGGTATGAACCATGACGATAATATAAATATAGGAAGAAACAAAACGACCATACTTTATAGGCGATGCCTATTATTCTACATTGGCTTAATTGGCCGTGCCTAAATAGATGAGCGTCTACTTGAATTAATGGGGATGATTGCAACAGAAAACTAGCTGCTCCAACCGTCAATTTAATCTTAAATAATTTTGATTTCAGAAAAGACACCGTGGAGGGCACTATTTTACGAATCCTTGCAACCTTTTTGTTTTTTTGTCATAGTATTCCATGTATGTACGTTATGAGTAATAGTCGGAAATTATGAAACTATGAGTATTGCAAAAAATTCGAAACATCTGAAGTTAAAAATAAACGCGATTAATTCATAAAACAGTTTCATTTAAACCGGAATAAAACTGACTGAAATACAAAAGGACTTCAAATTTTTCTCTTTTTAATGGCCCTAAGTTAAGTGTTTGCGAAATACGAATACAAAAATAAACTAAGAATTTAGTCGGGAACATACGCAGTTTCAACAAGAAACTTAATATCCAGCCCCGAGATACTGGGCTAAGGTTTATTGCCCCCGCCACATGTAGGCTTTCACGCTATTACCCTACCGTTTCAGATTCGTATAGAAGCAATGGGAACACTTAATAGCCCATCTCAGTTCTGTCTTATGAAGTTTCGTTTAGGACATTTATTTATTTGATATTAGCAAGTAAATGGGGATTCAGTAACGTGTCGTTAAGTTTGTTTATTTTTATAAACATATAAATGATAGTATACATTAAAAATGTATTTAATTACGGATGGGGTTCGCGTATATAATTATAAGATACGTATTTATATCTTTTTTTTACAAATGTATTGACATTATATTATATCTGTAATAAAATTGCCCTGCGTGATAGTAGAAGAAAAATAAGTTGGACATTGCATAAGTATAGTAACATTACTTTTTTTAAGCTTTCATTTAACATACGATGACGATAACATAGATTAATCATCGCCCATTGAATTAATGTCGAGAAATATTACTATAATTACCGTGCCGCCCATAATAACATTTTCCGAAAGCATTTTAAAAGTTATATCATCATTTGCGTCATAATACTTGTGACAAATGACGCCCGTATTAAATTTCCCGATTATTTAATGACATGAAACATTAAAATTTGCATAAAAAATAGACGAATTTTTTTTTGCCGCCATGCGGTATTTGAAAAAACTATTTCTTACATGCGAAAAACGAATATAGATAAGATACGTTGTGATTTTCGCCGGTTTGGCAATAAGCCGAATAGCTTAGAGGTTAAAGCGTCCGGGCACGAATCTGGAAGACATGGGTTCGATTCGCGCAGCGGCAAAATGGCACACAATGTTCAAAAGGACGCCCCAATGCGAAAACAGATGACGGTCTCGCAATCTTTTAATAATTAACATAACAGACGAAAGAACCATTTTCATATTCCATAATAGTTTTTACTGTAAGTGGCCAGTAACAGAACCTAATGGCCCGCTTACAAATAACACAACGTGTGTCACTTGATGCTGCAGATCTTAAGACTAATTTAACGAAACGACCCATCTAAACAATCCTGACGTTGTCTGTAATAAACGAAAATTTTATTTCGTATAATGCATGGTTTGATGCTGTATAATAATACTTATTTACAACTCCGAGGCAGAATGCATTGCAGAGATTAAACGTCTGCAGTCGTGTCCTTACGTGCAATATAATAGATTTTATGGATCGTGAAACAGTCTCCCCGCTTTGGCATTCCATGTTAATTTACGACGATGCATAAATGGCCCGCGGAAATTGTAAATACAATACTTATATTTAAACGTCATATTCGATTTCGATTTCATTGTGCGTAGTAAATTGAGCGACATAACGAATGGTGCTCATATAATATGTCTAATACACCATGTTATGGTACAACAATAAATATATTTATTAGTATAACTTTTAAAGAACTTGACTTCTTTTTGTTATTGGAAAAAGATGGAAAACGAGCAGTCTATTGCTCTGGCATAAAGTGATTATCGCATGTACATCTAACTTTTACAACCTTTTTAGAGATTAGAAGGTGGTCACAGGTGAATTTATTCGAAAGACCAGACGCAAAAGTATAAACATAAAGAAGAAGACATTATGCTTATCTTCTGTGAGGCCATGGTACTTCCTCAGAGAAGGACAGGCTTCTCCGATTCGTGCAACAGCCGTGCAAAAATTGCCGGGAGTCGCATCCGTTAATTAATTTTTTAATTCTTATTATTTCATGTACTGCTCGTTTTCTCCTATAAAACGGTGCATTATAAAAACATTTTTAACATATATTTAGGTTAATAATTCATTTGATAACCACATTTATTACAAAATATAATTATTAATATTATAAAAACATTCCACTTTTATTTAAAAAAAATAAATGATTATATTTCCTACTCAGTAACTTTAATTACAAAATACTTAAATAAAAAAACAAACAAAACGGTTATTAATTGAACTTAAACAAACGATGACTCACGTCTGTTTGTGAAATACAAGTAAATATAATTCTTTTCAGCTTAAATGTCCTGGAAAGGAATAAATCCCGTCCCACATATCTAGATTTTATCAAAAATACGACATCAAGTCCGCCGTACGTTGGCCGTACGAATTGGACTGCGTCAATGGATCCCAAACAATTTAATACCATCATTTTTTCGAAGACTGTCTTCGTACGACTCCATTTAACTTAGAAATCCTGCACGTTTCTTTATGTCAGACAGTGAAATCTTGTCAATCTGCTCACTTGTCACAGACACACCGTACGAGTGACAGGGTACACCTGACATTAAGTAATAAGCGACGCCCATCGACATCTACAACTGTAGGGTAGTAAAAGCGCAAAAGTTGGACCTATACTTACACACCAAACTTAAATGCAAAAGTAATAATACTTGCATTCTGTAGGCGTGTTACTTCCCCCCCGTTAGTGCAACATTACTTACAGAAGCAGCTTCGTGGCTCTACTACATCATAATATATTATCGTAGTAAGAAAATTATTACAAATCCACTTGCAGAAACCCAAGGGTGGTAATAATCAACTAAGGCGTCTCACAACCTAAGTGTAAAGAAAGAAAAAAAATTGTGTTAAAATATTAAGTGTCGTAAATTCAGTGCTAATGTTCTAGATTACATGAGGTCATGTTTTCAACCGACTTCAAAAACGGATAACGTTCTCAATTCGATTCTATTTTTTTAATGTTACCTCAGAAATTTAGACTGAGTGAAACTATTGATGATTCTTTTTTTAATTGAAAGCCGTTTCTCCCATGTGGCCCCATATTAATTTCATTGGTATTGGATCCGGAGATACGTAGGGAACTCCTGAAAATCAATTATAAAATGAATACAAAGTGTGATATTTGAAGTCGGTTTTCTTTTCGTTAGTAAAAAACTTGTTTTTTTTTTTAAATTGTTTATAGTGCTAATCTTTGCACTTAAGATTGAACATTAAAATATGTAGAAAAAGTGCGAAAAGATTGTCGCCGCTGTGGGAATCGAACCCACGTCTTCGGCATTCGCGGCCTGACGCTCTAGCCACTGAGCTAAACGGCTGATTGACACAACGACGAAAATCTTAACGCATTCTTCTACATTGTTTTCTTAGCATTTGAAGCAATGCTTGGCGCCATCTATTGTTATATCCTTTCCAGCATACAAACAATTTCGAATATCGTTTTACAACGATAATTCGAACGAGAGATGTCGCCATTGCTTTTTTAGAAATGTTTAAATTGTTTATAGTGCTAATCTTTGCACTTAAGATTGAACATTAAAACAGGCCGCGAATGCCGAAGACGTGGGTTCGATTCCCACAGCGGCGACAATCTTTTCGCACTTTTTCTACATATTTTAAAAAACTAGTTGTTCATTTGTTGTGTCAAGCTTTTGTTCATCTATCATATTCACGGTGGAAGGGCCATGCAGCAGCCTCGGCTGTTGCGCGAATGGGCAGGCACGTCCGGGTAAGAACCGCGACCTCACAGAAGACCGGCGTAAAGTGGAAATACTTTCGCGTTTCGTCTGGTCAGTGAGGTGGCCGAAGCCCAGTTTTCAAAAGGTTTTCAATACATCTCCATGGGCGTCGGTATTTACTTAACATTAGGTGAACCGTCTGCTTCTCTTTTCACATAAAAAAAAATCTACAAAAATTCTTTTAAAGTTACATCTTAATAGCAGAGCTTAATAGAAGAGCATTAAAATATATAACAAAAAAGTAAACTAAAGTATCAGCCTATACATGTCCCACAGGTGGGCAAAGGCCCATAATCCACATAAGGGTATAATCCATGTGGCTCCACTGCAGATTGGCGAAATTCACATATCTTCAAAATATTTTTTTTGTTATTTCGAAAGTATGCAGATTTCCTCACGATGTTTTCCTTCACCGTTGAGCACGTGATAAAGTCGCCACATAAAATTAACAATTTCATCGGTGCCGGCACCGGGGATCGAACTCAGGTTGCTCGAGTATATTGAATTAAAGGCGAGCGCCCGAACACTGAGTTATCACGGCTCATGTAACAAAAATCTTGAAATATTTTTGGACTTTAAAACCGAATTAAACAATACCATAACAATCTCTTGAGTCGTATTATTTTCGGTACACCATATCTCACTTAATGCTTTGTCAAACGAAATGATGGAGACATTAGTTAAAAAAAATATTTAAAACTACTCAGGAATATAAAATACCTGTCAATGATAAAATCCTGCATTTACTTATACGAGTACCATCCATATTATGTATAGGATTGATCATAATACTGAAAAATTCGCACGGGTCAATTTATTAAAATTTAGAGAATAATCACGCGGTTAAATAATAAGAAATACATCATCTACGAAAATTTAAACTGTTTCTAAAACATTTCCTAAAAAGGGGACAGACCTTAGACAAGAAAGCTTTACAGGTAATAATTTTCTTTTCTTTTTAAGCGAGAACGTGGCAAGCGAGCTGGTGTTTCACCTGACGTAAGTGATAACCGCCGCTCATGGACATTTGCAACACCCGTAGGATTTAAGATGCGTTACCGCCTTTCAATAAAGTGGGCCCCGGCTACCTCACTCACTAGACGAAATATATAACACTAGTATCATACTAGTGTTATATATAATACTTCGTACGTATATATAATACTTCCACTTCACACCGGCCTTCTGTGTAGTCGTACTTCGCCGGACGGACCTGCCCATTTGTGTTACAGCGTAGACAGGTTACAGGTAAAGTGTTTTATAATCAGTTAACGAAAGTCCAAAAATTTTAAATATACTGGTTTAAAAAAAAATCGCCTTCTGTATGTACATATTTATTCCGTATACTCTTCTTCATACATGTAAGTCTTTCTTTGTATGAATTAAAGTTCGAAAAAAAATAAAATTTAATATATATAAAAAATAGACGAGACAGAACTGAAATCTCCCTAGGTAAATAGTTTGGAGCGAGCACGCTATAATTGTAAGTACAGTTACACTAAGTCTTATGTTAAAAGTATTGTAATGAATAAAATACCTAATAGATATAGCTGTTTACCGGAGACATGAAATATTTCCCATTAGGTTTCTAACAAGAGAACGCTGCATGCACACGACGGTAAATGTAGTAGGGTTAGCATGCGGCGTTTTATGAATCATGAAACATTTCACTTGACATAAACAGCTGGCGAATATTTACGACATGCAGTCGGCTGTTAATCGCATTAGGGTTTCGTGGAAAACCTTAAACTATAATTTTCGCGACGAATAGACAGGGTAATTTGTTTCAGTTGCTCTGCAAGTAAGTAAGACGAAAAATAAAAATGTCATACAACTCGGACGTTTGGCGATATCTTCTAACTGTGTAAAATATTGTAAAGATTCCTCAGGTGCTTATGGTGCAGATGAACAATGATTTTAATATCTAGAAAGTGTATCTATAGGCGAGACATCTATGTCCCTATTTACCTATTTTGAAGTTATACTTCTTTTGGCGCGTTAGGGAAACTTGTTGAGAGGGAATTTTCACTTTACCCGTTTATATATGTATTTATTATTTAAAATTAACACCATGAAAATAGTCAACATCAATAATGTGAGAAGAAAAATGTTAAAGAAGTGTAACACTTGATATAACAATTGATATAATTATTGCACCTACCACGATTTCTCACCACGCCCCGGGTTGACTGGGAGAGAATGCCAAAAGGCATTAAGTTCGCCCTTTGTAATCCTTGCTTAAGGTAATTGCAATAAAGAATAAATAAATAAAATAAATAAACACTTCTTACATGTAAATACACAGAGACAAGTTTTTTGTTTGACAAGAGGTTCTGTCCTAGACTCACTCATCGCTACGAACGAGTACGCGCTGAATTAAGAGTTCTGTACTCCACCCAAAAACTTTATTACAACACCAGACCTGTCTACCCACATGGAGTGTCGATAAATCAATTCAATATTTTTGTTTCTAAAATATTGCATAATCTATTTATATAAGAAATAGCGTAATAAATTCAATCAATAGAAATAAAGCCACATGGGACATCATTACCCGTATATATGGAAGAACCAAGATATTCAGAGAACCTATAAATCTCGTTATAGGTAATACTCCCATAATATCAGATAACGAAATTGCGAGTAGTTTCGAAAGCTATTTTTCAGAAATTCCGGTTAATGCCACACGTAAATTAAAATCATCTTCCGCAGACACAATTAATGTATTAAGAAATAATGTTACCTTTTGCCTACACACATTTAAATTTAATCACGTAGATACTTATGATATTATAAAAGTTTTGAATTCTATTAATCTTAAAAACAGAGGATTTATGGGGTATGTCCATAAAATTAATGAGCACAATAATGCCATATATTGCTCCACATTTGGCTTCTATTTTTAACAACTGCATAGATTCTGGAATATTTCCAGATCTTATGAAATTTAGAAAGATAATACCTGTACACAAAAGTGGTGATAAAAATGATCCAGGCAACTATAGACCTATTTCCATATTGCCATCTCTTAGTAAAGTTTTTGAAAAGCTAATATTAAATCAACTTTTAGTTCATTTTAACGTGAACAAAATCTTTCACGATGAGCAATATGGATTTACTAAAGGGAGATCGACAACAGATGCGGCCGTCGCACTTGTCAAACATATTTATAACGCCTGGGAAAGCTCACAAGATGCAATAGGTGTCTTTTGTGACCTTTCAAAAGCCTTCGACTGCGTAGACCATAAAACTCTCCTTCAAAAGCTAGAATATTATGGCATTCGTGGCATCGCCCTCAATCTCATTGCCTCTTACCTACCTTAGTAATAGAATTCAAAAAGTGTCTGTAAATGATGTTAATTCCGCTGGGTCCCCGATGAAAATGAGTCCCACAAGGATCAATCTTGGGCCCATTATTATTTTTAGTATATATTAATGATCTCCCCTTTTATGCCAGTGGGTTGTTGTGTTGTATGTGTGTGATGTTGTACTGTTTGCTGACGATAGATCGCTTCTTTTTTAAAGTTGACCGAAACGTATTAAATTATGAGGACGTGAATAGTGCACTTTCACATATCCTCCACTGGTTTACTATTAATAATTGGTATTAAATTCCAAAAAAACCAGATGTATTTTTTTTGCCCTTCCCAGTATAAGAAGGAAAAGTTTTAGTTTAATATTAAATAACGTACCCAATCATCCAGTTGACTCTGCTGTATTTCTGGGAATTACAGTAGATTCAAAGCTCCAGTGGAGTCCCCATATATAATCTCTTGCGAATAGGCTGAGCTCCGCTGTTTTTGCGATTAGAAGTGTTAGGCAGCTAACAGACATCGACACTGCCAGACTTGTTTACTTTAGTTATTTTCACAGCATTTGTCGTACGGCATTTCACACATAAATTCTATCTTGTCTACAATATCGGAGCCCGGAATTCACTCAGAGATCTTTTAATATACTAACTTTTGCTTCTCAATACATGTATTGTAATATTTTGTATATGCGTCATAACCTTAATTATTAACTAAAGAATAGTGACAGACATAAAATAAACACTAGAAATAAGGACAAACTTACTACACCATTGTTTCGTCTACAAAAAGTAAATAGGTCGTTCATGGGGCAAAGTGTGCGCATGTATATTAAAATCCCACAGTCGATATTAAGTCTGCCTCTTGACCAATTTAAATGTAAAATTAAAAATCAACTAATGATTAAAGCATATTATACCATTTCGGAATATCTCGACGACGCCAATGTGTGGAGTTAATACTGTTGATACTCACGTAGGCTAGAATAAGACAATATTAAACCTGTATATTATATTGTACCCTGATATTTTTGAAAAAGAGCAACTGTTGAGTTTCTTGTCGGTCTCTTCTCAACAGAAACTGCTTTCCGAACCGGTGGTACCTTACGAACCTATATACATAATCTTTGATGTAAAATCTGACGATTCATAATTGCGCGCAAGCGTCTATTTGAATAAATATATTTTTGATTTTGATTTTCATTGATAAATTAATCCTATAAGCATAAATAAATGCATTCGCTGAATTTAATAACAGAAATAACCATCTATTAGTAGTAGTTTAATAATAAATATTTAGATGTGTGTAATTATTGTTCACAACTCTATCTAAACGTAACGTTGAAACTGAGCCAAAACACTAATGGAACTGCATATACATTAATCTTTTAAACATTGCATCCTTTATAAGCACAATGCCTACGGTTATTTATGCCCTAAACGGTAAACTTGGCGATAAAGTTGCAATAAACACATGTTTTTCTTTTATATAAATATAAAGAAATATTTTAAGGCACATTTTCACACAAAGTTCTATAACAAAGCAACCGCAAACTAAGAAAAACTTGTACTATGGGTGCTAATAAGTGATAAACATATTTATAAATACTTTTTTAAAGATTAGCTTCAAAAGGTTACTTCAAAATTTTCAAAGATTAAAACAAATCGATTTTAACAATGATATAAAATTTTGGAAATGAGAAAAACAATTAGTTACACAGGGATTGAATTTACAGCCAACTAGTGACCCGCCCTGGCTTCGCACGGGTGCAATGTTTTATACATATAAAGTTTCATCTTGAATCAAAAGTAAAGTAAAAAAACCGCATCAAGATTCGTTCCGTAGTTTTAAAGATCTAAGCATACATAGGAACAGACAGACATCGGGACGTCTTTGTTTTATACTATGTAGTGATTATGCAACAACCAATTCACTAGAACTATAAACAAATGCATCTTCGAATAGAATGCATTTACTTATTTACAAGCTCTGTACGCGTCACTCCATATATCGAACTCGCAGTAGCCGAAGTAATGTAATGAAATTAAAAAATTCTCTAGCCTTCATATTTCCAATGCATAAACAGATATTTGATTATTATTTATTAACGATTGATAGCAGAAGACAACTGATCAAAAAAGTTTTCACAAATTAAAAAAATGATTTATGGAAACGTCGAAACTAATCGAAAATCAGCTTGACAGGACCTACGTCCACGGGATAAACAATTACGCGGAATCGAGGCCCCTCCAAGGCCTAAATCCATTAAAGGCGATGTCACAAACAAATTTATTAAAAGCCTCCATTACTAACTTCAGGAAGTCGTTTCAAAGGAATAAGGGAATATCAGAAACGAAGTATTATAATACGTATAACGAGAGAGGGTGAGGCACGGGGGAATTTTCCGTCACCTGTTGTAATTCGTATGGGCGCAATAGTAATCTAAAGTTAATTGTTTCCGAGCACTCGGTGCGATTAGTAGATGTTATCATTCGTGAAGCCCCTTCGCGCGTTTTCAAGTAATAGCTACATGGGGCGCAATTTGAATAGTTCTACCATTTTCATTGGATAAACAGAAAATACTGTTAACTAAATTAAACTCTAGAACAGTCGACTTCACTTTGTAGCATATCTGGGCGTTAACTGTTATTGAGTATGTACAATAATTACGAAGCTACTCAAAAGAACCTCAGGCTGTTAAGATTTCTTAATCAATTATACAGGTCTATAGTATATTATTTAGTATGGCATTATTTTTTAATAATTAGTTTTAAGTGGTCTTGTCCATTTAAAAGAAAATAAGTTTTATTTAAATACAATAAAACTAGTAATCGATCGAAGATTCGGTTTCGGTTTCGGCCACTTTCGACAAAAAATATATTTCGGTTTCGGTCATAAATTGCCCGCAACGTAAGGGCTGAAACTGATACTGAAACTTGAAAAAAAAATCACTAGATTTCAGTATAAAATAGAAATTATTCGATTTGCTCCGATTCCGTTTCGGTTTTAGCCGAAACTTTGACTAACTTTACGGTGGTAGGGCCACGCACTGTTGCACGAATGGGCAGGTCCGTCTGGGTAAGTACCACGACCTCACAGAACACCGGCGTAAAGTAGAAGTGTTACACTTCTGCGTTTCGTCTGGTGAGTGAGGTAACCGGGGCCCACTCTATTTAAAGATGGCAACGCATTTTCAACCCTACGGGTGTTGCAAATGTCCATGGGCGGCGGTTATCACTTAACATCAGATGAACAGCCAGCTCGTTTGCCATTTCTCACATAAAAAATAATAACACCGCAAGTTCAGTTTGTTTCGGTTCCGGCTGAAAAAATATTCTCGGTCGGACACCTCATTTAGTGTTAGACACATACATCCGTATAAGTATCATCGGAATTTGCATAGCAATATATAGCATCAAATTCCAATGATATGTTTCACTATGTTACTTTGGTACAATATTGTTTCAGTATCGTGTCAACACTAAGGCAACCAACGAGGCACTGTTGAACGCATCGCGAACTTTAACACGTAAAACTAAGTTTAACTTTCGCTTATCTCGAATGCATGCACGTTTCGAATTGCATTCTAACAACTTCGTCTAAACAGAGCTGTTGAAATAGTTCCAAAACACACTAACGAGGTGACTGCACATCCAAGCTCCGAAACTGTCTCTGTTTATTATTAAACTTGTTTAACTACAGCGTATTTCTTTGACCGGATCGCTTTATTTATTTAAAATACTATAAGTTTCGTACATCAAAATGTACGAAATATAATAGTGAAATAAAAACAAATGCCAAAGGAAAGATAAGTTATGAGAGTTGCCACTCGAGTTGCGCGTTCACTTCACAAGTCTAGACCCTTTGACTATTCAATTGAATTTCAATATTTATTTATGTTGCTTATTCAATGATATTATAAAATAATTTCTATAAATACTTTTATGAGCTTAAGGTTAAAAGGCGACGTTGACGACTAAAATCTTTGGTAACCATTTTTGAGATAATTGTGCTTTGAGAAATATCAAATCGATTGAACTAAATTGATTGACAAATAATTCTGAGAAGAAACCGTCATTGTTTGTTTTACAGTAAGTAACGCGTGTAATTAAATTTTTTCGATTGTACAATAAATCTACCTATCGAATCGATTATGGGACCATTTTAGGCAGAATCCATAAATTCGCGTAGTATGTTTTGCTCATTAAAATGTTAATGATAGCCAATACATTGTTCTGAAATAACATTGTCACATAGATAATATATGTATAGACTAGTATCCGATAGACAATTATTCTTATTACCGTGCCATTACCGTCTTTGCACTGATATTCTACTCTTCACATTTTCTTCACTTTCACTTTGCTATCTCTCTTTATGTTATTGGTGGTGATTTATCAATCAGCACAAATTAACAATTTCATTAATGACGGCACCGGGATTTGAAATTAGGTTGCCCGAGTATATTGAATTAAAGGCGAGCGGACGGATACCGAGTTATCACGGCAATTTAAAATGTATGTTAAGTAAATGTCTTACAAAACCAAGACTTTGTCGAATTTTTTGGTTTGCAGTTTACACAAAAATCTTTTCCCCAATTCGTGTTTTAGAAATTGTTACTAGAAACGTCCGTTTTCGCAGATTTTTATCAGTCGCCGTCGAATTTCGTTATGTCGGATTGAGTTCCTTGGGCTTTCTTTTACCTTAGAAAAACACATTACATACATTTCGTTACGCATAAGTCGATGGGACATTATTGTTTCATAAGTAATTTAAAGTGCCATTATTTTAATTTTAAACGCCGAACTGCCGACTTATCGTGGGCTCAGCGTTGAAAGAAAACGTCGTGAGGAAACTTGCATATTTTTGTATTGATAACAAAAAAATCTGTAATGAGGCTATGCCCTAATACAATCTGTACAGAGGCCTTTGCCCAGCAGTAGGACATATATAGGCCGTTACTTTACTTTTATGTACTCTTACAGATTTTAAAATCGTGTAGAATTTTTAAACATGTTTAAAATTTCATCAAACACTTTTAATTGTTAAACACACAATTAAAAGTTGTCCAAAAAATATTAAGTAATTGTTTATTTTTAGGAACTTAAGAACTACTTGTACATTTAAAAAGAGGAAGTGTAAGAATGCACGCAACATACTTAAGCATGAAAGCAATTATTAATGGGAAAACATTTAATGTTCAATCAGTTTGAGTATAGTACTAATTTGGTGCAAAAAAATATGAGTTTAATAATAAGTGCATAATTATAAATATTTTTATACAATTTTCATACATTCGTGCACTTCTAGGCAAATATGTTAAATATCTAGCACGTCGGGATGTTGATATGAAATTACTTACGCAGAATTTAATCTGAACAGACCTACACCATAGCAAGTTTAAAAACGAAACATTGAATTAAAATATTTGAAACAATTTCCGTGTATATCAAATAATGTTTTAAACATAGGTTAAGTATGTTCAAAACAAAGTTAAGCCTTTTTGTTTAATCATTACTGCCAAGCTTGCAGGCGGTTCACCTGATGTGAAATGAATACCGCCGCCCATCAACATCTGCTACGCCCGAGGGTTGCAGATGCGTTGACATTTTGAAAATTAGGCTCCGGCTACCTCACTCACCATACGAAACGATATACCATACATATCTTTGAAATACATTTTTTTTTTGTTATTATTTTGAACATATGCAGGTTTCCTAACGATGTTTTCCTTCACCGCGGAGCACGTGATAATACAGCACTTAAAGTTAAAAACTTCATTGGTGCCGGCACCGGGGATCGAACTCAGGTTGCTCGAGTATATATTGAATTACAGGCGAGCGCCCGGACACTGAGCTATCACGGCTCTAATTCTCAAAGTATTTTGATGTTATATCAATACGTAAGCGGAAACCTCATAGGAAAGTTCCGTACCCGTAACATGAAAATGATTACCGGACAGGGACTCTACTAAGTGTGCAGTTATCTTGTCACCTGGTTTCCGCCGCATCCGCCACTGCACCGGCGGCGGCGCCGGGCTGCCCGAGCCCGACAGCGCCAGCTTGGGGCCGTCGCCTGCGGAAACACACACACGTATAAATAAAAGCGCACAGTAACTCACACACACACGTCACCGATTACGTTTACTCTCAGTGCCAGTTTTACAACCAGCATCAAATGCGGTATTAGTTACACATATGAATAAACTAGCGACCCGCCCCGGCTTCGCACGGGTGCAATGTATTATACATATAAACCTTCCTCTTGAATCGCTCTCTCTAGTAAAAAAAAACGCATCAAAATCCGTTGCGTATTTTCAAAGATCTAAACATACATAGGGACAGACAGACAGCGGGACGACTTTGTTTATACTATGTATTGAAGCTTACAATAGCTATATTCATACATACGTCACCGGTAACATTTTGTCTCGGTGCCAGTTTTCAAAACCATAGTAGTTAATTACTACCAGAATCAAACGCGGTATTAGTCATTTTTTTATCGTAACAAAATAAAATGGCGAATGTGATATGCAGATAAAGTTGGTACCGAATCGCTGTCTCAAAGAATCGATAAATTACCGACGTAGTCAGGTTTTAAATAGCCGTGGTATTCATAATATATGTTCTATTAAAAAATACATTATTAATGATTTCTTTCTTTTATAAAAAATAAGCTTTTACTACTTTTTTTTTTTCACTTTATTTTTTTTTAGATTCTTGTACTTTTTCTTCTTTCATAGAAATATTACTTAGTGTTGCTAAGAGGTTTTTGATGTGTGTATCTATTTTGATAGTTTTCTAAAATTCTCTATGAATAATCCTCCATAGATATCGCTTTAACAAAAATAACAAGTTTAATAAAGACAGATCTCATTCGTCGATTCATCGATCTCATTCGAGCCACAGTGTAATAAACAATATTGGAAACGGATAAATGGCACCGTTGTTGCGTACTAAACGATTTGAAACCAAATCAAATGCGTTCCTGACCAAACAAGCGGTACCGTTGATCGAAAGGCAATTACGAATCTGTGCAGTTTGTTTGTTTCAACTATTGTTTATTTCATATTTATACACATAAAGTTTATACCAAAGTGAACTCAAACAATTGCGGCAACAAGAAAAGCACACAACAAAAATTAATTAAAACTTATAATTGTTTATAGTTTTGCACACGAGTAATATATTTTTAAGGAATACATATTTTTATAGTCTTATTTGACGCATTTAAGATGAATTCAAATTTTATTATAATTTGAATTTAAAAATTCATAGTAACGGACGAAAAGTTTTTCACCGGTGCTAAGCTTTGAACCTACGTCCCTCGGGATATGCGCCCGCCGCCTTATTCACTGAGCTAAATAGCTTATATGCTCACCGACGAAAATCTCAACTTCGTTATTACTATGTTTTTGAATATTTAATCTACTTCGTTTTTTTTCCTTTACAGCCAACGACCATACGAGTACAATGGCGAAATATTACAAATGAAATGCAACATTTTCAAATACTAATCTAGGGACATTAAAAATGCTAGGGATGATACTTCGATATTAAAAATCTTAAAAGGTTATTAAAATTTGTTGTGCTATTTTAACTAATAATATATATAAGATAGAAGTTGGTTATTAACATCTAATTCGTGTAAAAAAAAATATGATAAAGATGAAAATATACGAAGGTGGATTTGTTTCTTGGTTGCCACACTGCAAACTTTTGTTTTGCGGTTTATAAATTAAAACGAGCTTGGTCTCACCAAGCGCTGATTTTATAAAAACGATAAAATTTAACAACTTGCGGTCATCGAGTACTTTTTAAGATATCTTATAGAAACCATCTTTAGAGGATTCTGCTTTTTCAGTATACACTGAAAATATGGACGGAGAATTGAAATGTGGACAAGAGCGCCCAGATGAAGTAGGTATTTAATTGAAACAACTAAAAGTGTGAAATCAGATATTGACTTTACAGGAGACTGTTGACACTATAGGAATTTCGTATAAACAAACGCTAATTATCAATGAACTTTGGTTATGTATGGTTTCTGCTCTTAATTTTTCTTAGGTAATTCGTCTTTTATTAGAAAAAAAACGTCTTGTTTCATGAGATTGGCGATTTTGCCGATTTTGCCGCGAACTTTTCTATCCACCCCTGAATAAAATACATTCATTGCATAATTATTTTTGTGGTGGTAGGGCCACGCAGCAGCCTCGGCTGTTGCACGAATGGGCAGGCTCGTCCGGGTAAGTACCACGACCTCACAGAAGATCGGCGTAAATTGGAATTACAATACTTTCGCGTTTCATCTGGTGAGTGAGGTGGCCGGAGCCCAATTTTCAAAAGGTTTCCTATACATCTGTAACCTTCGAGTGTAGCAGATGTCCATGGGCGGCGGTATTCACTTACCATCAGGTGAACCGTCTGGTCTTTGAAAACTTTTCACATAAAAAAAGAACAGTATAGTGGATAGTATAGTAGTGGATAGTATAGTAGTGAACAGTGACGCGAATTAACTAGTAGTGTAAAAGCGTACGCGGTGGGTTTGTGCGGTAACGTGTGGATCGTTGCACCAGTGGACTCGTACATGGAAATGGGTGCGAGAGGGAGCGCACCGACAGTTGTGTCACTGTAAGATTGGTGCGAAACGGAAGAGTTGTCGCACCGTTGGAACAGGTAAGAAACAGAGCGGTATTGAGTGGGCCGCTGTGTACGTCTATGTGGGCGACAATAAACTAAACATTTAAACGACCGGCTATCACTCCAATCCCGAACCCCCAACTCGTAACAATTATAATCAGATAGAATCGTTATACATAGATCTACAATTTCGGAATTCATCTAATGGAGATTATTCAGTGACATCTATCGGATTGTAATGAAACTAGTTGGTTAGTAAAAAAAGTTACAACGTATTAGGTACGCAAGGGAAGTCTTTAGTTTCGCTGAACGTAGTATGGACATCGCTCCGCTAGGTGGCGTGATTTGCAAATTGCCAATAACATTTTATGATAAGAAACATAAAATTCGTAATACTTATAGGTACCACAACAAATTTATTCTGCTTTTAAGTTAAACAACCAATCATTCCATAACAACTGGAAGACTATATATGACACTTGACAGTTCAATCTGGGCGGTCGCTTTTAATCACTGCAGTACCTGGAGGATATTTTTTTTTGTAAATCGTGTATTTTAAATCTCGGAAACGGCTCCAGCGATTTTCATGAAATTTAGTATGTGCGTAGATTCGGGGACGAAAAATCGATCTGGCTAGGTTTCATTTTTATAAAATGTCGTTTTATCCCAGTTTTTAGGGAATGAAAAATATCACTCGAATACGACGGTAAATTTCACCGAAAAAAAATGTCATAATAGCTCCGTCGGTAATCGGGCGGCCCCGAAACAGAAGATTTACACACTTTTTTTTAATTTTTTTTCGATTCAGATCATTGCTTTCTTTATTTTTATTTTTTGTTTTTTTTGTTCTTATTTCCCGAAAATTTTTTCTTTTTTTTAAAGTTGTTTCTTTTGTGAATAATACCAGTTTATATTTTCTTACGTCGGTAAGATCGAAAAATATTATGCATATTTCGATCTCGATTTACCAAAAAAAAATAAAAAAGCAAACCGAGCAAAGCTCGGTCCTCCAGGTACTTTTGTACATAATAAATGAAAAAAAAAAAACAAATACATATATCGATGTTACGTGAAGTCCGCTAAACCGCAGTGTCTTGTATCTTGTATTAACTGATGTTTGTGCTTTCAGTCCCGAGACTATTAAAGCTTCACCTGACGCAGAACCGGTAGGCTAGCCAGAACCCACGGGTTTGGGCCCTCCGCTGTGGGTAGGGACACACATGTGCTCATGCGTGCGTTTAACTATGGTGTGTCATCTAAGGGCCATGGGGTCGCGGTTCGAACCGAAACCCCGATGGCCGTCGACTGTGCAATTTTAGCTAATCGGTAGCTGGGAGCGGTGAGAACCGCCCCGGAACGCGGGTGTACCTTGTGTACGCGTTGTGTTGGTCTCGCCGTGCTCGGAGGCGAAGGTGAACTAGTGTATACCCACAGTTAGTGCAACAACAAACAGTGTTCGGCGGGTTAGAATCCGGCGGGACCCCCGCCGGTGGGTCCGACGTATCTAAGTCCCCTTCCTCGACCGACGTTTCGCGGGCGACGCTTGTTGACGTTCGCGTTTGTGTCGGGTTGATAATTTGCTGCGCTTACCACCAGAGGGTTGGGATGATGTTCGGCTCTATCGAAGAACCGTTTGGTCATTAAAATATTCGCGAATCGTCAGGAGTCTGCAATCGCTGTGCAGGTAGACGTTGCGTTGATACCACTGCGCACCGGTTGCGCGGCGGATGAACTTACTTTGTACTATTTGCAGTTTGTACAAGAGAGTAGGGTGCGTGTGGGCGAAGGTCATGCATGCGTAGGACATAATAGATCGTACACAGGTCTTATATAATAACAATTTGTACCTTAAGGGCATTTTACTTTTAGCGTTAGTTAAATTGTGTAACCGGCCGGAGACGAACGCGGCTCTATTACGAATGTTATTAATGTGCGTAGTAAATGACATACGCCAGTCGAAAGTGACTCCTAAGTATTTGACCTTTTTCTCCCAGGGGAGCGGTTGGCCATAAAGGGATATTTGCCCCAACCTTGTGCAACGCCTGCCTTGAGGCGGCGGCTTGTGGAGAGGGTGCCCTCAACTCGATATCGAAAAGAACCGCAGTGTAGTCAACTTGCCCTAATACCGTCTGTACACAGGAGGCATTAGCCCAGCAGTGGGGCATATTATATAGACATTTTACTTTCATTTCTCAAGGTTTTGTATATAGCTATGCTAGCCTATGCTAGCAATTTGATAGGGATATCAGTAAATAGTATTTTTTTGTAATCAATAAATTATCAAATTTGATTCCGCCTACCTTAAAAACAATTTTTGCTATTATGTTTAGTTATATTCGTTTGACTTCAGGATGCTCCCACGACCCTTAAAAATTTAACCTTAAATATTTCTCTTCTCATCCGTCAATCATAACTGTTAGTCAGTTCTACGATCAATTTATAAGAATGTATACCTTACTGTAAAGACGTGCTGTAGGTGATTCTCGGTGATAAAAGTAATAGAGTAAAGCGTGTGGCAGTATAGATCAGAATACAGTTTTGTGTTGTACTGTTGTGATCAGTAACTATTAACAATATTTTTGGGAAATAGCAATTTGGCCCAGGTGAATAAATGTGCATAAAATAAGACGACAATTCTTTCGACGAAACCTCTTTAAAAGACTGTAACACTTTTAAAATTAGTTACAACATAGCTCCCTGTGGTTAAAATAAACTTTGAAACGTTATTATTTATTCCTTAAACGTTTTACTGCCTTCAAAAACATTTACGTTAATTAGTACCTGTTCTTTTATAAGCGATATATTTCTGTGACGATAAAATGTCACTGCTATGGAGGTTCACGCTTAATGGGGATGCCTTTTAAGTTTATTGCTTACTAGCTGCTGCCCGCGACTACGTCTGCGTAGAATAGGTTGAAGGCGTAACATTCAGACACAAATACAGATATACATAAAATATGTATATATATATATAGCCTATGTCTTAATCTGATGTATAAGCTATATTATTGAAAATTTTCATTAAAATCCATTCAGTAGTATTTGCGTGAAAGAGTAACAAACATCCATCCATACATACAAACTTTCGCCATTATAATATTAGTAAGGATTAAGTAGGGATAAGCATAGAAAAGTTGAAAAAAAAGGAATAGAATAGTTAGTAGACATTATTAGACAGTAGAAGTGTTCACAGGTGATGTATTTCTGTTGCCGCTATAACATCAAATACTATAAAACAGAATAAAAAATATTTAAGTGGAGTTCCCATACATTATACTCGCACTTGACCGGTTTTTTAAGTGTCCCGATAAATAACTACGTATGAACATTCTAGATCATTCATTGATTAAGAGAATATACATTATACACTTACGCACGTAAACTAAACGATTTAGATCATAGCATGAATCTAATGAGTCAAGTCTCAGACAAGTTAATCGAAAACTTGTTTGATTTTCTTTATACGCCTACTTCGTTTCGTGACGTATCTTGAGCTTTATGTAATAAATGTTATTTTTTATAAACTTTCGGTGATCAATAAAGTTAAATGCAATATGCATATACATATAGGGGTTTTTTATAAATGTAAAAAAATCAATCCTGTTGAATTTTTTTACATAAAGTTTTAAAAAATGGAATTGATGTTGAAAAGAAACTAACCTGGCAGCGATCGTTAAAAATTACGCCACATTTTTTGCCAAAAATACTTTGATATTACTCGAAATAACAGATTAACGAAGGTCAACACAAATTTTTAATTCCAAAAATACTTGAGATTAACACTCTTGTCTTTTAAGTGGATTTCAACATTTTAGCAACTTGTTCCTTGAGTCAAGCTATTTTTGGTACTGAAACCGGCAAGATTGCTTCGCCTTTAGAGCAAACCTCTGTTGTAGCGTAAAAAATACAGTCCATACATGATTATAAGTCTATTAAAAATGTATTTTACTTATACTTATAATATTTACTTATACTTATATCAATAAATGGACAAACAAAATCCACACGAGAAAGACGGTCGATGTACTAATAAATGTCTCTGTGTAAAAAACTCTCCAACTAAGCGGAATCTATACTAATCTAGATAGATATTATAGAAAACAAAATCTAACTTGATAAATTGTGAGTTTACATCAAACAATACAGAGACAAGACGAGGCGCCTGACGTCACCACCAAGCTCTTATCTTAACTAAGGGGTCAGAATAAATAGTTATTCCCAACTTGACTGTAAAGTGACGGCGTATTTATGCTTCGCTACGTGACAATACTGCCGTTTCATATACATTCGATATTCACATAAAATCAGCTACTTTTTCTATAATATATTCTTACTAATACGCGTACTATTTTTTTTAAAAACCAAAGGAAATATTTCTAAATAATCGTAATATTTGTAGCACTTCTGATTTTTATTTTTAGCTCTCGACGTCTAACTGACTTTAACTCTCGACTCTAACTACTCAGCATTTGTGGTCTCAGGAAGAGCTAAAGTTGTCGGCGTTCTGATATCATTCCCCAGGACAAATTGTATCCCAATTTTACAACTTTACAATGTTGCTCAGTTTTTATACATAGAAAACGCTAATGAAAAAAATATTACATCGATTATTATAGTGTTCTGCTTTCATCCAAATAAGCTGATACGAGTAGTACCTTTCTTTAGTATATATCTGTGTTGAAACTTGAACTTTCTTGTTTTTGATAAACTTGGAATAATTTTTTGTTTGTTAAGAATCTGTATTTTTTGTTTATATATTTATCAGACTTGATACTATCCTATTATATCATATCATATGTTATAGTTAGATATTATATCAGATTTGATACAATAAACTGTGTTTGCGGACTAAAGATGATATACAATGCAGACTTGATTTATTTTTAATGTTTATTTTTTACTATATTTTTCTTCAGACGTGTTTTAATTCCTCTTCATGGCTACATGTCGGTCGTAAAAGATTCTTGTCGGGAGTTAAAAATCCAATGACGTAGTTCATTAAAAAACATAATGGGGATAAGAATAATCACACATCGGTAACCATACAGTACTTTCAGAAAATTTCAAACTTTTTTTAGAATTACTAGTGTGTGAAAAATAAATGGAATTATCAGTGTTAAGACGATTTAATTATATTTTAATCGACTGAAGTAAATATATTACAAAAGGCAATGAACGTGGACGAGCTTAATCCCAGTTTTATCCTCGGCGAGGTTTTGTGTTCCAAACTGTCAGTCCAACTTTTGCGTACTTGTTCTGAGGTTGTCACAGAAGCTTACGAAGTAAACTAAAAAAGTTATAGTTCCTTATTTCTTTATGGTTTACTAATGAAACGACGGTTTTTGGCTTAAGTCCAATCTTATACTTCAAGTATATAATTGAAGATAAAAGCTGTAAATTACAAATCCATTCAACCAGTATAACCTACGTTATAATTCTCGGGAATACATATAAATCGAATTGCCAACAACACAATACTCGAAACAACAACAAAGCATTACTTATTGCATCGTTTTATTGTTTAACGAAGGCAAAAGGAAATTTATATTTTATCGTTTACAATACATTTATTCCAAGAGAAATAATGGCCGCAATTCTGCTTGTTTTACTGCATAATAAAGCATATTTTCTAACGCGATGTTTATAAACGTCGTTAGAGATATGAAGAAATAATGACACATACATACAAACATTTACATATCCGAGACTATCTGTATGTTGAAATATTAACTGTTAATACAATACAAAGCACTTATTACTTGTACAATTACACAAACTGAAACTTAAAGAAAACATGTTTGTAGATGAAGAATAAAAAATGTATTTGAAAAACGCTAAATGCAAAATGTCGATTCTTAGCGGGGCCGTGTGGCCGACCGCTAGACAAATCTGACTATCTGGTATACCAAGGATGGCAAGCGTTAACACGTTAAGTGACAACACTTGCGAGATTGCAGAATCGTTACAAACCCTTCCAAGACTAAACTCAACCATTTCACAGAAGTGTGTTCTGTGAAATAAGGAGTTGCCAACCGTAAAAGAGCAACCATCTCACACAACGGATGAATTGCGAAATTATAATCCCTCTAATTTACGCGGGTCTTGTTAACCGTTACGTCTGTTATGTTACGAATCGCCCAGATAACTATCTGGGCGATTCGTAACATATCAGACGACGCTATGAGGGCGTCCCGTTATGAAATATTGTGATGTACGCTTTGTAAGGGCATGCAAGGCGGGCATAGCTTTACAGCTAGTGCGGTCTCTCCAACTAACAATAGAATCACGCCAACAATTCTAAGGTTGAGTTCCAACTAGAGCTGTGCAGTTTACATCAGTATTCCTTTTCCTTCCCACTCACTCATTCCTAGAACTGCAATCCGCCATATCACTCAACGAGCACATGCCACAACTACCAATTTCGCACCGGCTCTTTCCCTATTATGTTAGCACAAGAGAATGTCAGTTTATACATATAAGCTTGCTCAAAAACAGCAAAAAAAAACCAAATCATGTCTGTTGAATGGTAATTATTTTTTATTCTGCGTTTTAGTTGTTATAGCGGCATGATCTGTGAAAATTTTAACTGTCTATCACAGTTCATGAGATACAGCCTGGTGACAGAAGGACCGACAGACAGAGGAGTCTTAATAATAGGGTCCCGTTTTACCCTTTGGGTACAGAACCCTAAAAACGCCTTTAAGTTATATAAATTCTAATATCTAATTAATAATGTCACTATTAAATCAAACAAACAAAAACCGGGTACATACTCGTTGTATCATGCATCATGGAATGTCTTTTCTCTTATTCTATATCTCTTCAAATAATTCCCATGATGTGGAATATCTAATTAAGAAACTAGTATGATCCTCAAAAATAATCCAACATCGAATTAATTGGTGATCTTATATAAACCGTTATAGAATTATTTATTATAAGCAACACCTCTGTAATATTTCTCATATGATTCATTTTTACCTTATTTCAAGAGCTTTTTCTTTGCGAAAGTACTTTAAGCCTGTGTTCATTGACAAATCCCAGTTTGTTGCTCTAACAAACTCTAAAGTCTTAATCAGTTTCATTTTATCATGTCCATAGTATCGTTTACGCGTTCCTCAAGCACAGCACATATTAGATCAGCTTTAGTTTAAACGATAAAAGCCCTTTTTACGATGAGTCTCGATTTCCTAATATCCACCGTACCCCTTCCTCGAATCTTGCTTATTGGTTCTGAAGTTACTTCCGAAAGCGTCAGCAGTTTCTGTAAAACTAAACTTCTAGTTGACCTCATTCACTGGGTGAACGTTGCAATGGATGCCCATTGCAACGTTGGAGTCCTGCATTACTCCTTGTTCCACAAACAAATTTAGTTCAAATAATAGAAAGATTCAGTTGAAATAGAGCTAGAGAAGTACTAATTCAAAATGTTAAAATGATGTCGGTCCGCGTCTTCTTCTTCTACTGATTCTACTTTGTAAAGGCAGGAGAAACAGGCACAGAAGAGATGGAATATGATGCATGTTGAATAAGATTTGCTGTTAATTGCGTTGACAGAGCTGAGGTTCTACGCATTCCCGTGTCTCTAGCCCTAATAGTCATCGAATTTAAAGTTACTATGACAGCTTAAAAATTATTCTTATAGAAAACACTAGGACCAATCAACTTTCATGGGGAACTTTCGAATAAAATCGAATATAAACTATAATCATTTGTATACATTTGTTTTTCCCTCCATTACTTCTACGGTGGTAGGGCCACGCAGCAGCCTCGGCTGTTGCACGAATGGGCAGGCCTGTCCGGACAGGAAAGGTCTCTGTGAGGTCTCTGTGTCTTCTGTGAGGTCGTGGAAGACTAGCGTAAAGTGGAAGTATGACAAATACTTTCGCGTTTCGTCTGATGACGGAAAATGGGCTCCGACTACCTCAGTCGGAGCCCATTTTCCAAAAGGTTGTCAACGCATCTGTAACCCTCGGGTGTGGCAGATGTCCATGGGCGGCGGTATTCACTTAACATCAGGTGAACCGTCTGCTCGTTTGACAACTTTTCGCATAAAACAAAATAATAAATAATAACATATACCGGTATACTGGCAGTCAATGCCTCGGGCATTTCAGTCTATCTTCGTTTACAGTATTTTTGCAATAAAAGAAGATTAAATAAATGTTAAAGACTTAGTAATAATTTGGACTGAATATCTCGCACATACATATGTAATAAACGGCAACTGGTGTTTATTTAACGAGCCATGTTAGTAGTGTATAATACGCGAGAAAAATCTTTTGCGGAGCGTTCGACGAAGAATTTAAAACTAACAAAACTTTGTAAAACTAAAATCGTTTTTCGAAAATTATATATGTACGGTTTGTCACGAGCCTAACATCTGACGTAGTTATTTGAACGGTGTTTGTAGTTTAATCACGAGTTGTTTATTTACTAAGTGATTAATTATACTATTCATGATTATTTTCTCCTCGCAACGTTATACTTGTGGCATTCGAAATGCCGTAATTAATGTTTCTATAACCTCTATGCGTAAATTGTTTAGGCGGGAATGAATCTGCAGTACGTACATAATTCTGTACTTAATTTTCAATACATTTTTTTTTAAATTAACATTCAGTTTATTAAGTAAATACAGAAAGTTTATTTTATTTCCTTAAAGTGTAAACAGTTTTATTATTTATTACAGTGATAAATGATCAAACCACGGCATTGTTAATAGGAGACCGATAAAGAAGATCTACGTAATTACTTACATTTATGCGAACACATATTGTTTAATTCGAATATATTTGATGATTCTCCCGTGACTATGAATTATTTCAAAGCAAACAAAACGACGGGAATTTAAAATAAAAGCGATAAATCCGTGAAAAATAGTCTCGTTCAATAATATTAATACACTTTTTGCTATGGCTTGTGTCCATCTCTAAACTAACACGATTCATAGAAATTGAAAGTGTCAATTTATGACGAAAAATATTTCTGTATATAAGTAATAATTTATTAATATAAAACACGTCTACCATCCCTAATGGATGGATGTATCTTAATTATTTTTAAGTAAAAAGTAATAAAAACCAGCCCGAATAAAAACCACCTAAATAGTAAGCTATAATCGTAAATACCTAAGAGGTGTTATATACGGAGACGTGGAGCGAAATCTTCGTGTCTTATTACCTTACGTAAGTCCAATCGTAAAGGGAGCGACAAGTAGTTTCGTTATGCATAAAACATGCCAGGATTTCACACGTCGCTGACAACGTGCTCGGAATGGGTACCCGCTTCGATTTTAATGCATGCGTAACGCCCGATGTGAAGGCGATAATTGTCTCTTTTATTTTCTACAACAAAGGATATCACACTGAGTGAGAGGTACACCTAATGTAAAGTGAATGATTTACATTCGCAACGCCAGGGGTTTAGCAGATGTGTTATCGACGTTGAGATATACAGTTCACTGAGAGTATATATACCTTCGGTTATCACACTCATCGGGGATTTTAAATATCTTTACTTCAAGCTGGCCCTCCTACTACCCTGTCGACGAGACTATTATACGCAGCTGAAGTTTATATACAAGTTCTTGTTGTAACATAGTTTTTAAAGAACTTGTTTCATTCATTTGTTTTAATTTTAAACGACTATGTAAACACCACATCGCTCTGTCCGTCCGTATGTCCGTTCGCCTATACACGAGAATCATTGGCCCTGATTGCGTCATTCTATTTTAATAGGGAAATATCATTATCTGGCCACACATTTATATTCATTATGATAGTAGGAGCGGAGTCGCGGACACAGCTACTGTAATAAAGATAATAGACAGAATTTGGAATGTACATTAGTTATAAGAATTAAAAGTTATGTGAGTTGGGACCATGCATTCTGTGCAGTTGTACCTCACAAAAGACGGGCGTGAAGTGAAAGTTGTATAATTCCAAGTTTTCTCTGATGAAGGTGTTAGTTAGCCCATGCCCACTGGCTCAAAGGTGGTAACGCAGCTGCAACTGCATAGGTGGTACAAAATGCACACAGAAGACCAGCGTGAAGCGTATTATATTTTTGAGTTTCCTTTCATCACTGAAGTAACTTTTAAGCAGCCCACTCTTTGAGATGTTTACAACGCGTCTGTAACCAACCACATTACGTAAAAAAAAATATTTTACTGCATACCGTTCAATATCTCCATAATTATGAGGTCATTCGTAACTTGTCTTTTGCTTATTGTGTCTTATATACAGAGCCCAATTGGTACTGGTTCACATTATGAGTCATAGAATTGATATATGGAGGTAAAATATTTATTAACAATAACATCGCCCATTGACACTTCTTCAATATTTTAATTAGAAGGTAAATATTGAATTAATATATAGAAAATATATTAATTCAATATATACCTCCTTATTACATTTTGTCGTAGGTCACCTTGATATAAACTTGAGCTAAAACGCAAAATACCCCTAAATACGATCGTAAAATACACTTTAAATTGTCCTTCGCGAAAGATTTTGCTGCGTATTGTAAATAAAGCGAAATTGCTCCCCAGGTGGTGTCGTAAATCGTAGCAGCTGCTTTTGCTAGAGACTGCGTCTTCTTTATTCCTTTAATTAACAAGAAAAATCCAGACCGGCTGAGTTTAAAACCTTTGTTTCGAACGACGATTCGGATTTCAGATATCAAATTATTTAAGTGCAGTTCTTAAAGCATATGCCTCATCTAGGAAAAAGTCAAAACATACCGAAATTAATTACTAAAGAGTGACAACCTCAATATATGCTAGTGATTAAACATTACAGTCACGTACCCTGACAGAAATAACGAGGAAAAACTCTCGTCTCATACACTTCGATTTCCTACATTTGTGGTAATTACAATCCTTTATCTCTCTATTTGACACAGAACAAGTTGAGATGTTTAATTTGTTGTTGCTTTGTCCAATACAACAAAACACTCAGCAGCTTCTGCTACTGCTTAATACGTATTTAAGGCAAGCTGTGTTTCAAGTGCTAAAAAATAGAACTATACGTTTGCCTTTCGTCTGTTGAAGTAACCGCACCCCACACTTTTAGAGGTTGTAAACCGAACTGTTAACTAAATTGTTATTTTTCAGAATTCCTTCTCCTCTACCAGGTCGTTGATGTCGTTAAGCGGATGATGTTTCCGAACGGTCGCATTAGGGTACGGTTGGTAATTTGCTGTGCTTTCTGCCAAGGGATTCGGATGAATTTATTCGTAATTTATTTTGTACTACCAGAAGTTTCTTCAGATGTGTTAGAAGAACATGGACGGGAGACATGTAAAAGTATGACATTACGGGTCATACGCAAGTACAATATATTAGAAGTTTGTGCCTTAAGGGCATTTTGCTTCCAGAGTTCGGAAGATTATTTATCGCAGACATTCGTCCTATTCGAATCTCGGTCGAGGATGCGGTTTCTGAACCTTATGCCCAACTTGTAACGCTCCATAGCCCGTTGTGCGACTCGCATTCTGTTTCGTGAGCGTCGCATGTCTCAGCACCATAGGTCATGGTGGGAAAAAATTATTGATCATAGATCTTTGTTTTCGACGCGACATCTCACGGTCCCTAAGTGCGTCTTCAAGTTTATCAAAAGCGGCCGGAGATCTCTTTATTTAAGTATAGTGCTCAATACGCTAGTAGTAAAGTGATAATGGGTATTCAGATACTCGATATCAAATAAATTGAATTTAATTTTTTTATGTGAGAAGGTGGCAAGCGCATAATGTTTAGTGATGAACGCCGTCCATGGATTAAAATAAGTAATTGCAAGAAATAAAATTTATCCCCTTGACATCGCCTGTATATATTTGAAACAGAAAATTTTTCAAAAAAACGACAAGTTTTATAAATTCGATTTTATTCGATTACTCAAAAACCAAAGTTTGTTTCCTATAAGTCACATCCCTAGTTTTAATTCTATATTATCTCTACATTGATGTAACAATTATGCAGATTATGCCGTCTATAGCTATCTACAACTTTTTTTATTAAATTTTCTTGACAATGCCTCGATATTCATATGATCAAGATTTAATTAATGAGTGCGCTCCGTGACTACAATAAATCCGTGAAAAATCGTAGTTCTAGTCGTAGATCATTTACAGATTGTAGACAAGTAGAGTTTAAAAGTTTTCATCTTATAGGAATCGAAATGTTTCATTTTAAAACACAGTAGGAATGAAACTCTTTCATATGCTTCACATAATATTACAGTTCTTGAACTATGATTGAAGAAATGAATTGAAAGAAAATTAAGTGACAAAAATTTCTTTGAGATATCTGATTTGTTAAATTATATGTTTTATAATTTAAAAAATCACTAAAGCCTTTTACAAAAACAAAGTGTAAATTTTTAAAAAGTGTAACATTTATGCCCAAAAAAGATAAAGAAACCAAAAAATATAAACAGAAACTTTCATTTAAAATTGTGAGCAGCCCTCGCCGACTAAAAGCAAAAGTAGACAACGCAATAAATTGAATTTCACGAAGGATTTAGCTAAGGTCAATACGCCGCGTTCAATGCACCGAACTTTAAAAAATTATTACATTCAATAATTGTCGTAAAACTTCTAAAACGCGAAAAAATAAAAAGGAATAATAAAGTTTTTACTTTACGATCGCCAACATGAAACACTAACGCTTTAACTAAAACTTGTTCAGAACTTTATACGACTGATGTTCGGTGAGAGTGCTTCGTGGTTGACGTTAATGGTAGGGGAGAAAATACATAGTTTATCGCGTGGGACGTGCAGGGAATCTTTGCATGGCTCATTGCTCCAGCATTAGACCCCGTCCCAACCTTGACAGCAGACCCTTCAACAGCGAGCTCAAGGTTTATATCACCACTCTGTGTACACATTTAAAACCGTGTATTTGATTATATTAGATATCATGACAAAACCTATCGTACAAAGGTCATTTTTAGGTACAAACCACTACTTATATTGTTTTTGTTAGGAAAATTTATCCATCATTTAAACAGGTTAAAAAATAAAAAAGTTTTTGTAGCCGATTGCGCTATATAAGTATAACTATGCAGGTATCAATAAATATTAAAAATCTAGGTACATGCATGTTAATCTTTTAAATATGAAATGATATCAATTTTAAACTTACGCCAATTATTAATATATAGCATCTACATATCCTCTTAATATATTTATCGGGTGATTTTCTATCTTTATTCGCGATTTGTGAAATCGTAAGATGATCTGACACATTTTGAGAGTCTTATATTATAGAAACTAAGAACAACGATACACTAAATAATGTTTGCTACAAATCATTCACGATCTCACCTCCTGGTCTATTTCATCGTTTCAATATTGTGCAGGTAAGGTGATGAACAATAGACAAGCTATGCTTAAAAATAATACAGATGGCGGCTGTAGGAAGCGCATGCCAACTTATGAATTCTGTGCTTATTTGATCGGAAACACAAAAGGCCTGTGGGCGTTTTCCATTTCAAGAATGAACGGGCGATTAAAGCCATAACAAAGGGTTTTGTACATCGTAGACCGTTGTTAATAAAACTGCCTACTAACCTAGAAATAATAAAGCAAGACGATGATAATTATCTCAATATTGTTCCAGTAATAAATATTTTTTTACTGGAACAATATTGAGTCATGGACATGCTATTTTACTAGTGCCCGGGTGTTAACATATCTATAATATGTATTTATTTTCAAAAGAAAAGTAAAAGAAAGGAAAAGTAAAAAGTTTAAGTTTTTTTAACAGTATGTTTTTTTAATAGTATCGGTTTTAATTTATATTACTGTGGTAGAGCCACGCAGCAGCCTCGGCTGTTGCACGAATGGGCAGGCTCGTCCGGGTAAGTATCACGACCTCACAGAAGACCGGCGTCAAGTGGAAGTGTAATACTCTCGCGTTTCGTCTGGTGAGTGAGATAGCCGGAGTCCAATTTCCAAAAAGGTTGTCAACGCATCTGCAAGGGTGTAGTTAGCAGATGACCATGGGCGGCGGTATTCACTTAACATCAGGTAAACCGTTTGCTCGTTTGACAACTTTTGAAAAAAAATCTATAGTACAAACTATTGCTTACTTTGGGATTAAAATAATGTTGTGTAATAATTATACGTCCTGAAATATTCATTAATCCTTTAATTATTATTATGTATGTTCTCTTTCAACATAATTCAGCTTTCAAGACATTAAAGTCCATGATTTTATTTATAAAAAAGCGTAAAGTGACAGGCATAAAAACATGAAGAATAAATATCATATAACTAAAGTTTTTTTCCAATGTTTGTGGTTTTTCTCATAACCAACACGATCATAAAATAAAGAGCAGTCTACATTCGAATACCAAAAGGACCGCTCGATTAGGCATAAGTTACAGATACAATAATAATGTATCTCGAAAACGAAAAAAACATGACATTCAGGTATTTCCGTCTTTTCCTTATATACACAGGCTTAGCGTTAAGATAATATTTAATCCACTAATATGTTTCCAAGAGCCCTGAGCCCACCCTCTGAGGTATCAAACATCAATATACAGCGTGTCTTTACAATCGCGACAATAAATAACACACATATAGAGGATAACTTTTTAAAATTGTATTAAATAGTTACATTCTTTAAATATCAAATATTTACGGAGTTATAAAATTTTCCAAAACAAAGAATTTTAGAACAGCCTTACGTATAAAACTGTAACGTAAAGTTCATTTGTAAAGGTCACAAAGCATAAGAATGTGTTGAATGAATTTAAAAGAGACAAAACATACTGTTAGAACGAGAGACTTGTAATGCGACGCTGACGAATGAAAAAGTCTCTGAATGTATGAATCAGTCAGTTGTAGTTGTATAGGATGTTACTAATTTTGTTTCTTTTTTACTTGATTAGTTTGTTTGGAAAATATTTTTTTTTTATGGATTTTGTTTTAACGTTAATATTTTTTTCTGAATATTGGCAAGTAGCGTTAGATGTGTGTTCATTTATTGTCGCAACGGTAACGACACGCTGTATACTATATCAGGTATATAATCCGGCTATTGAGGTCTTACAAAGCGAATGAATTGCGAGGACCGCAATAAATTACTAATGAAACACCCAGATATATACTTTTTTTATTAGTTATTTTTCCAATTGTTTCGACGGTGCAGTTTCTAAAGCTTTGGGCTTCGATATTGAGGGTTTTGGGTTTGATATACACATATCGGATTCCGGATACATATGTGGGTCACAAAATACATATTACTTATATGTATTTTAGGGTCTGGTTGTTTTTTCCCGAGGACGGTTGACCAAACAAAACGGGACAAATATGAACATTTTCTAATTTTAGATCGTTACAATAATGTGAGTAGGTATAGATATCTCTACGTGTCACAATAACATAAGGGTAATCACTACATAGTAATTTACCTATTACGTCTAAGTGCATTCTATTCTGTTTATTATGGCTATTGGAATATCCATCACGCGCTCGTAATTTTTCCGCGACAATTCACGGGCATAATCCATCAACTTGAAGTTAATCGGTCCATAAACAATGCGGTCGGGCCGGCCACCACATGATTAAATGTATTAAATTCTGTCGTGTAAAAACAACTTTGAAATAATAATTAGTCAAACATCATTTTTTATATAAATTCGGAATAAACATTTTAATCTACGAGATATGCAAACGATTTAATTAACTCTTTTAAATTCAATGATTGTGTTATATTTATTTACATAGTTGCTCAATAGCAATACAACACCAACAACTGCCAGCGAGAAAAAGTGATTCCGAAGTTTTATCACTTATATACTTACTAGCTATTTGATGACTCGTTGCATTGGCTTCGGCGTCGGGGGTCGTGGGTTGGATTCCTACACGGGATAACTATTTGTGTGAACCACAGATAGTGGTTTCGCATCTTGGTGTTTGCCCGCGTGAAATTTATGTTTGTAAAACGTCCTTACAAAACAGGATAATGTTATCCTAAAGTAAGGGCAATGTTTATAAAATATAAATAATATAAATTAAAAAAAAAAATCATTTCAGCCTGTTTGAATCCACTGCTGAACATAGGCCTGCATCCATCAACTTCCCACAGAGACTGCCACTCGAGACCCTTTAATCCCCAACGGTTATTGTTTCTACGAGCTATATGCCCGGTATGCAATGTAGATATCGGCTTTTCTAATACAATATGCATGTATACTATCTATATATAAATCTCCCACTTTAATCACACTAGCTTTTGCTGAAATCGCTTTAAAATCCGTTGCGTAGTTTACAAAATCTAAGCGTACAAATATGGGAGTGACTTTGTTTTATACTATTTAAAGATTCGAGAGTACGTGTTCATACCCATAAGATTATGCGACTGTACAAATATTTGTGCTATGGGAACTTTATACACAATATATAATGCACAACAAAATTTTTGAGAAGTGTTGTTTATAATCTTCCGTGATTGTACAATTTTAAGTTTTTTTGTCTACCTGTCTTGAAAATTCGTTTTTACGTAATTCAGTGGTAATTTTAGGGTTAAAGCTGGTATTTTAATTTTATAGCTAGGTTCTGAAGACATGAAAATAAACTTATATTAGTAAAAACTATTATTGTCAAATTTTAATCTGTCCATAATCAAAAGCACAAAGGCACTGGTGTAAGCTAATTATAAATTAATTAATTTTCTAACTAAATTAATTTCCAAAACTTTGCTATAAGCAATATCCATGATTTCGTCACATGAGTTGGTGAAAAAGATGGAAATAGATACCAGGTCTCAACGGCCGTTACATTGTTAAAAGAAAGCCGCATAAATTTCAGACTTCAATTCGTGTCAACCTTTAATCTGTCTCAATCATGATATACCGTCGAGTCTTGACTAAATAAACGGATGTTATAATAAATATATTCGAATATACTACACAAATACTTTTAAATTGGATAAAATATTTATTAAAAATCATTTATTTTTAAAAATAACTCCTGAGGAAAATAGACCAAACAAATTCGGTATTCATTCCAGGAATCTAAATTTAGATTTTTTACATTCCTCCACTCGTGATTTTATGATCTCTGTAAGTTTTTATTTCAAATTTATAACGCAAACTATTCAAGACAATAGAGAATATAATTATATAGCGTAAACAAATATAGAGAGAGAAGAGTTCAAAATTTCTGGAACTCAAAAGTTAAATAGAACATCATAAATTCTGCTGGCTGCTATTTGTAGGAAAACTACTACGAAACTTTTATATTAAATGTAAACAAAGACGTAATAAAAACTGCCTTGCAGATATGAATTATTTCATTTCACAATTTATGTATGCAAAAACATTCTACGTAAATATTATTTGCAGATTAATTTTTAAGAATATTCCAAGGATAATTATATGTTGAATGTTTTCTACGAGTCAATATTTCTTTTATATTATCGAGTTTTTGTACCGCAATTCTTGTCAAACATTTGTATGTACGAGTCATTACTGGCATTTTTTATTGATGTTTTGTGTAACTTTGTATTGTTTTCTTGATTTTACGCGAATATTATACATATTAAATGAAACTACTTTACGGATTTTATCGCGTTTTTTATTTTAATTTAAATTCCCGACGTTTCGAACCCTTTCCAGCGTTCATGGTCACGGGACAGACTAAGTTGTTAGACGTCTTGATGTCATAGTGAACCCCGGCTATTTATTTATTTTGTTTATTTATTTATTAATTATTTTGTTTATTTTTATTCCGATCCACGCAGAAGGAGCTTATGCTATCTTGAGGTCTGGCAGTGTTGGTGTGCTTGGATTCCAAGCCCACCAACACTGCCGTGACCATGAACGCTGGAAAGGGTTCGAAACGTCGGGAATTTAAATTAAAATAAAAAACGCGATAAAATCCGTAAAGTAGTTTCATTTAATATAACTTTGTATTGTTATTGTGAATTTATATCAGTACTATATATATTAATTTAATTATACAGCGTGTAGTTACCATCGCGACAATAAATGAACACACGACTAACGCTACTTGCCAATAATCATAAAAAATATTAACGTTAAACAAAATCCATAATTAAAAAAAATGTTTTTCAAACAAACTAATTAAGTAAAAAAGAAACAAAATTTGTAATATCCTATACAACTCGCGCCACAGCGTCGCATTACAAGCCTCTCCTTCTAACAGTATGTTTTGTCTCTTTTAAATTCATTCAACTCATTTATATGCTTTGTGACCTTTACAAATGAACTTTACGTTACAGTTTTATACGTAAGGGTGTTCTAAAATTGTTTATTTTGAAAAATTTAATAACTCTGTAAATATTGATGTTTAAAGAATGTTAATGTTTAATACAATTTTAAAAAGTAATCCCCTATTTGTGTGTTCATTTATTGTCGCGATTGTAAAGACACCCTGTATATAATATATTAATTTAATATTATGCTAATTTTTACTTATCTATTTAGTTTTAATTTGGTTAGATTACCATAATTTTGTATCATGTGTACGATATTAGTAACAGAAGTAAAGAATGTTAATTTAAAAAAAAGTAATAATAAACAATAACATAAACAATAATTAGTACTATATATCCTACTTTTCTCTATATATATTATATTATTCGTACGAACTTTTTATATTGATAAAAATCACGTTATCCCTCGCAACTCGGTCAGTGGCGTTCACAACTGCGAATCAGCAGTGTTTTGTTTTCAAAAAAAATTATTAATTTTAAAGTTAACATGCCAACGTTTGCGTTACAGTATGAGGTTCGCAACCTTAAATTATATTATTATAACACACAAACGATGGCACGTTGTTGCGTCCAATTCCGTCGAAATTTTGACGTAACTGTATAATTAAGGAAGAATACTAAGCTTTAATTGCGATAAAGCCACACAGAGCAACTTCTACGTTTTCAGCCGCCTCGCTTAGAAGACAGAAGACCAAAAATAACATGGACTTATAATTTTTGCAACAATCACGCAACCCAAAAGCGACACTTATTGTAGTTGGTGTATGGCGGCTCGTTACTACATATATACATGCTCATTTCCCATTTACTCATCAAAAATAAAGTAATATTTAAAATCATGTTTATTTTGTAGAATCAAATGGCTTGTTTCGGCTTGTTAACCGTGAAAAAGTTCTCATTATCCTTATCACAATACACTTACGTGCTTTTTACGTCGTCTTCACAATGGTAGCGCGACGGTTCCAAATAAGTTGATATTATTGATATATTAACCGTTTTATGCTATCGAGTAAAAGAAAAAGAGTAAGAGTAAAAGAAAAGCTACTAATGCATTCGTAAACACAAACTAAACCCTCTTCAACTCCGATACACCGCGGGGGATAGCAAAGTGTCCCACTTTACAGATAACAACGGCCACTCACCGCTTTGCTCGAGTACTCATTGATAAAACACAATATACAAAACTACATACAGTATAAAATATATTGAGGTAGCGGTATCTGTTGACGCAGCATAACATTGTGTAACTATATATCATGGGAATCTGATCAATAAAACTTTTACTAATTCCACAAGCAACATTTTATTAAAATTTACCTCTAAGTAAAAAGATTTTTCATAAACAAAACTAAATTAGATAACATCCGAAAAAAAAACAATAAAAGGTGTGTAATATTCAGCTAAATATTTAGTGTCTGAATTCAAAAGAAAAGATAATTTTGTTTATAATAAATATATGACCAAAATTAAAATAACTATCAATAATTCATCGTAGCTTAACAGGATTTTGTTAATTAAGTCATCACGGGATTATTGTAAAATCATATAAAATGCACAAAGTATATAAAAGACTAGTGAATGCATGTACTAAGGCTTAGTGCTTAGCGTCGTAGTTTGTAACTAAGCGTTGTTATTTAACGTCGCCAGAGATCTGAAACAGTCTGTTCCTCGGCGCATTTCACCAGACTATAACATATGATAATAATCTATATATAACATAATTATGATAATAATCTAAGTTTGAATAAATAAACATACATATTGCTTTCCTTTGATTTGTAAACAACTATTATCCAGCCGCGGCTAGCCCCGTGTAGTTTCACTCCGAAATAAAAATTTTAGTTAACTATTATTACGCTAAAGATCAAACCCTTCCCGACCTGAGGGTCGTTTTCGAGTTTTAAACCTTAACGTAACAAATTTTATCAGAAACAAGTTTCTATCTATTCCATTATTCATTCCCAGCCGTTCCTACGCTGTGGCATTAAGGAGTGAACGAACATATATACTGTATGTACTGTTCGCGAGTTAAATACATTTAAACATATACATGGTATGTGTTACAAATACATTTACTGTACAAATATCATTGGACAACGTCGGCGCATGATTAAATTGTCTAACTCGACCTTGCAATGATAAGGAATAAATATTAGCATACAATGCGTTGTTACACCGTCTAGTCTCCAAACACTGGAATAAATGAATAAGACATTAAGTTTCGTCGTAATATTTAAAGAGCAGCCCGTACTCAGTACGCGGCGGTACCTCACGTACTCGATATTAATTCTATCAAATAAGCACACCTAAGATTGAACGATAACGCAGATGTGTCACACTGTTCGATGATTTAACCCGCGGGTTAGTTCGCCGTTGGCATCACCGACCACTATTACAACTTTCTGTTTCGTTTTGTATTTAGTTGATTTTCTAAATTTCTATTCCGTTACTATTTCTATTCTATTCCGTTCGCTAGCGTTGAAGCCCTTAAATAGAACCCTTTACAACACTTTTCCAATTAAAAAAAATCATATTATGTCCTTTCTCATGCTCTAGACAATCTGTGTATCAAATTTCATTTAGATCGGTTTAGTAGTTTTGGAGTGAAAGCAAGACAGACCGACCGACTTACTTTCGCAATTATAATATTATAGTATGGATTATCGAAGTAAATTTACTTTGATAAAATTATATTAATTGATTTTATGATAATTAGATTATTTGATAGTATTTGATATTTTATACGTAATCCTATTAAAAGAGACAAGATTGTAAGCACGGGGCCGATTACAAAGGAAATAACTTTGACCGCGATGTTACTGTTCATTTAACAATAGTTTTCAGAATTGGAGCGAGACGAGGACGCACATAATTCCATTAGAAAGGGTTCAAGCTTTTCAGTTAATGTTAGTTTATCTTTGTAAAATTAGTCGCCTAGGCTAAAAATAGATAGAAGTATTTGTTAATCATCCAAATTAAGCTTAAGTGAATCGAAATAACGTAACTTGCAAAATATAAAATATAGATATATAAAATATCGGTATCTGAATAAGTTAAAAATATCAAACTAAATAAAATTAGCGTGGTAAAAGTGAGACCTTTTTTGTTCATCAATTTTATTTTGATAGTACAATAAACATAAATGATTGCGCCACCCAAAACTTAATGTAATAAGTATTGTCCAAAAAATGGGCGAAAATCTCTGTGCAGAGAGTACCTTAAGCAGACTTCAGATATCTTAAAAATATTTTTTTACATTACATACAAATTTCTTCACGACATTTTCCTTCACCGCCAACCTTAAAACCCAAATTTTTAAATTGCATTTAAAATTACAAGCAAGTGCGTGGAAACTGTATTATTGTACTGTTATTGTATGTTGCAAAAGCAAAATTACAAAAACATAACTACATCCTAAACTATAAAATAATAAGCAATATAATATTAAGTCCACGTTGGTAGAATTTCTTAAGGTTATGAATACTTTCCAATTGTAATTATTGATATCGTTATTTGTCGTTATTAACCTTATTTCAATGATTCATGAAGTCGGAGTAACTTAAAAATTTAATCATATAAAATACACTTAATATTATTAACCATAGATAGAAATTCGTAATTCATACAAATTAATTAATTATTTTTTATTCTTCTGAAACTCATTCGGATCAATTGTTGTTTGTACCAAACCTTTTATAATAATATATTTTTGTTATTACTCCAGCAGACCTTATATACTCATAATCATTACTTTTTAATCTCTGTGATATAAACGTTAATGTATGTAAACAGTTAAGATAGTGTAAATTATTCATCATGTTTCTTTTTTTTTTATATTGAGTGCAAATAAATATTACAAAAAGAAACAGACGCCTATAGCAAGAATAAGTTCTGACTGTGGGACAGTAATAAATAGGACGCAAAGTCGAATGTACTCGATACATTAAAAATAACGAATTCAACATAATCCTAACCATAACAAATCCAAATTCATAGTCCGCAGATGCTAAATTAAGTAAATAGAATAAATTTACATGCAGATATCATTCTAGGTTTACTACTACTATTACTAGTGTAATGAAATTTAAATAATATAAAAAACTCGAACTTAAGCACTAATTTATAATCAGTAGAATTAAAAATATAATTTAAATAAACACAAAACCATTTTAAAATACTACTAAGTCTCGTAAGTGCCTTTGGATTTGCAACAACTATTTTTCAGTATTCGGCCCATTCAGCCACTTGTTAGCCGACTTAAAAAAAGGGGGAGGTTCTCGTTTCGACTCATTTTTTTATGTTTGTTACGACTTTCTTAGACGATTCTTTTTTAATTACAAGCTGGTGCTTCCGAAAATGGCATCCATGAGAAAACCATATAAGTCTTAAATATGCATTGAGTATGTGTGCGACAAATGGATAAATAACTCAATATCACACCAACCGATTTCTATGATTGTTTTTTATTGGAAAGGATGCACTTCAAGGGTAGTTTGCTGAGATATTACGGACAATACTTAATGTTGTACATAAAAAAAAAACAAATTGTTTATTTTGTTATAACTAAATATAAAATCATTAAATTATGTATGCTCTCGAATACCGTTATTATATTTTAAAAGTGAAAAGTCATAGACCAGGAAGACCAATTTTTCTAAATTTTTGGGCAGTAGTTTACCGTTTTTTTTTTTCACATAACGAACGCTGGGATTATGTTCATTTTCCTCGAAGTGTGTCCATAGACGTGGTCTTTTTAGAGGTCATAATCGATTATTATTGCTAACTTTACGTTATTTTACTTTTAAACTAAAAGTGTAGAGAGTAAACTGTGGTTTCATATTTACTACGTCTACAAAATAAATTAGTCAAAATACGCAGCGTGGAGTACATCCTTACTAATATTATAAACGGGAAAGTTTGTACGGACGTTTGGATGGATGTTTTTTACTCTTTCACGCAAATACTACTAAATGGATTTTAAGGAAACTTTACAATAATATAGCTTATACATCAGAATAACACATAGGATATAATTTATATACATATTTTATGTATATGTATATCTGTGTCTGCCTGAATGTTAGGCCTTCAGCCTATTCTACGGAGACGTAGTAGCGGGCAGCAGCGAGTTTGAAATAATCTAAGAATCACTTCGTTACAAGTTTTCCCGCCACGCGCTACCCGATTACTTTTTTGATATTCGGCCTTTGCATAACAAACATATTTACTACTCACTACGATTAGTTCACGCAAATGATTGTATAATTATTAGACAGTTAAATCCAACGTGTGGGTGAGGCTGTGACCGACTGATAGCAAAACAGGAAAGTCAAGTTTGACCCTAGCACATTGTCGCTTTGTGTCATTTGTCGATAAATTCTTGATCGCGAAACAGCTATGCTCGTGTAGAAGTCACGGCGTGTACAAGTCACGTCTTAAGAAACAAGTTTGAATTGGTTCTTTATATTTCATTAAAAAATTACACGTGCCAAGACCGAAAAAATCTAGCCAAGGTTGTGTATATACTCATAATATAAACAACTATTTAAATTGAAAAGAGTGTGTATAACTTATGTACTTACTCACGTAGAAAATTGTATTTCAATAGCATAACAAAGGAAAAATGTCTATAAATTTTATCCCATGTACAAGTACCCTTGGATGGTGAAAAAATACGTTAAATACAATGGATTACAGTTTAAATAACTTAGAATTACGTAATCATGAAATTGGTGTCACTTTGAGGTGTCGCGCATCGTAAAAAATCACTTTCATAACTTTCCACATACGTCCAAAAATAAGTATAACTTCAGGGGTAAAAGGTTTTATAATTGGAGTTTAAGTTTAAATTTTATGGCCCACTCAGCTACAAGACACAATAATGTTGTCTTACTGCAATATACTATTACATATTCAGGCCATTCTATTTCACGTCCTTTTTAGTACCGCTCTTCAGGCAAAATTTTGTCGTGCTAAACGTTACACGTGTTTGTTTTTTTGAAGTCCTATTCTTCTTTTGGTGCGTTTGGAAAAAATGATAAGAGTGAGTTTTTGCGATTCTTATGTAACGCTTAGGAAGTGTAACTCCTTACGAGCGTACATAAGTACCTATTCTTGCATTTTGAATCCATTTGCACAAGAAAATAACAAAAAAGAAACTATTTGCACTGTCATCTAAATTATTTCAGAACAACTAAGAGATACCAAACTAATGATTATGAGAAGCAATGTTTGGTACAAGTAAATCATTTGATTGAAATGAGTGTCATAAGAATAAAAGAAGTTAAGTTGACACACTGTAATAAAGACTAGAGGAGGTTGACGTAGTTACAACAAATGTAGTACACACGGGAAGTACTCGTATGTAGTCTTTGTTTCGCTTTTGTGTCAGGTCTTTTTTACGCTAGCGAAGATGTGAACATTTAAAGACACTCTTAAAATGAAACAGCCCGTTAGAATCTCAATGTCAAGCAATACTTGACAAGACAGTAATTACGCCTGTGTTATTAACATACACACGTATGCCTTGTATACAAATTTTTTACATTAATCACAAAATATAAAAATATAATATAATTTTTACAATTGTCAAATGTAGATATCACATGTAAAAATAATGTGTTACGTAAATAATATGAATTATATTTAATTTGCTAAACCTGTAATCTGACTTAAACTTGTAAACCTACTTTTTAGAATACAAAACGGAAAATTTTATCCATGTTCGTCGTTGACATATAAACACACACACGGGTCGTCCACACACTGCCCTAGGAGTCGGTCAGGTGCGGGCATCGGGGAATCGAACCCCATAACCCGGGCACCGTCTCAAGGGGCGCACCGTCCCCCCGGTCAATGGCTCCTAATATCGGACGCGGACAGTATGGTATAACGCGTGACTCTGTTGACATATAAAATTTTGCTCTAACCTGCTCCGAAAAATCTGGGACTTCTTCGAAACTTGTCGAAGTAGAAGTTTTCGTTTATTACCAGTTTTTCGTTTAATATTATATTTTAATTGATTTTATTTAAATCGACGACATACGGACGACACAGAACTGGAAAATAATTCACACGGCGTTGAAAATTAAAAATGCACGACGAGTCCGTTAATAATTAACACATCGATCAATACAAACATATCTGCGTGTAAACATCACCTTTTGACGTTTTTTCCGCTGATAAGTTCTGTGAAACTTTTCATCATAAATTAATGTCGTGGTAATTGTCGAGCTTTTTCTCACAAATTAACGTTAAATAGCTATGAATTATTAAACACGACCTGACATTTACACATTTCATAGTAATGTAATTAATCTTAAACTTTATGTTTCAGTATTAGGTTAAGAAAATTTACGATGGATAATCTCTTGGGAGATCTATCTATCTATATCTGTAATATACAGCGTGTCGTTACCATCGCGACAATAAATGAACACACATATATAGAGGATAACTTTTAAAAATTGTATTAAACATTTACATTCTTTAAACATCAATATTTACCGAGTTATTAAATTTTCGAAAACAAAAAATTTTAGAACACCCTTACGTATAAAACTGTAACGTAAAGTTCATTTGTAAAGGTCACAAAGCATATGAATGGGTTGAATGAATTTAAAAGAGACAAAACATACTGTTAGAATGAGAGGCTTGTAATGCGACGCTGTGGCGCAAGTTGTATACGATGTTACAAATTTTGTTTCTTTTTTACTTAATTAGTTTGTTTGAAAAATATTTTTTTTAATTATGGATTTTGTTTAACGTTAATATTTTTTTTGATTATTGGTAAGTAGCGTTAGACGTGTGTTCATTTATTGTCGCGATGGTAACGACACGCTGTATACATATTATCTATACTATATCATAGTTACCTTAAATACATATTTAAAAATAAACAAAAACTTTTTTATTATTTAATTAAGCCCGAAGACAAATTTGGCAAAGTTTGGGAAAGTTGTCTTCGCCTACGATTGTTTAGGACCTAAACACGCACTACTATTTTGCTTAATGTAGAAAATTCATAAAAGTATTTTACAATTCAGAAAATAAGGACTGCACTACGTCCAATGCTGCATATTATTTGTTCAAGCGTACTCAATCTTTCATTGCAATAAGAGATTTAAAAACGCAATGAAACTGAACCATTGTGTACGCCGTCCCTAATGAGGATTCGCCCCTGCACTCAAGCGTGCAGCCGGTGGTGTCAAGGAAGGTCATTTCTTAAATTAAACTAATTTTACGGATTTATCACGTTTATTTTTAATTTTAAATCCCACAGCGTTCATGGTCACGGGACAGACTGAGGCGAAAATTAGGACTCAATAAGATAGAAATATAGGATAAAGAAATGATAATTTTGAAAGTGGTAGGGACACGCTGCAGCTTCTGCTGAAATGGGCACGGAAAGTACCATGGACTCACAGAAGACCGGCGTGAAGTGAAGTGGGTGAGGTAACTGGGGCCCTCTCTTTAATAGTTGTAAAGTACTCAACGACCCGTCAGGTAATGTAGATGCCCATTGGCGGCGGTAATCACCTAACATCATCAAAAATAGGTACTTAAACAGGATCAAATTATACAAAATTACAGTTGACTATAACAGATAAACGCCTTAATATTGCAGTACGGAAATTAAAATAATTGGACACTGCGCACTAAGACCTCAAGGTCAAGACAATTCTTATTGGCATAAACAATAACACGGTGAATAAAAAACATTTTTTCTACCCAATGCTCCCTAAGAGGAGGCTATCGTTCCTTTATTTGCGCTATCACGTTTTATTTGCATACACTTTCTCAATAGAAAGGTATACTAAGCCCCAGGGCAATCTTTACGCTGAACTCTTGAAAGTATATGAAAAAATCCTGTATGAAATTAGTTATGCTCTCCAGCATTGTGTGCCTTTTCCATCTCGATTTGCTTAAACAAATAAAATTATATTCGGGGCGCAAAACACTATTCAAAATCTACGTTTATCGATTGATGTGCGTTTAAGGTTGTTGGTATGAGTTTTTGCTAATAAAAATGATTTTTTGTGAAAAATTATATTCATACGAGAAAAAAATTTTTCTCGGATGAATATCAAAACTTACCAATTATTTATAATTTCACGTTATATTTATGTCAATTAACTTTATAAATGCGGTAAATGATGTGAGATTCCGTTTTTTAGAAATATAATATCATCAACAAATCTGTTCATCTTTTTTAAGCACTTTTTTTTTCTTTTTTGAAGGAATTTACTGTATGACATTATTATCCTGTGTTGTAAGAACGTTTCATATGTATGTATTTCACGTGGACAAACACCCAGATCCGAAACAATCATAAGCGGTTCACACAAATAGTTGTCCAAATAGTTGTAAGAATCGAACCGCAGAAACTTGGTTGCGCCAGGGAGTGATATACTTGATTGATTTGTGTATAAATTACAGATTTTCTCACACTTTTCAGCCTTAAATACGTCTACCGCGACACATTTATTGCGATTAGATTTTTTTAAAAGGTACAACGTACATAACATTTTTTATCGCTATAATTATCAACTAATATTGTTGTGTAATAATCGTGTGAAGAATTTATGAGAATGTAAACGCAATTATGTCATATGAACACAAGGAAATCAAAAAAATTGGCGCATTAGCCGTATCTAAAGTCGCTTTCTGCGGATTACACTTGATAGAGCATGATAAAAATTGCGTAAACCCTATTCTGCCTCAAATTCTATACGTCGCACGATGAATAGGCAAAACCATATCTTTGTGAATACTATGCCCAAAAATATGTGACGTTTAATAGTAACTATTAGTGACGTGGTCAGATGAGAGATAAACGAGTATAAGTTGTGTAGTGCGATCTCACTTGTGCATACCAAAGTTGTACAAAACACACACGAAATCTTAATTTTTTCAGATGACACGATATTTAACAATTGCTTTTAGAATTTGTCGCATTTATTTTATACATTTTCGATGGTTAAAAAACTTTTACAATTATAGTCGCGCAACGGACTACGGCGTTAGAGAAGTCCTAGTGTAATTTAATTCTTATTTTTTAATTATTTAGTATACCTAATAATTATGTATCTATATATTACATAATTAGGTATATGTCATTATAGCAAAAATTTTTAGTGCATCAATTAAGTGGTGTCGCTACGTCTTCGATTCGAGCAAAATCAATTTGAATCACTATTATCAATGACTAGTGTATGCAATATAAATGGCAATAAAAAAGAAGAAGCTTGCGCAAATATTTATAACCGCAGTAAACGTTGGTCGTCAGCAGTAGCGCAAAAATGTAAGACTAAAACCTCAATTTTTATTTGCATCATAACATATACAATACATATAATATACAGTTAAAAATAAATAAATAAATATTTTAGGACTCATTTTTACACAACAGTCTCGTCTAAGCAACGCTTGTACTATGAGTACTAGATCACTGATAAACATTCTTAAACATACCTTTCTTTTGAAAAGAAATACATATTATACATACAGCGTGTCAACCGCGTTACAACCGCGACAATAAATGAACACACGTCTAACGCTACTTGCCAATAATCATAAAAAAATATAAAACGTTAAAAAAATCCCTAATTAAAAAAATATATTTTTAAACAAACTAATTAAATAAAAAAGAAACAAAATTTGTAACATCCTATACAAATACAACTGACTGATTCATACATTCAGAGACGTTTTCATTCGTTGCCACATCGTCGCATTACGAGTTTCACTAACAGTCTTCTAACAGTATGTTTTATCCCTTTTAAATTCATTCAACCCATTCATATGCTTTGTGACCTTTACAAATGAACTTTACGTACCAGTTATGGCTGTTCTAAAAATGTTTGTTTTGTAAAATTTTATAACTCGGTAAATATTGATGTTTAAAGAATGTAAATGCTTAATACAATTTTAAAAAGTTATCCTTTTATCGCATTACCATTCATGTGGTTTTCATATCTTTCTAATGTAGTTTGATGCGTTTAATGTTGTCTTTTTTGCGTACTGTAGAGATAAAACTAAAGAGATAAATGAGTTGGCGCTGTTTTTAAGCGATTTGATGTTGGCGTATAACGTCTATTATTACATATAGAATTGTAAGTCATCTCTTTCAAACATGCACGACAATGTGTCTTAGTAATGGAGCAACCTACTATACTACATTATACTATCCTTCAAAGTGGGATAAACCAAAATATGGATTTACGACACGACAAGACTAGGATCTTCAATTTCGATAGAAAACGTGCCCCGTAAGCCGCTCGATTGAAAACCGTAATTTATTTTTCATTCGGCCGTAAATATCCCGAAACCACGGCCTGCTAGGGATATTGACTTCCAAATTTGTGTCACGTAAAGAGGTAAGTGGGTGAGAATGTTTTCGATAAAATGTAGGTACGACGCTCAATTTGGCCGGCCTCATATTTATGCCTTCCACGCGAATCCTTCAATTCATCAATTCATTCAATCATCGATTTTCAGCCGAATTATGAAAAACATTACTAAACAACCCTATTAATAAAATTTCTATTTAATACCAAAAGATTATAGGGTTAATTAGCAATTAGCAATGTAAGCATATTTAATCAATCTTCGCAAAAAGAAGTACCTATTACTTCTCATCAAAAGAATCCTCAACGGATAAGTATGTGGTCTCAATCAAAAATATCGTCGCTCCGTGTTTCGGTATTTTTAGGTATATTATTGAAAATGCCGCATCTAAAAGTATGAAATATTCTAGTATAAAATCTCAACTGTATGGATGAATCAATAATATCAACTCATGCTTATCACTAAGCACTCCAGCGGATAAGATTCGCGTGCGATGCATTAAGGTGACTGACATCGTGTATTAGATTAAAAAAAACGTATGATAGATTTACACTGATATAGTGATACGTCAATTTTGTTATTGTGCGGTGTTCGCCATATTTAATGTGAAAATAAACTTTCTATACACCCTATAAAAACTTTATATATATACTTTATTTATACCTAGTCTGATCATAAGTTCTGTCGCATGTTTATTTATAACTTACTAAAACAGTGATTCTTATGCTAACTAAGCTTATGCAAAACGACTCCCGCGATTTTAATATAGTAGTAGTATTATAATATAATAGTCTTCGACCAGCGCGGTATATAGCAGCACGAACGACGAGTGTACATATCAATATCGGCGGCTGCTTTGATCAAGGATGCCTACAGTGATTCCAAATCAGGATGAGACTTTGAGCAGGCTTTTTCCTCCTTTGTGTTACAATGTTTTGTAATCCAACAAATTTAATTCTGGACTGGAAAAGTCTTCATATCCGATAAAGTCAATTACACGCGCCGCCAGCCATTTTTGCGTGCATTTCGCTCCATGAGGTGTGGTGTAGAATCTTACTTAAAAACCCGGTGTCTGTTATTGAACATGACATGGCATGATAAGAGGTTTCACGAAATTTGTGAGGACTTTAATTTGATATACAACTGCATTCGTTTTCGTACACCTTTCTCACAAAAATATACCTCAGCTAAGCCCGAATACGAGACTCCCAGGCAAACCATGATGGAAAAGAGATATGGCCTAGGAACATGGCCTCAATGGACACGTGGAACGCAGCTGCTAGCTTTTTCACTATTGTGCGCGTACACCTTATCATTTTGTTTATCGTAGCTCTCCCCCACGATTAAACGTTTTTCATCCGAAAATGCGGGATCTCTTCAGTGTCAGGTACATTAAACGCACATCTAAACGATTTCACGGTTTTCTTCTTTTAACACCCTTAACTTTGTGGTTCTGCTGAAGGGCCAACAGTTTCTGCTTACACATGGGATCTCTTTGGATTCGCGCCTTCACAGCTTTTATCACTGCTGGAGTGGACCACTTCCTTTTCTGTCTTCTACATTTGAATTTTCATTATTCCGTTTGATACAGCAATTAACGAATATATTATTATATTTAAGTTTTTATTTCGCAAATCTGATTTAGCGCATAGCAGCACCGATGCAACGCGATAACCGCAGCTCGGCCTCCTTTTAGCTACCTCTCGTTATTAAAAAGTAAATGATTTTCGAAATAGTACACAGTTTTATTTAATAATTTTCATTAAACATTAGAAATTCATACATAACTGTTGCGGAACCAAGCAAGCAGTATCTGCTTTAGCATGAATTAGCCAAGCTCTTCGAGTCTAACAGACTTCAAATTAAAGATATCATTAAATGGTTTCAATTTGATTTGATTAATAAATAAATGTCACAGCGGATGAAAGATTTTCTTTACAAATAGACATATGTACATAATATAAAATATGAAACGAAGGACCTTGACTTCAATCGGTCCGATATCAGGCGCGATCTTCATAATTACTCGTCGATTTTTCGTACTGTCGGTCTCATGGCTAAGAGTTTCTATGATTTCATAGATATTTTAGGATAGTAGTAATAAGAATCATCAATATTTAACTGTGATTAGTACAAACTTGTGTCTGCGCTAATACTTAGTTGAATTATTGACGCCATTGAATATATTGTAAGATGTATCAAGAAGCCAACTCTTTCGAAAGTAAATTCAATCAATCTTAAATTCAGTTCAAGTGTCGCAGATGCTTAGCCATTAGCTTCGGCGATGAGGTTAAATTCCCACACGGGACAAATAATCGTGTAACCCACGGATATGTCCAGGATCATAAATACTAAACGCCAACTTTACTATTCGTGGGTCGTAAGAAACCTAGTCAAACCCATTAAAAGCATGATCCATATGCTGTCACCGTGACATCTGGGTACGATTGCAGCAGCAACAAGAAGACTAATATAAAGCGTAAACGTGTCTATTTATATGAAAGATCTTTGTTAAATTTATATTATTAGTATCTATAATGTAAACGAAATCTTTCGAGATGAGTCTGCATTTACCTCACAATTAACTTGTCTGGCGCTAAAATATGAGTATTATTTAAGCGTATTCTAATGTACAATTGCGCGTACGATCTTAATCTAACATCTGCTATTGTATGTTATATGGTGGTTTATATGTAACCAGTGTTTATTAATATTAATAAAGATAATCTAAATTGAAAAAACTTTGCTGTAAAATTTCCCATAATACAAACCGTATTTAATAATAATATAATGATAACAATAAATATTTTAGGACACGTTTTTATATAACGTTCTCTAGTTACAAACAAAGCAACGCTTGTGCCTACTATGGGTACTAGATAACTGATAAACATACTTATAAATACTTTTCTATTGTTAATAAATACATAAATTATAAATATATAAACACCCAGATACTAGAAAAAGACTATGTTCATTACACAATATTTTTCCAGCAGTGGGGAATTGGGGATCGAACCCACACCATCTGGCGCAGGAGGCAGGTACGGTACCGACTACGCCTTCGGGTCCTTTTCTTCTTTTATTGAAGTAAATAAACAAAGCTTTGAAATAATCATGCATTTTTCTTCCAACAATTTTTTTAAAGATCTTGATTTGGCATAATCCTAGCTAAACTCCATGAAGTGGAGCGCTATGAAGGCCTGTCCAAGAAGGTTAAACCAGCTCGTCAAACCCACTTTGCAAAAGACAGAGAGTGGTATCCTCTCTAACCTAAGTTAGGGGGAACGCGGAGTGAATTTCTTAGCTCTCTACCTATCTCCTGCGACTCTGAGGGACATCGTCGTTTTTGCCGCATAGGAGGTGCTAAGAGAGCCCGCAAACCAATCGTAATGCTCAACGGATCCATGTTGAGATTTGAGGCTTGTAATTTCTTAAGACTAGCTCCCGTCTCTTAGCCAAAGTATCTCACGGTGTTAGACTGCCAGTGCTGACCACCACGTTACGCAAATGGAGCAAGTTTCTAGCCCTTGCTCCCTTCGCTCTGTCTATATGGAACGCGTGTGGATAATCTCGTGGAAAATTATACTTGTCAGTATTATTTGTGTCGGCCCCAATCCCGACATAAGCTAAAAAAAAATAACAAAAAGACAAAAAGGTTGAGGGATCCACATTTCCTAAAATAAAACTCCTATTATACTAACATTTCTCTCTCCTATGGGTTCTTATGACAAAAGATCTTTCATCAAGTTCCGCCGTTGTCCAACACATCCAATGTCTTCAAAGCGCACTTGCAGCTGTATCAGTTGGCGAACATTACTAAAGTACCACAGACTTTGTGCTCTGAATTTTAATCGAATACCAAATGGACGTTCGTTCGAAGGTAGCATTGAATAAAAATCAGACACACGGTGAATTTCCGACCGCGTTTCCTTATTCGAATACAAATCGAAAATTCTGAACAGGCAAACGGCAAAGTTTTCGAAGTTGGAAGATTTAACTACCGCATAAAATGGACATGACGTAGGACGCAATTTAAATAACGCAAATCGTGATTTCAATTATTTCTTTTTTTTTTTGAACATTAATAAGTATTTCCTCTTAATTTATCTTTTTGCCCCGTGTAATCTCAGCTTATATCAAAACTAAAAAAAAAAACAAATAGGTAAATAAAAAAAATACCCACGGCCCATAAATCTATGTGATAGGTATGTTTGATAAACTAGTTTCGTTACATAGGTTTAGTTATAGTTGTGTGATCGGTTTGTGTCAAGGGCTGACAAGATCAAGTTTTATACAATATATACTGTCACGAGTCAGTGGCCCTCGCATGTAAATCAGTGTATCTTTCGTCATCTTGGATCCAGTCGGAATTTTAAATATGTTATTTATTGCATCGGTGCCAACCAGAAGTGTGCTTGTATTTATCTCACAGACAGCACCTCAAACGAAGAGCGTAAAGCGTATACTACGAAAACTCTACCAAAATTAGTAAGTCCTACAATAGTATAAAGAAATCACATTTAATAAAGGATCAAATCCTTTATAAAAAAAGAAGTATTCAAAAGAACGCGCAAGGATTTTTTATCGTGAAAATTTCCTATCAATTCAATTCTGCCTTATCAGCTCTCAGTTCGTAATCTTAATCGTCTTTAACCATTTACACCTTGAGATTAGTTTTCAATGGGCTTGATAATCGGTTGTGCAATTAGTTATAAGTTAACGTTTTGTGTAAACAAAATATCCAGTTGGATGTGTAGACCGTTAGCAACTTTTCTATATCTCGGGTGCGATTCGTTAAAGACAGTATAAGATAGACACATCAGTAGGACACGTTTAGGCTTATGTTACGCCTCTGCGTTGAGTCAGAGTGAAAATAATATAACCGGGTATTTTCCAGCAAACGCGCATGTTTACACACACAATTATTTCCTGCAAAATACGATCAGCATGCGTTGCATAATACAACACAACTTGTTAGAAAATATTGAAGTCCTAATCCCAATATGGTTTGATAATTTGTCGCAATCTACAAGCCTAATAAAAATCTTTACGAGCATTGCGTAAAAATGAGATCACTTCATCATGAGTTGATTTAAAAGAATGATTTAATGAGCTAAATCTAAAGATTCTGTATAAAATTAATACCTCATTACCTTACATAAGAGTGAGTATTACTGTATATATTACGATGAACATTTACATTATCCGTGGAAAGGATGAAATGTCTCCGTTTCGAAAATTTTACAATATATTATACTAAAATGAACTAATTTCATGACCATAATGTTATTTGTTCATCTCGTGTTTGTAACTAATCAAGGCCCGGTGTCAAACGACTAATGATTATATACGATCAAGTGAGAAAGAACAAGCGTATGTACGTACAAACTGTATAGTCCGATCTTAATCCTACGAATCCATCAATAATACTGTAAACACATGGCCGGTGTAACGTCTTTCTTTGAATGACACCATTAGGAATGGTATGATCTCATTCTTAACACAAAGACGCTCTATGCTATTCATTCTAGCACAAATATTTGTCTTTCGTAATCTAGCCTTCACTAACAATGCCAAGTTTATCGCAGCGTAAATTCGATTGACGTGATCGAGTTCTGATAAATTCATTACGTTACAATTAATATCACTATTACAACATTATATCATAATCGCTATGTATTTCCTTGTGTGCAATAAAGAATATTCTATTCTATTCATAATGTAGGTACATATTTCTTTATTGAAAGTTTTCAGCACAATTAACCTGAACAGAGACATATATACAGAACAGAGAGAGAACAGAGACATATATATACACTAACAGTTATTACCACAAAGCGACTCAACATTAAACTTGACCTAATAGCATACTTTGTGAGCACAAAGCCAGGTTGATCCAGGTTGATATTCAACCATTGTTAAGTTCAGCAAGCGCTCTTGAAACCTATTTGTTACGCTTTCATATTACATACGTTCATTAATTTAAAATTGGATAGAGCTATAATAAACAATCTTACGTGTTTCATTAAATGTGATAGCAAAACAGTTTTCTTCAAAATATTAATATATTTGAAAGAAATATAATGATGCGATAAAATTAGGGAAACTGCAGTAATATCATTTAGAGCGATTTCAATTTACACCGGTGAGTTAACAATTATAAAGTAATTTTCTTCACAATCTTTCATGATCGTTCAATCTATGTTCTACCAATATTAATTGAAATACAATAATAGCCTTTTAAAGCAGTCGCAAGAAAAAAATATTTTCTCAACAAATCATTTACATAAACACCAGTACACAACCGTTCTACCCAAACTGAGGAACAAACAATGTGAGATTGCTTTTTGTCCTAAATAAACGTAATTGGTCATTCTTATCTATTGCGATACCCAAAACAAACAGATAAGAAATTATTGCGGTCCATACCATACAACGTATGAAGAAAGTAAAGTAAATTATAGAAAACATATTAAATTCCTATCGGGATACAGTAAAGATCATCATGCACATTTGGTAGAGTCCACCAGTCATCAGAAGTTGTAATGTCCATGTCCGCCGCACATGGACACACATGGACATTCACTTAAGGCGCCGTACGCAGTGAATTTTTAAGTATTGAAGTTAGGTGAAGTATGAGGAAGCAGAGGAGGGGTAACCCCCCTTAGCGTGGCGCGAGTTTCGTCGATGCGCCACGTGACAAAGTCATTCATTAACTAGTGTGTGTGTAGTGGTGGACCGTAGGATACTATCAATAGTATCTTGGAAGGCTTTCGAAAATGTACACAGATGAGCCTATAATATCTTTTTATTCGTTTGGTGCACCACCTGCTTGCTTGACAGTTTTTCACATACATAAAATGAAAACACAGCCTCAACGTTTACAATGCAAGTAATCATAACTTACACAGAAAGCAAGGCTAGTATTATTATCACTGGTCTCATTGCGTTAAGTGATATTTCTTTTTTTAATTGTATAGGTACTTAATACAACGTTAAAACATTACCAACATAGCATAGGGAAAAAACAATAAGCTAAGTATCATTCAAAGTATCTTTAGCTTTTTATAATGCACCAAGTAAAATTGATTGGAGAAAAGACAATTTTGTTTTCTATCATACTATATTTTCAAACGGTGATGATTCTTTTCCCACGATATTTCAAATTCTCCAGTTGGTTATAATATCAATGAGTTTTATTCGCTTTTTACTGGAGTGATAAGTTCCGGGTTAATATTAAAATACCTGACTGCATTCCTCACAGCTCTAGAAGGCATAACTTATAAGGAGTTTCATATTCTTTAATCAGACCGGTACGCCTTATTGTATCGGTTCTAAATTAATATAAACTATTTCAGAATTACTACATTCTTTTAGGGTTTTTGAACAAATATGCTTTGATAGGAAATGTTACACCGCGATGCAATATCATGGGAAATTAATGAATAACATATTTCATCACTAGCTGCTGCCCGCGACTACGTCTGCGTAGAATACATAAAATATGTATATAAATTATAGCCCATGTCTTATTCTGATGTATAAGCTATGTTATTGTAAAGTTTCATTAAAATCCATTCAGTAGTATTTGTGTGAAAGAGTAACAAACATCCATCCATACATACAAACTTTCGCCTTTCTAAAATTACTAAGGATTTCATCATGGCTGGTAACAATCTAAAAACGGATGTCAAAAAAGTGACGATGGAGTGTCGGCTTCTAACGCTTTTAACACAGTTGATCATGATATTATTTTTGATTTGGGCTTCCATTTTGGATCGGTTGTCTCCTTTAAATACCTCAACACGATTTTAATTTCTACGGTAACTCAGTCTAACTTCAGGAATTCCTTGTCAGACAAGCAGACCTGAAGGCATACGCAGAGAACCCATCTCTTCTTGGTCGGGATTATATCTTAAAGAAGGATAAAACTAATTTACAATGTGAGCGTGTTACTACACTATATACTTATAATATATAATGTTTATATATTATACTCTTACTGCAGTTCTTATGCTTTATAAATGTATTCATGCTGTAGATTTCTACATAATAATAAAATAAAATACTTGTGTATGAAATATAAATATTTTGTCATTTGTTCCGATTGCCTGTATTATACTTATTGTGTGTACATTAAAGTAAAAAAAAAATAAAAAATGTGTACGCACTTTTTGGCTTTTAAACTATCAGACTTTATTCCACTTAGGTGGGGTTGGCAAATTTTTAACGATCGGCCTGTCAGACATCAACCCTCCATAGCAATAAATACTTCTAATTCAGAATACTTATCTGTGGGCCATAAAAATACTAGTCCCCTTTGAGAATAGAATCCTCGACACCCGAAGTTAAAGCTTAGTAACTGCGGCACCTACCGACCGGGTAGTCCGACTTTTGTAATTCTTGTTTAAGGTGTTTGGAATAGTTTTATCCCTATGTCCTATATAAATGAGTAAAAACTTATGAATTTGTGAAACTGAACACGAGAACGTTAAGGACTCTTATACTGTTCATAGGTAATATGACTCTATGATTCAATGTATTATGGTTTTCACTCCGACTACCATCCATACACTAGGATTTTGAATTTTATTATACTGTTGTTAGTACTAAAATTTGTTTCGCCTACAAATAGAAGTTCCGAGACCGGGAGATACTTTACGTCTGAAATTCGTTGCTAAAGAATACCCATCGATATAGAATTTAGTTAGTTTAAGTTACCTTAAGCTGATCTCAAAAATTAACTAGTAGTGGATAGATGAATCAATCTAATATAAAAACGAAATAGTTTTATCCCTTTGTATGTTTCAAGACGCAGTTTGGTACATCTTTTAAAAATATCGAAATTGATACGCCTACGGTGTTGTTGATATTATGCCAAGGCCGTTACACAAAAACGGATCAGCGATAAAAACATTACTAAATACCTGACATTTAAAAAAATATGCGGCTGCAAGAGAAGCAAACTAGTTGAATCGAGAAACATTTCTACATCGAATTATCTAAAGATATATATCTCTTTTATCTTTTGTCTCGGAAGCGTTTAGGGACAACGAACGATAACATTTAAAATTACAACTACGACATGTAGTCAGTAATGTTATCAATTTATCAGCTTCATAGGTGCCAGTGCAGACCCCGCGGGCAGACTTATTTCTTGATTTTATTGTATAAAAGCCATGTGCAAAAAAGTAGAAGGACATTTAAGTTCCTACTTACACATAAAATCATAAATTATTGCGAATAAACTCGTACATATTATAATTATACATTGCAAGGCCAAGATTAAAATATTTGTGTTCATAGCGTTAAGTAATTTCAAACCGGATTTGTGTCATATAAAATTTTATAAACATCCACGTATTTATCATTCTTTCAAATATGAGTATGAATAAACGGGGAACGTGAGACTTAAATGCGCGTGAGTAAAGTTGACTATGCGATATCTTAGTGTGCAAAATGTCACACGTACCATTTAATAAAACTTAATATCTTACATATATCCAAGCAAAACCGAATAACGACGCCGCTCGCAAATCCACACCAACGTACAGTAAGAGCGAGACAGAATAAGATTTAGACCGCGACGCGAATGACTATGAGATACAATCCCCTACCCCCGTCCCCCTCTCACACTGTAGTGCGCTTTGACTTGGACGAACTTCAGATGTGAAGTTAAGTTTTGCGCGTACTATTTACACCATAGCCATATTTGACCGAGGTTAACGGAACGTTCAATGAATAGCAACAGCTATACACATAAATCACCTTTAACAACGTAGCCTAGGCCCTAATCCTTGAACAAGATTTTCTCTAGATTCGAGCGATATCTCTTGAGGGATCGAGCCCCGAGACCTCTGTTTAAAACGCTCCCCCCGCTCCCCCTTTGCCCAGACTGGTGAGTCAAGGTTATTATTTGAGATGTAAAGTTCTAATGTGAATTTTTTACCAACACCGACGTAAACTATTAACACTTCATTTCAGTTGAATTGCTCATATTCCACATTCTTTCTGTGTAAATAATGTAACAATGACAAAAATATTGACAAATCACATAATTTTACAAATAACTAAGAACAGAGTACCTACAGAAGAACTTATTATACACGAGTATAACATACATGGCGTTACTTGTACGTTTTCTCAAACATCAGCCTGGGAACTGTGCCAAATTGTTTTCACTAAAAACATACACAGTTTACAGCAAAGATCACTGCCAAGTAAGCGGTAAATGCAAATCACTCACTAAAACGGAATGTATCTTGTAAACGGTTCGCTATCAAATACTCAAGCTCTTGTTTCTCTTTAAATGACGGACAAAGTATGGAAGAAGAAAAAGTTCATGAAAATTGACCAAACTTAACAAATATTAGTATAAATTACTTTGTTAACAGCGGTAATTTCTTGCTTGCGGCCTTAGGCATAAAGTTAAAAATTAACTGAAAAACATGAACAAAAATGAAAAAACCCATGAGCTCACATAAGTTAACGAAAAGTTGTGAATTTTTACATTGAATTTTAAGACATTCCGTTCTTTTGTATGCTGACGTATTGTGTATCATGTCATAATAAGTCGTATGGTCCTGACAGTTCATTTGCATTAACCTGTTTGCTTACTGAAAACATCACCTCGATCAACTATGTAATAATGTTGGTACATACACAGTTTATACTTCGGAAACATTCCTGGAAATTGTAACTAAACCGAGCGAGGTTATCATTCATTTTATCACGATGATTCAATAAACACTAATAGATATCTATTCTCTTTATGATTAACCACTGTCATGACTAAATCATTTTCTAACACGTCTCAAAGAAAAAAAGTATTAGAAAATATAAAAAAGTTTTTAGTACAGTTATTATTTCAAAACGTTTCTTGAGTGATAAATAATGAATTTAATTCAATTCCAACTGCGATACGAATTTATATCTTTGTTGAAATATTTATACTGACCCACTTAGACTTAAATTTTAGAACGTAAACAGTCTCGTGCAGTCTCTTACATGCTTAAATATTGGAATTTAAGATTTTAACGATCTGAAATCTCTGTCATGAAGACAGGAATCTTTGTATACGCCTAACTTTTATATTATTTGAAAAAAGAAAGTTTAATAGGGTCTCCATTTTAATAACAGCTTACATTAAGGTGTGCAAAAAAATGAAAAGAACAAAAAAATAGTTTAGTTTCTTTAAATTAATGAAGTAACTGCTTATTTAAATTGTGTTTACCTTACGTAATAAAAGCCGTATTTAATGATCAAGTGACCAGTAAATAAATATTAATATATTTTATTATAACATCGATCACTAAATCTTATCCTAAATATCTAATACTAATGGTAAATTATTAAAACTATCAGTTAAATGTAATACATAAGAAAAAAAATATTACAATACAATATTCCACAGCTATACTCTACTTTTTGATGTACATATATTAACATCCAAACTTCCAGGATCGTTCCGGGTAAACTGAACCATCTAAATACCTCGTTAACCGCCTACGCCTTTCAGAGATAATAAAACACTCTTGTTACTTAAGGGACTTCTACGACATGAGTATTATTACAGTAATAAAACTTGATGGTTTGCCATTTTCAATCGTTCCAAAACCAACGGCCCAGCAGTACGAAACCAACTAGATGTGTGACGACCGTACTTACAATCATAGATTTAGTATATATACTAATAATCATATTTAAATACTATTACTTGTAAATACTAATCATATGTATCGGAACAAAACTGGGTATTCACTTTCATTACTGGGCTGACATAGTATTTATTGTATGTTTCGATTTCCTTTCACTTGATGATTTTGCTTGAATATGTTCGTTATATTTTGCCGAATTTTCACTTTATTCGGTTCTAATAATGCCAAATGGGCGCGTTTTGATTTTCACAAACATTTGAATTACGTGATAATTTCTTGTATTTAGGAGGCTGAGGCGTTAGACATCTGAATGTCAATGTTAGCCCAGATTACCGCAAGTTCGCACCATTTCCCCTATTTTAATGTTACGAAATTAATTGGGCCATACCTTGTGATAGTTCTCTCACGGTTAAAAGGACACAAGATCGTACACAAAGGATTCTTACCATTTTGTTAGTGAGATAAAAAAAATATGCCATGCTGACTATGAAACTGAAAACTGACAATGGTCAGATCAGATCCTAGAATACAGTTGTATCTTTTTTTATGTGAGAAGGTGGCAAGTGACCTGGCGGTTCACCTGTTGTTAAGTGATAACCACCGCACATTGACATTTGCAACACGTTGCACATAGATACGTTGCCACCTTTTAATGAAGTGGTCCCCGACCACCTCACTCACCAGACGAAACGCAGAAGTATGACACTTCCAGTTCACGCCGTTCTTCTGTAAGGTCATATGGTACTTACCTGTCGGACCTGTCCATTCGTGCAACAGCGAAGACTGTTTAGGGCCCTACCACAGGAAATCTAGAAGTTATAAATTGCCAAACAAGTATGCATAACTACTAAAAACATTGCCATAAATTTGGCTACTTCCTTTGGATGGAAGAGTTTTGCACACAAATAGGTGTTTTTTTATTCAAAACTGGTCAGTACTTGACTGCCATCCCACCTGATGGTAAGTGGCAATGCAGCCCTTGATGGTAGCCGCGCTAGCTCAGTAAAAAACAATTCACTCTTGCCTTGAAGATGCATAAGTTGTAAGACGGACGCCGGGAGGTTGTTCCATTCCTTAGCTGTACGAATGATAAATGACAAAGCTAATCGCTTCGTTCTTGTGCGTGGAACGTCGACAGCATAAAGGTGGAGCCCCGTCGAACGCCCACTTGTTTGATGATGGAAACGAGCGGGAGGAATCGGATCGTACAACTCCAACACACACTCTCCAAAATGCATCCTGTAGAAAACCGAGAGACTGGCTACTCTGCGCCCGTGCTCAAGTCTAGTGAGGTTGGTTTTAACCAAGTAACGGTCACCAATGAGCCTTTCCGCAAGCCACTTCATTGAGTCCAAGGCAGATGGCTATTTGCAGCCCCAGCCCAGATATGGCAGCATTACTCATCACACGATCGGAATTAAGCTTTGTATAGAGTAATAAGTTATCCCTGTGTGAGGTACCGTCGCACCTTTGCAAGGACGCCCAACTTCCATGCGGCTGCTCTTAGCTTTAGACTCAATGAACCGCCTAAACTTGAGATTTGAGGATATTTTGACTCCCAACAACTGAGGGCGGTCGGTATAATCCAAGGACACATTCCGGAAAGGGGTAGTCAAGATGAATGGGCGGAAAAAAGACACACGCATGCGTTTTTACCACCAGCAATGTAAGATTCAAACGCTCTACCATGTTCTCTCTTTCAGACTGGATGAGATCTCTACTCTCCCTAATACTCGATTGTTATTTCTTCACAGCTGTGACAGTCAGATGTCTAACGCCTCAGTCAGTCTGCCCTATGACCTATAGATGTTTAGCTATAAATTTTTCGAAACGTAAAATTGTATTCTTTTAATTACGGTTTAAAATAGACATTAGCTAGAAAAGAACTATAACTAATATTATGTAAGTATATACCTAGTGGTACATATGTATTGAATAAGCAAAGTTACATATAGAAACTGACAACATGATGCGCGCATGGCTAATTTATCATCAAAACTTATCACACGTGGATCTTAGTGAGCTTATTTCATTAGATACATAGATTTTAACAACGTTTAATCTCTATCAATCTAAAATTGTAGGTTAAATACCAAGATAATTGTGGATTTCGTGAAAATCATTATTTTATAATCTTACTGATTTATTAGTTACTAGATTATTAGATAAATTAGAGATATTGGATTTCCTCCAGATTAATTTAATAAGAAAAAAGATTGACAACAAATTACAACCGGAGAGGGAGGGGGGGGGGGGGGCAACTTTTTCCGTTTCACAAGAGCCGTCTTTAAGAAAAAGTGACCGACAACTATTTTCCAACACGATGCGATGGTTATTTTTTTTTTATCTTAACGATAACTTGAACGCGGCCGCTTAACGGTTGCGCTAACTTTGTCTTATCATTAAACGGCAGAAGAAATTCCATTTGTCATGCCTCAATTCTTAATTTCTGTAGCACGGATTTGAGTACCGTCGGCAAAGAACACGATATTTTAATATTTTTTATCAGTACCTAATAATTTAATATTTATATTATAAAAATTACGAAATTTTCCAAACGAAAATAATAATTATAAATGAATATTTACCAATAGCGTCCTAGGCACCATCCTGTGTGGGCTACATTTATTAAATAACGCCTAGTTTTAATGTAAAAGCTTTAGAAATATAATAAGAAAAATCACACATTGGAAGCAATATTTACTCTACTCTAACCAAGTATAAAATTCTGATGAAATTTACAGGCAATCTTCAGATTAGCCCAGTGGGTGATCTTGTGAAGTTTGGTAGCGATCGGATCAACGAAATGGTCCGTCTTAGACTGGGGCGCTATGTTTTAATAATAACGGCAGAAAATAGTTATTGTAAATAAGTTATGGCACAATATTGAAAAGAGTAATTGAATGTAAATCGTATATTCTTTATGAATGGATGCGATCATCGAATTATAATTGTTATAACAATAACAATTAACAAAGCTTCGTTCTCACACTCGCGTAAGAGCAAAAAAATCGTGCGTCGCAGTTGCTCTCAGTAATGTTGACATTCCAAAAATATACGTGTTACTGGAGCAGATAAAAATAGGTTGGGAATGCCATTAATGTTGTTATGACAAAAAATGTATTTGATCCATAATAATGCTGAAACACGATTACTGTAATATTTTTTGTTGCCTGTCGTCTGTTTTATTTATTTAACCTACATTTTAACTTTACAGTACATGTTTTGAAATTATTAAAATGTATATTTAATGAGCCTTTATTAATTTAAATAAAATAAAATACAATTTTCTTATTCAAAGTACCTACACTATTTGTCTAATAAACGTTCAGTAAAATAAAAAAAAACATAAGTACGTATTATTTTGGCTATTTTTATTATGTACTTCGGCCAATATTAAATCTTAAATGCGTCTAATCTCATTGGTGCGACGGTGAGTGCAATAAAAATGAGTTGCAAACCGAGTGACTTAATTTAATCCAACACAAAAAGTCAAATTAAAAGATTTTCTACTTGTGACATAAAGATAAAAGCGACATCTGAACTTACTTTAATCATCGTATACGCTGTATGACATAAATTTTTAAAAAAAGAAATCGATACCAGATATTCAGGGTCAAATTCGAAAAATTTTGCATATTATTATGATGATAAAGGTAAAAACGAGGACATGAACTGAGACAATTTACTAAAAAATCTTACAAAATTAGAAATTGATTAGATATAAACAAAAAAGATAAATTTGTAGATTTATTTTACGTGCTTATGGTCAACATTATCTATTATCTTAGTATAAATGCCTTAAAGTAACAGTGAACTGATAACAACTTATTATTATTATCTATAACTTAAAATTAAAAATGACATTTTAAATAAAATAATTCTATAAAATGTAATATTACAAAAAGACATTTCTATTTTGCGTCATGTAAACTTAACAATTTAGTGCAACATGTATGGGAAAATGTTTTTATATCGAAAATATTTAGTAAAACCTATAATAGCCTAAATATTAAGATTAAACAGTTTACCTCAGAAGTGAAGTCACTTAAACTACAAGTACAGAATTAAAACACACGAACTGGGAAGCACTAACCACCATAAAAATCAAACAATGCTAACTTTGTAAACACAACACTAACGCGCACCCAATTTTCTGCTGGGGAATATTACTTTACAACGGGAAATAATATCTTAATAGATTTAAGAATAGACACCAAAATATTCCTCACTTCGAGGAGCAACGAGTGAAAGTTAACTATTGTGAGGTTATGTTATTGTTATGATAAAACGAAACGTCGACACAGTCCGAACTCCACTTTATTACTGAACGAACCGACTGAAGTGAATTGCGGTCTGCGAAATGGTTACTATTAGCGATATGCGTCGCCGTCGCCGCTTTGCATTCTCGCTGTGACACTGAAGAATCACGTAAAGTAACGTACCATTATTTTTGAATCTTGTTCATAGTTGTGACTTTTTTTTTCATTTATATATTGACGACCTTTTTAATTTAATCCGACCACGTTTCTTTCACTTAATACATAATCTTAATTGATAAAATAATCATAATTGAAATGATAGTATTAAAGATTGGAGGAGGTAGGATAAAGCTGACATTTGATAATGGAATTCATTACTTTAGAAAACAAAGAGATGATGGCATTAGGCCAATAATTCAAAGAATCTAAGCATTCAGCTTTTTTAGGGATAGTGGGTACTAGAATCACTAAATTACTCTTTCATGAATTTAGAACATAGAAGAACTCAAGCACTTAAGAATTTCGAAAAACGAAACCAAACAAAACTAGGGCTAAGTTGGGAGCACATATTGTAAAACAATGGGCCCACGCGTGCCTATAGAGAAAAGTGCTACGAATGAAATACAAATAAATTCACTAAACTTATTTCTTTTAATACTTTAGGACACACTTTCACACAACGTTCTCTAGTCCCAAAATGAAGCAAGGCTACAGTGTACTATGGCTACTAGATATCAGACACGATTAAATGTACTTTTATTTAGTAGTAGTTTTAGTTTAGAAATACTTTGAATATATAAAGAAATGTCTGAGTCTGGGACACTGGAAAAATTCATCGCACAATATTTTGCCAGCAGTAGGAGTCGAACCCACAGAAAAGTTTTCTACTAATGCATGATATTTCTCGAAATTAAATATATTAATTAAAAACTAAGTACGAAAATACATTATTAAACTATAAAAAAAAAAACGTGGCACTCGGGGACTGCCGTGGTAAAGCTATTGCATAGCATTTTTTATTATCTTACGGAATTATAATTATTTATTTATTTTTTATTTATGTAGTATTTTTTTTCTTTGATATTTAATCAAAGTTACACTTTTTGAGCGTGGTCACCGATAAGAAAACAATTCTTTTTTCTTTTATTGAATAAATGAGAAGTTTAAAGATTTTTATAGTGCTAATCTCTGCACTTAAGATTAAACATTTAAACTTGCGAAAAGATTGTCACCGCTGTGGGAATCGAACCCTCGGTATTCGCGGCCTGACGCTTTAACCACTAATCTAATGGGCTGATTGCCACACCGACGAAAATCTTAACATCTTTTATCTACATTGTTTTTTAGCAAGGCATATATAACAATAGATGCCCCAAGCATTGCTTCAAATGTCAATTTGTCAACTTTATTTGAAACTGTAATTTTTCCACTTTCGCGTTTGCCAAGGTACTATTTCAAACTATAAAAGTTCCTGTTTTCCTTTTTCTGTGTCAAGAAAAACAGCAAATTTCCGGAACGCTTATGTAGGCTTTAACAAATGTCAATCAATTAGTGGACATCTGATAACTGAAATTATATAGATGATAAAGGTAAAAATAAAAATAAGTGGGCGTGGGCGGCATCTCTCAGTTTTTGCCCCACCGAAAAAAAATTTAAGACTCGTGGCTGATACCTGACCCACACTTGGTTACTGAAATAATTTAATATTATTCTTTCATAGACTGCCTTAAATTGATTTCTTATCCAAAAATCCAAGTTCTGTGATTATCGCTGCTATGGACATAACACCTGAAGGATTGCAGATGTGTTGCATGTATTGAAATCATACCAAGGGATCCGTACCATTATCTGTAAAAAAAGGCAAAAAAATGATGTCTGTTGTATGGGAGCCCTATCTAAATATTATTTATTCTTTTTTTGTATTTGTTTTTATAGCGACAACAGAAATACATCATCTGTGAATATTTCAACTATCTATCACGTCTAACTATCACGGTTCATGAGATATAGTCAGATAGACAGACTGACAGCGTGGTCGTAGTAAGAGGGTCCCGTTTTACACTTCGGGTAGCTAACCCTAAAAATGGACACCTCACTCACCTGACGAAACTCGAAAGTATAATACATACTTCAGACAAATAAAAATGATGTACAGAACATTGTGTTCACATAAGGACGGTCGCTCGGCAGTCTCCTGCGCCCCCCATTATATTATATGTATTACGAAGAGTACTTTTGTATATATGTATTATCTACTAGCTGCCCGGGCAGAGTTCGTTTGTTTTTTTATAGTATTACAACCTTCCGTGGACCTTAAGGAACATACAAAAAATAAATTAGCCGGATTGGTCCAGCCATTCTGGAGTATGCGCTTACCTACATTCATTTTTATTTATTACTAGCTGATCCCGCGACATCGTCCTCGTGGAATTATATTGTATATATTAATAACAATAAATAAAATTTTCTAAACTAAAAGTAGCCTAAGTTACTCCTTATTACATCAGCTATCTGCCAGTTAAAGTCCCGTCCAAATCGGTCCAGCCGTTTCAGAGATTAGCCGGAACAAACAGACCGACAGACAGATAAAAATTAAAAAAAAATGTTATTTTGGTATGTGTACCGTGTATAAATCCATATGCATTTAGTAAAAAGCGGTTATTTTAAAATTACAAATAGACACTCCAATTTTATTTATCTGTATAGATGAAGATGGAGCTGAAAAACATCCCATAAAAATTATACAAGCAAGACAAATAAAACACAATAAAAACCAATAATAAACCTTTTCACCGAAGTATATCTATCGCCCTTGGAAGTACAACTTTATACTTTGACCGAGACCGGAAAGGCTTTCGCATGGATTGGTGTCACGAAATTTTAGAAAAGTTCAACAGAGGTGACTCTAATGCCTTATTTCACATTGTCTCAAGAGATGAAAGCTTTATGTATTGCTACGAACCCGAAACAACGAGACAATCTGCTCAGTGTGTGTTTCCTTTTGAGGATCCATCCATCACTCATTACAAACATAATTCTCCAGAAATTTTAAATATAATATGATGACATTTTAGAAGTGTGCTTTCTACCGGTTTATTTTGTTCCTTTCTTTCATTTGACATATCACCAGAACCTGTTTTAGCAGAAGTGAAGAAAAATTAACCGTCCGTGGATAAAGGCCGAAAGGGGTCAGTGAAAGATACTTCGTTGTTTAATTTTCGTAAAGGATCGTTCGTATGTAGTATGTATGTCTCATGGTTAAATCATAGTTACAAAATATTGCTTACTTATAACGATTAGATCGTATCTAGCCTAAGGTCTTCAATGAGCCTCTTCGCACGCCTGTGATTAATTGACTGAATGTCAAAAGCACATTGGCAAGCATTGGCATTAAGGAGCACCTGCATAAATTTTGCAGCCGTATTGAACACATGACCGAATTTGTGCTTTATTTAAGTTTTGAAGCTGTCCCGCCGATGGAAAGTACCGCCGGAGGGTAGCAACGTTAACTAACTAACTTGCAGCTGCTTCAGCTTCAGCTGCCCAAATGTGAAGTTTTATTAAATCTCTATTCCAAGCAATTGAATGCGGTCGACACAATCCAAATTCTCTTTCTGGAAAATAGGAGCCAAGGTGTATGGAACCATCCATGGTAAAAGACGTCTGAGTCTTGGTGGAATTGAACACAAGATTATTCCATTTAAATGCTGCCTGAAAAGTGACAATCTCTTTTTCGGACTGAATTTCATTTGGTTGCTCTCCACATTTAATTTGTCTTGTGAGAACTAATAGATGCTGGATATAGACAGATTGTTGATATTAGCAAAAATAGGATTCAGGAAAGAATCGACTCCCGAGGAACTCTGGCGTTAATTATCATTGGATCTGATGAAAAGCCATCGAAGAGATCGTTCATTTAGAAACTCCTTTATTCAACCACGCAGACCAGAAAATATGTATTACATTAGAGGCTTGTTAATAGGGCTTACGTGCCCAACCTTAAAAAAGTACTTCAAGAAATCAAGGGAACACCGCAAGTGCTTCACCGTGGTTCTCGAGGGCCTTGTTCCAAATATCCAGAGGTAAGTAGTATACATCAGTAGGGCCACAGTCGACTCATTTCGGTGAAATCCATATTGCCAGTCGAAGAAGGTCATTTTTTTCTTTTTAAAAAACATTTCCTTTAGTTTAGGATAAAATTATGCTGTGTCTTAAGGACGTTTTGCAAACATAAATTTCACGTTGACAAACACCCAGATGCGAAACAACTATCAGTGGCTCATAAAAATATTTGTTCCGTGTGGGAATCGAACCCCCGACCCCCGACAAGTAGCAAATACCATAGAAGCCAATATCTTGGCAACTGCGCCACGGACTCATCTAATTGATATTGATCTCCTATTTTATAGTATGTAAAGGTGGTTGTTCAATATACACTCAGTAATCTTCAGGGACAGCTGACAACCCTTTCTATGTACAGGCTGCACATTGGTGCAAAACTGTTGTTGTAAAGAGTCGTAAATATCGGCGAAAAAATATTGAAACTAAAACATTGTATTATTTGTTCAAAGTGAAACAATAATAAGGAGATAATAAAATTTTGTAGTTTTCTTTTAAACTTGGTTAAATATAATATGAAAAAAAAACTTTACAAATTATTGAATGAAACTATTTTACGGGTATTATCACGTTTTAATTTAAATTTTTCATTTCCATTTTTCGGTATTACATTTTCATTTCCATAATTTAATTAGGAAACCCATTGATTCTCCTTCGCAATTACCTAGTGTCGGTAAATGTTTGTTACAGACAGCACGAGGGATTTGTGACAAGGAAAACCTCACGACCGAGTTACACAATGTAAATCAAGTCGTGCGTCACAACTAGTTTCAAACCCGCCCCTACGTCAAGCCGCCTTAGAAGTTCATTAAATTTTTATTATCTGTCAAGTGTAATATCCCCCTACAAGTTCCAGGAGTGTACAATCTTGACTACAAATGTGTGCTCTCTAATATAGGACAAACTTAAAAATCACTAAAGACAAGAATAACAGAACAGCTGACGTGAAGCACCGACGGTTGAAGAAGCCTGCAGTTTGTGATCATATTTAGACCGCCTCAATCACTACTTTAGAATCCGACAATCCTCGCAGAGGATACTCATTCCTCCCAAAAATGATCCGCAAGACTATTAAAATAAGGGCGCGGTTAATGATCAGCTTGGGATCTATAAGGGGTTTATAAAACTAAATTCAAGCTCACTGACACTAATAGACTACACTGACTCAAGATACTAAACACTCATTTTGCGTAGATCGGAATAGAAATAATGGACAGTAGCCCGTGTTAACTTTAGCATTAAAACGTCAAATTACTCACTCTATCCTGTAAACATAAATGGTAAGGGTTCAAAACGTCCGACATCTGTGGAGGAGAACTCATCGTCCTTGAAATCCGCTCCCGCAGCCATTCCACCTGCAAGTCGTTTGTGAACGCTGCGTGAAAGAGTACTAAAAAGCAACAGTAAATAACAAAGGTTGACACCGCCATCCCAAAGCGTTAATCCATCAGCACCGGAGGATACCGCCACTGCAATGACAGCAAAGTCCTTCCTAGAAAACACTGCCCCACGGTCGAACACTTCGGCAAGGAGCTACAACTTCGCGCACTCGACACAACCGGATCCAACCAACTCGCTCATGCCAGGACAGACATCAAAACTAACCTGCAGGAGACTGGGGATGTAAGGAGTTGGCTGGAATTTAAGACAAGGGTACCTTTTCAAAAGGCCACAGAAGCACAAAAGGCGCCGCAGGCCGCAGTAAAAATGCTAGAGGAAATCCGTAAGACCCTAGCCCAGTCGAAAAAGGAAGGCAAAACCACACAAGAGTTAGGGACACTGAAACAAATATCAACTCAAAATAAATCTGACACAAATCAGAACCTCAATCACAACCAACAGTTGCAAGAACCTGGAGCCCCTAACGGAGCACCTGGAGGCATTGCACTTGTAGTAATCCGAGACGTCCTCTCTTATCACACAGACGCCGAGATAGCGTAAGACTTAAGATCGCAAAACAAAAAGTGGAGTTTGACATACGGGAAAAATCAAATGTTTCATCTTATGTGCAGAGATTAGCACTATCAAAATTTTATATAGCAATTAATGCGCCAAGCATTGGTGGAAATGCGAAAAAACAACGTAAATAAAATTTGTGGAGTGTTCCGGACGACGTCATCGTGAACCAGCTTCGTTGTTCTGCTGAGTCCGCGGGTCGTCTGCTGAAACCACATGTCACAAAAAATATGTAGATAAAACACGTTGCGATATTCGTCGGTGTGGCAAACAAGCTAGTCAGTCAGTAGTCATTAAAGTGAAGGGGCGCGAATCCGGAAGACCTAGGTTCCATTCCCGCAGCAGAGAGATAAAGAAAGAAGAGACTTTCCATCCATTTTTCTACAAATTTTATGATTCATCTTAAGTGCAGAGATTAGCATTATAAACATTTAAAATTTTGTATTTCTGTTTTAAGGAAATTGTTAACATAAGCTGATAATGATTAAAAAATAAATAATTACTCTTTCACAAACAGGCGGGTTTAGTTTGAATTTAGTAGATTTTGTGATTGCCTTGAAAGTTTTTTGAGGAGATATGCATGTTGGGATTTTTTTAGGGTGCAAACAAGTTTAGGGCCATAAATAATATTTCATGAATCAATATTTTCACTGACCAGTGATTAAAATAAAAGGAAAATGTCTATTAATTAATGTCACTAATGAAATGTTTGTTAATATCGTGTTGCTTTGTTAACTATTTCAACTATTTGTAATGAAAGGTAATTAAAACTCTATTTTATTTACCTTAACAAAACGTAAAACTCATTTAAACAATATATTTGAATACAATCCAGGGCTATTTTTGGGGCTTTTGAAAAGTGCATTTAGAGTTATTTACGGCTATGCTTTTTCATCAGTTCATCTTGATTTTAGGGACATTTCTTTTTAGTAGTTGGCAACACTGTTAAGTCGTCATCGTCAGTCGTCAGTGTCAGTCAATTTAAAATTTTAAATTGAAAACAAACTGTTTCACATATTTTTCACCCAGTGTGAATGGTTTATTTATGTACCTTTAAGGAAACGAAGTCGTGGTAGGATACAAAAAGAAGATGATTAAAACAGCACCTTGGGTTGGGGGCACTGAAGAAGAATACGAAACGCAACATTTTGGTTTTGGAGCACAACGGCTTAAAATAGCGGTTAGACAAATGGTAGAGCAGAAAATCAAAACGGGAGTAAAAGATATGGAATCATACTTGCAAGATACATTAGAGCTGAACGATACAGATAAATTGACATTGACCCATTCTTGTGATAAATTAATAAAATTGTACTATGAAAGGGCTGGCCCCTGTTTAGGGGTAATTGACGAGGAAATTGAAAGAATATTAAAAATTCCCCATAATGTGTTACTACCTGGAGATGAGATTCAGTTACAACAGGTTTCAGATGAGGAATATAAAAACTTAAAAGAAGAAGTAGCTGCATTGAGGAAACGCGTAGAAAGGGGCGCTTTAATGGAGGCATTACTAATAGCTGAAGATGAGGAGCTTTCTTCTGTTGAAAAAGTTTGTGAAATTGCTAAGAAAGATATGGAAGTTTTAGATTTACTTCAGAGGAACTATGAAGGAAACGATAATATTAAATCTATTCAAACTGATACTCAGTTTTTATGTGCCAGTGTACCTTTTCTTAAGAATAGTGATTCTATATTTGACATTTAATGCATGTATTTATATTATTTGATATAATTTACTTCAGATTATGTTATTGAACCTAATTCTACTAGGAGAATGAAGTCTTTTGTTACAATTCTAATTAGTAATTTTGTGTTTTATTTCTAATAACATTATTTTCTTAAAAGAAAGGGGTGAGCATTCACATGATATTAAATATAGACCGGTTATATTGAATAAAGAAATTTGAGTTTGAGATACCGCACATTAAGCACCTACGGGGTTGATGATCCATTGCCAACAATAAGTCCCCAGTTACTTCTATGATCAAATAACAAAAAAGTGCTTTTCTGTGAGGCGGTAATACTTCCTAGGATGACTCGAGAGTTGCAAAATGATCTGGCTATGTGTGTAACCATCGATTTTCTCGATGGGTGGACCTAGCAAGCTGAAATTTATACCATATACCGAGTTCTACAGTCCTTATTAGGCCAATAAAGGTCCTGAGTCAATACTATAAAAGGATATGGGCAAATTTAGATTTTCGCGAAAACTTGTTTTTTTATTTTTCCGAATTTTACCTTTAGTTGGGCTGTAAGATCTTTCTTTTAACTAAAATTGACAATTCTCCGGAAGTACCTTTTTTGGGTCGAAAGTATTTTGTATAAATTACAACCAGAGTCCTGAGAAAACTGGTAGTGATTATTTGTTGTGGCAGTTAAGTGGGTTGGCAAGAAATCCTCGGCGTACAAGTTCGACTCGCACTTGTTCTTGCTAGTTTCTTCCACTCAGAATGAAGTTTTAAATTATTTGTAGATAAATGAACAAAAACTTTCGGCGCTGCGGGATTCGAACCTGCGTCCTGTGGTTTCGCGCCGAGACGCTTTACCAAATAAGTAGACATAAATAAGCGGCCGATGACCTCACGGCGCGAAATTCTCTTCATCTACGTTTTTTCTACATTCCTGTCTAGATATTTAAAATTAATTAACACTGCTTGCTTGTTATTCTACTGCGTTGCCAGTGCTGTAAAGTCTAGGGTTAATTTGTATGTATGGAGTTACGCTACTATTTCGCTCACAATTAAAAAAAAATCGTTTCAAATTGCAATTTCATAAAAAATTTTATCTAATCTGTCATGTCAATAATACAGTATATATCCTTATAACTTTAATTAAAATGACCTTTTATCAAAACAGGAAAATAGAATTATTCCGTTTTAGATAAAAATTTAAATAAAAACATTGATTATTCGAAAAACCACACTTAAGCTGGGCAATAAAGAAATTCAAACAGTAAATTTGTTCTTTAATATAAAAACACAACTTACACAATAATCCATATATTACCAACTATCAGAGAATAACAACAATACATTCAATCAGTTCTAATAATTTTTTCTGCTCAATAACATCATGACTTTTAATTCTATTATAGAAATAAAAATTTCCAAAAAAGACTTCAAGTCCCAAAGAAATCATTTCATCACTACATAGTATAAAACAAAGTCATCCCGCTGTCTGTCTGTCCCTATGTATGCTTAGATATTTGAAACTGTGCAACGGATCTTGATGCGGTTTTTTTTTTACCAGATAGAGTGATTCAAGAGGAAGGTTTATATGTAAAATACATTGCACCTGTGTGAAGCCGGGGCAGCTCGCTAGTAATGTATAAATTGGCACAATCAAGAACATTAAAGTTTAGAGAATCTTCTTAGTTTCATTATAAATAAATTATTCAATTTATTTTCTGAAATGACAAAGATTTCATATTCACATTTTTGATATCACATTTATGTATATTATGCTACAGTCACATTTATAAGAAAATGAGTTCAACTCTCGCAAAAACGAATATACAACAACATTGAACAATCACTGGGTAACAAGTATTACATTTGCTAATCTCCACATTTAAGGCTTAAGAAGTTTTAAAAATATATCTGAATTTAGAAACCATGTTATATCATCTCTACAAAATATGTTATCTAATATTTAATATGGAAGATAAAAATACTAACGTGTATTGTTTTTAAACAATAAAAACTTTGAACTCTGGTAACTCTACATTGGTAATATAATTTTAATTGGATGAGTATTTATTTACAATATTGTTTTAATTTTAATATTCAAGCAGTTTTACAATGTGTGTGTTTGATATGACATTCTATTTAATATCAATATTATAGAAGAGGAGAATAAGGAAGCAGATAGAGAAAATTTAATATTCAATGAAGGGGATGATACATAAATGGTAACACTACAGTTATTCATAAAATACACCTAATATACAACAATTTTTATACAGATGCTAAAGCAGTAAATATTAAAAAGGAATGAAACAATTATCACAGACATGAAATTAAATATAACTCAGTATTTAATGATAACGTTTTTACAAACTTTTAGAATTTATGCTTTATTTGATTTTATATTTACAAACATTTTTTTATTATGCTTAGACTATAATTTATTTTCTGTAATAGGTATATCATACTAATTATATGTGTATATTGTACTTAATAGATGAACTTTGCAAGTTTAATATCTCCCTTTGATGGAATCACCAATATACTTTGTTTACAATAAAGATTTTCACTTGTAACTTTATTGTCTGACCTATATAACTATAGCTATATAGCTGTTAAATTTTAAGATACTGTTACAACAGTATTTGATAAAACATATTTGTGTTTTAAGTATTATTATTAAATGTATAATATAATTTAATGTTATATATAATAAAAATAATAATATATAACTTAATGTAATCTGCATGTTCAAATTTGTTTGTATATTATAACCATAATACATGTTTTGACTTTTGAATTCTAATAAAAAGTGGACTTCAAAATATATAGGACATGTAATCCAAATTAACTGCTTCCCAAATTAACATGGTCCTAATAACTTCTTAGGGATTTCTATACTCAATGAATTAATGAAAATATAAAAATATATGTACATCACAAATTGTTTTTTTTTATTTGTGTTAATGTAATGAATTGTAAAGAAATGAATATCAAGTAAAAAAATAGTAGTTAATAATATTCAGGCCAATAACATAAAATGTATGGTCACATACATGTAGATATTTTATCAAATTGATATTATTCAAAGAATAGAATTTAATTCTTTCCTTTTCCATATAATCTACTTATATCTCTTTATTATTCATAAATGATGATGATGCTATATTGATTTATAACTAGCAATGTTTTAATAATAATATTTGCCAAAACATTTTAACATTGATTTTGAACATACAGTTTGTTAATTTGTGTTGAAAATATTGTATAATCCTCTGCTTGTAAGCAAATAAATTGTACAGCTTATGAAAAATAGCTTTTCATTCAGTTGAACACAAAATATTATATTGGCAAGAATACTATTGTTAGATAGATAAAAATTATATGAAGTATTCAATATTCTTGTTTATTTTTTAAACATCCTACTATGTACTACTGGCGTATTTCCTAAAGCTCTTGTTTGCATAATTTTACATTGCATGTACCTAAAGTTATATTTTAATACTTAAAAGTTGTTTGCATAAAATGAACAGTACACATCATAATAATTTCTTGTATTTACGCGATTACACATTATAAATGAAACTAATTTTACGGATTTATCGCGTTTATTTTTAATTTTAGTTCCCGACGTTTCGAACCCTTTAGTAGATTAAACAAGTCTGCAGTTTGTGAGCACACTCTAAATCAGCCCAACCACTACATCAGGTTTGATAGACCACAGATCCTTGCAAAAGAACACCGATTCCTCCCGAGGATGATTCGCGAGGCTATTGAAATTAAAAAAACACCCTAATTTCAATAGAGAAGAGGGTTGGGTACTACCATCAGCTTGGGATCCTATCATCAATAAAATTAAATCTAAGCCCAAAAGAACCACTACTGCAAGACAAGATACAATTAGCTCCCTCTGCATAGATCGGACACAAAATCAATAATACAAAAACTGACGGTAGCCCGGGTTAACTTTGACAATCAGACGTCTAACACCTCAGTCTGTCCCGTGACCATGAACGCTGTAAAGGGTTCGAAACGTCGGGAACTAAAATTAAAAATAAACGCGATAAATCCGTAAAATTAGTTTCATTTATAGTACACATCATATATATACACAATACCAATCCTACATAAAGTGTGTCTTGCTATATAATTATAGTCTTGTAAACTATCTGACTAGATTAACTTATTTTATATTAACAAAAGAAAATTATATATTTTCTTTAAAAAAACTGTTTCCTAGGTTTAAAACAACTGTAAGTAACGATAATGAGAGCATTTTTATATTAAAAACGCTTTTTTTACAACCACACATGTCAAGTATTTTTCTGATAAATGCAAGTTCTTCATTTGTTTTCATACATAAATAAATTTTACGGGAACGAAATTTTGTTCATACTTCTAAAATAATTCTTCAAGAATGATTATAATTGTCTTTAAATGTTTTGAGAGATAGAGACTGTATAAGTTGCGGAAGTAAATAAGTAATTTTTATATATTATTTTTTTTTAACACTAATTATAATATGAATCAAACATAATTTAACTATCATAATAGCTTGAACAATACACGGGAACTCAACAGAAATCGACCCCTGGCTCCTATCTATCATGTTGGTCCAAATGCTCTAAATGATTCAATGTTCAATCTCGGCAATATTAGAACGGCATTCGCTCGCAAACTTTTTTAAGCACTTCGCAAGTGTTTGTTACTACAAACAGTTCCAAATACATTAACGGACTAATTATTCACATCTCAACTATATACATTCAACTTGACCTATATCTAGAATGTGTCAGAATTATGACTATTGCGGTGTGGTTTGATGAGTTTGTTTGTGATGCGAATTCGGCGTGGTAGTGGCACCGTTGCTATATGTTCGCGACACGGTTGCAGTGCGTTCGCGACTCGTTTTCGGCGCGGTTGCGCTGAGATTTTGATATCTGTGCGACGCGGTTGCACTGTGCTCGCGACTCGGTGTGATTTTGGTATTACTGCTACTTTCTTTCGGTGCAGTTGCGGTACATTTGCGACACGGTTGCAGTGCGCTCGCGGCTCGTTTTCTTTGCGGTTGCGGTGCCCGTTAGGTATCGTTGCGACATCATTACGGTGCGATTTCGGTATGTTTGCGACGCGTTTGCAGCGCGCGCGCCGGTGCGTTTACGGTGCGGTCGCGCTGCGTTTGCGGCGCAGTCAGACGAAGGCGGGCGGGCGCGGGTCGACGGCGGTGCGGACGCGGCGCGCGGCTGGCCCCGGCCACGCCCAGCCGCTGTCGCTCAGGGCCACCAGTCACACGGGCCCCGCCCACTCCACCACCTCCTGGGAAACAGCAAGCAGTGGCAGACAGTGGCACACAGCGGCGTTGTAGTTTCGCGAAGTTGCAACGAATGGTTGCTCCGAATTGAACATTATTTACATGGTGGAGAAGGCAAACTGATGGCAAAGTATTTTCTATATAAAGTCAATATTTAAACATGACTTCATTAAAAGGAGGCAACGCATCTGCAATCTTACGGGTGTTGCAGATGTACATCATGGGCGGCGCTTAACATCGTACTCAACATCAGGTGATTAGCCAGCTCACTTGCCATTTTATCACTTCAAAAAAAAATTAAAAGATCAAAGGAATTACGAATACGATACCCTTTTTGAGGTAAGAATGGGTTTTCTTCTTGAGGATCGCTAACTTACATTGGCACTGAAATACCTCTCGCCACAACTGATACCACAAAATGGCAGTGAGTGTCATTTCGTAAGTTTACTGCTAACTATGAAATTACTGTTGGTGTTTTTTCTCACACACAACTTAACTCAACTTTTAACTCCCACACACACACACAACAACTCCCCGAAACTCCGTTTATTTTTTTTTAACTTTTTTATAGTGCTAATCTCTGCACTTAAGATTGAACATTAAAACATGTAGAAAAAGTACGAAAAGATTGTCGCCGCTGTGGGAATCGAACCCGCGTCTTCGGCATTCGCGGCCTGACGCTCTAGCCACTGAGCTAAACGGCTGATAGCCACAGCGACGAACTGTACTGTTCGTACTTTTTCTACATGTTTTAATGTTCAATCTTAAGTGCAGAGATTAGCACTATAAAAAACTTTAAAATTTATAAAAAGCAATGGCGACATCTCTCGTTCGAATTATCGTTGTAAAACGATATTCGAATTTGTTTGTATGCTGGAAAGGATATAACAATAGATGCGCCAAACATTGCTTCAAATGCTAAATAACAATGTAGAAATAAGGCGTTAAGATTTTCGTAGCTGTGGCTATCAGCCGTTTAGCTCAGTGGCTAGAGCTTCAGGCCGCGAATGCCGAAGACGTGGGTTCGATTCCCACAGCGGCGACAATCTTTTCGTACTTTTTCTACATGTTTTAATCCGTTTATTTTATTTTTATTTTGAAACAATGTTGACATTGAAATTCGAAACGTGTTCTTATTTGAGGTCGCATTAATAGGTCAACAAATAGTTTTGGCTCCGAAATCCGAACACGCGGCCGGGGCGTCGAACCTGTGCGGTGGCGTTGGCGTGCGCGGGGCTGTGGGGCGCCGGCTGGCTGAAGTAGCCGCCGGGCCGCGGCCGCAGGTGCCGGTTGTGCATCTCCATCTGGACGATCTTCATGAACTCGATCTGGGCCGCGAGCTTCTGCACCTCCTCCTGTGGACGTCCAATGTATCTTGGAATGCTCTCCGCCGGGTGGGACAGAATGTTGAACAAGGTCACAAAGGCCGTGGTGGGTTCCAGCAGAACTGTAACTGAATTGCTAAACGCATTACGTTGGTCGTTTTATTGTAGCGCATTTGGTTGCGACGAAGTTCGAACATTTCAACAGTATGTGAGCATTATGATGGAGAACGTAAACTTTCAACCGATTTATAGACAGGGTCTCGAAATTAGCATCCAACGGTTCATAGGCCCTTGGCGTCTCAGCTAAAATAGTATTTACGAGAAGATTACACATTAATAAAAATATTCATATTAGCAATAATTATAAAAAAATATATAAAAAACGGCCCAGGTGCTCGCGGACAGTGCGTATTGAATGTACGGCCGTGATAGCTCATTGTACCTTTTAATTCAATATACTTTAGCAACCTGAGTTCGATCCCCGGCAGCGGCACCAATGAAATTGTTAATTTTATCTGATTATTTATCACGTGCTCAACGGTGAAGGAAGACGTCGCGAGGAAACCTGTACATTTTCGAAATGATAACGAAGAAAAAAAAATTTTTTCGGAAGAACGTGAAGCACTATGCCATGATACCCGGAGGTCTCCGTCCAGCAGTGGGGCATTCATGGGCCGTTACTTTATGTTCTACGTGGAGGGGGGCGTCCGACCTTGAGCTCCTCGTTCTCCTGGTAGAGGTCGGGCGGGTCGTCGGGCACCAGGCCGATGCCGTTGAGCGAGGAGGAGGCCGGCACGCCGCGGGCGCGAGCGCGGCTGTCCCACGTGTCGCCCGTGCCGCGCACCACCCGCATCACCTGCGCACCGTTCATTCAGCCTTGTGAAGCCGCTTGTGAAGTAAGTTGTGAAGCCAGTTGTGAAGTAAGTTGTGAAGTTAATTGTGAAGTCAGCTGTGAAGTAAGGTGTGAAGTAAATTGTGAAGGTGTGAAATAAGTTGTGAAGTGAGTTGTGAAAATTAAATCATGTGAAAAGTTGTGTTTCTTTTGCATAAACTATGTGTTATATCATATGCATAGATAACATAAACATTTGTATATAACTTATTTTATAACAAAATGTCTTTTTACCTTTGGTAGAAACACTAGTAAAACTGTGGTTGATGTGGACAGTTGTGTTCTTATGAAGCCTAGGAGGTATTTGATATCAGGCCCGGCCCGCGGCAGTATAAGTAAACTGAAAACAATATCATTACCATTATACATCATACTTTGTTCAAAAGAAAGCTTATAACCGCAGTCAGAGTTATTACTTAGCCCTTAATAAGCATGAAATTTGTTTATCAGTGTCTTGAAAACACTTTAAAACCGACATGCAAAGCAGCAAATTTAATGGAAGTGCTAATCGGAAGCTCCGATAATATGGTATGACGTAGTATACGTCGCTTTAGTAGTGTAGTGGCTTTTGCACGAACGGGCAGTTCCATCAGATTAAGTGCCACAACCGCACCCGAGACCGGCGTGAAGTGTAAGTGTTATGCTTCGACGTTTCGTCTGGAGAGTGCAATAGCCAGGTCATCATTTATTAGAAGGTAGCTACGCATCTGCAACCCTGCGGGTGTGGCAAACAACAAATGACGGCGGTTATAACGTCAGGTGAACTGCCAGCTCGCTTGCCAGCTTCTCACATAAAAAAGCCACCTTCATTCTCTTTCACAATAAGGGCCTTCAAGTTAAGTTATGTCAGGTTTATCTCTTCATTTCTCTGGAAGTGCAAGGTAAATACAGGTGAATGTACTTACTGAAATGCGATCATTAGTGAATTTACTGTAAATATGTTGTATATTGCGATGGATATTAGACGAGCTTCGTTATACAGGCTCTCGGCATGTCTAACTCGGTAGCATACTCTCACACCCCACAGCAGAAACAAGATTTCTCCTGGAAAAAAAAACTGAATATTACATCCACTTAAACATTGGCTAATATAAACTCTATGTTATATTTAGGTTAAAGGATATAAGTAATTAAGTTTAGTTGATTCAGTTATGTATTTATTTTTATGTGAGAAAGAAGAAGATACTTATTTCTTTAATAAAGTTAAGTAAAAGATTTGAATGATTAAGGTTTTGGGTTTTTAAAATATTATTTTTGTATTTTATTTAAAAAGTTAATTAATTTGTATTGATTACTTGCTCTTTTTAGAATATAATTTTCCTTACCTATAGCTAAACTGTGATCCCACCAGTTGTAGGTGCACTGTTTGAATTTTAATCCTAAATTATCAGTTATCTAAAAGGAAAGAAAACAGTTATTTATACTATTTATAAAATATGTAACCAGAGAAAAGCAATAAATATGTGAAATTTAAAAAATCATTTGTGATTATTCAAATAAATAAACATTAAACAGACAAGATATGAAAAAGAATAATTTTGAAAAACTTTGCAATATTGATAATTTAATTTGATAAAAAAAAGAAAAAAATATGTTGTATTCAATCCCTCTGATTATTTACTATTTGCAGAAATTATATATAACTTTAATTCATCAAGAGATGTTGATTTGTGAAGAGTAAAAGTTTAATTAATTTGAATAAACTACCATAATCTAAACAAAACAAGAATAATTTATCGAAAATCAATCAGCGGAATTACTATTATTTTAAAAATATTTTCAAAGCAATTTATTAAGCCAAAATTACAAGTTTATTCACTACATTATTAAGAAACATGGTGGGAGAAGACAGAAAATTAACCTTCCCTTCCCCAGCCCCGCGCATGGATCCTCCAATCCCTATAATCAATATGCTGAACAAAGATTTGGACAAACTTAAGAGACACTCAAATATTGAGAGTTGTGTAGCTTGCATACTTACTACTTCAGCATCAGGTGGTGAAGACAGAGTCCATGTGCAGAGGTAAACAAGCATAATAAGTAAAATTGGTGCCATCCATTGAAGTAACTGTTTATCAGTTAGCTTTAACTTGTGTGCAGATTTCACTCGGTAAGTGAGAGATACTCTGGAATTTTGTTTTTAGTTATGAAAAATTTGAATTCAATTACAAATCATCTTAAAAAAGTATTGTAAAAAAATTTAACAATATATATATATGTAACACATATGTAAATATTAAATTTAGCGAAGGGGGCAGAGATTATGTATCTTTGCATTTAGTTGTAAGTTTCCTAATTCAATATTTTAATGAAATAATAAATAGTATTGCTACAAGCATGAAGATTTTACCGCCATGTTTTCATAAGTAATGCGGTATATGTGATGCAAAATCCCATGTGGCGAGTCCACTTTGTGGCAATGCAAGAATACCTGTCAAGAACAGGAAATATGGCTGCCATCTGTAAAATTAAAAATTTTATTTTATTTTAATATAAAAAAGCAATACAAATATATATATATATATATATATAGTTATATATGCACATAAGATGTCCAGTACTCTTTTTTTGTGAAAAAGACATTAAATGCTAAAGGGACTCCTTTTCATAATATATTTTAATTATATAATTTTTTAAGGTTTTAATTTTAGGTTCATTGTTCTAGTATATATTTTGTATAAGTTTATTATTTGAATTTTATTTAAGTTTGCTTGAGAAAATTAATGAAATAAAAAAAAATACTATAAGACTACAAAATATAGATAATTTGAATTTTAGTCTAATTTTTTTCCAAACATGCCATAGCAATATTGTTATCCTTTAGTAACCAAAAACGAGGTTTTAAATATTTCAACTACATGTGACATTATTTGTAATGGATTCATAGACTTACTTCCATATACATTATAGCACATCCTAGTAATGTTATAGAAAGGAAGACAGGGCTTGCTACTCGAAACACCTTCACACGACGATGGTGTCTTGTGTAGATAGTGAGGCAGACTGTCAATCCCGCACACGATACGGATATTACCAGAAGAGATATCCTGTAACATACATAAAAATTTTAGATCATATATACATTTAGATAATAATTAAAGTGCAAAAACATACAGTTACATAAATTTTATAATTTTGTTGTGCATTTAAAACGGAGTTTATTTAAAATTTGATTAAAATTATTCCTTTAAAGGAAATTATTATATTCTGTAACATTGGACAAAATAATATGATTTCAGTCAATGTCAACATGAGGTAGGCTATGTACTAATTCATAGCATCCTTGGTTTTTTAAACATAAATGATTAGATCGGATATCTCTGTGACAATGCACATATGCGATCACTCTGTCAGTGTGGCTTGGTAGAGGGCACACTAGAACACCTATTTTTTCTTGTTCTGGTAACCCCTTGTAACTTGTAACATTGAAACTCCTCTCTATGATACTCTTCCTCACAACTTTCCTAGGCCTGTTAATATTCCATTCCTTCTAACTCTTTCTGAATCCTAATTTATCAATAACAATAGGCTTTAACTCCTTTTTTAATTACTATTTTCCTTGGTTAATATTGTGCTTAACAACTTACTTAACAAATAGAATTGGCACAACCCTTACCACAAATTATACCTTTTATCTCTTCAATTTGTAAAAATGCAATTATATGGTGTGCATATCTATATATCAAAAATTACTGCTTTATTATACACATGAACTTATCTATTTTTCAACAAGTTTTAACAGTTAATCATGGATGTGCTTTTGCTCCTCATCGAGTTTATTACCTACCGAAATGGCCAGTTATATGTGGCAAGGCAGATTTCTGGTCCTCTGCATGTATCGCAACCTGGTTGGCACTTTAAACATTCATAAGGTTCACTCCAATTTTCTAAGCCACCTTCCTCATACTCTTGAAATGCCACTGGAATTTCATTATGGAATAATTTTAATTAAACAGAATAATGATTTATGATGATATATCCAATGGAATGTAACATATTATCCCAATACTTTTTGTTTTCTTAATTGCAAATATCTTTACATCTGGACTTGAGGTATAATAGATTCATCATCTATAACATTGTTGGACTGAGAAATGTCTGTGTTAAATGTAGATAATTTTATTTATTCAAAAATGTGGTTAAATATTATGACTATTTTTTTTATTTTGATATTAAATTCCTGAACCCTTTACAGAAATCAAAATATAATAAAATAACATGAGTAAAATAGTTTCATTTAACCTTAAATAGTGTTTACATAAACGCAAGAAATCAATATTTATTTATTTACCTATTTATTTACACTTCATTGTTATACCTTAGGCTAAGGGTTACTTAGGCATGAAGGGGTGCAGACTAAGGCTGCGCTCATCGCTATCGCCGAGTGGGAGCCGAGGTTTTCTCGGCACATTACTTTTTTGGGAGGTACCTGTGCCACTTTGCGGGGAGGGAGCCAACAGCGGTTTGCCACCACTGCGACGTATGTGCCGAGGAGACGGCCCAAACGCACTGGAGGAGTGCCCATCCTGGCGGGAGCAGCGCCGAGAGCTGATGGCTATCGTGGGGCACGATCTTTCGCTTTCGTTATCGTGGTACGCGCTATGGTGGACAGCGAGAGGTCGTGGGGTGCCGTCCTTGCATTCTGCGAGGACATAATCACCCGGAAGGAGGCCACGGAGAGAGAAAGGGAGGCAGCTGCCACCCTGGAAATCCGCCGCCGGAGGCTGGCCTACGCGCGCAACCTTTCCCCCTGATAGCAAGCCCTGGGGAGGCAGATGTGGGACTAACTGCTGCCCCGGGTGCCGTGCTCATTGCACCGACACGGCACCATTTGGCTGGATCGGGTGTCTAAGCACCCGAGGAGAGGAGGCCTGAGAAGGCCACAGTCGCGCCGGGGTTCGCGAAAGATTGCGTTTTCGTGTTCCCGTGTCCCCGGCAAAGCAACAGCGTAGGTGTAACCTGGGTTTTTTAGTGGGTTCCCCGTGCGGCGAGGGATCCACAAAGGATTTTTCCCACGTAAAAAAAAAGGCTTACAAGAGGCAGACTTATGCCCGGTTTCTTGAAGACTGATCAACATAGGAGTTAACTGATCAGCTGTCAAATGGCTTTTCAAATGTTATTTAAATTGCCAAAAGGATGATTAAAAAATTCCCTCTCTAAATTGATCAGAATGGTCTTCCTAATGATGAGTTAACTTCTATGTTGATCAGTCTTTCAGAAACCGGGCTTTAATGACAATCCTTTTACTTTTCCAATATTCTCATATTGATAAAGATATGAAAGTTTTTACTTGCTTAGGCTACTTTATGTAATTTACCTTCAACTAGGGTACCATTAAATCCTTCAGGATGATGTAAGGAATAATACCCTGGTCTGCATCTACAAATGTATGACCCTCGTGCCCATCCGGCATGTCTTGTACTCATTTCACGATTCGGTTTATATGTACACTGTAGATTGAATTTGCATTGAAAAAAATTAAGTTTAGTGAATAAAAATTAGAGTATAGTTGATAAAGGTGGACTTACATAAGTAGTGTCATTAGGACACTTGTGAGTTCCATGAAAGGAATAAATTTGGTTATAATTTTCATCATCAATCTTTGCCTCACATTGATTGATCTCTAAATTAGATATATCGATATCCAATGACACAACGCCACTTAACCTGGTATAAAGACAATAAACAGATTGCATTCATATTCAGTTATTGAGCATTTCTTTTAATTTCAAGCAATGCTACAATTTTTAAAAGTTAGCAGACTTTTTAATTAAAGCCTTTTTAAAGCTATAATTATCTTTGGAAAAAAAAAATGTTTTCAGATTTACTTCTCCAAAACAGCGGTCTAGATAAGCTTACCATAAAATACTTATTTTACAAAGGTCTTACCCTCGAACTTTTGATACTGGAGCCGTGTATGATAATAGCCAACGTTCAGCTTCACAGCTATAATATGGATATGTCCACCAGCCACCCATTGCAGCTCCAGGTGGTGAGGGCATAAACTTAGATGATCTAAGTTCTTCTGTTTGATAAGCTGATACATACCTGAATTTCAAAGTTTGTATTTGGGTAATACAGCAGGGTAATAAATTTTATAATCATTTTTATAATATGTTATTTAAAGTCAGAACACGTAAACAAGAATAATGAATAAACTATGGAATATACTATATGTAAACATATATAATACATGTAAGTGTATAAAATAAACATTAAGAAATTTATAATAAACATTATTAATTTTATTTATATTATAGTTTAACTTCGGATTTTTCTCTGAAGACAATTCAATTCATCAACAAAATCAATTATACCGCTATTTTTTTAAACATAACTTTAGAGTTTAGTCATTTAGTCTATGTTATTACTATTTAGGTTTGCCAACCATACTTTAGAATAACGGATCTTATTTTATTTTTGATAATAATACTTTATTCTTTTGCATGAAAAAAAAGTATGTGAAAATATTCTATTTTCAATCTATACTGTGCTGTGATGCATAAAAAACTAAACACTTACAATGTATGTACCTGTGTGGATAATTATTGAACATTTATCGATATAGAAGCTTTTATATGTAACATAATTAATAAAAATATAATTAATATAATTAATTTAACAAAAAAAATTTATCTCAAGAAAATGTTATAACTTTTTTTTCTTAAATATGATAATATTTGTCATTTGATATATTTTTAAACATAGAATCTTTGAGGGATCAGTGTGTGTGTTACTATGTGTTTTCCCGGATTTTCATTTTAATGAAATGTTGCTTTTTTATTTAAATTTATATTGGGAATGTAAAGATAGCTTCCAAAAACTTAAGTACCTATGGTGAAAAACTGTGAGTGTATGCTAGAAGCATGCAAAGATAAATCTTCAAGAGGAGAAATAAATAAAATTTTGAAAAGTACTTTATGTTTATTCTTTAAACTTTATTTATTCTCTACTTGAAAAAATGGGATACTTTATTTTTCTTAAAAACGGCAACCCTATTACTATTATTTAATATTATTCTATTTTAAGTTTAACGTCTTTGAGTGCCTCGGTTGTGCACTAGTTTTTCAGTAGTTCGCAAATTTCGGTGCGCTAGTGTCATATCTTTCTATATAATATCATTGGTAGTGACATATCTTTGTATACAGCGTGTCGTTACCATCGCGACAATAAATGAACACACGTCTGACGCTACGAGCCAATAATCATAAAAAATATTAACGTAAAACAAAATCCATAATTAAAAAAAAATATATTTCAAACAAACTAATTAAGTAAAAAAGAAACAAAATTTCTAACATCCTATACAACTCGCGCCACAGTGTCGTATTACAAGCCTCTCCTAACAGTATGTTTTGTCTCTTTTAAATTCATTCAACCCATTCATATGCTTTGTGACCTTTACAAATGAACTTTACGTTACGCTTTTATAGGTAAGAGTGTTCTAAAATTCTTTGTTTTGGAAAATTTAATAACTCTGTAAATATTGATATTTAAAGAATTTAAACGTTTAATACAATTTTTAAAAGTTATCCCCTATATGTGTGTTCATTTATTGTCGCGATGGTAACGACACGCTGTATAATATCGCTCATGAGAATTCAATTTAATATTTTTTAATTGGATTGTTTACTAAAGATTCATTTCGATCATTAGTCATAGGTAACTAAACTGACCACTTTTTTTCTAACTCAAAACGGGACATTGATTTACAATGAAAATAAACATTAATTTTTGTTTTTTTTATTCCGAAAAGATTAAAAATTAAAAGATACAAAAAAATGTCATCAGTGCACTAACCGGGAATAACCGATCGCGGTTCCGCGCTGCTCATGATCACGTCTGACGAGCGTGGTTTTAAAACTCCGCGCTGTTTCGGAAAACGGGACAATTTTGCGTCCCGAAGATTTGTTCAGGGACAAAGGGACAGCTGTTCGAGAAAAGGGACAGTCCCGTTCAAAACGGGACGTATGGTCAGTTTAGTTATAACAGATAAAAATCATTTTATATACCATGGGTATTCAGGATCAGGAGGTTTGTCCATTTGTGGTGATGGTACGGCTATTGGTTCACCCGCACCATACCTTTCCCATGCTATTGCACCTTGGACTGTGCCGTCAGGTTGTAAAGCTACAGCACGGGCTCCTACCGCACGTTCTGAGGAACTAGCTCCCATTACTAAACTTTGAGAGACTGCTGTTAAGACATCTGCGAAAAGAAATAACAAAGAGATAGCGGGTCGACAATGACAAGATTCTGGAAACAATATTATGTACCAATCATGAAATGAATTAGTATAAAATGCTAAATTATATATACGGGAAGCATTTTAAAATAAACAAAATCTTGGATTGAAATGAATCGATTGAAAGTTAAAATATTTTAGAAATTTTATAGCGGTAGTTTTTTCTAATAATTTATCATAAGAGATTTTCTAATAATTTCATCATTATTATTATTTTCATCTGCCTTACTGCCTTTTTAAATTGTTGCCTGTCTCATAAATAATCATCATCAAAATCACCATCATTAAAACCTAACAAGAAAATAAATTTTAAAACGTAACTACAATGAATAAGTAGTTTTTTTTGGCCTTGTAAAGGATCCACCGGGCTTGAGGTTGCCAGGCGCTAAGATGCCTAGACATAGAGTAACTATGCTCAAATGTTCCCGAGAGGGGACCTCGGCTTGCGCTGTTACTGAATACCCATTTAGCATTCCGATCCGAGGGTGCCCGAGAGGGCCGGACCTCGGCTCGATCAGTAGCTGTAGTCTGACTAGGAGAACTTCTAAAGCTATTATTACTACCACTTCGGAAAGCATTGGCGCTGGGAGAAGGAGTGGCGGAAGAAACTCCAGCAACGCAAAATTAACGGGGGAAAACCTGCCAGGTACGTGGCGGAACCTAGTATATGTTTCCCACATTCACCGGCGAGTGCGGTGTGTTCTTGTGTGTTTTCGTAATTGCTTTATCCTGTTGATGGCAATAATTGTCTCATCCTCAGGGAAATCGAGGACGTATCGCGGTCTAAGCCATTTTCAGCGGAGTATTAGGGGTCTGTCAGGCGCCTACGACTAACGATTTGGGAATAAGTTGAAAAACTAACCAGCATTTTCTAGGCCGAGCTGATGTAGCAAGTTGGCGGCCAAATCAACTCTAGCTCTTGCGGCATCCCATCTTGCAGCGTGCAAGGGTGCACGCAAGCGGCCGTACCTATGAGTCACACAAAGTGCTCCTGTGGCACCTGTGGCAACTGCATGCACTAACCGCAGCGAAGATTCCACTTCTTCCTGAACACAAAGTGAAAATTCAGTGTCAGACAAAGTGAAAAAGGCGCATAGAGTGCGATAAAGATAAACTATTTGAAAATGCGTACCTAGTTCGGTCACCTGTATAAAGGCTTCTTGATAAAATCATATAAATCATTTTAGTAGGAAATCATCTGCATAAAAGATATATATACGGAAATATTACACACTATTTTATTTATCTGTAGCCTAATATGTAGGTAATTCGACGTAAATTACGTAAATTATTAGTGCGTGTATAATGATGGCTCCGTGACGCAGCTGTCAAGATATTGAAGTAATATCTGGGTGTTTGTCCGCGTGAAATTTATGTTTGTAAAACGTCCTTACAACACAGGATAATGTTATCCTAAAGTACGGGCAATGTTTTAAAAAATAAAATAAGTACGATTTATCGAAAATATTGTAACCCATTGATTTAATCAAGCCACAGACAGATATTTAACTAACGGACGGTCATCTTTAGTAGGAACATTAGAGATTCTGTATCCTGCAAAACTTAAACTTCGGTAACTGAAAGCAAATACAATAATTGATAACACTGCAGAGTTTCTTGCTGGTTCTTTTCTGAACAGATGTACCATCTAAATTTCTGATCTGGTGGTATAATTAACGTTTATAAGTACTTGAAGTAACCTAAAATATAATAGGCTTTTGTACATTAAGAGATAATATGTATCAGGAGATAATTTGTGTAGTAAAAACTTAACAAAACAAAATTTTGAAACATTTCATCAGAATCAATTTATAAAAATTTCATCGTGAATTTTGCAATGAAAAATACACGTAATTGCTTTAAGCGTCGTATTCGTCGTGATCGGAGTAGTAAATGTTCCTATCAACGTCAGTTCGATAGAGCGTTCACGGCGATTGAACTAAATATGTACAAACTACTCTAGCCTCGGCTCATCTAGAGACTACGAGGGTGCTTTTCTATTTAACGAGCTAACTTGTCCATTGTCCCTCTGCATTATTATGGAACAATGCAGTAAAAAAAGCAATTAATTTGTATACGATATTGCATGTTATAGTACAAGAATAATGATTATAAAAAAGCCTTATTAACATTTTTATGTAGGGTACTTATATTGACTGAGATTTACCTTCGTTTTTATGCCAAACACGTGTGAAGTTAACATTGGTCGGGCATAAATACGAATGAAGATAAAATTGTCCACAAAGCCATAAAATGAAATAAATAATCTTAATGCTTATCACAATTACTTAATTTTATTAATCTCAAAAAGCAGTAAGATCATGTTAAAGAAATTAAACGATTATTTGTTTAGCAATGGTCAGAGATTTTAACAAACAAGAAATCAGGAACATGAAAACACCCAGAACTGGACGAGTTTTCCTGCGTCACCAATTATAGAGCGATAACACAATAATACAATAAACTTTATTTAGAAGAAGCCTCATTACATTTTAATTTATTCCTCACCCCCACACTAGGCAATACCTGTCTGGCACATGAACGTATAAGCCCAGATTATTACTATAAGTAGATATTTTTAAAGAAGATCATTCATGATAAGAATACATACATAATGTCAATAAATGAAAAGAATTGTATCGGGTGGAAATCTTCCAAAGATACTTTGTCGTGATATGACAGGGTCATGTGGGGTTCTTACCCATTAAAACCCCCTCGGTGGCCACCTTCTGTACGTTTGGAGGGACTCCGGGATCTCTTATGGAACGCAACGGTGTCCCTCGGTACTGGGCGTGAGCATGCCTCGGAGAAGGGTAAACGTTCCCCGATTCCCTCGCCATCTTGCAGCAGTTCGAGGCCACTTCAAGCTGCTGCCAATCCGTGTCCCGTTTAGTCGTCTTTTACGACAGACAGGAGGTACCTTAGTCCTATTCTACGAGCCCCGGAACTACGGGGCTGAAATGAAAAGAATCTGGGAATCAAGTAGTCATCTTCGAAAGTTTTTATAAAATTATATTATTATTGACTTTTTTTGTATTATTTTAAAGTACCCGGAGGACCGAGCTTTGCTCGGTTTGTTTTTTTTTTGGTAAATCGTGTATTTTGGAAATTACATTTAGATACAAATTACTGGGTAATGAAATATGCATAATATTTTTCGATGTTACCGACGTAATAATAAGATTCACAAAAGAATATATATATATACAAGAATTGCTCGTTTAAAGGATTAGATTAGTCGTATCGCATTAAGAAGTGTGTGATTGTGTATGTAAAAGAAAATAAAATGGCAATATACCTATAAAACTGTTATAATATAATATACCTAGCAAGTGTAATGCATATAAAAATGTTACATGTAAATATATAATGTATAAAAGGCCTTTATCTCAGTTTAAAGGACTGTATGACCCACTAACAGGTTGCTGATGGATAATAGTGTTCGTATTAGATTTATGATTTAACAAATTACACATATTCCAAATTGTAATTATGTTATAGTTACGTAATCACTTATTAGTAATCTGTGATATGGTGTTATTAATTACATCTATTAGTAAAATCAAACGAATTCTAATCAAGACTTGCGATGAAATAGAACCTGCGACAGAAAATTCGATGAACCCGGCCGCAGTGAAATTCGTTTTCACTTTCAGTCTTTAGGACTTTGTAAACATTTGAACGGACACAAAGCCCGGGCAACAATTACCAAAGGGTTTTCAGTGTCTACTCCTTGTGTTTGTGTATAGATCCCCGCACTTTATCAAACGACAGGTTATTTGTTCATACACTAACCAGCACTTAAACAACACATTACGCCATTAAAAACAAATGCGACATTAATTTTTATTGCACAATTTTTCTTTTCGCTTTGTAATTTCTTTTATTTTTTCTCAGTTAAAAGAATATGTGGTGTGCTGTATTGGAGGAACTAAATTGCCTCTGATATTTCATGAACGAATCGGCTCACTCGGGGATGTTCCTAAAATGGAAGAACTAATACATTTGAATTTCATATTGTGAGTGAGGTGATATTAGAAACTTTTAATGGCTGTTGACTACGGCATAACAACCAAATTTTTAGCGGATATCTATGAGCGGCGGTAATCTCTTAACGTTTCCATTAAAATAACATTATACTGGGCGTATCGAAACTCATTTACTAGGTACCTCTTGTAAAAGATAGCTTAACACATTATTACAGTCGATACACTTAAGAACTCGTATTTGTATTTGGAAGTGTGTTCACGTTGAGTTCCCCGAGCGCAATTCATCAATTTGTTTAGATTGTGTAATGTACTAGCACGTGCTCCTATCACATGCGTATCAGTGGTCTCGGTTTAATACACTACCGGCACGTGTTATGATTACATACTACGAGTTGAAGACCCGCTAATGGAAAATAAACTAGCAACAATGAAATTTATATGTTTACATTCCGCACTAAGCAAACATGGATCTGAAACATATAGTAAGGGGATGAATAACAAAAATGAATGTTTGCCGAGTATTGAGGGCTGATGAAAACAACATGTTTATATGTATGTTAATACATACAGTTTTTTCTTTATTTGGTTGTGAGAATATGACATAATAAATATTATTATTTTTATATGTTCTGACATATATAAATAATATTATTTAATACACATAATAATACATGTAATAAAAGTTAGATAGTAATTTATTGAGATATTCTCCTAAAACCAATAATTTATTCGAGCTCATTGTCTAAGAAACATGCCAAAAAGTGCTTAAGAATTAATTTTGTGGTACCTAAAAATTATAGCGATAATTTTCCTAAATTTTTACATTCTTTTTCAACTAACAAGAGATTCAGATTGCCATCAATCACTTTCATGACAATCTTTATTGGAAATCTTTAAGAGTGATATTAATCTGACTAATATGCAGTACTAAGCACAAAGCTTTTAACAAATCACGGAGCGTTCAGGTAAAAAATCGTTTATCTCCTTATTTGTGTCGTTGATAAGCAAGATCTGACGGTGCTATTTTAGTGAAAAATGTACGAAGGTGGTTTGCTATCGCTGTAACAACTTAAAATTGTATTTACTTTTAAAGTATCTCTTGGGGGAAGTTTGTTTGTAGCTACAAGTTCAACTAACTTCAATAAGGTTGTTGTTTCTCGTGCAAATTGAATGAAGCTTTTTAATTGTCCTGTTACAAAAATGTATTTTAACAAAATAACACAAGCGTTTAGCACAATTGTGTTATTGGTATAAATGTGCATGAAAATATATCTAAAAGTAAGTAAGTAGGTACCTAAGTCTTAATTTAGCAGTGTTTCCATTTCCGTCTGGGATTCCTCAAAGAGGGTCAGAAAGTGAAATATGAATTATGAGCTTTAGAACTTTAGAACTAACTTAATCAAAACAGAATTTTCACACGACAGATTCAAAGCACGTAACTACGCATAAGCTGATGTAAATAATAAACTTATTATAATAAATGGTTTACTCTCGTGAACACATTTTAATACGCTGGTATGGGAATATGATATCATCCTTGCAATCTCGAAATTTTAGTCTGTAATTTCACGTACTAATGAACAACCAACATTTCAATTCTAAGTTGCAATGTTGGTTTCGACTTTCGAGTATATAAATACTAACTTCTTAACTTTCAAGCACCGCACCAAGTTGAATGTGCACGTTATTACGGGTGGTTAAGTGTTGTTTTATTACACTAGGGAATTAGCCTGCACTTCAATTTTGTATGAGGATTAGTAAGTTAAATTTATTTTACCAGCACGTAACCTCGATTTGGACTGGGGCAATATTATTTTTTACCTTGGACTATGCGATAACTTTCAATCGTTTAGCGTTTAGTAATTACAATTAATATTATAGCAAAAATTCAGTCAGTATGTTTAAAGTATGACCAATGATGTTTAATAATGTAGATGATGCAGGTCCATAATGCGTGGCGTTTAAAAATTATTACGCTTTACGTTATCCATACTATACTATAATATTATAAGTAACTCTGTCTGTCTGTCTCGCTTTCACGCCAAAACTACTGAACCAATTTATATGAATTTTGGTACACAGATAGTCTAGAGCCTGAGAAAAGACATAGGCTATTTTTTAATTGGAAAAAGGGTTATAAAGGGTTCTTAAAGGGGATAGATATTTATTTAAGGGCCTCAACGCGAGTGAAGCCGCGGGCGAAAAGCTAGTATGACGTAAGATATAGCAGTCTATATAACTACACCAATTGGTATAATTTCAGTATCTCAGTTTCGGTGCGCTGGTGTCATCTCTTGTATATAATATCGTTGAGTATGACTATAATTAAAAGTCTTGAATGCATTTATACTGTTGTACTGTTGTACATAGATTATTAATAAATGCAATGATTGGTGCTTTATACATCTACGCTATAAATAAATATACATTAATGAATTAATGTGATTACAGTTCTTTAAAAAGTATAAGTGTCAAGAATATTTTTTCGTTCTTTAAACGCTTCCTTTGATTTCCAGTTGAAATTAAAAATGTGTTTAGTTTTATTTTCGCAGTGACGATTACTGTTTAAGATATAAAAGACGCATAGAGTAGACTGCGCCTCACGATTCGACGACAATAGTGACAATATCATTTTTACGTCAGAAGCTGGCAAACGAGTAGACTTTCGACTGAACGTCTGGTGACTGCGGCCATGTATATATATATGTCTTATCTATGCTGCGGCCTATGGGTAGTAACAACATCGAAAATGACTTCAAAAGATTAAGAGTAAGACAATTATAAAAATATCAAATAAGATTTTTTAATTTTGACAGGCACCCCGAAAGATTCTAATTAAAATCAGGAGTCAGAATAACATATTTTTGGATCCCATCAAAGAAATGGGTGGGTTCTTGAATGTTCTCCAGAATGTAAGTTAGTGTTTTTGGTTTTGGTTTTTGGGACAAATGCGTATTTTGGGGACGTTGATGCATCTGAACCTGCTCCAGGCGAGAGCGGAAAATTTGATGCGATACCAACTTTTAAGCGGGCCGACCCTGTGACCCCGCTCAAAAGATATGCAAGATGATGAATAATTCAACTTTGCATCGTTCTCCCTTGAGATTTAAGGTAGAAATATTTTCAAAGCCGCGTTGCCACGTTCCCGGACCCATTCATGCAAAAGGTAGACGCTGGTCACCTCGCCTCAATACAAAACAACAAATGTAATGTTTCCGATCCATATCTTTAGCTGTGGTACGGTCATCCGAAGTAACACATGGTAGACGGTAAGTGGGATCCACGGTAACGATGAAACATTATAACACTATTTTCGTATGATGATTGAGGTTTTTTAAATTTCAACAAAGCAAAACTTTGAATATTATAAAAATAAAAGCACAAGACAATATAATTCAGCAACTCTTAAACGTTTTTGGTGCTGACTGAGTGGTCGATACCCCCTGCGTTGGTCGGACCAAATTCGCTCCACTCACAATGTTCACGCCGCCGAGGACAGATCGACGTGGCCTGACTAATGCTCGGTTCCTATATTCAACGAACGGCCGTTAGTTACATAACTTCGTATCTTTCATAACGACTCGTTGTGACGACTTCATAATAACGACGTAACTAACGGCCATTCCTTGAATATAGGAACCGGGCAATAGTCCGACAGGAAATTCTCAAGCGCTGAGGTCATCCTCAGCACTGAGGTTACACGACGCAAGGAAGGAAGGAAACTTTTTGTGTTACACTCACCCGATATGCTGTAGCGTTGAAAGCACCAGCTGGCGGGAGCGAGAGGAGTGCGAAGTGGAGCAGCAGCGCGCTGGACATGCGCCGCGGCCCACCCATCTCTGCGGACCATCCGCCCGTTCAAGGTTACGTCTGTAATGGACAAACAATCGACTTCAACATTGAAACAAACTGCGTATACCAATGGAAGATCTGGAAACAGAGAAATAAGGCTCGCAAAAGACTAGTTCGGTGACACTTGTAGTATCACAAAACTGTAACAAACACCAATTAATGTTTCGAATGTTTGATGTTTTAGCGGTTAGAAGACTACATTACAAAAAACTACATAAAATAAAACAATTATTGACAGTATTTTTTTAAATAACATAAAAATTATAGTATGAGGCATTTAATAAGAAAAAGTATAAGTAATCTAAAGTTAAGCAAAGTCACCCTGTACAGGTTGATTTTATAGATGACGGAGATATTAACAGAGCATATGCAGAATTTGTATCTAAATCTGAATCTGGTACATACTTGTGACCTCATTTTTTTTCTTAAGAAATTCCTGCCTTACGGGGTCATTGTAATAACCTATTGACGAGTACTAAAACTTTTCGCTGGACGCATAATTACTAAACCGCCTATCAATAGGGTGACCACTCTTAACGGGATAAACAAACAATGTTTGAACTGATATTTTTCTGATTATATGTTGTCAAAATAAAGTTTTAATAATTTTATTTTAGAATTATGGAATGCTTATTTAACATTATGTCAAAGTAAGTACTTCGTCTAAAAATCAACCTGTGTGTGGGACATATATTCTGGGCAAAGACCTCTGTACAGAGAGTATTAGGGCCACGCAACAGTATTCGCTGTTGCAGGCATGGGCAGGTGTGTCCGGGCTAGAACCATGACCTCACAGAAGACCGACGTGAAATAGAAGTGTTATCCTTCTCCGTTTCGTTTGGAGAGTCAGGTAGCCGGGGCGCACTTTATTAAAAACAATTATTTTTTATCTAAATTTGTATATTTTAAAGCAGCAAAAAATAAGTGGTAATCTTGTATATACGTCTATTTTAGGACATAGCATAGTTTTAACCTATTGTTTTCAAAACACGTATTCGATTCATTGTCTCAATAGGAGTATTCATAAATGTTATGTATATGAGGGTACATAATTATGTATTACGCGAGGCGCTGGCCGAGCGCGAATAAAGACAGTGTGTAACTGACCGCCCCGTAGTTTGCTTGCATCTCTAAATACATAACAGTGGCGACGAGGATAAAAAAAAAACATTATAGTCAATTTTAAAAAGGAAAGTAAACATGTCTTCGGGAATATCCTTCGGTATCCTATCAACTTTCAATCACGACTCGCAAGATTGGAACAGCTATAAATCGCGTTTAAATCAGTGGTTTATCGCAAATGACATTACCGACGAAAAGGACAAAGCCAAGGTCAAGCGTCGTGCGATATTATTGAGTGCGCTTAGCGAATCAACTTACAAGCTCGCAAGCGATTTAGCCTTACCTAAACGGATCGAGGAAACAGACTACGAAGAAATACTGGGATTGCTTGATAACCACTTTACACCTAAACGAATTGGATTCTCGGAGAAGTCGTTATTTTATTCGGCGGTGCAACGAGTGGGTGAAGGTCACACTCAATGGGCGGCCAGACTTAGAGGGTTGGCTGCACACTCTGGATTTAAGAATTTGGAAGAAGCTCTGTTGGACAGATTCATCATGGGCATGGTACCGGGACACGAACGTGATAAATTGTTTACCCAAGATCAACGGGAGCTAACTTTGGCGAAGGCAGTTGATTTGGCAGAGAGCGTGCGATGTGCACGCGGCCAGCCTCTCGAGCGCATTGTCCACACCGGGGAACCACAACCGTCTGCGCGCCTCGGCTTTCATTTTAACGACGCCGAAATGGGAACTGTGCAACTCCTTACATATAGTTTCACGTAACGAATCCGGTATAATTATCTTGTGGCCTCGCATTAAAATACCGTTTTCATACGACAATTGGAATCTTATGTTAAAGTATGGTTTAAGTTGCACATCCTTAACGCTTTTAGGCCAACCGTTAAGTATAAAATATTTTACTTTGCTAAGAATAGTATCGTTGTCGGTTTCTCGTCGCAAGTCATTCGCGGTCACTGGCAGGCTACCGTCTACCACGAAATTTACGTAAGCAGCCGGATCCTCAACGACCTTCTCATCCTCGATGCGATCTAACTCTCGTGAATATGGTGCATCAAGGGAAGGGTGCAATCATTCACCTCGAAACTCGCTCGCGACAAACAATCTGCACTGTTATCACTACTCTTAACATATTCGATGCGATAAATGTATGCCGATAAGAATATTGCATAACGTTGAAGGCGGTTTGCGGATATTTCGGGAATACCTCGATATGGACCGAAAATTGTGAGGAGTGGTTTGTGATCTGTTCTCAATATAAACGGAACCGATCTGCCATACAAGTATTGATGAAACCGTCGGACTCCGAATATTATAGCGGTCGCTTCTTTTTGAATTTGGGCGTATTTTTTTTCAGCTACGTTAAGTGTCCTCGACGCATATGATACCGGCCTTTCGACACCGTCTTTGCCGACTTGTGATAAAACGGCACCTAAGCCCAAGGGTGACGCGTCCACGGTTAATATTAATTCCGCGTCGGAATCAAAATGCGCCAAATAGCCATCAGTGGCCATGATGTTTTTTATTTTATTAAAAGCTTCGTCATGTGTTGGCGTCCAGTCCCATTTTACATTTTTATGCAATAATTTATACAAAGGATATAGGATTGATGCAGCTTGTGGTATAAAATTTCGATAATAATTTGTTAACCCCAAAAACGACTGAAGTTGTTTAATGTTTTGAGGTCTGTTGAAGTTGTTTAATGTTTTGAGGCTGTTGCCGCCGCTGTGGGAATCGAACCCACGTCTTCGGCATTCGCGGCCTGACGCTCTAGCTACTAAACGGCTAATAGCCACAGCTAAATTTATGAAAAGCAATGGCGACATCTCTCGTTCGAATTATCGTTGTAAAACGATATTCGAAATTGTTTGTATGCTGGAAAGGATATAACAATAGATGCGCCAAGCATTGCTTCAAATGCTAAATAACAATGTAGAAAGAAGGCGTTAAGATTTTCCTCGCTGTGGCTATCAGCCGTTTAGCTCAGTAGCTAGAGCGTCAGGCCGCGAATGCCGAAGACGTGGGTTCGATTCCCACAGCGGCGGCAATCTTTTCGTACTTTTTCTACATGTTTTACTGAACTAGGGGTTCTCAAACCTTTACTTACTGTTAATATTATAAGACTATACAGAAAATGAAAGATATCAATCAAATAAAATCTTTTATTGTTAATGCCAATATAATTTTAAACTCAATTACGTACATGTACAAAAATAAAAAGTGGAAACTTATATGTTTATCTTACCCCGTCAAATACTGGCGGGTAAAGACGGAATGTTACAATAAATCCTAAAATACTAAAAGTAGCGATCTATAGACATAGCAACATAACTGATTAAAAATAATAAGTATGTATACAAATAAAAAACTAGTAACTACCTCGCAAATGAAGTTACACGACATGGGGTAAGATTAAAACACCAGATGTGTTCGCGTAAAGTTAACAGCGTAGATATTCCCTTATAACACATAAACGATCCCTCAAAACGAAAAGTGCCGACTGAGGTATGGGACGTAAAAAATGGGGGTCTTATGAATGTTGCCTGCATTGGATAAATTACGCAAAATCTGTATTTATTGATGCCTTTTTGTGTTACCCCGTTTTTCATCTTCACTACACTCACCCTACTGAGGTTTGTACTCCCAGTGGATGTGTATGTATAAGCTGGAAATTTATAAAAGCTTTACTCGAACCCACCTTTTACAATAAAAAATAATTTCAAGTTACACTTTTTGAGCGTGGTGACAAGAAAACAATTTTTTTTTCATTTATTGAATAATTGAGAAGTTAATATCGTTTAAAATATTTTTATTATCTTACAATACATGTAGGTTATTCAGGAATTTTTATCATTCAAAATATAGGTTTATGGTAACTGAAATAAGAAACATAAGTTTGAGATTTGATATCCTCTAAACTCTAAATCATCATAATATGATAATATAATATCTATCCGTGCGAGCTTTGACAGTCGTACCATATACATACAGGTTAAGCGAACGCTCGGCTGAGCTTCATGGTAGGCGGAGTGGGGGATGTTAGGTTTTATTTTCGTTACGGAATTTCTTGATACGGTGGCCACGCTCAAAGCCCGCGATAAAAGCTATGCAATAGCTTAAAATGTATATATTTGATTTTATTAGATTATTTGCAAAGTAAATAATTTGATGACACATAAACACCGCGAATTTGATCAAGTATTAAAACAAAGTCGCTCCCGATGTGTGTACGCTTAGATTTTTAAAACTACGCAATGGATTTTAATGCGGTTTTCAGCAATATAAAGAGTGATTCAAGCGGAAAGTTTGTATGTTGTATTCATGCATATAGTAGAGAAAAGCCGATAAATTCAGACATTTGTAATGTAATGTCTTAAAAAACATATTTTTATGCGCTTACATTGCAAATGCTGGCTAAATCTTACGAAATAGATGAAATTAATATACTACGGATTTCTATATTTTACAAGTATCGATAAAAAAACAGTCAACACAAAAGAAGCCGGGGCGGGTCGCTAGTATAAAATAAACAATATGTCTTTGTCTGTTGCAAGTATTTCTTTTCAATTAAGAATTGCATGCACTTGCGGGTACTCCGATCCGGTGCAATAGTTGGACTAAATGATGAAACCTAAAAACTGTCTTGCATTGTGAATAAGTCACTAATTAATAATCTAATTTCATTCGTAGAAGTAGCAAAATTTATTTCACGTTTTCGCTTATATTTGCCATACAAGCCATTTTTTCATATAAGTAAATAAAAATATTATATATATTTTTTAAATATTTCGAAAATAAAATACAGTTACAACGTCAGTAGGGGAACTTTTGAAGCATGTACTGTATTCAGATATGTAGTTTTTATTTTATATATTTGAAACAAAACTCCTAAATAGTCTGTTCTGCTCCGTTCTCTATTGTAATTTCAAAGTAAAAAAATTAAAACATTGGATTTTTCTTTTGTTTCGTTTAAAGAGTACTTATTTATCATTAAAATAGGATAAGATTTCGTGTAGAAAATTTTCAGATAAAGCCTTTCTTTATAATATGTATATTCTTATAAAGAAAGGCTTTATTGTTTAATGGATCAATTTTATATTTTACAAATAAACATTTTTGTATGTTAAACAATGTTTTCATAGAATTTACGTTGTTCGCCGAGCAAAAAATGTTTTTCATTAATATTTCGGACATATTTGGAACTAATATATGTTATTGTCGAATCGGAATTGGAAATGCAGAGAAGATTGGATCTCATCATAGCTGTTACACGTATGGGCAGGTCCGTCCGGGCAAGTACCACGACCTCACAGAGACCAGCGTGAAGTGGAAGTTATTACTTTATTAAAAGGCGGCAATGCATCTGCAACCCTATTAGTGTTGCAATGGGCGGTTAAGTGATACGCCAGCTCGATTGCCACCTTTTCATACAGAAAAAGTCTGTACTAGTTTTTTTTTACAGTTTTACTGTTGTATAGTGACGCAGTTTTACTTTTGTACGAATCGACAGGATCATCCAGGGAAGTAACACAAACCCTTAAAAGACTGGCGTGCAGTCGAAGTATTATTCTGTCGGGTCTTGTCTGGTGACTGAGATAATCGGGGCCGGGTTATAAATATTGTCCTCTGCATACACTTCCCATCGTCGGTTGTTAGTGCTCTATAGTGTCTTAGAAGTACAATATGTGGTAGTTATAATACGTACATATACAGCGTGTCGTTACCATCGCGACAATAAATGAACACACGTCTAACGCTACGTGCCAATAATCATAAAAAAATATTAACGTTAAACAAAATCCATAATTAAAAAAAATATTTTTCAAACAAACTAATTAAGTAAAAAAGAAACAAAATTTGTACCATCCTATACAACTCGCGCCACAGCGTCGTATTACAAGCCTCTCCTTCTAACAGTATGTTTTGTCTCTTTTAAATTCATTCAACCCATTCATATGCTTTGTGACCTTTACAAATAACTTTACGTTACGCTTTTATAGGTAAGGTTGTTCTAAAATTCTTTGTTTTGGAAAATTTAATAACTCTGTAAATATTGGTGTTTAAAGAATTTAAATGTTTAATACAACTTTAAAAAGTTATCCCCTGTATGTGTATTTATTTATTGTCGCGATGGTAACGACACGCTGTGTCGTCGACTATGCCCTAATACTCTCAAATCATAGATCTGGCCATGGGAATTGAGGTATACACGTATCTATAGGTTAATACTTGCACTAAAAGTCGAGTGTGTACGCGTAGGCTGTTCCATTTTCATAATGCAAATGGAACAGCCTACGCGTTCTATTTACTCCCGTGAGGTAAACAAGTCGTCCAATGCACATGCTGCTATCGACGGTCAATTCATTCCAGAAATAAAGGCGACATTTACAAGCGCCTGCCCGTTATCAGTGTATTTGAAAGACCATTTGTGAAGTTACTGTATGATTGTGGTATATATTTTTTTAGTGCAAATAAAAATAAAAATAATATTTATAATATAATAAGGGCACGATTTATGATTTCCACAGTAAATATATACCACGTTTAAACTTTACTCTTCACTTCCTAAGGTAGGTTTAAAATATACTTTTATGAGAAATTCCTTGAGCAGGTATTTGTAACTTTAGAAAGTGTACCGCGAATCGACGGAAAGGTAATGAAAGCTTCAGAAGTAAATAAGCAAGAAAAATGGTTATCGTAAAATAGATTTGTAGTATGTAAGTATTTTTTTTATCTTATCCTAGAAACGTGGTCCATTATTAATCCTAGGTTATGCCAATATACCGTGCAGTTGCAGACTCTTAGTGAATAGTTCAGTATAATCTTAAATTCAATAACATAGTTTCGGACTTTAATTTCAGTAATTTTAGTTAAAGTAAAAATTAGTGCCTTTTGTGTCATTTATTCAATTTTTTATCCAATTAAAACAAATAAACTCACCAAGATTTTCAAATCATCTTTCTTGGATCTGAAAGATAAAAAGTAAATATTACCAAAAATAAAAAAATTATTATAGTGAAAAGACTTTTGTAATGACAATCAATTTGTTTCTTTTTATCTTGTCTAATAATATTTTTAATTATGACTTACGTTATTAAGTTATTTAAACTTCGTTACAAATGTAAACTGAATTTTATAGACATTCTCAATTTTACTGATAGGAGTTGTGTATCCCACAACACAGGTAGGTAATTAAAAGTAATAAATTTTAAAAATGAGAATAGTAGAAGCTTTTCCAAGCCGTTAAAAGTATTTCCATGCTTTTATATTGATAACATTCAATAATAATGTAAACATACCTATTCAATGTATTTGCGTTGCAGTCCACCATGTGGACTGCAACGCTTCTAATCCTTTTGTAACATTAAATAAAGAGCTCAGAATTAAATCCAAAACGCGTTTGTTTAAAATAGGTTTATGAAAAGCTTTTAAATCCAATGAAAATATACTCATAGTGGTAAGTTTCGAGAAATTTCGTGGTGCCTTGTGTTGATAAGTTCCACGACTTCTCGTATAACGACCGCACGCTCACCGACATGCTATTAAGTTATTCGTGTTTTATATGTAATGATAGCGTTAGTTTAAAATTATGCATTTAACCGCATATTTTACTTTCATCTAGCAATTTGATTAGTGCTTAAATTTATTCGTTATTATATAACCAAAGTTACTTTAATTATTTAGTGACCGGATAGTTGGTGTTTTTAGGGCTCCGTACGCAAAGGATAAAACGGGACCATATTACTAAGACTCTGCTCTATCTGTCCGTCTGTCACCAGGCAGATCTGGCTTGAACCTTGATAGTTAGACAAGTGAAGTTTTCAAAGATGATATATTTCTGTTGCCGCTATAACAACAAATACTTAAAAAAGAATAAAAAAGTATTTAAATCGGGCTCACATACAATAGACATGATTCTTTGCCTTTTTATAGATAATGGTACGGAACCCTTCATGCGCGAGTCCGACTCGCACTTCGCCGGTTTTCGTTTAATTATTTTTGTGTGAAAAGTGGGCAAGCATGCAGGCAGTCACCTGATTTTAAGTGTTTACCGCCGTCCATGAACATCAAAACCGCTGAAAGTGTAAATACATTGCCAACTTTTAAAAACAGTTGGCTCAGGTTATCTTATGTACCAGATGAAGAGCAAAAGTATAAAACTTCAATTTCACGCTGGCCTGCCCATTCGTGCTACAGCCGAAGCTTGAAGCGTGCCCTTACCAGAGAAGATAATATTTCTCTAGTAAGATAATATACCTCTGAAGTAGAAGTAAAAACATTTGAACTTTAATCAGATAAACATAGATCATTCATTCATCCAGAATATCAATTTTGGAAATTTCATTTCATTTTACGCACTTTTTTTTAATTCTCCATTTCCATCAACAAGGAAAATATCAGCATAGGCACTTGTTACCATTATTTCTATGATTTCCATAAATGACGATTTATCAAAATTTGTAAATTTTAGCCACTATCTCGTTCATAATATTAACATCAAAAAACACAATTATATTTCAATATAATTGTGTTTTATGATGTTAAAGAATCTGATCTCTTAACACTAAATCGTCCATTATTAACGTACCTTGCTAATGAGCATTCTGATCACGAAATATTAATTGCTTTTTGAAAGATTCACGCAGCAGATTCTATTGGGATAAATTTAATTTATTCCTGTTTTCATTAAACCCTATACCCTAATCTTACCATACCCTATGATGTAATAAATAAGCGTATTAAGTTATATATAAGTATAAAATATTGGTCTAAACTAACGTCGCGGCATTTGTTACTGATTTTTTTTAGAAAATTCGTATTTTAGGGAATATTTAATGTGTATATGCCAACACTTTTCTTGTGATTGAAATAAGAAGGAAAAATATAAAAATTGAATAGTTATCATACAAAGATTTATGTTTTATAACGGACATAAACATGAAAATAAAACATTTTTTTTATTTTAAGTATTCATTTATTTATTCATTGAGTTCTGTACTCCTCCGAATGCTCTTCAGTTTGATACTACTACATTCAAAGCTCAAAGAAGTTTAAAGGCACGAGTAAGCATCATGTTTTACTGTATTCCAAATATCGTCTGAATAGGAACTCGCGTCTGTTTACACGTCGCTTAATTACATCCTCTAAATTCTCGTTTCTGCCAGACAATGACTCCTTGTGTCAGAGACACGCTTCAGTAGGTCTTTAGCGATAAACTAAGCACCAGCTCTCGAGTGTTCACTCAATGTTCATCCAGGATTTACTTTAACTCTATTCTTGTAGTTTCATTTTCAGTGATTTTGCGGAAACTTTATAAAAGCCTTGGTTTACGTTAACGTTTACTGGGAATTCATATGGACATATAATATACTTTATACAATATTAGATAATTTTGAAACATTTTGATAAAATAAAATAAATATTACATTAACAAAAATTAACTCCATTGATATAAGTCCACCTTACCTTAGTTATACCTTATTGTGGCACTTCTACAGAAATACACAAATCTCTCTTTCCAGGCAGTGTCATATTGGTAAAATTCAAAAGGTGGCATTAATCCTACAAGATTGGTCAAAGTCAAAGTATATTTATTCAATATAGGCCTAACTTAAGCTCTTATTGAACGTCAACAAAAATCTACCATGCGATTGGTATCACACATGCGTTTATTTTCCCTGCATAAAGTTCAAGCTGGCGATGCAAAAAATCACCTAGTTGCTTTGGATTCGGAAACGCTTAAGAGGAATTATTAGTGATACTGAGCGGATGAGAACCAGTCTGCCAAGTCTCAAGCACAGGCGTTGAGTAGCGAGCCTCAGGAATGCAACCTATAGAACACTGTCTATTCCGCAGAGTGTGCAGGAATTGCATAATTTAAATCCCTCCCTGTTTCATCATCGGAAAACTAGAGGCCCAGGACTACATCCTTTTATCATTTACTTACCACACTTTACAACGAAGAGGTTCGTATTGTAATACCAATAGCAAAGGAGTGAAACAGTTTGCTAAGATCCATTTTCTGGACTGATTATAACTTAAACTGTCTTCAAGGCAAGTGAATTTTATTTGCGATTAATTCTTTATATTACATTTTGAAATGGTTTTATAACACTTTTAAAATTTCTGAAGTTACTTTGGAGTATCCAAAGTAACTTCAGAAATTTTTCAAAAGTAACTAAACAAGTTCAACCTGTGTATGTGCGGTTGGGAAGCCTCGTTTACTTAATTACGGGTTGTGCGCTCTTAAGACCCGTGGTTTACTGTGAACGGAATGGAGCGTGAACTGTGAAATTCTATTTCATTTTTGTGACTGAAACGTTGATTGAAAAACTAAACGCGTTCAACCAGACAAAGTAGTGTTATGGAACGTGAATATGTAAAATTATCATTTTACAACAATGTCACTAACATTCTAAGGTCAAAATATAATTGGAGGTGTGCCTTCCCACACATTGTAAACCTTCACCGGAAAGGGGAGGAGAGGATTGCCATAGTTGCCCTGATGTACAAATGTGCGGGAGTCTATGTATGCAGGTGGCTCAGGTTCGTGACTCGGTGCAGATAAGCGAGTCAATGTTCAGCAGTGGACCAGAACAGCTTGAAATGATGAAAATGAGCCTGCCTGACACAAATAAATGACGCCGAATTTTATTTTAAAATATCTGTAGTACGTAAAATCACAACATCATCATCATCCTTTTGCCCACATCCCACCTAGGTGGGGTCGGAACATGTGAATCATGTTGTAAGCGGGTATGCTTTTTACGACCCAGATAATTGTTTATTTACCCTACTTGGGAAATAAACATTTATCTGTGGGCCACACAAATACTTGTCCCGTGTGGGAATCGAACCCACGGCCCCCGACGCCGAAGCCAATAGCTTAGCAACGTCGTCACCGAGTCAAAAATTACAACATGCTGTGATAAAAACTCACAACTGCAATTGTATAGTATATACCCATAAAAAAATCTTTTTCCATAGTCTGAATAAACAAAATCTATTGTTTGTCGTTGGGAAAATTTTACCTGGGAGATGTTTGGTTACTAGATAACAAATTATAATGATTTTTCCATTTGCGCATGAATATAAAATGCATTGCATTATAAAAGGTTTTGAATTATGCATAAAGTGCGAGATTAACCGTAAGAACACGAAATTACTGTTGCTTACTGATTTTTCCAATATCTTTTAGACTGAAGCACTTTGTATGAGGTATTTTTAACACTATTTCATTGAATATTTTAGAAAATTTAGAATTAATTTAGAATCGTAGTAAAGTACAATCCTTGGCCTCACATTTCATTGATGTTTTTTTATCTTTTTTCATGGAGTGGATACTCTAGGTATGGCATGACCATCACTATGCCCACTATGAAGCGTCGTTCACACTTCTATGTATGTATCTAAGTAGTCGTAGTCGTAAAAAACTCAATCAATCCACTTTGGGATTAAAAACAGACTTTTTCAAAGCATTATATTAATGTTTGTGGAAAAGGGAGCGTTACATTTCGCCTCCCTGCTTTTTAATGAAAAACTGTCAAATTCTAAACTTACACTGTAATGATATTCGACACGGCTTAAATGTCAGTTGATAAAATATGGAAAAACGTGTTACAAGCAGATTTTCCGCCTTCGGACAAAAAATGATAAAGGATCTGTCAGTTTCTTGATTAAAAATGTCAGAGGGTATGAGCGTTAATCCATTACTTTTTCTCAGATCACATAGCGTAAGCAACGCTACATGCTGCGTGGGTGCAACGGCACTTTTTTGTTGACGGAAAATACATATACAAGCGAAATAAGGTGAGGGTTGTACTGCTAAATTTATTAAATTGTATGTGATATTACGAAAATTCGCCAATAGTCCGCCAATCCGCAGTGGGGCCGCGTGGTGGAATATGCCCTGATACCCTCTGTATGGAGGAGGCCTTTGCCCAGAAGTGGGATATGTATAGGCTGTTACTTTACTTTTTTACTTTATTACGAAATTTATAAGACGTTTTCATATGTGAATAAATAACTCGGTGCCGCACTTGCTATGCCATTGGTTTTGGCGCTGGGGTCGTGAGTTCGATTTCCATTTGGGCTAAGAATTTGTGTGGGGCAAAGATAATTATTCTGTTTGTTCCCAAGGAGGGTTGACGTCAGTCAAACAGACTAGTCGTGAAAAAAACATGGCCAATACAAGGAAGAAGAGATATAGGTAAATATAAAAAGGAAGTACAGAACACAAGTTAGTTTTTATAATTTGTAGAGGAATGAATCTTAAACACCTCGAAAGATTTTATAAAAAAAAAAAAATTTTTGGCATCCATCCATCCATCCATAACATCCATCCATACTTATAAACTTTGGCCTTTATAATATTAGTAAGGATGTGTTATTCTGATGTATAAGCTATATTATTGTAAAGTTTCATTAAAATCCTTTCAGTAGTATTTGCTCGAAAGAATATCTAACAAACATCCATCCATACATACAGACTTTCGCCTTTATAATATTAGTAAGAATTATAGATATAGGGTTTATTTGCTATCAAAGCTATAACCGTACCTACCATTGTTTTTATACTAAAATACAACAAATTTTTGTATAAAAAAGCAATGAAACAATTGATCCCTACGAAACTACTACTTGAAACTAATTGAAACCTACGATCAACGAATTTAACTATTCTATACTTATGTAGGTACATAAGATTTACAATACTTATTATTACATTACAGCCGTTCTGTAAAATGTTTGTTTTTAAATAAGCAAGATGATGATTCTGCCTTTAAAATAAATAATGAAAATTCCCATTATTATGCTCGCTAATCGAAGACCTTATCTCTGTGTTAGTGAGTTATTGGCCTACTTTGCCCGTTTTACAATTTCAGCAAATTATTTTCAACGGAGGGCGTTTTTGGCACGATCTATTTCGAAATGTTATTTAATATTGTAAAAGAACTTTTTCTTCTTTCAATTTATTTTTTAATTTCTTGGCATAAATTGCTTCTTTTATTACCTAATTAAAGTTTGTGTTTTTATTAAAAATTACAACTTATTTAAATATTGAATTGTAACTGTTCTCTGTTTTGTATAAAGTAGATTAAAAAGAATATTGTTAACATAATTTCATACTACGGTAGCCTGATAACTTGTATTAAGTAACCCATTCAATTAAGCAGAAAAAGATAAATATTAAATAGCCTTTATTATTTTATTTATTAAATATTTAATAAAGGTACGTTTATTTCGGATTCAGTTTTATATGCCGTGAAGTATTCGCGAAAAAGTAAGAAATCATTCATTAACACGTGTTTATATTTTAAAAACCTTAATATTTCTTGCTTAAATATTATTTGAACAGCAAGGATACGATTAATTTTCTACTCAAAAAAATTGTATGTTAATAATAGTAACGTATTAACGGATTCTTTAAATTGTATTTTTTAAGTAACAAACAGAAACAGAACTAAATTTTAATTGGCACTTCCAGCCGATTTCCCTTATTTCTCCAGCGTTCAGAATTTGCCCTTGTTTTTGTAAATTATTGTCCAGTCTATTATTGCACGTAAAACGATTTTAAAAAACAGTCTGCCGAGCCTATTTATTTCAAATTGGCTTTACCTTTGCATTTAATAAAATTCTGTTACTACTTCTCCCAGAATTTCAAGTTTTGTTATGTATTGTGAAAGCTATTTTCTATAGTTGCGATCTTTAAATCTCACGCCACAAGAGTCGCCTTGGTTATGTGTAGTATTCATTTCGAGCTTGTCTTAACGAAACAGCCTTTTAAATTGGCACAGTTCCAATAAATCCATACATACGTTTATACATTTAAAAATACATACGTTTACCACCTGAACAGATTTTAAAATGAAGATTTGGGATGGCACTGCCGAAGCATATGCCTAGCAATATGTTGCCGGATTTGCAAAAAACTTAGGGTGATTTTAAAATAGTATAGTGATTGGATTTGTATTAGGCATTTTGAATATACAAATGATCAAAGCCGAAGTGAATATATCCTTCGTTCTCCAACAACACATTAAGCAAAGTTGACCCAAATCCCCAAAGACCCAATATCGTAACTGATAACTGTTATTACTCACAAATTGGAATGGCAATAACTTTGCAACATGTATAGGTAATTAATATTGGAGCACTTGAAGCAGAAACTACGATATATATGTAATATTCCTTATAAATTTGTTTTGTTTTATTTTTCAATAATCTCTTTTTTCTTACAATCAATGCACCTACTTAAACTTCTCTGGACCACCCAAAGGTTGACTGGTAGAAATTGCTGATGGCATTAAGTCCGCCTCTATACATATTTTGTGTGCATAAATCTTATCCTTTAAACGAGCAATTCTTGTATATATATATATATATATATATATATATATATATAATCGGAATCTCGGAAACGGCTCCAGCGATTTTCATGAAATTTAGTATGTGCATAGATTCGGGGGCGAAAAATCGATCTAGCTAGGATTGCGTCAAAGCTCAAAATACGTCTACTGCTCATTAGTAAAAAGTAGAAAATCCTCTAGATCACTAAAGTTTTGTAATCGATCGAAAGATTATATCTTTTTATTTCATATATTAACAAGGTTGCATTTGTATGACTGATTTGAACATTGTTCGAGTGGGCTTGTTTTGAGAGGGAATCAATTTTTTTATATTAGAAGCGAGCCGGTGGTTCATCTGATGTAACCATCGCCCATTGACATTTGCAACAGTCGTGGTGTTGCTAACTTACTTTTCATAAAGTGGACCCCGGCTGCCTTACACACCAGACGAAACGCAGAACCGTAACCTTCCACTTCACATCCTTTAATGCTTGTGAGGTCGTGGTACTTCCCCGGACGGACCTGCCAATTCGTGCAACAGCGAAGACTGTTGCGTGGCCATCAAGACCAGAAAGAAAAAGCCCTAGTCGAAAATGGAGTTGAATGGCATTCCTAACAGGCGGCCTTTTTGTTGCAACGAAAGGGAAATTTAAAAACTTATCTGTCGCCTAGGGCAAAGAATTTTTACCGTTTATAAGATTTATTTCTACTCATTAAGACCCTCAATAGCCACATTAAGGATCGTGTTTACATACTGGCAATCATCTGTACTGTTTCTAAGCAGATCTTTAATAGACCTGCAATTGTTGCAGAGTCCGAGGCTGCAAAAGAGCGTGTTGATGATTTTAATTAGTTCATTACGATATTTATGAATCTTATCGTCGAGAAAATGATGGTCTAGTGGCTAACACTTAATTTTTATAATTAAACTAGCTGGCCCGCGCAACATCGTCTGCGCCAATTCTACCGGGTCCATACGTTTCTACTCTTAGCATAGCGCCATCTATTGGATACTTACTCGACGAATTTTAGACTTTTTTTGTAACAGAAAACGTAGTAATTAAAAAGAACATGGTTTAAAATGATCTCACCACCAGTGGGTGATGCCAGTCGCGTATTGGCATGACATATCTTCGAAATATAATAATAAAATCATGCAATCAAAATTAACAACTGAGGCAGCTAGCCTGCAACTTTGATAAGTACATTGAATTAAAAGCGAGCGGCCGGCCACTGATAATGAAATTTAGATTTTTATCAACAAAAGTTGACTCATTAATTACATGTGTACTGTACACACTAATTTCACAGACATATGTATGTACAATCACATCCAGTACAATTATCAGACAAATATTGGGATTGAATACATGACTCGAACACCGAAGCTGAAAGGGCCTTAACACCTTGATGTTCTGTTTCCATATTATGCTAAAAGATATGCTTACACCAAGAATTGTTTACACCATTTTGTTACTGTGTCAATCTCCTTTTTCTTCTGAAGCTCTGTTAATAATTGTTTGTTTGTGTATACTCGTAAATAAAAAAAAATAAAAGAAAATTTATTTTGTTTTAAATTATCTTTTAGCGAAAGTCTAGCTACATACAGCTAATCATAAAAAACCGTTCAGTTTAAAAATGCTCAGCCCACTTAATCGCGTTTGATGGTGGCGGTGATTTGATTGATAGGGTGCTCAGCAGTTTATTGGAAATCGCGTTGAAAGTGTTCCCTTTTCTCGTTTATTGAAATATTAACTCAAAGCTTCAGTTATAATCATAAGTATATTTCTAAATAAATTATAACAATATTTATTAATAAAAATGTTATAGTGTGTAAACGTGTGGAAAATAAAGACGTGGGCGCGAAACCAGTAGACGCAAGTTGGAATCCGCGCGCCGAAAGTTTGTTCATTTATCAAAAAAAAAATTACAATTTAAAATAAAGATGTTAGTCAAAATACTGCATCATTCTAATGTTGTTATTTTTTTCTTTGTTAAACAACGTGAGTAAAATTTAAACAAATCAAGGGACATCAATAGTCTAACGCTGAGGTACGATAGTAGTATAAGCTGTCTGTCTGTCTGTCTGTCCGTATGTCGCCTGGCTGTATCTCATGAACCGTGATGGTTAGATCGTTGAAATTTCTCTCACAGATGATGTATTTCTGTTGCCGCAATAACAAAAAATATTAAAAAACGAGTCCAACTCGCACCTGTCCTTTATTTTTAATTTTAATCGCTCAGCCAATCTTTATTGGAATAAGTCAGTGTTGCTTTGCGAGGAATTTTGGTTAGTTAAATTTTATATAATTGTAATGTCAGTCAATTGTGTGATTACAAACTGTTGACTCCTATAATCGATGGTTTTATAAATTGGTTCCGTATTTTTATCTATTAAAAGGGCAAAAAAATCATCTGTAGTATGAGAGCCCCACTTAAATATTTTTATTCTATGTTATTTTTTTTATTCTTATAGAAAATTTCTTCTGTCTAATTATCACGGTTCATGAGATACTCGTGTGGATTCCAAGTAAGTCGTTCAGTATATAATTTTAGATCGAACTTATCTTTTATCCTGCTGAACTAACTTGATTCACCATGAAATAGTACTTGGTACATCTACACCGATAACTACGTTAAAGCTCAAAGAAAACGTTTCAAGATCAATGACCTTATACAAGCAAAGGCTCTTGCATTTATGGAATGAAAATATATCAAATTCAATGGATAGTAGTCAAAATCGACATAGACATATTGATGAGTGCATATTTAAAACACTATCTTAAATTAATAACACGACACACAATTTGAAGAAAAAGATTGAGCTGACCTTGATGTAAACTGATATAAACTACAATGTCACACTCCATTAATATAAATATGTAAAAATTTTCGGATAAATTATAAATACATAACAGTAATTAATGCTTTTTACCAAAACTTTACTTTTACTGCTAAAAAAAATTCAACAAAAAAATTGTTTAATATTAAAAAAAAAAAAAGACAATTTACTTCAAACAATACAAAAGGCGTTTTTTCTTTATTATAATTGTAGTTGAACAGGTATCCTATCTAATTTAATTAATTTAATGGTAAGGTTTTATAAGTAGATAAAATTTAATGGACCCCAGGAAAAGTAGCTTACACGAGTGTCAAAAGAAAGTGTCGTTTGTACTTAATGTAACATATAGATACGAACTGTAATTATTACTTATCAAGGCCAGGGTTATAAGCGTATCATTAAAAGTATAAAGTATACTTTCTGAAGCGAAATTTTAGCAGAAATAGGGATAACAATTTTGTTGGTAACTCTAGTCTCAACGTTCAATATAATAATTTAAAAGAAAACCAATAAACCCAAGAACAAATAAAAATATTATTTTATTAAATTTAGGTACATGCAGGCCAGTTTTAATCGATGGTTATGAGAACATCAAATCTCTAAAGGAATTCATTATATAACATATGAGTACTGTAAATTAAGTAAAAGATGTTCATTGGTCATTGAGGAATTAAAAATTAGATTTATTCAATGAAATCCACACTTCCTTGATTGTTTCATTTTTTACTTTTGAAACAAAAACGGTTATTTAGCATTAATCTTATAAATAACTTTAGAAGTTATAGGTACAAGGCAATTTTTAATTTTAATAGTAGGTATATGAAATTATAATCTAAGATTGTTTGACGTGTCTGAGTGAAATTAATACTAAGACTACATAAAGCCTTTGTAGATTCAAGCCTCGTTTTCCCCCTGAAGCGGTTTAGATCAAAATTAAGGCTGTATTGCTTGTCAGCATCGGAATTGCGGATTACAAACCTTTTTACTTTTTATTGTAGTTGATGTACTTAACTTACTAACGTAGAACTCGTGGGCCACAGAACCCACGAGCATGGTACGGTCTCTGCGTTTAGATAGGGCTTCCCACTAATATATAGTGCGCACTCATGCGTGAGTTATTTTCAACGGGAAGAATGTCACGTAAATACCATCGAGATTCGGTACGAACCGTAATTCCCGATAGCTGTTGACAGTTTTAGTCGAAACTCGAAGTTTGGTGGCGATGAGAGCCGTCCTGGAACGCATGATTATAAACCTTTACCTTAACTAAGTACCGAAATACTATTTATATATTCATTAGGAGACGGTGAAGACTCACTAAAATTAGCATACCATTTTTATGATGTAAAAACATGAAAATCTTATGTGTATTATGTGTACTATGTAGATTTTTAGTTTAATTTGCTTGGGGTTAGTTTATAGGCCAATGGCAATGTTAAATGCGAACGAAACAGCTAACTAAGGTTGAATCGCAAACCACTCGTGCAATGCATATTGCGACCCATTGTTATGCAAATGTACTTCCATCTCGTGCTCGGCTTGCAAAAAAGCAATTTTTATTTCCGGCTGGAGTAGCTAGCTCAGTCGCTCTGAATTCCTAATATACCTTGGATTTTCTCGTTTTCGAACGATTCTAAATAAAAATATGTAATTTTTTTTTTATTTAAAAATGTATTGCACAATAGCGTACAATGGCGGACTTAACACCATGAGTTGGTCTCTACCAGACATTTTCGTATTTTCTCTGTTTATTTGTCAAATATAGAAAATATAAGGAGGACGAAAGAGACAAATTGTAACTGTGATATAGAAACCAAGGAAGAATTTTATTACATGAGAGAGATTGGACAGGCATTTCCACTGTTATCTCTGTCCGTGGTCATCCACGCTGTTTTTTAAGCCGTGTGGTCTACGAAAATTAACCAATTAAAAACATCGATTTTGATTAACTTTTTACACAATAATGACACTATTAACAAATAAATAATCCCTTTATTTTGTACATTATTGAATTTAGAGGGAAAAAATCATGAAGTTCAATGTAACTTTAGAAGAGAAAACAGAACCTTTCGAAGAAATGTATATTTTAGAGAAATTACCCTCAATCAATTGTTTTCGAAAGTATGCATTATGACAGTTTTTATAGTTTCATTAAATTTTGAAAACGAATTTCTTTATTCACAAAAAATATTTAATTACTTGGATTCGTTTAAAAAACTCCTCAATAGAGAGTATTCCCCAATTTTATAAGAAAAATAGTGCCAATTACCGATAAGCCAAGAGAGATTTTCATCCCTGGCTATTCCGTAAATGGAAAGTGAAGAAGCAGACTCAATAGATTTTAACGATGTTTTCAAATACTTAGATGTTTTAATACCAATATTGGATTACCTTATTATTTAATATTGATTTCAAGAAAATATTTAAGATTTAACAATGTATATTGTTAAATCTTAAATATTTTTTAACAATATACAGTTTATATTGTTAAATATTAAACATTTTATTATTTATGAAAAAGTTCCTGATGGCTGTACCGCAATGGATTAAGTAATTTAAATAGCTCTTCTATTAAACAGTGGGCGGTATTAAATTGATCGGCTAAGCAGGATTAAATATTACAATTTTGTAACAATCTGCACCGCAATAGCAGTCGAAACATTTACCGTTGTAAACTTTTAATGACGATCATTACAAGAGCATTGTTCTGTTTAGCCGCATTCATTAACTTCGCTTCCACTGAATGGTCCATTATTTATGTATAACTGCTTAATGTAGAGCCAGGCTACTTGAGGTCTAAACGGAAAGAACTAGGGTAGCATTAATAGGGACTCCATAAAAAAAAATTAGATTTGGTTATGTTTATTTTTAATCTATTGTGACGTGACGAGTATACGTATAATTAAAGATATGTCGCTTTTTACTCGTATAACGTTATCAGTTTGAATTGTCAAAGAATTTTTTTTGTTCTACATTTCTCTGCGTTTTTTACTTTCCTAGTTTTGTCTGCCTTTTGGTAAATCTGTCAGAATTTTTTCAAGCCCTTTTGTACGTATCTTCTTGCAGTTATTCAATAATTTCAAAAATTTTGTAATTTTCAGCTTTTAACTACCAAACCTGTTAAAACGAATTACAGTTTTCTATGCTCAGTTGCGCTAAAGTTTGATAATAAAGTTTTTGTATTTTAAATGCCATACATTGACGGTTTAAGTAGATTTATAAAATAACACAAAAGGTGACACAGAGGATGTATACAATAAAATACTTGAATAAAAAAGTGTTGTGGTTTTATAAAAAGGACGATTTCTGCCGTCCCCATTGACTTCCTAAGCCTAAGTGCTTATAATTTTAAATTATATATTAAAATAGCGACCCGCCCATACATATAAACCTTCCTCTTGAATCACTCTATCTACTAAAAAAACCGCATCAAGATCTGTTTCGTACTTTTAAAGATCTAAGCATAAATAGGGACAGACAGACAGCGGGATGACTTTGTTTTATACTATGCAGTGATTAGTAAGGATATATAAAATTGAAAACGTTATAAAGTACTTAATTGTATTATTTATATCAATCGCAATGAAACATTACGTTAAGACTTACTTGCGTATCGTTATAAGTGCTTATACTCTAGCGTTTTATGGTTCATATTTATGGTCTCATTTTATTGCAGCTGTGAAACAGGCGTTCTAATGGAAAGGCTTTGAGAACTAACGTAACAACTTTATTCAGCATTCTAAAACGATATCTCATTGAAATAATTTTAGCAATCTATATAAGTAGTCTTATATAAAAAAGTACCTACAAAATTTTTGTCCTTGTGGAAAAGACAGAGACAACTTTTGCCTTTCCTCGATTTACGTACATAGAGGGACAGTAATTTATATAAGAAATCTGACATATGGGAAATTGATCACTCCACTCGTATCCAAACGCGTGACTTTAACATCGAAGTATTACCAACCAAGACACTTGGTAATAACCGCCTCTTAACAATCTAAAAATAATTATTTAATGTTCATAGTATTAAACGCAAAAAGTGTTTCTTTGGTTATTTAAGCAATATTAATCCGCTCCATGAAACAACGTCTCCAAAGCAAATGTCCTTTGTGCATTTTATTTAAACATTCTTTGAGCGACTACCAAAAAATTACGAGCCCAATTTATTCCAATTTTAGATAAAAGCAGAGGAATTGATGTTCTCGCGACTGTACCGTAAAATTAAATTCCTAGACAGCTGTCAGATAAAGCAAGAAGAAGATATTCTATTTAAATGACCTTTCGTTATGTAAAGGACAAAAAAAAATGTTTGTCTTAAAAGTTGGAAATTGAGCTTGTGGTTTACCTGGTAGGCGACGGGTCCGCAATTGGATACTTACTGTCATAAACACTTTATAAAAAGCGGAGATATGTCATACATCTCTTCCCAAGGTTGGCCAGGGTCGCGACGATCGGAACGTCGTCGTCAAATCAGCGGCCTGTGAGTGTGGGCTTCGTAAAGCTGTACGCGAGTTGCCAAGTATTAAGAGTGTCTTCGCTTATTCAAGAGCCTTTATTTAAGCTATTGCCATTTGCAAAACAAAATTTGCCCCAGATCGTTATTTATTCCAAAATTAAATTAACTCGCCGAGTAGTTGTATAATAATTAATTGATATTCGTTTTTTTGCAATAACGAAAGAAGCGCTTATATGAATTAATAGTACGATGCGTGCCAAATATCAAAAACATTGAGAGATATCGTATCAAATGTAGAGGTAGTCCTGGTCCAATATTTTTGACGTCAAAAATTTCAATCTCTTTTATTTCAAGGACGCAAATCTTAAATTATGTAACATAATTTCAATGACATTTTATACTTTAGATATGCTATACACATACAAAATCACCGGTTGAGTTCCTATTTCCAAACAGAGTGAGCGCACACATCCACACGTTTCGTTTAAGTAGTTTATAAAGTATAGCGTAATTTATGCAATAAGAAAAAAGAGCACGGCAAGTGTTTGTCATTTAAGCACAAGTGTAAAAAAATCTAGAGGTGCATCTGTCTTTCTCGTACCCGTACTAAACTTATTAGCTCAATATCATTGCCTGATTGAGAAATATTAATAAAATATAAAAAACAATACAAGTAAACTTTCTATCGAGAATCGACGTAGATAACTCATTAAAATAATCAATGCGACAAAACCAACAAAGTTTCAACTATATCAGGAATTCTTCTTCTTTACCTATTCAGAGAAGGTGAATATTCTTATATATAATCGATAACGACCCTGCTTCATATGCGTGATACATTTTCTTAATTACATGCGATACATCATTTGCTTGAGGCGCTACAGGCTTCATTAAAATTTTCTCATAATGGAGTAACGTTCTTCGGAGTACACTCTTAATAAGGTAAAGTAAATTTTAATTAACAAAGAAAAAATTCCAAGATACTTCTTCCAATTAATTAGGTAGACACTTAGCATTAAAATTTGTTGGAACTAGTACGAAAAGTTTCTCGCCGCTGAAGGAATCGAACCTACGTCTTCGGGATTCACGCCCCAGACACTCGCTTGGTTTCGTTTCACCCACCACTGTCCACACCGTTGATCTCAAACCCACACCCGTGTACATGACGGCTATGATGTTGATGTATTGTTCCGGGACGTTTATATTAAGGCTCCACCAGATAGAATCTATGGGAACTCGATCAAATGCTTTTTCATGTCCAAGAATATGACATATATTGATTTATTGTTTTAAAGCGAATATTATAAACGTTTAAATGTAACTATTTTTCGGTATTTACCACGTTTTAATTTAACCCAGCGTTCATTTTCACAGGTCTGGCCCGTGACAACGAACTTGGGTAACCTTCTAGAGTTATTCAGAATGATTTTTTTTTCTTGTTTACTACAATCTCCCTGGGGAGATTAAACTGAAAGGCATCTCCTTCTACTAGTATTTACAGTCAAATCCAAAAAAGGCAAAATGTAAGCTGGTTTCATAACAAAAGTAAGAAAAATATTTCTGAAGTTATCCAAACCGTTCTTCTTTTATCGAGCTAAAGAGCCTTTAAGATTTTCGTTGGAAATTAAACATGATAAAGTTTCGTATTTTAATAATAGCACAACAAATATAAATCAGTATATAAGCAATGCATTGTTTATGTACCATTTATGTATACCTATATGTTTATATCAGATGATAATACTTATATATATAAAAGATAATCTGTCTGTATTGCTTTATTCAAATAAATAATTATCCGTTAATATACAAGAAATTATTAGTCCCAAAAATACTTTAGGACATTAAAGACATGTTAATAAATATAAAATATATGTAGAAACCTATTCCTCCTCGAAAACAAAATTATGACTAGCGAGGCGTAGCTTTATGGCAACATATCGCGAAACAACATCAATAACTAAGTGAATCTCATTTCCTTAGCGATCCCTTTGCAATGAAATTCCTTTATTATATTACGCATGTGTCGTATTCAATTTTACACGACGGGAACAGAGTTTAGCCGGATTAATCCAAAACGTGTGACGAAGACTTGTTCCAGACAGAATGTAAAAGGATTTTGAACCTTAACTATATAATTATTTAGAAATGGTAATGGTAACGGAAGGATGTGTATATATACTTAGTAATACATATATAATATCCAGCGTATTGTTGAAATTTGAAATCTATTAACAAGTAACAACAACAATCAAGTAAAACTAACTTTGAATTTTGAGATAAAAAGCTTACACTGCTCTCGATTAAACACGCAGAAAGTGTATATGAAGAAAATACTACATAGGAAATTTATGGTGCAAAAGAAAATGGAGTCCACGAGGTTGGAGATTTTTTTTTATTTTAGTTATTTATTATTTATTGAAATCACCTCGATGAGGATTACTTATGTGTCAGATTTCCCGAGAGAAATAAATATAACTGGTGATTAAAAGTATACTACTTTCAATTACGTATGGTATAATATAACAAAGTACATACAGCTTTTCTTTTTTTTATTCTTTTATCGTTTTATTTAACATTACCCTTATATTAGGATAGCATTATCCTGTGTTGTAAAGACGTTTTTACCAACATAACTTTCACGTGAACAAACACCCAGATGCAAACAAATATCTGTGGGTCACATAAATAGTTGTCCCGTTTGGGAAGCGAACCTACGACCCCAGACGCCGAAACCAATACCTTGGCAACTGCGCCCCACGGAGTCATCAAAGAGCTTTTTATATCTTATAATCATAAATAGTTCTGATAGAGTGACACTTTTCTCTTTTAGAAAGTGGTCATACACATATTATGTTTTATAAATAGTAATGCATACGTGATACAATTTTTTTATTTAGTCATATAACTCTTTTAAATTAAATAGATAATTATTAATTATAATTTACATATCTTAAATGAATAAATAAATAAATGAATGAATGAATGAATGAATGAATGAATGAACGTACAAATAAATATAAAATATAATTTCCCGCACATTTAAAACAACGTTTTGTATGTAAATATTTTAAATTTTTGTTTTGTTAGTGACATGATTACTTAAGTAGTATTCACAATAAATATAAAAAAATAGACAGGCTAATGGAAACAGTGAGTTTATTAACCTCTTTGAAAAGATCTCTGAGTGAATTCCGGGCTCCGATATTGTAGATTGCTCGGACAGCTCTTTTTTGAAGAATAAATATAGAATTTATATCTGATACACTACCCCACAACAAAATGCCGTACGACAAGATGCTGTGAAAATAACTAAAGTAAACAAGTCTGGCAGTGTCGATGTCTGTTAGCTGCCTAACCCTTCTAATCGCAAAAACAGCGGAGCTCAGCCTATTCGCAAGAGATATGGGGACTCCACTGGAGCTTTGAATCTACTGTAATTCCCAGAAATACAGCAGACTCAACCGGATTAATGGGTACGTTATTTAATATTAAACTAAAACTTTTCCTTCTTATACTGGGAAGGGTAAAAAGAATACATCTGTTTTTCTTTGGCATTTAATACCATATTATTAATAGTAAACCAGTGGAGGATATGTAAAAGTGCACTATTCACGTAGTCATAATTTAATACGTTCCGGTCAACTTTAAAAATTAGCGATGTATCGTCAGCAAACAGTACAACATCACACAACCCACTGGCATAAAAGGGGAGATCATTAATATATACTAAAAATAATAATGACTAAAAAATAATAATTAGAATACATGATTTTAATACATCAAATAAGATTGCTGATTGAAACTCACTCCATGAAACGTCCGTCAAAGCGATCTAAGAGCTTAGCGGCCTCCCAACCCGGTAATATATAATGAATAATAATAGCGTGACGGCCCGAGCTGAGCCTCCCTTGGAAACCCTCGAGCTCAGTTACCCATAAATTGAGGTACAGGCTAGGCGCCCTCAGCGCCCGGCCACCTTAAGCCCGGTGGATGTGTCCCTAGAAAGGTCCCTAACGCCAACAGTGGAAGATCCAGTCGAAAGAAAAGGGTATTTTTTAATATTCATTATAAGGAAGTAAGGGACTGACACTGATTGTCTTCCTGTATCCGAACTTTGTTTCTTATTTTTAAAATTTGTTTTTTATTTTTCGGAAAAATTATGGCATAACAACAACAAATAATAAAAATATTTTATTCTTTCTTTTCAAGTCCACTTGTGACGTCCTTTCTACGTTTCTATTATAAACGAAATAAGGAAGAGTTATCCAAAATTTTAATCAGGTATCTAAACAGCTCTGCACAAAAACAAGCAAAGCCAGCGTCGAAGCTTTTGATAGGCCCTGAAAATACATAAGTACGTCTCAAGGGTCCAAAAACCACTTCGAAACACATGATTTATTATGAACCCTAGCTGCAACCTGAAAATAACAGGAGACTGAAAATTACGTACAAAAATTATAAGAAAAAGTCGTAAGCTAAAAAAGTAAAACTAAGCAGCTATAGCTTGATCTCAGCTATCTCTTCATGTACGTGTTTATTATGTTAACAATAAATTGAATATTAGTAATTGGGGAAGTGTTTGGAAACGGTAATGAAACTAAATTAAAGCCGACTGTATGATCAAGCGAATTACACTTGTACCTTAATATAGCATTCCACATGTTATTACACACATGGATGATTTCACCTTAATTATAAATGTAATATACATTTACCTCCATGGGGTAAAGTTATTAAGCGCTCTTGTATCAGTTTGATGATAAAATTTAAAGTGAAATAAATTTTCCCTGTATGGATATAAAACAATCGTATCTATAAATAGATTCACTCATGGTTATCTGTTAGATGACCACGCCGCTCATAATAACGCGTGGGCGGAAAGTCGTTACGTGGGAACGATTAATTGCCACGCAGCGTTTGGTTTTATATTAATTAGTTTAATTACATTATAGTTAACACGCCGTGACACCCTGACGCGGTGACGTTGGACGTGTCCATGCAGTTGCGTTAATAACATAACGCTGCGTTTAGTAAATTTAATTAATATCACGGTAAAAGAAAATAAGGTAGTTTAAATGATTTTTTTATAAAACCTCTGATATCCGGATTCTGAAACAATGATCATCGTCATCAAATCAACTGTCAAATGGCTTTTCAAATTTCATTTTAGTTGCCGATACTTAAATTCTTAAACTCTCCGAACTGAGCAAAATTATCTTCTTAATGATCAGATTGATCACTTCAAAGAGTTTAACTATCCTTTTGGCAACTCAAACGTAATTTGAATAGTCATTTGACACCTGATTAGTTGAAATCTACGATGATCAGTGTTTCAGAAACCGGGCGTAAATGTGACAAACAAAAACAGCAGTGGCGAAGGAATAGGTGGTGTCATTGATAAAATTCTTGCTGATAAAATTCAATGACTAAGGTTAATCACTTACTGTCAGATGTGGCGACTCGACATGCTGTAGTTATGTTTTTGTGTTATCATCGATGCAGACTATATATCTCCCACTGCTGGGCAAAGGGCTCCGCTGTACAGAGGGTATTAGAGCATAATCCACCTAGTGTCCCCACTGCGGATTGGCGGGCTTCACACATATTCGAAACATTTTCTTGTTGTTATTATTTCGAAAATATGCTGGTTACCTCACGATGTTTCGTTTTTCACCACTGAACACGTCATATGTCACCACTTAAAATTGACAATTTCATTGGTTCATCAAATTCAATTCAACTGGAACAGGGGATCGAACTCAGGTTGCTCGAGTATATTGAATTGAAAGAGAGTGCCAGGCCAATGAGGTATCACGGTTACCTAAATTCTATATTTTCTTCTTCTTTTTTTAAAAACATTGCCTTTACTTTAGGATAACAGTATCCTGTGTTGTAAGGTAATTTTACAAACATAAATTTCACGCGGACAAACACCCAGATGCGATACAATTATCTGTGGGTCACATAAATAGTTGTCCCGTGTGGGAATCGAACCCACGACCCCCGATGCCGAAGCCAATACCTTGGCAACTACGCCACGGAGTCATCGAGATATTAAACATTAAATTTGTGCTTTAGATCCTGCAGCACTCGGTACTGCAAGAGCGGTCTTGGAGTTCTTGCGTCCTATGGCTATCATTTTGGTGAACTCATAGACTACAAAAACAAGGAAATTCTGGCTCCAAATAGTTTCATTTATGTTCCGTTCATATTGATTAGATTTGAAAGCATTTCTGAAACATAATCTTACACACAGGTCACATAGAATTAGGCTATGTAAAGTGTTGTCACAGGCGCATTTGTTTTCATACCATAGCTTTAAAGTTTGTTCGTGGAACAAATTTATGCGAGTGTCGGTGATTTCGTTAACGTTAGTTACGTAAGTTGTTCATGTTAGTAAACAGCACCTAATTCAAGTACCTATATTCAGAGCACTGAATATCTGAATATACTCGAGTTAATGCATAGCAATGCGTTCTCGTATTTCAACGCAAACGGCATAAAGGGTCAAAGGGATGAAATCGCGGAATTCCTTCGCGATTATAATGTAGACATTTTCTAGTGCAAGAGACATTCTTGAAGCCTAGCGTACGCGATCCCAGAATCGCAAATTACAATATTGTCCGCCACGATCGGTTAGCAAACCGTCTGGGAGGCACACTAATTTATTATAAACGGTCCTTGCACTGTTGCCCGCTCGACATTCCAGAGCTAAGTCAAATAGAGGCATCCGCGTGTAGGTTAGCGCTCACCGGCCACAGGCCGCTTGTACTAGTCTCAGCCTACCTCTCGGGGAATAGAACCCTCCTCCAAAGCGACCTAGATACGCTTCTAAACTTAGGCCCTTCCGTGATAATTGCAGGAGATCTAAACTGCAAACACGGCTCATGGGACATTAACAGCATCCCAAACAACAACGGAAAGCATCTCTTTAGCTTATCCGATAACCTAAATTTCAGCATAGTCGCTCCCGCGACTCCCACTAGGTATCCTACGGTGGACAACTACCAGCACGCGTCACCGAGTGTCCTAGACATAATGTTATTCAGGGAGGTCTCGCTCGACATCGAGTCGATAGAGACAATCCATGAACTAGACTCAGACCACAGGCCCGTCCTGTGTAAACTGGGCCAGAACGCCGGCGCGGTCCCTCCGACCAAATCCGTAGTGGACTGGCATCGTCTGAGGTCAAACTCAAGGCCTTGGACCCCCAGAACTTAGTAGACTTACCCGAGACGATAGCTACGTTCGATGACGCAAATCGAGCGATAGCGAGTCTCCGTGAAACCATTACTTCCGCAGTCACAGACTCGGAACGGACGGTGAAAACTGTCGGGCGACCGACGGTTTAACTTTCCGCCCGACCTACGACTGCTAATTAGACAAAAAAATGCAGCTAAACGCGCCTTCGACCGATACCGATCGGAATCGAACCGTACTCTACTTCGACGCCTTCAGCTAGAAGTCAAAGATCGTGTATCGGAACACCGACATACAACGTGGGACACTCTCCTAGAGGACATCGAGCCATCGCACACCGCCTACTGGCGGTTGGCCCGCAGTCTGAAAGCAGACCCCCGCGAATCTCTACCGCCGTTAGTTAGTTCTAATAGCGCTTCAGTAGCCCTAGATGACTCCGAAAAAGCCGAATGCCTTGCGGACAACCTAGAGCAGCAATGTACGCCATCGCGCGAACACACCGATTCGGCCCACCTAACGGAGGTGGACCGCTTAATCGAGACTAGGGCTGCGCTTCCACCGGAAGGCGAACCTCTAAATTCAGTGACCCCCGAAGAGGTCCAAGATATAATTAAAAATTTAAAACCGAAATCCGCCCCGGGCCCAGATAATATAAGTAATAAGATTCTAAAAGCTCTCCCTGGGCCGCTTATCTGTTTACTGGCGACAATTTTCAATACGCTTCTCTCCAGTTGCTCCTTTCCGGACGACTGGAAGCAAGCCACGGTTATCGGCATTCGCAAGCCGAATAAACCAGCCAATAAGCCCTCTAGCTATCGTCCCATCAGCCTCCTCAGTTGTCTGGGGAAGCTCTACGAGCGGCTTTTGTTAAACAGGCTCAAAGAGCACGTATTTTCCAACGGCCTTCTGCCGACGGAACAATTCGGCTTTCGAGCTAGACACTCCTGTCCAGATCAGTTATACCGCCTAACGGAGCACATCCTAAAAGGCCTAAACCACCCGAAACATCTCAGTACAGGGGCTCTTTTCTTCGATGTCGCAAAGGCATTCGACAAGGTCTGGCACAACGGCTTGCTTTACAAGCTGTACACACTCAAAGTGCCAGATAGGCTCGTACACACCATCCGGGCCTTTTTGTTGAACCGCTCTTTTCGATATCGAGTCGAGGGCACCCTCTCCACAAGCCGCCGCCTCACGGCCGGCGTACCACAAGGCTCCTGCCTCTCACCCCTGTTATTTACGCTCTACACGAGCGACATACCCAGAGACCCCCACGTCAATCTCGCGCTTTTCGCGGATGACACGGCGCTCTTTTACTCAGATCGCAACCTCAGCCAGTTAACGACTCGACTCCAAAGCGCCGCCGACCGCCTCGGCGATTGGTTCCGCAAATGGAGAATCGATATTAACCCAGAGAAAAGTGTGGCGATTCACTTCACCCGTAGCACCCCCAACCCCCATCCGCCACACCGTTACAAAGGTCCTCGCCAGTACAGAAAGTTGGGGCAAATATCACTATACGGCCAAACTCTCCCCTGGGAGGAAAAACGGTCAAATATCTAGGAGTCACTTTCGACTCGCGTATGACTTTCACTACGCACATCAATCAAGTCCGAAACAAAGCCGCGTTCGTCTCCGGCCGGCTACACAATTTAACGAACAAACATAGTAAAATGCCCTTAAGGCACAAATTATTGTTATATAAAGCTTGCGTAAGGCCAATCATGTCCTACGCATGCATGATCTTCGCACACATAAATCCTACGCGCATTGACGAATTGCAAGTAGTCCAAAGTAAGTTTATCCGCCGCGCAACCGGTGCGCAATGGTATCAGCGCAACGTCGACCTGCACAGCGATTGCAGACTCCCGACGATTCGCGCTCATTTTAAAGATTTGACAAAACGGTTCTTCGATAGAGCCCAGCATCATCCCAACCCTCTGGTGGTAAGCGCAGCAAACTACCTACCGGACACTAACGCGAACGTTAACAAGCGTCGCCCGCGAAACGTCCTCATCGACCCGGTCGACGAAGAGGACTTAGACACGATGGACCCACCGCCGGGGGTCCCGCCGGATAACACTACACCCACAGTTAGTGTAACAACAATCACACCAGTTCGCCCTCGCCTCCGAGCACGGCGAGACCCACACAACGCGTACACAAGGTACACCCGCGTTCCGGGGCGGTTCTCACCGCTCCCAGCCACCGATTAGCTAAATGCACAGTCGACGGCCGTCGGGGTCTCGGTCCGAACCGGCGACCTCGACGGCCCTTAGATGACACACCATAGTAGTTAAACGCACGCATGAGCACATGCGCGACCCTACCCATAGCGGAGGGTCCAAACCCGTGGGTTCTGGCTAGCCCACCGGTTCTGCGTCCGATGAAGCTTTAATAGTCTCGGGACTGAAAGCAAAAACATCAGTTAATACAAGATACAAGACAAGCAATGCGTTCAACTTTCGAAATGTAAAAAAATGTTTATTTGAAATTCATATTCCGTAACGTCACTTTATCAGTATTTAAATTATTTTATTGCATATCGATAAAAGTAATACAGAATATTATTTTCCCTCGCGTCGAGGAATGACAAATTTTGCATTACGCAGCTGATTACATTGCAACAAGTTTAATTTCCGGTCGCACACTTAGAAAACTAGTCTTTTTTCATTGTTCCCTACATTCTAGCAGTTATATTAACTAAAATAAACGAGAAATTTTCATAAACGAAAGATGAAACCTGGAAATTTTGCGAGAGAGGTCCCAAAAAAATCTCTCCCAGCACAATTAACAGCTGGCTTCATTTCGATCAAAATTAAAACTGGGTGCAGCAGCATTACGGTTTCATTGCGCTATTAGCGTGCACGGTTGTGCTCAAACCAGGCTTGAAATTGCTTCTTTTCACACAAACTGTGCAAAAGAATCGCACTTTTATACAACAATGAAAAACGCAAGTGAAATGTAACGTGAACTGAATTTTTGACATTTCAATTATGGAGATCGTTTCAAAGATAACGATAACGAGATACGGCTCTACGGGATATTTTAATATAACAGTTCGTGCATCATTTTGAATGTTCGGCACTTCCAATTTTAAAGGAAATAAAACCATCATAATTGGTGACAAGCTACTAGGCTTATAGCACTTAGCAGGGGGTTGTGGGTTCGATTCCCATACGGGGTTAGTTTTTGTGAGACTCACATATAATTGTTCCGGATTGTTTGTTCTCAAGGAGAGTGACGTCAAACAGACGGCTGTACGGAGAAAGCCTATAGGTAGAATCGTTAACCATGAGACTTATGTACCTATCTTTTAGTAAATAGGTAAATTAAAATAATAAATATGAAAAATCAACAATTTTGTAATCCCAACGATGTTTACATATTGAATTTTCGATAAATATATACAATGTAAAGTGTGAGTAGGTAATACAAAAATGCACATAGGTCTTGCGTAATATATTACTCGTAATTTTACAATTTCGGAGAGGGTTACTGTATTAATTGTTTTTATATCTATCTAATGAAATTTACATTAAATTTCATTGAAGCATGAAAACATAATAACAACAAGTTATATTATTGTAGTTTCATTAAAATCTGCAGAGTAGTTTTTGTTATCGTCGTAACAAACATCCATCCATACATACAAGGCGAAAGTTTGTATTTGTATTATGAAATATTAGTAAGGATTAATACATTTTAATAAAAAATAAAATCTTCTTTTGACAGTGGCAGACATATTAACGAACTTTAAGCTCTATGATTGAAAAAGTCCGATCAATACTTCGTTTACCTGTCGACTCAGCTTCTTTTTATATTGTGAAAATATATTGGTAAAATAGCCAAAGCCGTCTATCTCCGTTATGAGGATAATAGTTTAGATGACATAGATGAACAATCACCGCACAGAACTTCGAGCCCAAGGGAACTCAATCAACTCACATACCTAATAATTCTATGCCAATTCGACCGTTTCTCAATTACTTTGAGATAATAGACGGATAATATAAAAGATGGTTGGGAATTTATCGCTGTATCAGTTTATAATCACGCGGTGATGTTTGCTATTTGTGGTTTGATATTTACTGTGAAAGGAGATTGAAAAAAGACCAAAACCATAGTCTGGTTTGCTAAATAGCTGAATATTATATATAAGAGTTGTTATTATTATTATATATACTTTATTGTACACCAAAAATAATATCATACAGTTGATATAAACTATATCTTAAAAGATAAGTAAAATAAGGCGGTTTTATCGCTAAAGTATTTTTGTTAATTATACTGAACATAAAAACGGAACTTGGTATATATTAATTTCACAAACTCACAAACCAACACAACCAGCCCTATGACAAAAAATGCTTAACACTTTTCTCCCGATTTACGTCTTCTTCTTATGGAAAAAGGAAGCAAACGAGCAGGCGGGCCACCTGGTGTTATGTGTTCACCGTAAGCCATGGATATTCTCAACAACAGAGGAGTCAAAAATGGGTAGCTCGGCTTTGAGGTAGGCATAGGCTCCCTTCTTGAAGTTCCCTAAGTCATATCGGTCCGGAAATACCGCTTACATTTCATTCGCAGAAAGTTAGGCGAAACACGCACAGTCTTTGACTGCCAACCACGAGGTGGTAGCGATGGTATTTAGCAGTTTGACACGTCTGCGGTAGCAAAATTCAGCAGCAAGTATTAATCCAAACAACTCCTCAGAACACTCCCCGTTATTGATTCGATAAAAAAATGAAATGTCTCTTAGCAAAGCCAAAGAGTCGAGTCGATGGGAAAGAACTTGGTCGTCGAAGATTCGAGCAGCTCTACGTTTGATGCGGTCGAATGGAAAGAGCTGGTGTTAGGCCGCCCCAGACCAGAGATGAGAACAGTACTTCATTTGCAACCGAAATTGCGCTTTGTAAAGCTGCAGGCGATAGGACGGCAGGAAATACTGCCCCGCTCTACCCAGAACACCGAGCTGCCTAGAGCTGTACTCCTTTTTACGGTGACTGTTACTGGACTTCCCGGGACGCAATGTTCCAAGAGGACACGAGGACACGAGGACTCCGTCAACTCACATAAATGTTTTGAGGCCCGACTTTTGCGAAGAAGTTGTCAAAAACTTCTCGCGGGTGTTATTGGAGCCATCTGTTCATCCATCCGCAACCGCAATAGATCCGGAGTGCCATAGCCTCCGGTGAATTTGACACATCATAAACGCGAGGCCACGCCATGTGCCGATGAAAGTGCTGAACTTGGCTAGCTCCGATATCAATTTTTAATCACAAATGTATGAATATTCCTTGTTTTGTTTGGAATACTACTACCATTTACAACTAATCCACTCACTTAGGGAAGAAATACTAAATTTTGTAATGTTTTATTTTGAATGAGTACAATTGTCGTAATCAATTCTATAAGAGCAAAGAAGTTAGCTCCGATAATAAACGATTTTATGACCAATTTCCACATTTTCTTTACAAATTGTAAATACATTGACAGTATCCATTCTTTGGTTGGGCCAATATTAGAAATATTGTCTTCGTTATTCGTTGTATTATTATAATGGTTGAAGATACTCTCTTAATTAAGATTCCAGGGACAACAGCAACCGTATTTTACACTAATGCAGGTAGAGAAAGATAGTTGAAACATTGGTCTGGACTTTCTTATAAATTTAAAGAGAACCAATCAAAAAAAAAACTTGTAGTATTTGTAATAACCATTTAATTGAATTACATTTTGTACATTGCTTACGAATTTTGGGAAAGGAGTACCTAAAGTCTAAACTAAGCAAATATCATAAATCAACTCTGTTGTAATAAACAAATTCAGTTCGCGGTAACAAGTTTACGAGATAATATCCCGTGAGAACGCCTGCATCATTTCCTAGTTCATCATTTCCTATTACAGTTTTTTGGAATAGTCCTTGTCTATTCCAAAAAACTATAATAGCTATACAACGGGTTCAGAATGCTTGCATGGGTTATTGTTGCTCGATACCAAAACGACACTATGTGTTACCACCACATATGAATCAGAGGGGTTTGTTAAAAATGGATAACGGGAGACGCTTGAGACTGGCTTGCTTTCTGCATTCATTATTAAAATTCAAAGCACCAGCTTATTTATATAATAAATTGAGCTGGTCAAAAGACTTCTCGCGGTTCAATCCAAGGCTGAAAGCCCCTCTGCTTATCCTACCAAAACACACTCTTGTGCAAACTCGGGGCAGTTTTAAGTTTGCTGCGTCTAAATGTTGGAATGACTTGCCCCCTCCACTTCGTAACATCTACTCCTTAAGTGCCTTCAAAATAAAATGTCGAAAATGGCTTTTGACGCAGCAATTATTGGCTTAGAGAACCAAGTCTTTTAAACATAATAGTTAATGGTTATTAATTGGATAGTTATATTAATATAAATAGTTAATGTACAATATTTTAGTACCTATTATAAGCGTGTTCTTTATGTAAATTATGTCTGGCTAGGACAGAATATCAAAGTTGGTGTACCTTCCATGCTACAAGTTTGAGTCATTGACCATTTTGTCTAAATAATTGTTATTTTTTTTCTATTTATGTTACTCTTTAAATATTTTGTGCAGTGTATGTATATTTAGACTAATAAACGATTATTATTATTTCTACAGTGAGATAGAAATTTGAGACACAGTAAATACGATATAGGCAAATATTCTGACTTATTTATCAAAATACATGAATGTATTTTAACAATTTTCTGCTCTCGCATTGTTCATGGCAGGTTTTACATAAGCTCTATGTAAACTAAAGGGGAAAAACGTAAAAAAATACTTTTCATTACCACTGTAAGCGAAAAAGGACATATTAATTTAGGTTCTCTCTTACATATAGATGTAACACACAAATATAAATACAGAAACTCTTAACAAATGCCGCAAGAATACATAGTAAATGTAATAATAACGCTATGAGTACGGTAATAAACCAGCTTAACCGAGAAAGTGCCTCGGATCCGAAAATATTTGAAAAATATACTTTATAATATAAATACACTTTATATACTTTATATACTTTATATACTTTAAATACACTTTTGCGTTTCGTTCGTTCAATAAAAAAAGAATTTATGCTTTCACTTTACGTGTTGCGCCTGCTAGTGAGATAACCGAGATCCATTCACTCACTGGTCGTTGAAAACACCGAACATTGTAATAATGTTTGGGGCCCGGGGTAGTTTCAAGGACGTACACCTTATCTATGCGGATAGGGGTGACATTAGATAACATCAAATGGCAGGGCAAAAGCAGCACCCACATCGACACCCGGATACCGTTGGAACATGACTTCGCAGTTATTTTCAGCACGTTGCGTTGGTGAAAGCTTCCTCTATTAAATTCGTTTCTATGTGAGTAGGTTTACTTGTTTAGATAAAAACAATATCGTTTTTTGAAATTGCCATTTAATTCTTCTTTATTTCGAGTCTATCATATACCAAGACAGGTGGTGAGAGAGTTGCCGTGACCGATTTGAAACTTAAATAATGATTTCACTCTAAGGGGATTCCGTTTTTTTTTTCAAAAAACTGGAATCCTCTTACATTGTTTATTAAAAAAAATAAAAACTTAATAGCTTCAAAACTTAATAGCTTCTTTCTTGGCCTATTGTTTAAATTAATGCATAAGTTGTATTCACAATACTTTATTCCGTTGTGTTTAATGTCAGTGGGACTATAATAATAATATAAAGAGATTGCATTCTTGCGTTTTAATTTTTTTTAATAAACTAGTTACACGTTATGAATAAAAAACTGCAATGGCTCAGTGTCCGCACGCTCGCTTTTTATTCAATATAATCTACAACTTTAAGTGCTCAGCGGTGAAGGAAAACGCGGTGATGAAACTTGCGTATTTTCGAATAAATAACAAAAAAAATGTTTTTAACGATATGTGCAGTGTACCAATCCCTTTATACAGAGGAGGATTTTATCCAGCTGTGGGCTTGTCACTTTTTACACGTATTCATTCGTTTCAATCACTAGAGCTTAAACCAGTAACATCATCGTCGTGTGATATTTCTTGTATGCCTTTTATAATAGACATAAATATGGGATGAGTTCTGTTGTCATATTACAACTAAGGAAAATTTTTAAAAGATTATTCGAAAATATTTATTAAATTATCATGCGTTAAACACAATTTACCCCACGATTCAACTTGAAACTTCACAATTTATAACGTAAAAATTTTGAATCGCTTAAAAATTAAACGAAAAGCTAACATAACGCCATTGGCGACCATGCAAGCGGCGACAAAAAAAGTCTTTTGAATTCCGACGATATTGGATTTTCGAAATTGAAATTAATTTCAACGAGCCCGGAAGCACGGAGCTTTGTGTTTGAAATCCTATTAAAAGACTTCCGAGTTAAATCTGTTATCTAGAATTCAGGTCATGGGCTTATTTATGGCACGACTAAATGTATTATCGTCACAAATATCGATTAAGGGATTTAATTTATTTATAATCGATTTTATTAATCGTAAATTATTTTTAAATCCACAGTCGATTTATGAAATTTTTATAAGTTATATTTCCCAGTGGTAATGTTAGGTTATTAGGGATCTTTGAAAAAAATCATTTGAATGTATTTTTGCAGGTATAACTTTTAAAGCAGTAAAACGTAATTAGGAAATTGAAATGGTTGTATAGTATTTCATATTTAAATTGTTCAAATGTATGTATAACGGCGAAAGTGATATTTACCTTTACACATGACAACTTTATGTTGCGTTTACTTGACAGTGGAACGATTGAGAGCTTTGTCTCTGTACATCAGGCTGAAGGTTGTAATGTAGAGAGTAGCAGCAGCTTCTACTCTTTAATGAGTAGTTCATCCTGAAAGACCTTGAACATCCCAAACACGTTATTACGGGCGCGTTCTTCTTCGATGTCGTGAAGATATTAGACGAGTTCTGGTACAATGACTTGCGCTACAAGCTGTATGCATTTCGCTCTTGTACAATCGCTCCTTTATCTACAGTGTAGAAGACACTTTCTCAAAGGCCACTCCAACTCCTTAATGAACTATAAGTCGTCCGAAGTAATCCCCATCAGCGTATTTTCAATCGGTATAACAATTGTAGACCACCGATGCTATCGCATCTCTGTGCAGTACGCCAGTCGTCCACTGTATGCGGTGGCTGGGGGCGATGAGAACCGCACTGGAACGTGGGTGTAAATTGTGTATGCATTGTACTGGTTTCGCCGTGCTCGTAGGACGAACTAATCGGTGTTTTTTTTATGTGAAATGTTGCCAAACGAGCAGACGGTTCACCTGATGGTAAGTGAATACCGCCGCCCGTGGACATCTGCTACACCCGAGGGTGACAGATGCGTTGAAAACCTTTTGAAAATTTGGTTTCGGCTACCTCACTCACCAGACGAAACACGAAAGTATTTGTAATACTTCCACTTTACGCTGGTCTTCTGTGAGGTCGTGGTACTTACCCTGACGGGCCTGCCCATTCGTGCAACAGCCGAGGCTGCTGCGTGGCCCTACCAAAGTATGTGTGATACCACTATGTATATATATAACGGTCAGAAACGGGTCATTAAGTGGCAGGCCACCCCATGCCTGTCGCCCGAGTTCTAAATATGCGGGGGGAAAGGTTGCGCGCGTAGGCTAGTCTCTGGCGGCGGACATCCGGGATTGCAGTTGGATACCTGAGCTTTTCCGTGGCCTTCCAGGTGATTATGTCGCACGTCCTCTCGATGTCTAACATAGCGCGAACCACGGCAGGTACTGAGAGGACTTGACCGATGATAACGCTCTGCTCTGGGCACTGCCCCGTCTAGGCCAGGCACTCCTCTAAAAAAGTCCCACGATGTGTGGGAGACGTTTTTAAACGGTCGTGTTTATGTCGGGTTTGTAATTCTCTGCGTTGGGCAGAAGAGGGTTGGAATGGTTTTCGGAACATTCGATGAACCGTTCAGTTAACTCTTTGAAGTGTCGGCATATCACCGCGAGTCCACAATCGCCATATATTTCAACGTTGCGCTGATACCACCTCGTACGGGCTACGGGGCACTGACTTAATTTTGAGTAAGCTCTTTCTAAGCACTTATCTAGATTATGTCTCTCATCGCGTTCAGGAAGCTGGTCGATTTTTTACTATTTACTGTTAAAGTTTATGCTGAAAACTGATATCTATATATAGCTAGTAACGCATATTGGTCTATTTCAACGCTGCGTGTATTTCAAATGATTTTACGTCTTGTTTGATACTTAGAGGTTGCGCAGTTTTAAGGCTTGACAACAAGACCGTAAACACATCATAAAACGTCGTTACCCCAAGGTAAGGCCGTAACCTTTATTACACATTGTCCTTACAATGTACGACCATAAGCTCTAATTTTTGACTCAAGTAAAGTTACTTTACTTACCCGTTTATGTGTCACGTTCCTTGAAATGAGTGACTAAATTATGTATGCACTATATATTCTTTAATATTTAAATATATTTTACGTGCATTTCAATGAAGTACAGCCTGCTAATTAAGTAGTAGCCACTGGTTACTTTTTTACCTTCACAGTAGAACAATTTTTCTTTTGCCTTTATCCATTGCAATTTCGCATGCACGTAGAAGTATGTCTAACTATATAACAAAAACCCAAAACTTATATTTTTATAACTTGTTCTTTGGATTCATTGGCGCAAATAGATAGTTAAGATTTTTAGTAGACTTGTGTAGAGAAAATTTGTGTACTCTTTTTAGATATAATTGATAAAGAAATTTTTGAAAATCTCTATACACATCCATTAGTTTCTTTGTTGATATTGGCTAATGTTAGTTATATTATCAAATTAGAATGAAACGAGAGCAAAATTTATGTTATTCTACATAGGTAATAAATATTAACAGACTACACAAGTACCTATTAAGTAAACCTGCAAGCTAAACTCCCTTCCACTTAATTTTAAAGTTCCCGGCTTTGCGTCAAGTTACTTCTTTTAAGTCTCGATGATCCTTTAACTTTTTTCACAAACTCGTTCTCGAGTTCCTATACATTTTATACGTGTTTTTTACTTATACTTATTTTCAACTTAAGTAACAAATCGTTAAAGAAAAAATCAAATACATCCGCTTAAAACTTTTTTCCCCTATCTACATCATTTGGTTCACAATTAGGATACAAAACTCACTTGTCCGATTCAAAGTAGACCTACTTTGAAATAAACAAATATCTGTGTGAGTACTGATCAACGCTTTCATTGGTTGTTGCCAGAAGAAATCTCTGCTAATAAGTACGGCTTTAGATATCATTTGGCGACTGATAATTGTGTACATAACGTTGCCAGTAATTATAGATAGATAAATATGGTATAGGATGTATGGAATTAAGGAATTGAATATATTCTGGGTTAAAATTTGTAGATTAACTGTCGAAAAATTCTTTACAGAATTTTAATTCTAAGTTTAGTTTCCTCTTTATTTTTCACTGCCATGTTTAATTATAATTCACGTTCTAATTAAATGTTCTCAAGCCTCCGATCTTAGAAAACAAAGCGGCACATTGGATCGATAGAACAAGTAACAATTAGGTAAATTAATTAGGAGCGATGTAGTAAACTCCGTTTGATATCGTGCGACATTTTATTGCTCGGATTGAAAGTTTGGACCCGGCCCCTTTGAAAGCAAATATCAATTAAAATATGTTAAACATGTAATTACTGAAGTTCAGTGGAATTCACATGTTTCATTAAATGTTGATGTGAATGAAAAATAAAATAAAGTTTAAATTATATATATTGTAGAATAATTTTATTTCAATTATAAGCTTACAATTATTTTGCTTTTATACTTATAGTAAGTATTTTTAAATTGTTGCACTTTTGGGATCCGGTTTGGGTCTGGTTTTGAATTTGAATAGGTTTTTGGTTTCGAATATTTAACACCATTAGTGCCAACGGAATAGGCAGAGTTGATTATTCCATACTGGTATATTCAGTGGAGGAACAAAATCAAATTTATTAACTGACGCTGACGGAGACTTCCTAATTCTCTAATGGACTCCGACATCCTCATTATGTCTGGTTATGAGAGAAACGGAACGGGAAAAGGCCGCCGAAGAATGTGAATTAAAGTGCATTCGTGTTTTCTTTCATGGTGCATACATAGCGTGGGTACAACACGTTGCACGAAATTGTGTCAAGGTTCCGTTCGCGTTATTCTTGCGTCGACTTCGGCTACGGTCGGGTTGGATTAATTCATTTGTTTTTATATACCCTATTCGCCCAACTCACCTATTTTCTATTTAAATTTTCATTAGCGCTTCTATTCTATGAGAGGATGCGAGAATCGAAGCGCATCTATTTACTTTGTAGAAAATGCAGGAGATCTTTCTCTTGTCACGAATGCATTCGCTTTCAGTCTGTAGACTTTGTAAGGCTTAAGTGGAAAGCCTTTGGAAAGCTTACAGTTTGCATGAGGTGGACGGAACACCAAAACGAAAATGCCTTCTAAACATTTACATTGAATTTATTATTTCATCTTTTGTATTTAATTTTTTTTTACTAACAGTTGCATTCTGCTGGTGTGGAAATATGTTTTACAAGCACTTTTTAGTCATTGAGAATATATGGACAGGAATTGACATAAATATATGGTACCTATGGTACCTATAATAGGCACTAATACTGAAGTAAATTTAGCAAGTACGCCGAAAATGTTGAAAGGAGTCGTCAGTATCGGCAGAAAAAAATTTCATCTAAAACATTTGTTTAGTATTTCGCAGAAAACAAATTGAATCTAAAACATTTCTGTTTTATTTTACATAAATAAAATTATAATTAGGCCGTTAACTCTTTGAGTAACTATCCATCAATAAGTCCCTTCAATAAGACTCCACTGTCGATTACCAAAGATGAACCCGTGATACCCCGCGCTTTATCGCTCGCTAAATAAAGCACTAAATCGGCCACTTCACTTGGTTCGATTATTTTGTTGAGCAGTGTTCCTCTCAATAGTGTGTCCCGCAATTGTTCTTGCTGCTCTGCTGTGAGGCCCACAGCCTCCATGAAATTAGTCTTAACCGGGCCGGGGTTAACTGAATTTACTCTCACTCCGTAAGGTTCTAATTCAAGTGCGGCGCATTTAGTGAACTGATCAAGACCGGCTTTAGACGTGCAGTACTGAGAGTTAACTCTGAAACAAATACTTGAGGACCCAATGCTTGATATGTTAATGATATTGCCCTTCGTTTCAAGCAAATGCGGCAAAGAGAGGTGCGAAATAAGCATAACTGCGCGGAGGTTAACTTTCATTATTTTGTCGAATACCGTGATGGCCCCTTCAGAAAGTATGCTCTCGGCACCAGCTACTCCCGCGTTATTAATCACAATATCCAACTTTCCAAAGTGTTCTATTATAATTGTAAAAACTCTTTTGACATCAGCGTCAACGGTCACATCGGCCACAATTACCAAAGGATTGCCACCAGCTTCACTGCACTTTTGAGCAACGCCATTCATTTTAATCTCATTCCTACCAACTAGCACGACGCTAGCACTTTCCGAACTAAACTTAACGGATATTTCAGCTCCAATTCCAGAGCCGGCGCCGGTCACAAGAACTACTTTTTCACTAAAACTCATTCTAGCCACTATTTTCACGTAACTGTAGGGTACGATGAAAGATCTTTTGAGTTTATTTGAAGCAAATAACTAAAGTGATTCCCTAGTTTAAATCGATTTAGTTGCACCAGCGAATAGTAACAACCGACTGCGTTGAATATTCTCTAACAAATAATGTTTCTTGGGGTGGAGCTTGAACATTGAGAAACCATGACAATTTTATCTCACTCTAAGACTTTAAATCTTATTAATTAAAAACTCATAACTATGTCATGATATGTCGGCAGGATTGTTTGTTTCATGACCAAGGGCAAAGGTTATCTATTCAAGAAGATAATTCTAAATAGCGGTATCACCGCGAAAATTAGGACTTTCAGATATATTTTGCTATAAGCCCGAACACGATATCTCATTAGAGATAGTGTCTTCCAAGATAAATGACAAATAAATATTTATTCTTCTAAATAATAATTGAATGATCTATTTATAAATAATTATTTCTTGATTAATTTTAAAATTTTAAGACCGCTTGAAATTACATTATATTGGTTTAAGAAAATGAAATAAAAATTTTCAGTTAAATTTAAATATCTTGTTCTATGGCATGTGAGGAGGAGAAATGAACAAGTAAATAATCAAAAACTAGATATGTACAAGACAGACTAGACGAACGGTACAGTAACATTCGCAACATATATAAAAACGGAAAATAAAAATCATGTCTGCGAGCCCCACTTAAATATTTTTTATTCAGTTTTTTAGTATTTGTTGTTATAGCGACAACAGACATACATCATCTGTGAAAATTTCAACTATCTATGTATTATGGTTCATAAGATACAGCTCGGTGACAAACGGACAGACAGATAGACAGACAGCGGGGTCTTCGTATATAGTTCCGTTTTACCCTTTGGGTACGGGAACCCTAAAAATGCAAAAAACATTTTAAAACAAAAAATTTCCCGGCAAAATCATCATCGTTTACATTTTCTTATAAAAATAAAATCAGTAGCACTCGCGCAATGAAAACGACTCTTAAAATTTATCTCTAATATAATCTCATTTAACAAAATTTCTTGAAGCGGTGTTTACCGACGCCAATATAATATATAATCGATTCCTTTTAAACTGAAGATGTTTAAGCATGTAAAAGAAGCTTTAAAAGAGTGGCCCATATGATTTAATAAGTACGTGCCTCGGTGCCATATTTGTGGTGTCCAATGTTTAAGTTGTACATACGTATCATTGGTGCACATATAAGAACATAATATAATGTTACTAGCTGACATGGCAAACGTTGTTTTGCCATATAACTTATTTAAAGGGTAGAAAAAAATGTTGTGGAAACCCTTAACATTTAGGGGGATGAAAAATAGATGTTGTCCGATTCTCCACCCTGGCTGATATGCACACAAAATTTCACGGAAATCTGTCGAACCATTTCGGAGGAGTTCAATTACAAACACCGTGACACGAGAATTTTATATATTAGATACCACTTAATTTTTAATATGTATACTGTATACGTTTTTTAACGCTCTTTTAATTTTTTCAACTTACAATGAGCTGGCTTATGAAGTCGCAGTTCTCAAATTGCTTCAAAATCCTATGCTGTGTATATTTTTAAAATCTGGCAACATTTATTTACTTTATCACGAAAAATATACATTGCGTATAGGCAGACTTAATGTCTACGGCGTCCACAATATTCTGTCTAGGGATTACTTTCTGTTCCCTAACCCCAAAAAAGATTTTCGAGGTTAGATTATTAGCATTTCCCTAACGATGAAGAGTTAAATTCGTGAATATTTTGCAGACAAAGAAGAAAAATATTTTTAGAGGGTATTGAAAAGTTAATTTCTTTCTTAAATAAGTATATTGAGGTGATGGGGGACTAAAATGAAAAAAAAAAAATCTGCTTATCTTTCTATCCCTCGTTAGAGCAGGAGTTTCATAGAGATTTTTTATCCTTTCATGTAGCTTGCATATGATTATTGTGTTATGCAAAATAGATATATATATAGACATCAACATTTTGATAGAAGATAACTTATTGTATTTAATGTTAAGAATACTTTCAACGCCTTCTTGTAAAAAATAGCAAAATATAATCTTCGAGCGATTCTATAATATATAAGTCTTTACGAAATTACATTGGACATGAAAGTCTATGACTCACGATTTTATTTGTTAATTTAAAACAAAAAGTCTTTTTAAATTTGTCACTATTACTCGTTTGCCCCTAGTAAAAAATAAGAATGTGTTGTTCATAAATTACTTTTCACTTGAGTTATCATAAAATAATGTTATAAATTACCTTATTGACTGTTACTATCGTTTCCTGAAGGGTTAGAAACATCGAACTTTTTCTCAGAAATGTTTTCTTAGCGATTAAGTTCCTCGGAGATGTTTTGTTGCTTTAACTGGCGGAAGTCAATTTCCTGCTTTTTCCTTGAAAGATATAAAAAGTGAATCGGCTGCAAAAATGAAAACCCGATATGAGTTATAACGTAATTTCGCTCATGTATTAAGTAATATGATAGTATCATTACCGTTCGATATAAGAACTTTTGTATAAAAAAGAATTTAAGATGTAATGAAAAAGAAGAACAACATTTTCACTGTGGTAGTGCTAGGCTCTTGTAGTACAGCTCTCTGTTGCACGAACGGGCAGTCTCGTCCGGGGAAATACGTGTGCCACGTTTTCATATAATACCAGTATGAAATAGAAATATTATACTTTGGCGTTTCGTTTAGTGTGTGTGGTAGTCGGGACCAACTTAATTCAAGAGTCGGCAACGCAGCTGCAACCCCTGAGGTGTTGTCGATATCCAGGGACAGCGGTCATCAATTATTATAGGGTAAACCACCTAGACACAAAAACAAACACACCACAAACAACAAACGGCCAGGTACGTCCGAGGAAGAAGAAGATCGGCTTGAAGCGGAAGTACTTCTGCGTTTCGTCTGGTGTATGTGGTAAGCAGGGCCCACTTAGTTATAAGGTGACAACGTATTTGCGACCCCACGGGTGTTGCTTATATCCTTGGGCGGCGGTTATAGCTTAACATCAGGTGAACCACCACTTCGTTGGCACTTTCACACGTAAAAAAAATACTTACCATCTTTTCACATGAAAATAACACATTCATACCTGTTACCGTTAAATAATAAGTTTTTTACTTCTTTCCTTAGTATTTTTTGCTTTGTATGTGAATAAATCTTCCTTATGACATTTTTCGCTGTATATTCTTTTTCAATTCACGCAAAAGTCAATTAACAAATTAATGGAATTTGTTTACTGTTAATTTATATATTTATGTTTTATGCTCAAATACAGAAGAAGTAAAGAATTTGTAAAGTCAATTAACAAATTAATGGAATTTGTTTACTGTTAATTTATATATTTATGTTTTATGCTCAAATACAGAAGAAGTAAAGAATTTGTAAAAAGTCGCAAGGAACCACGCTGACGAAATGTATTATTCGTAAGATAGGTAAATATGGATTCTTCTTCTCTACATTAAAGTCTTCAATTTTCGTGTATCGCTGTTCATCTCCTGACCTGTCACTACAAGTCAATAAGGTTTATTTCATTTTCCTCTCAACAATGTCAATATTGACGCCAAATAGCTTTTCAGGCTCCCACCGTTCTGGAATAAAACTTGTTAAGGAGTCATTGTTGCTAGTTCTTCTTCCAGACATGTATTAACATGTATTATCTATGTTAAAATTGGTATTAGCAGTGCATAATTAATAATTTTTCGCAAAGTATTGTATTTAGCCTAACGTTTATTTTGCTCTGAACTGAAAAATTAAAAAGTTGCGATATAATTTCAACAATATTTATAGATTATATCGCGTTTCATTTTCAATTTGTTTCCCGAATTTCGAACAATCTGCAGCATTTATGGTCACGGTTAATCAGGCTATTCAATATTTGTTCAGCTAAAAGCTTTTGTTAAATAAAATTATTAAATAGTTTTGTAAAGAATTCTTTTGATTTACATATATCATGAACAAATTACATGTTCGGAACATTTTTAGAATGCGAAACTCAGAGTAGTCATTTGAACGATATTGCTAATTCATGTTAACGTTTATGATTAACGGTTTTTGTTTTAAATACACATTGAAAATCTTTGTCTTTAGATTTGTCTTAAAGATTCGTCTTCATCATGCTGAACTAATTGGATACAGCGTCTTAGAGATTTATTCAGTTCGGTCCCCGATTTATTAAGAAAGCAACTCATTACCGTAGGCCACTCGAACACTGTGTATACATACGTGAAAGGACGCTCCAAGTTATTAAGCTGCTTCTTAAAAGTGCAACCCGCGAAACCCTTTATGAAGAAGTCTCATATCTCGAGGCATGCTTTTAAAACCCATGCCGTAAGAACTGAATACGTCCTCTGCTATTTTCTTAGAGCCCGTACGTCCGGGCATTCAAGGCACGACAGACGACAAAAGGGAACTTAAAACGCTGGTAAAATATGTAAAATGAAAAACGAAAGACCGACTCCATAGAAGAAAAGTGGTATGGGGGAAACTTTCAATTTATTTTCTTTATGCCACAGACAAAGAAGTAATTAGAACCTTATTAATTTAACAATGAAGTATCTTAAGTAAGTATCATAAATAAATACACTTTCACGTCTACCGCAAATTCAATGATATCAGCTAAAGAAATGATTTCTTTGAGTCACTATTAATAATAATTTTTGAGTGACTTTTAATTTCAATTGGTTGCAAAAAAACTATAAATGATTCATTTATTTATTAATTTATTTAAACTTTGTGCACAAAAAAATTACAAAGGCTAATATTTAAATCAATACACGCGAGTACGCGTGTCATATAATGAAACGTGATTACGTCTTCATCCCCTATGAGTTTGCAGATATGTCACTAACCTTCTAAAAGGACCAGGTCCGAAAACATCATTCACCAGATAAGACGCAAAAGGATGTGTGACACCTCGCACTTGTGTTTAGAGAGGCTGTAATAAGTCCTTCAGCCTGTCTTTAGAGAGGTTCTCTATTCGTGCAACAGTAGATTTTGCTCAATATTCCTATGGTGTTTTATTAACAGATTGGCGTGACATGAAAATCTAAGTAAGCCGATGAAATATAAAGCAAAGCTTCCGTTTCCCAATTCAGGGTCAGCATCCGGGGCAAATTAATTTCCTAAGCGCAATTTCGTTTAATGGCGTTGTTTATTTACTCTCGCGGTTGTTGTTGTTATTTTCGTAATTTTAATATTACGAGTACGTCAAAAAGTATTCATTTGCATGTTTTATACAAATATAGTAACTTTATAGAAGTATAGCCTATCTTTTTTTAAAATATACTCCCTCTCTCTTATAATGATTTTTAATGAGTCGGAAAATTTTGAAGAAACTCCATAACCTTCACCTTTTATATTTTCTCATAGGATAGTTGCGTCTCCAGTGATACAGTTAAATAATATTTGTAAATAAGCGCTGTGCAACCGATACAAATTTTCATCATAACGAGGTCAAAATAATTGAAAGAAGAAGAACAAAAAGATTTAATATAGTTTTAAATTTATATCTGTTGTGCTTTGTATGTGGGATGTGTATTAAGTTGTGATTTGATTAAAAAATTGGCTAGGATCGCGAGGAAAAATATAATGACTTTCTTAGAATAGAGGTTGAACTAATCTAAGTATATATATATATATATATATATATATAAAAGATTTCCACCGATAATTGACTCGTCACGATATATCTGAAACCATAAGGCGTAAAGACTTTGGTAGGAATATTCCTTTCGCCGAGTAGAGGTCAGCTAAGAACGGATTTTACGAAATTCCACAAAACGAGGTTTGCCGGATCAGCTGTTAAATTATATAGTACCCGAAGGACCGAGCTTTGCTCGGTTTGTTTTTTTTTTGGTAAATCGTGTATTTTGGAAATTACATTTAGATACAAATTACTGAGTAATGAAATATGCATAATATAAGAAAATATGAACTGATGTTATTCACAAAAGAAAGAACTTTAAAAAAAAAAGGAAAAAAATAACAAAATAACAAATCGACAAAAAATTAAAAATAAAGAAAGCAATGATGTGGAATCGAAAAAAAAGTAAAAATATAAATGTGTAAATGATCGTGACGCGAACCACGGCCGTCTGTTTTGGGGCCGCCCGATTACCGACCGAGCTATTTTGACATTTTCTCTTGCGGCGAAATTTACCGTCATATTCGAATCATATTTTTCATTCCCTGAAAACAGGGATAAAAGGACATTTTCTAAAAATGAAACCTAGCTAGATCGATTTTTCGCCCCCGAATCTATGCACATACTAAATTTCATGAAAATTTATTCGTTATTAATAAGGAAAGTCGCTATTAGTAAAAGTTAAATTAACCATACATAAGTAGCTATGTTATTAATGTGTGATAATATTTCCTCACATGTTTTAAATCATGTTATTTAACAGGCAAATGTTTTCGAAGTATGTATTCTGTTCTGGTCTCGTAAGTATGTTATATGTTTTCTTCGAAACATTTCCAAGTAGCGCAATCGAATTTAAACAAATCCGAGATAAAGCTTTTAGTTATGAATTTATTATTTATTCAGAAGATTTTGTGTATTTCATATAAAAAAAGTCATTAAATTCATTTTATAATCGGTCGGATTATGTAACATCTATTAAGGTACATAATATTTAAATTTATCTCTTTCTTTGTCCCTACTGAATGTGTTTTATTGTTAACATGACATTGCGTTATATTCAATCATACTTATTTAAGAGCTATTTACTTTCACCTTTAAATTTTCTCATCTCGAACCTTATACATATCCATGTCTACTACAGACAGACTGTTATCTGCTTTTGATCCGATAGAAAACTGATCGAAACAAGGAATATCTAATGTACTCGTACAGCTTTTGCTTATTTAACACTTAATTTGTTTTCCTATGTAGCATTAACATCAAAGTAACTGTATTGCTATATTTTAAAATATTTCAACAATGTATTGTAAAAAATTTGAAATATGTTTATTACCCTGCAATACTTAATAATTTTCTTATGCAAATCGCAAGTAACGTTTCACCTCGCAAATATAGTTGAACCTTAAAGTTACCCTAAAGTGTTTTTGTACAAATTATCAACAAGTACCCTGAAAAACGTGAGGTGAATGCTAAGGATTCAATTTGTTTGTTGGAAAATTTAATTTAACCCGAACATTGCCGAATTATTCTGGAGCAGTAGTTGTTTGGAGGAAGCAACGCACGCACCTTTCTTAGCAACAAATTTGCGTATAGTTTTGGCCGCTCTAATCTTGTTCTGTAAAGGTGAAATTGGATTACTCAATTTAGCTATCGTAGGTGCTATTACTGCACGGGACGATTTGCATGATCTTTTATCTAGTGAGAATTTGTATTCTGCAAAACGTCTCCACCGGATACCGCTATGCTAAGTAGATGATATCCTTTTAAAATAAAATAATAAATATATAAAGAAATAGCCTTAAGAGAGGCTAAAAAGATAATCCAATTATATGAATACTGGCAACAGAATTCTGAATACGGTGACATTTTTGTGGTGCGAAAAATTAGACGTTATTAAGAAATGTTCTGTTGCAAATCATATTGATGTTCGAGATTTCTATTTTAATATTTAAAAAAAAAATACGTGTAAAGTTGCCAAGCATGCAGGCGGTTCACCTGATGTTAAGTGAATACCGCCGCCCATTGATATCTGCTACACCCGAGGGTTGCAAATGTGTTGTCAACCTTTTGAAGTTTCGGCTCCGGCTACCTCACTCACCAGATGAAACGCGAAAGTATTATTCTACCACTTGACGCCGGTCTTCTGTGAGGTCGTGGTACTTACCCGAACGAGCCTGCCCATTCGTGCAACCGCCGAGGCTGCTGCGTGGCCTTACCACAGGTACAAAGTTGGTTATACAATATAAAAGTGAATAATAAAAATAACAAATTAATAAATATTTTAGGACACATTTTTACACACCGTTCTCTAGCCCCAAAATAAGCAACGCTTTTTAACTAGATCACTGATAAACCTACTTAAACATACTAACAGACTAAAAAACACTATGTTCATCGCACAAAATTTTTCCAATAATGGGAATCGAATCCACACCCTGTGGCGCAGGAGGCAGGTACAGTACCCACTACGCCATTCAGGTCGTCGAAATAAGAATGTTTAGAAATGAGAATTAAAATTCAGTGATTTTTTTTAATGCTAGTAATTTAATATTTTACCCATATCTCAACAATTTAAATGTACTTTTATTGTATCTTATGTGTTTGGTTTAAAATACTAATGGTTTCTTTTAACTTTTGACTTGGAACTTTTACAAAATTTGTGCGAGGCATAGAATCGGAAATTTACATTTATCATTTTGGACAAAAACACAATTAAATAGCTGAAAAATGTAATCTATTTGTTACGAATAGAAAACACTTTCTAAATAATAACTTTTTTCAACAAACTTTTTTCAAACTACAAAGATGCCAGTTAAATATTGGAAACATTGCTATTAAACTAAATCGGGACACTTAAACACGAATAGTTGTCGATTGGTAAAATTTTAGCACGTTCAGGCAGTTTATTGCTGTTTTATAACGTGCAATTTTTAGTACTTGACGACGAATTTGTAGTTTCTTCTCTTTAGAGCGATCATTTATCAGTACATTTCGCAAAAGAAGAAATTACCAACATAAGTCATGGTAGAATTCATTATTTAGTACGATACATAAGTTAACATCTAATTGAAAAGGAGTAAAATCAGAATATGAATTCTATTGGCATTCAAAGTTTTAAATGGCCCAATGAAAACTGTGCCCACAAATTTGTTGCAGACTACGAAGATTACTTTAATAACAGTTGTATGTTTTAATCGCACAAATAGTTTTTGAATTTCAATGAAGCTTTATTAAAGGGCTTGTTTCGTTCGTATAAATAATGACATATTCAAGTCTCTTTATTGTAAGTTATCTTTTTCATAGATATTCGCCCTAATGTATGCAATCTAAAAGAATAAAGCCCCGAGAATTGCTAGTTATACAAAGTCACAAATCATCTGTCATAACAAAGGTATAAACCCTCGCTTTTATTTTCTATAAAATGTTTAAGTTTTCATTCGATCTTGTTCGCTGAACATTTATATTTTTTTAGGGTTCCGTACCAAAAAGGTAAAACGGGACCCTATTATTAAGACTCCGCTGTCTGTCTGTCCGTCTGTCATCAGGCTGTACTTGGCTGATAGACAGTTGAAATTTTGACAAATGATGTATTTCTGTTACCGCTATAATAACAAACACTAAAAAACAGAATTAAAAAATATTTATGTGGGGATCCCATACAACCGACATGATTTTTTTGCCGTTTTTATAGATGATGGTAAGGAGCCCTTCGAGCGAGGTTTTTTATTGTTGACAACGCATCTGCAACCTATCAGATACTGTAAATGTCCTTGGTACGGCCCAACCTTTAACACTAACGAGACCAGGGCTGGATTTAAGGGAGGGCAACCAGGGCTGCTGCCCCGGGGCCCCCACAATAGAGGGGGAAAGAGGGGCCCCCACAATAGAGACTTCGGAAAAAAATTCAAATTTAGACTAGTAAACACTAGTAAACAAATTTTCATTTCATACTTTTTCGCGGTTTACCTTTAACTAAAATATTAAATATTATCTAAAATTTAATTTTAGATAATTCTTTTTTCCCATTATATTTATATGATAATAATAAAAAATCTATACTTGGTTTCACAATAAATTATTTATTGGAAAACTCGACTGAAAAAATACATTAATTTTATTTGGAAAATAATTTGGGGCCAAGGGGCCTCCACTCCTTTGTTGCCCCGAGGCCTCCAGACCTATAAATCCGGCCCTGAACGAGACATGCGAACAGTTGATGCTGAAAGAATATGTGAAATTGTAAAATAGTTGCGCATTTTATCGCGTTTAATTACAATTTATTTTTTGCATTACGCCATCATTGGTGTCCCGTATTCGTGGTATAATTACACGAAACGAAGCAACTTATTGACCCAAACCTGTTATTTGATAGACAAAGTAATAACTGCTTGGTCTAAAAATAAAAATCAAACACGAAATTAGAATTTACTTAATGAAACACGTATTACTTCCACAGTTTTAGACTAAGCGGCGATTGTCGTCGTATTTTTGAAAATAGCTTAGATGTCCATTCGTGCGGCTGTCATTTAATTAGTTGGTCCGATAGATCGTATAGGTAACGACGCAATATAAAATAAAATTGCTTAGAAAAGCGTACATCGACAGACCCGCATGTCACAGTTCAAGCAACACAGTTATATACAGTGTTTAGGCAAAACGAATGACATTTAGTATTTAATTTGAATGTATTTACTCAATCAGTCGCCTATTTTCCGAAATTCAACAGCAGTAGATTTAACATCAAATTTATATTTAATTAATTATTTTTCGCAAGACTTATTCAGTTAATTTCAAATTTCAAATCGGCAATCCGAGAGAATAATCTTTTTACCCCATGAAATTGCTTATAGTATGACTTAAAAATTAGTTTTGTTATGATTATTTTTATTTTGTGCAAGATTTAAGATAAATTTTAAATGTGTTTTATAGATAACAGCTTCTCGATTAAATATGAATTTTAACATGTTATTTGAGTGTACTATAAGTACTACGAGTGCAAAGTTGCTTCCTAGATTCCACAAATAGTGGAAATTTGTTGAGATTTTTGCCCCGTCAGGATGTTGGACAGTTAACTAGAGCATAGGAGTATCGCGAATTTTTTGGTATTAACGTCGCATTTACATTAATGTTTAACTCTAAATAATATTTATTCTATGTATTTATAGCACGAAGAACATATTGTACACTAGCTTTTCGCCCGTGGCTCCGCCCTCGTGTACCTACTACATTTTATATAGTGCTTAAAAAGTAGGTACCTACGGATCCCTTTGTGCGCGAGACTGACTCGCACTTGGACGATTTTTTTTTAACTTACAGTCATCATCATTTTACAGAACATAATATATAGTTAACTATAGCTTCGTCCAATTCAACTGAGCATAGATGCATCATTCATCTGCAAAGATATAGCATTTTGTCGCATTAATATTCAATGTAGTTATTTAAGTTGATATTACTTTTTTATTTATGAACCGATTTAGATAAAATAAATCTAAGTGAAGCTTACTACAATGCATTAGTGAAAGTTGCACCCAAATCGGTTAAGCCGATTCTGAGATTAGCGCGCACAAACGCACAGACAAACAAACAAAAAAATTTCTGCCCTTCTCTTTAAACACTAACTATTTTAAAACAAATCTCACACTCATGTTCACGCAATATTTGAAGGGATTTTTGGGTGGAATTAAAGGGATCCGATGTTTTCGCTACAAGTTATTAATCAGGGTAGTAATAATTATAATATGGGTTAACTTAAATTATCCATCAAATATGATTTCATGTATAAAATTGACAAAGTTTTTAAATATTTTGCATAATAAAAGTGACCGCTCCTATATGTATTCATATGTAAATGATTTCTATTTTTTGTGTATCCTAATTATGTAAATACGCTGTCTGTAATCGATTAACTTCTGGATTACTTAACCGATTGAGGTCACATTCACAGAATATGTTTATGCTTTAGGGTCGTGTTTAATGACTATGTTAAAATTTATAATAAACAACCATTTAACGGAAATGGTAGGACCTTGTCGGCTATACGAACTAGCAATATATTATGAAAATATTATGGAAACAATCACATAATATTTTATATTATTGTTTACATTTAAATAACAAAAGTTTTGAAGCCATTTTATTTGAGGTTCATTAATGCATCTTCCAAAGAAATCTTGGGGACGGGAAAAGATATAGCCACTCTTTAATTGCGTTTTAACGGCTTTATCGAATTGGAAATCTTTCTGTGTAATGAGCGAGCTAAGTTGCAGTTGAAAGGTTCCCTACCCATTATCTATAAAAACTAATTATGTGTGTTGTATAGGAAGTTCCACTTAAATATTTTTATTCTGTTATTTAGTATTTATTGTTATAGCGGCAACAGAAATACATCATCTGTGAAAGTGTCAACTATCACGGTTCATAAGATACAGCCTGGTGACAGACGGACAGACAGCGGAGTCTTAGTAATAGGGTCCCGCTTTACCCTTTGGATACGGAACCCTTAAAAGTGGTATCAATTGAAGATCTAATGAGTAAGGTATAAGTTGTGTCATTATGTGGACGGCCGTTGTCGTAAGAAGGGAGGGGCCTAAAGCAATTGAAACAACTCAACTTTTTTGAAAAAGAGCTGGTCCATCATTATCTCCAATCCTTAATAATACACCTTGTTTAGCCAGGTCTCAAGTAACTTCCGTGGGATTTGCCAATGTCACCCAGATAAGATTGACACCGGGAAACCGCTGCGGACCAAAACTGGCAGAAGTAGAAGGATTGTGAGGAGGAGAAGGAAGTGGATTCTGGAACGGCAAGACGGTTCTTGGTTGCTTCCACTATCCCTCTGTCTGAGACGGAAGAGGATCCGCTCTTTGACAAATTTTTGCGCGGCGTATGGAAGGTTATTAATGAAACGGGACATTAGACTCGCGCGGTTTGTTTATCAAGTGCACTCAGCTACTGCCGATACCAGATGATCTCAGTGTATCGTTTCGCGGCCTGCAACAGAGGTGAAGTTGCTTTTTTAGGGACGTTCGATGCGCCCAAGAGGAATAGAGATGATAGACGACATAAAGCGAAGATGGCAGGGGTCCGCAGTGAGCTGTCAACCTGCGTATGCAACAGCTAGACGTGACTTCGGCTCCTCGCCACTCAAGTGAATGAGAGCTGATGTGATGGTCAATAATTGAAGCGGTAGGGACCACCACCAGATTGGAGGCCAGACTATTGCCAGAGAAGCAACTTTACGCGCCACTGGCCGCAGAAAGTCGGATGGCTCCATTGTACACGACCACCATAAACCGGCGGCTCCTGGGACAGTGACAAGCGCAACCAAAGTGGCGACATCAGCCCACAATTTGACTTATATGCGCTATGTCAATCCCTTAAGTCAAAATCTCATAAATCCTCCCATAAATAAAAATGTTTCAATATGTTTAGGCTGTAGAGTGTGCGGACGAATAAGACATATAAAATGATTATAATATGATTCTGTAATAGTAATATTTTTATTTAATAATATTTTCTCTGTATGAACATAGAGAAAATATTATTAAATAAAAATATTAATCTTCATTCTAGTAAGTCTGCAATACACGATTGTTGGCTGTATCCGGAGTAATCAATTAGCACTTAAAACTTCGTTCATCTGCGAGATTCAGTCTAATTAACTTACAAATAAAGACTACACTTGACAAATAAGCTGTTTGATAAATTGTAAATGAAGTATCTACGTGTAACTCTCCTTCTGTACGATGAATAATCCAGTACGTTTTTAAAAAATAAGCCACATCGCATTAAGATTATTTGTTTGTGAAAGCATGCTATCAAAACATGGAATTATTAAAGGCTTAACGATTATATCCAGACATAACATTTATCCATGAATATATTACACTGAATTTAAATTCACGAGGCTGCCACTCGAGAAAGGTTCTCGAGTGGCAGCCTCGTACTGGCCATCCCAGTGTAGGACGACCCCCCACTAGATGGAGTGACGACCTGTGCAAATGTGCGGGAAGTCGATGGATGCAGGTGGCTCAGGATCGTACTACGTGGCAGTCTATGGGGGAGTTCAGCAGTGGACTCAAACAGGCTGAAATAATGATGATGATGATGAATTTAAATTTCTCGAAAGCAATGTTTATTTACGAAAACTTGCATAGTTCTTATAATTATGTGAGATGGTGGTATGTGAATAGGCATTCACCAGATCGAGGTTGAGATGAGCTAATATTAAGAGGATAATACCAAAAAGTAAAAATACTTCCAGTACAGACCGGTCACCAAGGATTTCGTAGTGCTACCCCTGACGAGCCTGCCCATTCGTATAGCAGCAGAGGCTGTTGCGTAGCTCTACCACTTAAAGCGGTAGTACCAATATTTATATTTTTGACACATTTTTAGACAACATTTTGTAGTCACAAACTATGCAAGGCTTGTACTATGGTTACTATATAACTGATAAACATACCTAAACATACTTTTTTTTAAATAAATACACATACAAGTATTTATGTATAAATATATTAACAAGCAGATACTGGAAAAACACTATGTTGATTACACAAGATTTTTCCAGTATCTCACACCCTTAGGCACAATAGGCAATTCATCAATATTTTATATCATACATCTCTAGGTAGTAATTTGTGTATTAAAATGATTACTGGGCTACTTGACCTTGATCTTTGTTCCAGGGCAAACCAAGTAAGGTAATAATTTTAGGACCACGTGGTTTTGCAAATGTCCTGGATATGCCTTTATTTCGTTACGAAGACATCCGATAACACTATTCTGCATCGAAATAAAGAAGAATCACGTAAGTCGCATCATAAATCTCCTCGTAAACGGTCTACATACATCGAAAAAAAATTTACCAATCGAATTGAAAACACTATGGTTTTTTATTGATCTTTATATCTAATACTAGCTGCTGCCCGCGACTACGTCCGCGCAGAATAGGCAGAAGGCGTAACATTCAGACAGAAAGACAGATATACATAAAATATGTATATAAATTATGGCCTATGTCTTATTCTGATGTATAAGCTATATTATTGTAAAGTTTCATTAAAATCCATTTAGTAGTATTTGCCTGAAAGAGTAACAAACATCCATACATACAAACTTTCGCGTTTATAATATTAGTAAGGATATATCTTTATCGCAAAGAAAGCGAAGGATTGATAAATCCTTCATAAAGTAATAAAGCTCATTATATGGCAATTCGAGGGTTTAATTCAGTAGTCGCAATCACCGTCGATTGTCAACCATCATCATCAAATTACAGTAATAAAACCGACTACGAAGTAATTTTTAAGCGTGATTTTTAATTTATAATATTAAATTACTTTTTCTGACGTTTAACAAACGATAGACGATGTAAACCTAAATAAAAGTGTTTCGTGTAAACAAATATTTGTGAAATCGGCGTCAGTTTAAGCGCCCGCGATGTACATTTGCACAAAGTCGCTTATTTGTATGGAAGTTGTAACCTTTTCCTAGCGCCACTGAGGGAAGAATGCCAAGTGCTGCCGCGCTGCGAATTCATCAAATGAATGAATGATACAAAAGTGTCATATGAATGTCTGGATGCTTTTCCAGCGGTCGTTTTGATCTTGCAGTATTTCTCTCTCCATCATGTAACATAATAACATCACACAATACGTATACATTTTCTAAAAGCAGTATATGTCCCTCTTCTTTAGAAACTGTCTTAAAGTTATTTCATGTGCGTTATTTAGAGGTAATATCTATTAAGATTCATGTTACATTGACCATGTATTTGGAATGGCAATATTTTATTGATATTGTGAAATCGATAAAACATATTTGAAAGCGATGTGCATATTAACATATATGCCTCTTTCAACATTTTTGCGTAGAACCTGAGATTAAGAGGCCAGATCAGAAGGCTAGTATGAAGTAGAAATATTTAACTATTACATACGTATGGTAACGGGGGCCCACTATTTTAAATGTTGACAACGTATGTTATATGTAGGTAGTATCTACAATTCTACGAACAATGTTCACAGGTTGTGGTCATCGTTTAATATCAGGTAAACCACGTGCTCGCTTGTCGAATTCACACATAAAAAATAATATTAAAGAAAACGTCATATTGAAAGTGAACATATCACAAAATTCAATGGAAACAAGATATTTTGTTCGAGACTAATTAAGCCTAATTAATGATATAAACAATTACTTGTTTATATCATCAATTTAAAATTTATTTATTTTTGCAACACGTAATTCTCTCATAAAAGAAAACTGTCGTTCATTACAAATATAAACATATTTCTATGAATTCTAATTGCTTACGACCTATTCAATCTTTTAGATTGAAATGAACTTGACAATTCATTACATGACTTTAACAAAGGAATTAAAGCATTTATTTCGAACGTAAACACTCGAAGGAGTGACGTATCTTGCCTATTGAATCTCGATATGGGAGTGCCGTTCTTTCTTTTACTTTAAAAGACCTATATGTTGTTCTATATCGAAGGTTGTATATTATAAAAAAAACTGTAAAAGTTTACATAGAGCCCATATAAATACCTGCATCGATAATGACGTTTGCTTTAAAATTGTTTGTGCAATGATTTACTTCTTTCACAACGAACTCACTGATATAAGCTTCGGAATAAAAGATGTATTGTCATATTCATAACAATCCCAACAAAAAGATCTGTGACCAATAAAAACTACATAAAGTGTCCAAAGCAGCGGTCGCTAGCAATTCGTTCCCATTGCGAAACACTTCTATGTCCTTCGCGGAAATAAAAATGACATTTCTTTAGTCGTTCCTTCCACTCGTTCGCACATGTTGCGCCTATACACTATAATATTAACTGCGTTTGATCCTCAAGTACCACATCCGACTCCTAAAGTAACTTTTCCACGATCTAGAAATACATAGATCACATTATCTGATAAGATGAATGTTTTGTAATCTCCGTACTGAAAACGTAACTTCAATGAACATAACGTAATAGGCGTAGGTATTTAATTAAAAAAAATAATTACATACGACTATTCTATTATTCTTCATAAAAATGTAATAATAACACCATTTTTTTAGATGAGAGCTTACAGATAATGCAATAAAAACTGATTTTCAGCAATGAACGTAAATATCGAAATCTGCAATCGCCATTGGCCGTCGATGATTTTAAAATAAATTATTTTATTGTCAAAATAAATTAGATAACAATACCTATATGGGAGATTGTTTCTTTTTTAATTTAGTGAAACTGTTACAAATGTACATTAAGATCGAAAGCGTTGTGTAATAATACAACGCTTTCGATCTTAATGGAGATTGTGAATACCCCCGGGGGATTCCCTCCATTGTATTATGTTGCACACCTGTAATTTATGGATTGGATAGCAACAACAAGTCCGCGACACGAAGGATAGGTAATAATTCTGATACAATTTTAAGCTATTATTTACTTGAATTACATTTTAGGACATCATGACTTATCAGGACAACAATCAATTCATCGTACACCAAGTTGAATTTCATCTGTGAAGCCATAAAAACCAAATCATATTTCAATTGTGTATCAAGTAAATAGTCTTCCAATGAGTTTAAACACACCATCAGATTGTACGTCGCAATTTTGGACACTCGCCGCTCTAGTTATCGTTTCGCATTTACTAATTAACGTTGTTAATATTTATTTGTAGTATTTTCATTTCGTGAAAATTGGAACTTATGAGACCATTTTAACTTAAAACTTAAGTGAAAAGAATAACCCTACGTTACCATTTAGAGAACTTTCTTTTGTGTTTAAACTGTATCCTTGTTTTATTATGAAACTTTACCTAAACAAATCTAAGTGAAATATTATTAAAATTCAAAACTCGAAACAAAACAAGAGCTCTCCAATATTGTTGTGTCATTGATTTTAATAGAATACCAATCCATAGGTCTATCTATCAGACATTAACGAGAAATTTTCTTCTTTTCTTAGTGATTACTTTAAAAAAATGCTTCTTTGAAATTATCTTAAAGTTGTCCTTATAGAAGATAACTTCATTATTATTCTTATATAAAAGAAATAGCGATATAAATAGTTGTAAAAACAGCCTTTATTAAAATATTGCTTAAACACGTGCACGTTGCTTCATTTTGACATTTATTTTATTTCATAAACCATGAATTGTATAGTCATAAAACTATTTGAATAATAAACAAATTAGTGAGCACAACGCTCCTACAGAGGTTTTCCTTATGGACTTTGAATAATAGAGGAAGCGTTAAAAAACTTTTATTTCCTCAGTTCAAACAGTGCTTTTTTATATTTATTTATGAATTAAAATATTACTCACATATTATAAGCATACTTGTCTAAGATACACAATCTAGAAGATAGGCCATTTATTCTGGGGATGTTAGGTAACATAACGCGGCCTGTCCTAGGTGTCTGGGCTAGAGTCATTACTTTTATCTTACTATTATAAACAACCCCGTATAAATTTATTCTCATATTAATTGATATAAAATTATTAAAAATAAAATCGTACTTACAAAGCTGAAATCTTTTAACGCGTCTTTTAAATATAACAGCGACGTTGATTACAAGTCCCACTCAATTAATACCAATTTGACACTGATAAACACATATAAATAGCACTTATGATAGTTTGATGGTGTATGAAAAGTCTCATCGGTGTGATCGCTCGACTAGTGGTTACTTAACCACTCCATTTATAACCGTGAGAGAACGGACGCTGTACGGACTCACCGCGACTACTTTCAGGCAACTGAAGGCTGGACTGAGCTGAAGCCTACGGGAAAATATCAAGCCTCGACCGGGAATTCGTATGAAAATAGACACAGCGGGAGCAAAGTTTTGTATGTCTCGCTCGCTCTCGCGTATGACGCATTTGATGAGTAAGAGAAGATCGGACGCCCGCGGAGCGATTACGTCACCGTTTACGGACAACTTCGAAGTGATCCGAACGCTGACGACTGTGAGGAGCTAAAGCTTCTCCGTTGAGGGCATTTCTTTGGTGCAATTCTCATTGCAAAAAGCGGATTTGATGTTATTTATTCATGTACCGCTCCGCCCACACTGTTGAATAACGGCGAACAAATTTAAAAGTGGCCATTTAGCGGGAAAATATTTTCATGGAATACGTGTTCGCATGAAATTTTACTGCATTTGTCTGGTATTGTCCGTACTTGTGAGCTCAAACCGGAAGATAAATAAAATTATGTATGTGTACATGGAAGGAGGCCTTTGCCCAACAGTGGGACACTAGTGGCTGAATACGAATACGATGTGTACAAGTAAACAAGCACTCGCGTATTTCGAATTTAACAACTAGTGCCATCACCGTTTCGAGGAGTTTGCTGCATTTCTAAATCTGACAGGTAAGCCCCAGTAACAAATACAGGTAACAGGTATTTGTTACTGGGGCAAACAAAACAGTCATTATTGTTTTTTTAGTACATATGACATAAATTTCGTAAAAAACCGTGAGCTCATGAGAGCACGCCACATTTTCCTTTCACTCAGATCTTGTTGTTTTTCCTAATCGTCAATAATTAATAATTATTTAATTATAAAAAACTTAACATATATTTAATTTTTTACAATTGATTTAATGTACACTTAAACATTATATTCCTTTTTTATAACCATTAACCATTGAACAAATTATATCTAATAAAAATATAAAATTCACGTGTCACGGTGTTTGTAATTGAACTTCTCCGAAACGGCGCGACCGATTTTCATGAAATTTTGTGTGCATATCGGCCAGGGTGGAGAATCGGACAACATCTATTTTTCATCCCCTAAATGTTAAGGGTGGTCCACCCAAACATTTTTTTCTACCCAACAAATAATTTATATGGCAAAACAACGTTTGCCAGGTCAGCTAGTTAATTATAACCAAAGCATGACACAACACAACATTATACAGCGTGTCGTTACAATCGCGACAATAAATGAACACACATATAGAGGATAACTTTTTAAAATTATTCTTTAAGCATCAATATTTACTGAGTTATTAAATTTTCCAAAACAAACAATTTTAGAACACCCTTACGTATAAAACTGTAACGTGAAGTTCATTTGTAAAGATCACAAAGCATATGAATGAATTTAAAAGAGATAAAAGATACTGTTAGATGGAGAGACTTGTCATGCGACTTTTTGGCAACGAATGAAAAAGTCTCTGAATGTATGTATTAGTCAGTTGTAGTTGTATAGGATTAATTATACAAATTTTGTTTCTTTTTTATTTAATTACTTTGTTTGAAAAATATATTTTTTTTATTATGGATTTTTTAACGTTTTATTTTTTTTATGTGTCTTCATTAATTGTCACGGTTGTAAAGACACGCTGTATAAAGTTTAAAACTTTATACAGCGTGTCGTATTTACCGAGTCGGACTCGCGCACTAATGGTTCTGTACCAATATCTATAAAAACGACCTACCAGCACTGGGTAAATTAAAATGCTGACTAGAAAACTTTGCGAATACATGATGTAATTTTTTGTACTGTTAGAATGACTTTGAACCCAACTTTCTTAGGTCCGATTTGCCTCTGGATCTGCTAAACAGGAAATGAGCCAGAAACCAGGTACAGCGGCGGGCCGATATCGACCTGAACCGCACTAGAAAGTATTTTTATTAGTGATGGGACAAAAATAAGAGGTTACCTATACTAATATTATAAAAATGAAGAGTTTGTTTGTTTACTAATTCTAGCTGATATTTGAGCTAATCTCAGGAACTACTGGTCCTATTTGAAAAATTCTTGCACTGTTAGATAGCCTATTTATTGAGGAAGGCGAAAAGCTACTTTTTAAGCAAAATATAAAATGAAGTAAATGCGGGCGGAGCCACGGGCGAAAAGCTAGTATATAATAATTGGAACGGTAGCCCGGGTTAAAAATCGCATTCGGATGGGTATGGTCTCAGTTCCCGACAGAGATCGTGACTATGCATTATGCGAAGTAATAGAAACCTCGGGAATCAAAGATTAAGTACATGCATAACACTCGTATTACCCAATTACGCACACTCTCCATGTGTTCGTGATCGGGTAATTCTTACATACTTTAATTTTCACGTCTAATATTTTAATCGGTAGAGTAACATATTTGAAACTACAAAGTAAAAACCTAGGGGAACGTATACTTTTTACCGAACTAAAAACTTATAACCTGTTATTTTTAACCGACTTCAAAAAGAAGGAGATTATTCGGATGTTTATATTTTTTTTATGTGTTCGAGCATAACTTTGGATTTGCATTCGGATTTACGTTTTTTTGTTCGGAAGGTACTCCGAAATAGTCCCTTTTAAATTTCATATAGATCTGATAATGAGTTTCGGAGATAGACGATGTTATCTACTCTTTAAATAATGACAGCAAATCAACCGAGATTCGGATTCGGCTATCGCATAAATATGTATTGCTCTGCGCAATCACACAACGTAACATCACGTTGTTACCCCCGAAAAGGCTATTCACTATAACAGAAAACGCAAAGCTATCATGTGTGCAAGCATCATTGTAAGCGTCTACTTGTCTGAATGATTAGACTTTCTCTGTAGTCAAATAATTATGCCATATAAATAGATAATTAATAAAAATTTTAAAAAGAATTTATTGGCCAACGGCCCAAATTACACAGAAGTTTAACTATAATTCTAAGCGACCGACACAATCGTTATTAATTCGGGTAGCGCTTACGCACTCTACAACGGCTGACGAGCAAGTCCCTTACACACAGACTTGGAGCTGGCGGGCTAGAGCCCGTCTTGTTTCGGGTAAAAATTAAAGTAAAGTATAAGCCTATACATGTCCCACTGCTGGGCAAAGGCCTCCTCTGTACAGATGGTATCAGGGCATAGTCCACCACGCGGCCCCACTGCGGATTGGCGGACTTCACATATCTTCGAAATATTTTTTTTGTTATTATTTCGAAAATATGCAGGTTTGCTCACGATGTTTTCCTACACTACTGAGCCCGTAATAATTCAGCACTTAAAATTGACAATTTCATTGGTGCTGGCACTGGGGATCGAACTCAGGTTGCTCGAGAATATTAAGTTAAAGGCGAGCGCCCGGACACTGAGCTCGATTACTCGGACATGTAATCTCAACCGGCAACGGCCGATCGGTTGTATCCCATGAAGAGGGCATATCCCTAAGCGCGGTAGCGGTATTAGTAGGGCAAATGTGTTCCCTGCACACGGCGAGCGCTGCTCGTTTTATAGGCCGTCGCAGTGTGCTACACCTTCTTATCTTCCAACAGTATGGTCAACAGTTCGTTTATGAGCCTCAAATTTATATATGACTTGGCTAGTAACTGACGGGCATTTGTCCATCTGTAAGGATTTTGAAATTCGAAAGAGGTCAAGACATGGAAATAAAGCATTTTAATATCAAAAATTGCAATTGAAGTACAACAACCAAATAGTACTTATATAATAACAGTTCCTTAATTAGCAAAATACAATCTCGTTTCGTCTGTGTGGTACCAGTTCTTGGCATCTTCGTTCTTCAGATTCACCATGTAACTTTCCATTGGGAATATATAAAGGTATTTTCACATCATTAGTTAATAATTCTTGTAGAACATATTTTTTCGGTGCATGTTTTTATTATTGTATATTTATGTCCGTTTATTGAATCCGTTTTTGGCTATAATTTAAGATCATAAGATGTACGTACGATGTAACAAAGAGCTGTGGATTTTGTTTAAAATAAAAAAACAATAAAAATGTAAGTAATGAAACGATTTTCACGGATTCTAAATTATAAAATCCGTAAAAACTTTCATTTAACAAAACATTCGATGACTTCGTGGCGCAGTTGCCAAGGTATTAGCTTCGGCGTCGGGGTTTGTGGGTTCGATTCCTACACGGGACAACTATTTGTGTGATCCACAGATAGTTGTTATACATCTTGGTGTTTGTCCATGTGAAATTTATTTTTGTAAAAACGTCCTTACAACACCGGATAATGTTCTCTAAAATAAGGGCGTTTTATAAAAAAAATAACCTCGAAAAATTTTAAGTAATTCTTCTTCGTTTCTTTACTTTAGTTGGCTGATCCTCAAAAAGAAACACGCACTGATTGTCTTTTGGTTTCGTTTTCGTAGCTTTCATCACCTGTGACGACGTCAAATACAGCATTAGTCACCTCCATTGAACTTTTCTATCATTTCGCGACATCGATACATGCGAAGACGTTTCTCTTCTTTGATAAAAATATGGGGAAACCATCTGAACTTCCTGACTACTAAATGGTCATGTAATATTTTTTGTAATTCTTTCACAACTTGTTGTACTAATGCCTAAGCTTACTCTGCTGGTAGGTTACGCGCATATCTTTATCTATCATGTGTCGCAGAGCACTTATGTTATCTTCAGATGTCGCTATTGGTGTACGTCCCTCAGGTTGATCATCACCGAGTGTTACGTCCACGTAATTACCGTGGTAAGGCCGCCACGCAGCAGCCTCGGCTGTTGCACGAATTGGCAGGCCCGTCCGGGTAAGTACCACGACCTCACAGAAGACCAGCGAAAAGTGGAAGTATGACAAATACTTTCGCGTTTCGTCTAGTGAGTGAGGTAGCCGGAGCCCAATTTTCAAAAGTTTGTCAACGCATATGTAACCCTCGGGTGTGACAATGTCCATGGACTTACTTAACATCAGGTGAATCGTCTGCTCGTTTGACAAATTTCGAATAAAAAAAAAACGTTTAACAAACCAACTATAGACAGTGGTACAGGATAAAGGCTTCATTATTAAATTAGATCGAAGTCTATCGTACTTTTATAGTTGAGTAAGAGCACAACAAAAATTAATAAATCATTCACCGAAAATTTTCTCGCATTAAATTAATTTTGAGGTGTAACGAGAGTTTTTGGAATTGCCACCTATTCACAAAAACAAATGACAAAATAATGTAATACATGCTGAATAAATCTAATATTTTATACTTTAGTGCTTCTATTTCCAAACATAGTGCCAGCACATTATTCGTTAGAATGGTATAAAAAGGATAGCGTAGTTAAAGCAATAAGAAAAAACGATGGCAAGTGTTTGTCATTTTAGCTTTAAATCTCGAAGTGCATCCATCTTTTTCGTACCCGTATTAAACTTATTTGCTGCCTCTTTCTTTGTTTGTCACGAAAACGTCCCAATTGGAACGTTTTCATAGCTTCACACCGGATGCGTTTACAACATACCACTTATTCCCAATATAAAATATGATTCGCACACAATAACTATCACAATAATTATCTCATCAATAACTTTGGATAAAGGACAAAACATTTTCAATACATTAAAAATATTTATTATCTGCTTATATTTAAGAAAAGTAGAAAAAACTTGACATCAAAAAGTACAAATGCTATTGTAAAAATTACAAAACAATTATAATAATATCATCATCATAAATGCATATGGAATGGTACGAGAAAATAAGTTGTTATATTAAATTTGTCTAAACATAATAGTAAAATGAAGCAAACATACAATAAAAATTACAAATTATATGTAAAATATAAATGTTATATCACCATGGACGGATATGTTCCTCAGTGTATCATATGGACGGTTTATATCACATTTTATACTTTTAACTTGTTAAGTACAAACGAATATTTCTATCAAATAAAACACTGGTAGGTAACTGAATTTGCCTACACATTCTTTGAAGATTGGTAAATACATACTTCTTACAAGCAAGTTACCTCAAATTCTAATATCTGAGACAAATCTTTATAGATTTAACGGTGGTTGGGCCACGCAGCAGCCTCGGCTGTTGCACGAATGGGCAGGCCCGTCCGGGTAAGTACCACGACATCACAGAAGACCAGCGTAAAGTGGAAGTATGACAAATACTTTCGCGTTTCGTCTGGTGAGTGAGGCAGCCGGAGCCCAATTTTCAAAAGGTTGTCAACGCATCTGTAATCTGTTATGTGTGTGTATGTCACTGAACTCCCCCTAAACGGCTGGACCGATTTTAATGATTTTTTTTGCGTCCTCAAGCCGATTCGGGAATGTTTTTTTTATTTATAAGTAGTTGGATTTAAGTTGTGTGTTCAGGAGGTCTGTTCAGTCCGCTAGTTAAAATATAAATTTAATAGGACACTAAAAAAATAGAGAAAATTGCAATAAGTATTGTTACAAATTTTGTTTCTATTAAATCCAATTATATGTTGATTAACTTAATTATTTGTTGTTTCTTCAATCCGGGATACATTTTATATGCAGTTTTCACTTACACTCATACACTATACTTTTTATGGACTTTTCTTAAGCAAAATCTTTGTAAACAATTGTTAAAATATTTTTTATGCTGAGATATTTTTAGAAAACACAAGATACATTTCTTTGACATGCCAACCCCTTCATTAAATGTCTGGAAATAATTTGCATCAAATTTCAGATTTCCACTGACAATCTTACATTTTAAAATTGTCTTAAAATAGGTAAACGGAATTAATATAAATATACAGTAATCAATAGCTTTGAATGAAAAATTATGATCTTAATTGAAAAATATTAACACATCATACATAATTCTGGTATTTCTCCAGGTAATATTTGATCATTTACATTTGCTTGTGTATATATAAGAATAATATACTTATATATATTAATCATTATGTATATACTAAGGCACAATTTGATCTTCTTGAAGTTAAATCAAAATACAATCATTGTTAAACATGTTAAAATAAGAATTGTACTAATTATAGCAGTGATGGATGCTTTTATGTTTCCAGAACTATTACACTCATCTGCCGAACAATAGCACTCTTCCCAATAGACCCCATTTGGATATACACCCCAATTACAGACACCAGTAACTCCTGTTTCAGCAACTGATGCACACCTTCTAATTACTTGGCGCCATCTACCATCCCCTATAATTAAAAATAGTAGATTTAGCGTTTTTCTGTTGCAATACTGTTAATAATGAGACAGTTCAATATTTATTTAATATAAAAAAGGAATCTAGAATATCCATTAACATACAAAGTACAATGAATAAGCCAACACCACATTCATATAACTGCCATCTACCATTTCGAATTTGCATTTTAGTAAACTACAAAAAACAGTAATTCATTAGGAGTAAAAGAATTGATTAGTCAAAATCAAAATTCATACTATAAACTATAGTACAAGTGTTGTTAAAGTCCAATAAATTTGCTATTATACCTTGTCTCGTTACAAGTTCTGTCGCATGATGATAGCTTTTGAATTTTGAATGCTGGCCACAAAAGTATTTTGCTACAATAAACTAATAGTCCGGTATCCCAGGCCCTTTTTCACCTTTTATTACCAGATTTTTTGTGAGTAGCTTCATTTTGACGAGACGCCCAACTTTTTCCTTACAACAGTTTTGGTAAACGGTACCTAACAGGGTTAGCAGAGGTGAAATATGTTGATTTGAAGTAACCAGCCTCTGGACATCAATGGAAACCTGAGCCCAGTTGTGTACCAAAACACAGTCATAACAAACCCAATAGAACGTCTTCTTCATGCCATGTTCAATAACAGACACTGGGCCAAATTTTATTGCAAATTATTTTTTTTATTAGAAGTCAAAGAGTTATGGTTTACTGTGAGTTCCAGATTTTAACAGATGGTGTGCGTAAGGTAAATTTAATGGCTGGATTAAGTAAATATGCAATAGATGGCGCTATGTTAAAAGTCAAAATAACCCAGTAGATTTGTTGCAAATTTGTGTGGGTCAACTATTTGTATAATAAAATATGGCCAATATTGATATGGGCCACATTTGAGCTGCTATAGATGACTGACCAAGCAGGTTGAAAGCTTGTGTATTTATAATTCAATAAACGGTATTAATTTCCATTACCACAGTTTGATTTTCGAGCTAACAAAAAACTTTTTTCGATAGAGAAAAATTAGTAATGAAATAATCAACACGCAGAATTATCTGCTCACTCACAGTTTTCGAGATAAAAATTATTTAAAATTTGTTATTTTCACTACGAAAGTCTGCCATTTTACTAAGTGGACTTCAAAAACTCAATATTACTCAACAGTACTGCCAATATGATAAATGTAGGTAGCGAGTGACGTCATACTCGTATCGATTGTAAAATCGATAATTTTTTTTGTAAAAAAAATTATGAGTCACAGATCCGACACAGAGCACCCCGACTCTATGTGGTCTTGTGGTCCCTACCCCTAGAGTGAACATAAAAAGGCGGAGTGTTCTGGCGAAGCACGTGGAAGAGTCAAATTTAATAATGAAATAATAATTATTAATTCATAATTAAATTTGACTCTTCCACGGCCAGAAATATGATTTTTTTTTTACATTAAACAAAAAATTAAAATTTATGAAAGGTGAATATTTCGTATGTAAAAAGAAAAATCTTCGTAATTTTAATAAAAAATTAAAGAAAAAATCACTATTAATCTTAATTAGATAAGGCTTCTTGATATATAAAAATATGCAATTACGAAAAAACCTTTCAATTTGTGTTAAATAGACTTGAAATTAATTTATACTACTTACTGACTAAAAAGATTTTATAAAATTTGTAATCGAGTTCCGAAATCGACATTAGCATATTGGCTGTATTGATATTTGAGTACCTAATCATATATTAAATTTAAAAAGATAAGTATTTCCCGCTCTTTTCAATTTCCTCTTTAATATTTGTATTTGTAATGGTGGATAATATGTACGCGTCTACTAGCACGAGTGAATTATGTACGTATTGTAATTTATATTTTATTTCTTTTTATAAAATTTTATTAGAATCTCGTTCAGTACTTTTCAATTTTTTTGTCATCGTGGTGTCTTGTAAAAAGTTTTGTTTAAAGTGTAGACAAGACGTATTTTTGATTTAATATGAAAGTTTTTAAATGTTACAATGTAATAATTAAACCAAAGACGAAGAAGCGTCAGTGTTTTTTATTAATGAGACATTACCATTTGGAAAAGTGTGCGACTTCAAATATGAATGTATTTTTAACAAAAAACTTTTAGTAGCTTTATATCTAACATGTTGTCAACAACAAAATGGAGGACTTTCTTAGTGAAAATAACGAGTTTTAAATATTTTTTTTTCTCGAAAACTATGCGCAGCCAGATAATTCTACTTGTTGTTTATTTTATAATTGATTTTTCTTTATCGAATAAAATTTTTTTGCACCTGGTAAATCAAACTGTGGTAATGGAAAATTTTACCCAATAAACTTACTATTATTCAATAATAAGGTCATTTTGAATTGGTTTAGTAAGCTACAAAGAACATACTATACATATGTTACTGTAAAAACAGACAACTCATTTATTTCAATGTGATAGAACTTGAATTGGAATATAACTAGTAGTAGGAACTAACATAATGTGTTAATTGGCCTAATGATGCTAATGCACCGTTCTGAAAATAATGAAACATTCATCACTAAAAATTTACATGCCTGGGAACTTTTTTAATGTAATTTACACTGGTCCAAAAAATGAAACAAATGAGCAAGCATGCAAGCACCTGATGATAAGTGATCACTTTTCTGATGAACACTAGCAGCATCTACATTGCCGGCCTTTTATGTACAAGAAGGCACTTGTCTTTCCTTAGTTGTAATAATCCAGAAATAATGCTGGCGGACTACTGGTTCCACAACACAATCTAACTAGATTGCAACTGCAACAACTAGTTTGTGGCTGTGAATTGTGTGAAGAACACACAGTAGTGGACCGCCAGCCATCAATGTTGTATTGTTGGTAACAAATATCGCAGTTGAATGCAGCTAAAACTTATAATACTGTGAATGTACTAACAAATAAATCCTTTTGGTCCTTGTTGAGTCAGTTTCATACAAAAAGATCCTGGCACGTGAGATTCATCGCTATTACACTCTACAGCTATATGACTATCAGTATCAAATTTTTTGTATGCTCCACATGTATCTTCTTCTTTATTTTGTGATGAAGAGCACTGGTAGCATCTTACACAACACACTGCAAGAAAACATGTATGAAAAATTATAAAAAAGTCATATCACGGTAAAAATTATTACGAAATATAAATACCTGATCGTAAGGAGCATATTAATAACAAAAAATATAAATAAGACATTATGAGAAATAAAAACACAACTGCTCAAAATTTGAAAAATTGAGACACGAAAACATCAACAACAAATTGACAATTTGACAGATTCAAATCACGAATGAAACACGCCCAAGGCAGTGTTACCAATATTAATTTGTTTTAAAAGATAAACAATTATTTTATCCAAAACAACTGAAAAATTCTCACAATATATATCTTATTAATTATATATTCGTAATAAATTGAATTTAAAGATTGTTGGTGGACATTTTATTAAAATAAACTTTTATTAAAAGCCGTGATAGCTTAATGTCTGGGCGCTCGCCCTTAATCCTTATAGAGCAATCTGAGTTCGATCCTCGGTGCTAGCAAAAATGAAATTGTTAATTTTAAGTGCTGAATTATTACGTGCTCAACGGTGAAGCAAAACATCGTGAGGAAACCTGCATATTATCGAAATAATATGAAAAAAAAATCGAAAATATGTGATGTCCGCCAATCAGTGGTGGAGCCGCGTGGTGGACTATTCCATATGTACTTAGGAGGCCTTTTCCTAGCAGTGGGACAGGTATAGGCTGATGCTTTACTTTTACTTTACCTTTTATTTATATATACAGTAGATCGACATAGCTCAAAAGTTTAGTAAGCTGAAGTCACGATGGGTCATCACAGTGTAGGCTGAGTATCCAATTGTCAGAATTGCACAATAGGTACTGCATTAAAAAAAAAAGAATACAAGTCCTGCATCACTGGGATTAGGCCTCTTAGCGCGCTCGGCTAACGTTGCTACAATGCCTACGATCGGGAGAAGCCGGGGCGTCGGTATTAATTTAATTTATGATAAAATATTGCCAAAACACGTTTAATTTAAATAATTGTAATTGCAATTGCAGGTCGGAACCCGTTTTTATTATGAACCTTAAGACCATATCCCCCATGAAAAAAAAAAGAGTGGAAGTGGTTCTCAGAATCCCTAGTACCAGATTCGCTGACACCAAATTCACATTAACTATTTACATTGTTTAAACTTAAATGTTAATTGCTCTTTTTTTTAAAATATACCTTTAAGTGTAGATTTTAGATTACGAATGACGCACAATGTATTTGTGAGTTTTGTGACATTTTTAACAAACAGGCTGTTTTACAAAGCATAAGACAGCCTGTATGTCTGTCCGTTTGTCATCGGGCTGTATAGCTGATAGTCGGATAGTTGAAATTTTCACAGAAGATTTACTTTTGTTACCGCTTAATAAATACTAAAAAACAGAAGAAAAATTATTTCAGTGGGGCTCTCATACAACAGACATGATTTTTTTGCCGATTTCATAGATAGTCCGACTCGCATTTGGCCAGTTTTTCATGTGATAAATTTATCGATATTTTTTTTATTTTTTATAATTCCGGCAAAGTGCAGTTCGCAAAGCACTTCTTTCCTTGGACATTCACAAGTCGAGTAGGCCCGATGGCATCCCTCCGATTGTGTTACAGACGTGCTCCAGAGTTGGCGCCGGTTTTAACACGTCTTTTCCGGCACTCCTATACTTTAGGCGTAGTCCCGAAATCATGGAAGGCCGCGTTAGTGCACCCGATCCCTAAAAAAGGCAACCACTCTGATCCGTCCAATTACAGGCCAATAGCCATCACCTCCTTGTTCTCCAAGATAATGGAGTCTGTTATCAACGGCCAGCTTCTGCGGTACCTAGAGGAGCACCGGCTGATTAGCGACCGCCAGTATGGCTTTAGACGGGGTCGCTCGGCCGGTGATCTTCTGGTCTACCTTACACATCGATGGGCAGAAGCAGTTGAGAGCAAGGGGGAGGCGCTTGCAGCCAGTCTGGACATAACGAAGGCCTTTGATCGGGTATGCCTTTTTGGCAGATCGGAGCATCAAGGTCGTCGTCGACGGTGCATGCTCCGATCCTAAATTTGTCAATGCTGGTGTTCCACAAGGCTGCGTACTGTCTCCTACTCTGTTTCTTCTGCATATCAATGACATGTTGCAAATCAGCAACGTCCTTTGTTATGCAGACGATAGCACTGTGGATGTCTCGTACACTGGCCGAGCTAACATTTCTCGGGAAAACGTCTACGAGAGTCGGAACAAGCTTGTGTCTGAGGTCGAGACTTTGTTAATCAAAGTCTCAGACTGGGGTCGACTAAACCTAGTCCAATTCAATCCCAAAAAGACACAAGTTTGCGCGTTAACCGCTAAAAAGTCCCCATTTGTCATGACTCCTTATTTCGAGTACACTCCCCTACCTGTCACAGCTAGTATCGGAATGCTTGGCGTCGAAATCTCGAGCAACGTCCAGTTCCGCGGTCAATTGGAAGGTAAGGCCAAATTGGCCTCAAAGAAGCTTGGTGTGCTCAGCAAGGCGAGACGGTACTTTACGGCTGCCCAACGCCTAAACCTCTATAAGGCGCAAATTCGGCCCCACATGGAGTACTGTTCTCACCTCTGGGCGGGAGCCCCCTATTACCAGCTTCTTCCATTTTACCGCATTCAACGTAGGGCGGCTTGGGTTATCGACGATCACAAAGTCTTTCCGATCAGCTTGATCCTATGGCTCTGCGTAGAGATGTTGGATCACTCTGCATCTTCTACCGCATTTATCACGGGGAGTGTTCTGAGGAATTGTTTGGATTGATCCCGGCGGCTGAATTCCACCATCGGACATCGCGCCAGAACCAAAAATTTCATCCACACCACTTCGATGTCCAACGTTCCACAACAGCGCGATTTTTAAGGCATTTCTTGCCTCGCACAACCACTCTGTGGAACCAACTGCCGCCGGTGGTCTTTCCGAACCGTTACGACCTGGGAACCTTCAAAAAGATAGCATACTCTTTCTTAAAAGGCCGGCAACGCATTTGTGAGCCCTCGGGTGTTGCAGGTGTTCATGGGCGGCGGTGGTCACTTACCATCAGGTGAGCCTCCTGCTCGTTTGCCCCTTTTCTCCATAAAAAAAAAAAAAAAGTTATCGCCGTGATAATTTTAAGTTTCAACACGTTTTTTGCTTGTAGAATTCGTACAAATGTGTGTCTTGAATGAATGAATTAATTCAAAAAATTTATTACACACATAGTTATCGTTGCTAAAATATATATTTATTACATGCATACCTTTAATAAAGTTGTTTATATACAGAAATTAACTTACTAAAACATCGATTCTTATGCTTACTAAGCTAGATGGGGTTTTGAGCAGGCCCTTTTCACTGTCACCAGCCAGTTTTGTGTTTTTCGCCCTATGTGAGATGGCGCAGAATCTCGCTGGAATACACAGAATTGTATTTGATTGAACATGGTATGAGGAATAACCTCATTTTGATATAAAAGCATTCACTTTAATTGCAATATTGCATTAAAAAGTGTATAAAAGTGTGTTACTAGTGTTAAATTATAATTATGGTTACTATCCACTATCAATGTACTGCTTATTACGTCATGTTTACTTAAAGTATATTTAAGTGTAACAAGGGCGTTTATGTGCCGTACAGTTTTGTTTTATTACAAATTACACATAGTTTATAGCGACGTATTTTTCATGTTGCAATTACCGTAATTACATAAAATCTACTGTATTTTTAAATGGTATCATTGTCGTCCTGATTTTTTCCAGATGAACACTGAGCAAATGTAAAACGAAGCGAATGAAATGTGATAGAAATATGAATAAATGAATTAATAATATAACAATCTTATCGATATATCCATATATCGATCTTATCAAACAACTATTATTAATTTCTGTTGATCTAGGCCTGTGTCTTAGGTCTGTGGCGACTCATTTGCTACTGTGTAGCACCGCTCTTATCTTTTACACCCTTACTCTCATCGGTCTAGCATTACCCTATTATTGACAAATTTCTATAGCAACGAGTGACAATAAAAGATGATAGTTTTCTCAACACGGCTTGTTCTTTGTACTGCATCTTAATTATTCCCTCCTGCCGGCTCCCAAAGGTCACACAAGTCTCTGCCGGTTTCTTTTTGACCCATTATTAATTTTAATAAAATTTTAATTTTGTATTAATTTTAATCAAATTTCTTTTATTAATCTAAATTTCAAGGTATGTTATTTAGCAAGACCTTCATTAGAAAAAAAAACAACAAACAGCTTTTTAGTAAGATTAATCAGTTTCTTTAGCCCTGAATCGAATCAAAAAATAGCTAATTAAAAACGAAATTAATAATGGGTCAAAAAGAAACCCGTTGTACCTAGGATATGGATAGTATGAAGTACGAAGCATCAAATTGTAGTATAAATACCATACTTATAGTACCAAATGCAACTCTGCATCCGCGCCAATGCTAAAATAGACCTCAGTTATTTTCCGTACATTTTATCTTTTACGGCTTGGAATGAGTTTGAATAAAAATATCGTTTTTGATACGATTCCGATATTAAATTTTTATATCGATATATCGGATCAAAATATAACGGCCATAAATATCGATATATTTTAAAAAAATATCGATATACCGATATTTTTTTGGCATCCCTAAACTTGTTGAAGGAAGACTTGAAGAATACTTGCCAGCGTGACCAGATTTAGTAGATTTCTACTTTTTTGGTAGATTTTGAGGTACTGGCGACAGAATTTAGTATGTAAAAATTATTTGGTTTATTTTAGTAGAATTCACGCTTATCAGTTATTATAATACTTTTTTGGCTTATCGGATAAATGCGGGGTATTCCCCCTTTCATAGAATGGATTGTTACTATTTAAATTTCATTCTGTTGGTCATTTGATTCGTGCCGTGAGCATAGTGTGATAGACTAGTCGGAATTCCTTTATTGAGAATTTTCATAATCGAGTTTTAAATGAAACTTAAATATACACAAGGATATCGCGATGAATGAGAGCAATATCCCCCATTTAAAAGTTGGTTATGTAAATCTAAGGTAAACACTACGAGTGCTCATTGTAAAGCATGCAACTGTGAAGTACTAAGTAGATCGGCGTCGTTGAAGGAACACATGGCTAAATCAAAGCATATAAAAAATATGAAAGGATATTCCGGCATTTCTCAGGTATGCAAGTTACTAACGTTAATATGTGGAATGTAATTCTTAGTTAATTATTCTTGTTAAGACTTTTTTTACTTGACTTTTTTAATACTTTCGACTTATGCAGTAGTGTGAACCTGTATTATGTTAAAAAAAAACATTCATTGTCAACTGCTAGTTATATGTCTGAAGTTTTTGGTGGATACATTTTGTAGTGATGTCAGCCAAATCTGTGATGTTAATAGCAAACCAAAGTATGGCAATTTGTTCCGATTTGTGAAGCAAATGACGATACTACCTTTGGCAAACGCCAAAGTAGAAAGAATATTTTCGGATATTAATAGGATTAAAAATTAAGATCGAAATCGATGTAATAATAGCAATGTTGCATGCAATATTGCATGGAAAAGAAGGGTTACGACGGGTCAGTTGGAAGGAGGATGTAGGAGATTTGATCGTGACAGAAGTATGATCATATGGACTCAAAACAGCTTTATGACAATGTTACCCAACATAAAGGCGAAAAATCTTATCTTTAGGTTTAATTTTATTTTTTTAATTATATTTTTACTTAGAATTTAACTTAAAAAAAAAAAAACATTGGTTTCTTTGTTTTTATTACTTTATCGTTTAATCAAGAAAAAACATGTTTATAGGTTACACGATAGCAAAAAATATACTAAATTTATGATTTTAGTGTTTTCTCGTTCTCTTTTGGTAGAATTCAGTAGTTTTTAACCTCGACAAGCAGTAGATTCGTCAAATAAAATCTGGTCACGCTGATACTTGCGCTGCGGTTATCGTTTTATGTTTATTTATTTTTTAAATTTTCGTTTCCTTGTTTTGATTATTTCTTTTATTTGTGAATAAAATGTCGCAGCTATCAAATTGGATATCCTTTTTCGTAATCGTTATATTCTTTATTAATAATGGTAAGAGATGATAATTTCTTGTAATAATGATTTATTAACTCCAATACAGTAATCACAGTCACACCCTATAACTCGTTGGTTGATTGAAATACAAACATTTTCAGGTTTTTGTATAAAATGTTGGAATTGTCGATCTAGTAACGATCCAAAATGTGCTGATCCATTTGATAATAGTACTGTACCAATTACGGACTGCAAAGAGGAAAAAGGCCTAGCTCATTTACCGGGCGTAAAATCTAGTATGTGCCGAAAAATTAGACAAAAGGGTATGTAGATCGTTTCTTCGACAAATACTAATTTTTAAATTTAACTTTGAAAAAATTAAATAAGTTTTTTTATTCATAAAAATTGTAATTAAACGCTAAAGCAACACCAGGCTTCCAACATGAAAAGAAGTTCAGAAATTATATGAAATAAAACAACTTAACTACATAATAATATGGAATTTTTTTGTGATAAACAAATATTTTATGTTATGGCAATTATAAACTGTTACTAATTTTCATTTTATTTTGAAATAGAAAAATCCATTTGAAGTAGAAAAAATATTATTTTTTTACTTTTTTTATTACAGTTAATGGTGAATGGCGATATTTTAGAGATTGTGCTTATTTAGGTGATGTTGGTATTCAAGGCGATGAAAGATTTTGTTTAATGAGAACTGGAACATACAACATATTCCTAGAATATTGTACATGCAACAGTAAGGATGGCTGCAATTCATCATCCATATTCAGTCCCACACCATTTCTAATATTTGCTCTGACATCTCTATTAAGATGTGCATTGAGTCAGGCTATGTAACATTGTTTTAAGTATTACCCACAATCTCTCTCACACCCCATAAAAGTCCTCCCATTTATGAGTTTTGTCACCAGTGCCAATTGGTGTAATAGAATTTACACCTAATATGTAAAATTAAATTTTTAAAAGAGAAAGATTGGATTAAGTTTCTTCTTAAAAGTAGTTTAATATTTTTCTTAATTACTTTTTTGTAATACTTTTTTGTATTTATGCAATTACACATTATAAATGAAACTAATTTTAAGGATTTATTGCATTAAATGGTCCTGTGACCATGAACCCTGAAAAGGGTTCGAAATGTCGGCAATTAAACGCGATAATTCCGTAAAATTAGTTTCATTTACAATATACTAATGTAAGTAATATTTAAATATTAACAGAATCCGTCCCAGTGAATCTCATAATGTCTCACTCCAACTCCACCGTTAGTAATTAGTTAAAAAAAGAGGACTATGTCTTCAGCTTTTACTTTTTAAAATGGGCACAATAATTTTATGGATTTTTCAATAATTATTCAGATCTTTTCAATGTTACATTAATTTTTAATAATACTTTAAAATAATTAGTGTTCATTTTACAAGAAATATATTTTTAACATGAAATAAAAATGTAATATTAATTATCTAATTATGACAATATACATACATATCTTTGTCATATAAAAGATTCGAAATCTTTGAAACTGTTATGTTACAATACTATACATTAATATGTTTTGTAACTTGTATTTTTATAAATTAAATTAATGGCTCTCATTAATAATGAATGTTATTCATATAAACTAATAAAACTCTAATTAAACTCATCATAAAGGCACTAAATCAGTTGTACATGAAACCGAGGTGTCATTAGCCTTTTCACTATTTTTACCATTTTATGATGTTTTTAAAAATATAGGACTTTAGGTCTCTATGAGAATATTTGGATCAATTATTATCATTGAAACACTGTGTTGTTTTTTATAATATATACTTTTCATAATTTGTTTATACTTATTTTCAAATTCCCTGGTCATTTCTCTTTCATTCACTTTCTCTCTGATCATATGATATGATCTCCAATGTTTTTTGTAATTTATGTGCATGCTCTTTCTATTTTTTACATGGTGGCATGATAAATAAATATCTGTAAGGTAATTCAATATTTTGATTTTTAGGTATAGCTGATAGGATTGTAATAAAGTGTTAGGCTGCTAAACAAATTCATGAGTTTGGTCTGACTGAATGGTCATTATTGTCCTTGGTGACCTACATTAATGTTAAATGTATTGTGTTGTATAATGGGTTTTTTATGGGAAAGTTAAGAAGCGAGCAGGCAGTTTTCCTGATGTTGTGTTTACTGTCGCCCATGGAAATCTGCAACACCGGTGGTTACCGATTGCCATACTTAAAAAATTGGGCCCTGAAAGCGAAAATAGTACTATCACTTCACACCGGTCTACTGTGAGGCTATGGTACGTCCCCGGATGAGCCTGCACATTCGTGCAACAGCAGAATCTATTATGTGGCCCTGGCTCCTAGCCCTACCATAGTTATATATTATATATAATCAGGCGCAACTGCCCCGATTTTAAGTTTTTTTAAACATCGGGACTGTACAGCAAATTTTTTTCAGGATTTATCAATTTCTTAAATGTTTTACGGTGGACATGTATCTTAGCCAGGATATATTTTATACCTCGTTTATACAGCGTGTCGTTACAACCGCGACAATAAATGAACTTGCCAATATAAATATAAAACGTTCAAAAAACCCATAATTAAAAAAATTGTTTTTTTCAAACAACATAATTAAATAAAAAAGAAACAAAATTTGTAACATCTACAACTACAACTAACCGATTCGTATATTCAAAGACGTTTTCATTCGTTGCAAAAACGTCGCATTACAAGTCTCTCCATCTAACAGCATGTTTTATCTCTTTTAAATTCATTCAACGCATTCATATGTTTTGTGACTTTTACAAATGAACTTTAAGTTACAGTTTTATACGTAAGGATGTTCTAAAAATGTTTGTTTTGTAAAATTTATAACTCGGTAAATATTGATGTTTAAAGAATGTAAATGCTTAATACAGTTTTAAAAAGTTAGCCTCTATATGTGTGTTCATTGATTGTCACGGTTGTAACGACATGCTGTATATTTGTTGTTATTAATAAATAAATTGTAGAGAGATCATACGCGAACTGAACGTATTTTATATTCTTTATATCGATGTTCAAAGCTTATTTAGCAGTGACAAAAGCACATTGCTTGAGTATCGAAGCCTGTGACCGTTGCAATAACATACACACGAATATTCACATAAGATTACACATTCTATCGTGGTGAAAAACTCTCAACCTATTCGCGAGTGACCACTCTGATCGAAGGCCTGAGAACCGAAGGTGCATCGACGGTTGGTAGCAGTATAAGTTAGGTACATGCGTGTTTTTTATTTGTAACTGCCTATTTTAAGGATTGAACAACGTTCATCGCAGATCGTCTGATATTCAGTGTGTCTGTCCCAGTATAGGATTAAAGTCACCCCATTTCGTCTAGATGCGTATGCTACAAATAAATAGAAATTTGTATATTAAATGCAATAAAAACAAAGTAAATAAGACGTCAAGATTTTCGTGCGGTGAGGATATAGAGAGTATTGACATTTAAAGCAGTGTCTTATAAAGTTTTGACAGACCTTGATCTGTTGTTCATTGACGAGCATTTTCAATGCTCTTCCTTCTAGGGTCTAGCTGCACATTCCCGAATGCCTGTAAATAGGCGTTCACAGGCCGAATAAACCGCCCAACCAAGACCCCTAGTTTCGAAAAATCAACAAGTAAAGTTATCGGCTAAAAGACCACCTACGCTGTACTAACCTCATTACTTCAAACAGGACAATGTTTGATTTGACAGTGAAATATACCGCCACGAACCCCGAAGGGTCAATACTTTGGGAACCTCAAACTCCCAACGACCTGGGCACACACCGAACAGGAAACTACAACAGGCAATTATATTATACCTCCACAGATCCTTTGGGACAAGAAGGTCAACTCGATTTCGAACAACATTAGCCACACATATAAAATCATAAGGTAGAGCCGCGTCCGTTTCGGGCTGGCTCTATAACTTAAATAATCACTCCAGTAAAATAACCTTAACGTACGACCTTGGTTTGTCATACGCTTTTATGTCTTATCCTCATATTAGCCCCCAGATACGTGCATAATTTTGAGGTAATTGAAAATAAGTTCATCTGCCTCGTAACCGATGCTGGATATCAACATAACGTGGACTTGCATAGAGATTGCAGACTCTGTACGCTATGCGAAGTCTTGCAAGAGTTAACCAAAGAGATCATCGGAAGGGCCGAAATCCATTCCAATCTTTTGCCACGCAGCTAATTACCACCCCGACATAAACGCGACACAAACGTTCCCATGCAACGTCCTGATCGACCCGGTCGAGGAAGGCGAAATATACACGTCGGAGACACCGGGAGTCCCGCTAAACGCCACTCAATACCCACATATACTGCTAACAAACGCATAACCAATCAGTTCGTCCTCGCCCGATAGCACGTCGTAACGAACCACGCGTAAAAAAGCCACACCCACGTCCCATGGTGGTTCTTGCTGCCCCCAGTTTCCGGTTAATACAGTCGTCAGCGGTATCGGTTGTCACGATCCGTACCGAATCTCGGTGGCCTGTAGTAACCTCTTCCCGTTTAAAATAACGCATGCAGCAAGCAGATGGGCGGCCCCATAGATAAGACATATATACTGAAATATATATACACATAAGGCCCTAAGCAAATGCGGCGGGCCGTATCAAGCTCACGGGTTCTGCATTCGATGTTGATTTATTTATAAAGCCTACAAGCTGGAAGCAAAAACATCAATAAATGTAAAGTAAATTCTTGATCGTTCATGTTATCATTTTGAACATATTTTATAAAGGTAGTCTATTTGTTCACGAAACAAATAGAATTCAATGATTTTTTTTAATTGAAAAGTTCGAAAATACTTAAAAAAGTAATTACTTTATGAATCTTATGTTTTAATGTCAATAATTATTTACGACTTTAATTAAATGTTAGTTACTTCAAGAGTTACGACTACAAAAACAAAGTTAAAGTATAAATAATTAATGTCTGGGGTTATCATATTTTATCATTGACGGCACGAAAATACATTTAAAACATATACCATGAAATGTGCGGTGCGCTCTGTTGACTGTTGTAGATAAGAATTCGTGACTTGTGATTTTGGAGTCGGAGAGTCAACATCTCTTTTAAAAGCCATAATTTATTTACGATAGCTATTGAAATGTCGAAATGGGCTATATTATTGTTATTTATTATTTCCTATGTTAGCAATGGTAAAAAATAATAAAGAATTACATCCGCGCTGGGTACAGCCTAATTGACTTTTAATACTCATTAAATTTCTTCAGGTTTAGGTATAAAATGTTGGAGTTGTCGTTCCAGTGACGATCCAAAGTGTGGAGATCCTTTTGATAATAGCACTTTGCCATTTGCAAATTGTAACCAGCAAGGACTTGAAAAATTACCTGAGACGAAAAATAGTGTGTGCCGAAAAATACGTCAAAAAGGTCTGTCTGCTTATTTTCACTGTTGTTTGTCAAAGTAAATATTAAAATTGGTAAATGTAAATAACTTTAACTCCGGCGTAATTAAAATAAATTTTAAACGATAGAGATAAATCTCTAATGAATTAATCAACAAGCAGAATTCGGCGGTCGCTTATAGTTTTCGAGAAAAAATATTTAAAACTTGTTTTTTGTACTAAGAAATCCACCATTTTATTTGTTTGACTTCAAAAACTCAATACACAGTTCTGCCAACATGATAAATATAGGTAGCGGGCGACATCATACACGTATCGATATTCCGATTTTTTTTTAATTTAATGAGTCACAGAACCGACACAGAGCGAATCCGACTCGGATAGATTAGGTTAGAAGGTTCAGGCGGGAGCTTCGCTCCCGCCTTAACCTTCGATGTTAGGTTTTTTTTTTATGACCACCAAGAAATACGAGCTGAATTGACATATTGACAACAAAAAAATGGCGGATTTCTATAGTAAAAATCACACTAATTCACTTTATTTATTCGAAAACTATAAGCGACCGCCGAATTCTGCTTGTTGATAAATTCATAAGTGATTTTTCTCTATCGTTTAAAATTTATTTGATTTGAATTACGCCGGAGTTAAAGTTATTTACGTTTACCTTAAATTTTAATCATAATTTTTATTTAATTATTAAATGTCAGTTTTAATTTTTTTCGTATAAATAATATAACTTGAAAATATAGGTTAGGAGAAAAATAACTTTTTATAGAATATGTCCGTCCAAAAGTTTTAAATTGTATATAAGCAGTGGTGGTGACTTTATTAAATGATTAATTATTTCTAAAGTTACATTCGGCTAGGTAGATAATCATGTACTTTTGCTAAACTAGCGCCATTGTTGTGGGTTTATGTTAAATTTTCTCAATTTGCCGTATATAAGATTATCCTCCTTCTTAAACTTAACTCTACACTACTTAGGCCTTTACCTGCCGTTTTATTATCCATTTTGAAACTACTTTATTCTTTATTCTTGTCATCAGTCATTATGTACGTAGTCTATTAGTGATCTGTACTTGTAGACTAGTAGTCTTATTTATGTAATGGAGATTCGTTATACCAAATAAAAAATAAAGTATAAAAAGTATCCTTCGCTTTGGTTATATAAGTATATAGATAATAGTAGACATTGTTCAATCTAGACAAGTGTCTAGAATCTAGATTGAACAATGCTTAACAAACGACGCGCTAAAACTGTTTCCAATTGCATGATATGTATGAGTGCCACTCAAGTACTTATTGTACACTAACTGTCAAGGTGTGTGTCGCTTAGGGATGCATGCACCAAATTATTATTTGCAAATTTCAAATGATTATATACATGTCTCGATAACTCATTAGCCGTACCGAAAGGCGTATGTCTACTACAATTGGTTGGGTAGACCCGTGGTTCACTAAGTGAACTTCTCTTACATCAGTGTCATTTCAATCACGGATAATGTGCTCACGAAAAATAATTAATTATACCGGTTTGTGCTATCAAGACTGCCACGAAGTACGATCCTGAGCCACCTGCATCCATCGACTTCCCGCACATTTGCACAGGTCGTCGTCGTAGTGATGCCCTACGGAACCGAGACGTGGTCCTTCACTGCTGGCCGTATGAGGAAGCTCAAAGTCGCTCAGCGAGCTATGGAGCGGGCTATGCTCGGTATTTCTCTGCGTGATAGAGTTCGTAACGAAGACATCCACAGTAGAACCAAGGTAACCGACATAGCTCAGTGAATTAGCAAGCTGAAGTGGCGATGGGCCGGCCATATAGCTCGTAGAACCGATAACCGTTGGGGAAGAAAGGTTCTCGATTGGCAGCCTCGTACTGGCCATCGCAGTGTGGGACGACCTCCCACTAGATGGAGTGACGACCTTTAATAATAACCACTAATAATTTAAGAAAACACAATTTTTTATTCGTTATATATATATAATTCTTACTTTTATTTTAGGTTTCAGACTAGCTACAGATTCCGTACTTGCAAATCGCTGGAGAGCGATTATACATTAGATTTTAGAAACTACTGTATTTTTTCATCGTATTTTTTGTTATTACAAAAATAAATAAAATTACTAATCTACTTTCACCTTATTAAATAATGGGGAAAACTTAAGTTTATAATTTAGAGCAGGAAAAACTTAGTACGCACACTGTTTGCTTCCATTTTACAATAACAACTTAACAAGTACAAGAGTGAAGAGTAGTAGTTGGCATCAACTTAAACGTAGACAGTAGTGATTAACTGATTAGTGATTACATTCTCTCTGGTTGGCACTGGTCTGGCGTCTGGATAGTACTCACACTCGCACATATCATGATATCACGCAATCGGAGACAGTTTTAGCGCGTCATTTGTAAGCATTTCCATCTAGACAAATGTATTATAATCACAGGTTTTAAGTTAAAACTTTTGAAAGTTGTTAAACTGTTATTTGCTACATCTTAGCGCTTTAACTTGTCATTATTATGAGTTCGTCCTCCTTATTTCTAAATGTAGTTTCCACAATACACTCCTTATTCTAGGTATCTAAGGTACAACAAAGACAAGTCTTTTGAATTTGTTCATTTTACTGTTTACTGGAACACTGGTCGTCTGTTATCATTCATCAATATCAATGGTTCGATTTGGAACTGATGCATAAAAATGATACATCTTGTTGAGATAATAATGTCTATTTAATTTAAAGTTCAGTTGTAAATTCGGATTTATATTTGAATTCCTTAATTACAGTTAATGGCGATTGGAACTACATTAGAGATTGTGCCTACATAGATGTTGACATTCAAGGTAATGGTAAACTGTGTGAAATGAGAAGTGGTACAAATAATACTTATATGGAGTATTGCATATGTAATACTAAAGACGGGTGTAACTCTTCTCCATTTTTGAACTCAGTGCCCATCCTCATATTTTTATCTTCTGTTTTAAGTATGGGAATATAAAAATAAATTTAACATTAAGTAATACAATTATATAACATATAATTGTATTTCTTAATCTGAGCATTTTGCTTTTATTTGTGTTGCAAAATCAATAGAGGATTGCTCTTGATTGGAAGCTATGGTTTAATTTTAATTATATACATTAATTCAATTACATACATTTAATTTACAAATCTCATGACAATATGTGATTTCATATTATATATTTTTTTATCAATTTGTTTTCAATGTTTTTATTGAATGTTCAAACCCATATACAAGTGCATAATTATACATAAATAATACATTACATATAATTAAGAAGTGAGCTTTTTAAGTTCATTTCAGTAAAAAAGTTTATTTGTACATATTATAAAGCAGGGGTGAGCAACCTTTTTAATCAATGGGCCAATTTAAATTTCAAACTTTTTGGCGGGCCGCACATAATAATTTACGAAACTTTATTTATAAAATTATAAAATAAGAAAAAGTAAAGATTTCACATACAAATTTTAATGTAGGGTAAAATCAAACAAGAAAAGAACAGAAAAACGAACAAAACATATTTCGGTTCAGTATATACTACCATTTTATTATAATTAATTTTATAACAATATATTGATGGGAGAAATTCGATAAAATAAATTAAATTTTAGAAATGCTTGGCGGGCCGCATAAACATGTTTAAGGGGCCGCAAGCGGCTCGCGGGCCGCTCGTTGCTCATCCTTGTTATAAAGTACCTATATGTATTTATTAAGTATTGTCTCAGTAACAGAGATTGGAAAACTATAGCTCTCAAATCTTGCTATTTTTTATTTTAATAATTGAAATAGATAGTCTGAACGTTGCTTTCATGTGATGTTTTAAATTTTGAAATTTAATTTTGAGCATATCATGCTAGCATTTTATAAGCCAAATGTATAAGTGTACCCAGTTGAATATGTTAAATCCTAATGATTTTACTATTTGTCTCAAAATCTTACTAATGGCCTATTAGCGGGGCTGAAGGTTGTCCACAGTAGTGATGGGAGGCATCGCAATCCTCTTCAGCTTGCAGACAACAGGCTCCTTCTCTTTCTTCAAGGTCCATTAGTCTGCTTGATTAGAGTAAAAAAAAAGAAGTAAAAACCTGAGCAAAGACCTCCTCTGTTCGCAGGCTATTAATGCTGACTTCAAATATCTTCTAAATAATTTTTCTATAATTGTTTCGAAATTATGGTGTCCTCGAAAGATTATTTAGATTATACTTCATCTGCCAGCAATAACAAGGCACCAACAAGATGTTCGCCGTCAACGTCGTCATTGGTAGCTGCTAGTATCGGCGCAAGTTTGGCTTATACTCTTGGACTGCTGGATACGTACAATTTTCCGATGCTTCAAATATTTTCTTATGTTCTTATCACGTTATAAACTGGAATTTTCTCGCACTGTTTCGTCAATATAATAGAGACAATTGCGGTAGTCAATTGCAAAATAAATAAAATATTAAGACTGGCGAGAAGTGGAAGCGTTATGCTTTTGTGTTTAGTGAGTGAGGTAGCCAGGGCCCACTTTATTAAAAGGTAGCAACGCATCTGCAATCCTACGAGTGTTGCAAATACCCATGGGCGGTGGTTATCACTTAATATCAGGTATACCGACAGCTCGGTTGCCATCTTCTGACATAAAAAATATAACTTAATTGCATCCTAAATTTGGTTACTTAAAGCTAAGAAAAATTCCTGGTATTCCCCGTTAATTAACTATTAACTAATAGCGTGGCCATAATTCTTTATTAATATCACAGAGCTACGCGAGGCTACGATTGTTGTTAAAAGATTATTGATAATTTAAATAGCTTACCTCTGAAGTAGCCTAAATGGCGACAAATAGCCTACGTTGGCCACACTGCAGCCAAAAGGAAACATTATTAATTTCTACGGTATTATCACGGCAACATTTTGACATTTACCTATAACAGCAAGTTATCTATTTAAACCGTTCTCAAATGGAATAGGGGATAAAACTTTCAGCTATTTTTCTTATGTTACGCAAAGTATAACTTCTTACGTGCGTAATACAAAAGTCTACGGTTCACCTGATGTTAAGTGAATGTCGCCGGCCATGAACATCTACAAAACCTGAGGGATTTTGTAGATGTTCCTATATGACAACTTATAAAAAGGTTTGCTCCGGTTACCTCACTCACCAGAGGAAACGCGAAATTATAGTACTTCCACTTAACGCCGGTACTTATGTGACGCTATGGTACTTGGAACAGCGGATGCTGTTGCGTGGCCCTACCACAGTTGATGTTCAATGTGAAAATGAAACCGTAAAAAGGCTTTGTTTATTTATTAAAAAATTAAGACATTTAAAATAAATTTGTACTTGTGACATTACACCAAAGTTAATTTTATTAAACATAAACTTTAGTCTGGATAACAAAAACTCATTTACCAAAAAATACATCTGAATATTTAACAACTATGAAGAATGTATATATAACATATAAAAAGAAATTACCATGCAACATATTTACAATTATACTGTAATTATAACATCTATAGCACATTAAAGTGTAACCTAACATCTAAGCGTTAGAAAAACCATTGTTTCTGCTATGTATATTATTAAAAAAAAATATGTTGTGGTTAGCCATTAACGCTTAAAATTAAAATTTTCATTACAAAACGCCTTAATTAAGGTTTTATTTAAAATTGAAACAAAAATTACGTACCTAAATGTATGTTATTGAGAGTACTTAATACGAAACTGTTTTAAGTGTAATGTTAAGTCACACGTATTTTTGTTTTAATGTATTGTCAAATTAAATGTAGCTGATCTCCGATCCGTTAAATTAAACATACCATTCAAGAAAAATAAAAGATCCTAAAGATAAAGAGCTAAAAGCAAACTTCGTTTCGAAGCGTATAGAAACTCAACAAACTAAGAGTAAGCTGAAATTTCAATAAATGTGAAGGTTACATTAAGATCTCTCTTGACACAAATAATTTTACGGTACTTCTGTGCTAACTAGTCTCTGAGTGCGACTCAATTAACGTTACATTATTTATCAATACGCCGAAATATAATCCGGTGGGTGCAAAACTATTTAAATGGTTGTTGTAGTGGTCCCGTATGACAACGAGTTTTGTGTACAAGCGTCTCCGACTCCTTACTTGAAGAGTAATAAGCCGAGGGGAGCGAGCAGCAGTGCTAGGGTTTTCGCTACGGCCGAGGCGCCGTTGCACGCGTCGTAGTCGCAGGTCTCGCAGAAAGAGGTCACTTCGTTGGACGACGAGGTCGAGGTGCTGGGGCAGGTGTTCGTGTAGTCGTCCTTACGCTTCCAGGTGCAGCCGCGCGAGATCACCAGCTCGCCGCGCACTGAAACCGACGTCGAATTGGCGTGATGCGAATGTCACTTTATGGGTATCAGTTCCCTAACTTTAACTAAAGGGGATGGGCAATGGGCGGTTCTCCTAAAGTTAAGTGATTACCGCCCTTTGGCATCTACAACACCTGACAGGATGCAACGGTCAGTGCCGGTCTTTGATCAGGGTAGAGCGAGATTGTCTTACAGTGTCTTTTAATCGGTGCTTCCAATTTGCATAAAATGCAGTTCGGCTTTATGTCAAACAAATAATAAGAACTATTTTTTTTTTCAAATAAATTTATCGCAAACATCATCACTGATTTAATTTATATTAAATCAATAATTCTTTATCATTGAGCTAATATCTATCGCTACTTAATATAAATTGAAATTTTGTGTTAATTTCAATTAGTTAGTTAACAATAAAATCTGTTATCTACATGTTATATGTTATGTTTCTATCTGTCAATGAAAACAATAGTAGAACCAAAAATATTGACACGATTAAAACCTCAATAAAATTTCAGTGGGGTTCGAACCGGCGAACTTAGAGTTGTAGCCAGACGTAGACGTATGTTGAGTTAATTGTGAGTTTCAGACATTTTATGTTAAATTTAATTCCCTATTGGGCGTTTGCCATTTGCGTTCTTTATAACTACTCTAGAAAATATTAGAAAAGTAGGCACTTATTATAATCGAGTGAAATAATTATGTAGTAACAACTAACATGATTTATATTTAAATTTTGTTATTTTGTCATATGAAAAACTATTTGACCGTGAAATACATTCGCAACATAAAGAGCTAACTTATAAAATAATAATAAAAGTTATAAAACGCAAGTAACTATTTGGATAAATGTAAAACTGCAGTTATATCCGTGTTAGTAGTTCAACAGTTTTATTGTAGCTCCAATCTATACTACATTATAAAGAGGAAAGATTTGATTGTTTGTATGTATTGAATAGGCTCCGAAACTACTGAACCGATTTAAAAATTCTTTCACTGTTGGAAAGCTACATTATCCGCGGGTGATATGGGCTATATTATACTTTCACAAAAAATAGGGATCTTTACTAAAACTTCAATAATGTAACCCAAAGTGTACAAAAATTACCTAAAATATTCTTTACATCGCGTGCGCTGCGAAACTATTGACGATAGAATAAAGTAATGTACTACGAATTTGCAGAACACATCATTATTTCCAAAAAGTGTCGGGAGAGCATATGTCTAACTATTATAGTTATGCCACAATAAGTGTTCTTTTCTTTTAAAATTTTGATTGAAATGCCGCCGCTAGAAAAGGTTCTTTATTTGTATCTTGGTATTAATCCTTATAAAAATAAATTACTTCATATTTAAGACTGTTTTAATATCTTCATATAACTTTTTGAATTATTAAATTCGGACATTCCATTCGAAAGATATCACAAGTTTAAAAATGTTAGTATAATGTAATTTAACTATACAAACAGCTTAATGACTTAGTAGTTTTTATAATTTTTCAATCACATTTATATTGGTAATTTTTGATTAACAATTAGGAAAAATTAAGTACAAACGCAGTTTATTTTTTTTATCATTTTAAAATTGCCAAAAGATCAAGATCTCATCTTTTTAGAAATAGTTCCCAGGCGAGATTAGAGAGAAAGACCACAAACGTCAACAACTAGAGTTCGTAATCGACTTTTAGCTCACAGTAACAGATCAGCTTTAATGCATTAAGCTCAACAGTCGTCCGTCCAAATCGGAGCAATGAATAAGATCTGCTCTAAGTGTTCTGCCAAAAAATGGGTCGATGAACCAAATGGTATTTGCTGTGCTTCTGGAAAAGTTAGTCTCCCCAATATTGAGGAGCCGCCACAGCCAATAAAAAATCTTTTGACAAATATTCATTCATCATCTGGACATTTTTAACCAACATCTGAAAGTGCAATAGCCTCTTTCAAATGACTTTGTTTGAGGCGAACTTTTAAAATAGAGGGACAAGTATACAAGCTATCATCATCCTCCTGCCCCTATCCCACCTAGGTGGGGTTGGCACAACATGAATCATGTTGTAAACGGTTTGGGCTATATTTTTACAACCAGCCGCGTGCCTGACGTCAACCCTCCTTGGGAAACAGATACCCAGACTACAAATTTCAACTGTGTAACTATCACGGTTCATGAGATACAGCATGTTGACAGAGGGACAAACAGACAGCGGAGTCTTAGTAATGGGGTCCCGTTTTACCCTTTGGGTACGGAATCCTAAAAAGGCTCCAGAGATATAGTGTTGCACGGTAGACACGTCCAACTTAAAAGGGTCTCTGAGTTACAAATCACAAAAATATCCCTTAATAATCGTAATATGAGAAGACGGTTAATATTTGACTATTCCTCAGCAAGATACTGTGCGTAACAAAACTGTGACATGCATGCAATTTTATGCATTTAGGTTGATGGTTAGAGCTACCTGTTTTAATCCATTGTATTATTACTGAGACTTTTAGGGTCCGTACTCAAATGGTAAAACCGCACCCTATTACTAAGACTCCGCTGTCTGTCTGTATGTCCATATGTCACCATCACAGGCTGTATCCCATGAACCGTGATAGTTAGACAGTTGAAATTTTCACAAACGATGTATTTCTGTTGCCGCTAAACAACAAATACTAAAAAACAAAAATAAGTGGGGCTCCCATGCTCCCATAAAACAGACATGATTTATTCAATGCATTGTCGATATGATGGCAAAATATATCAGAAAGATTGAATTACATATGATGTCGTAATAACCAGATTGAGGGCTGGAGAAACATTCATCTTAGAGACGCTTAAAATCAATACATTGGCCCATCAAATATCAGTCAACGCGTAATCTGTAACGTCATATTTATTTACAGGTTCTCCGAGTTATCTGCATTAAAAAACCTAGCTATGGGAGATACGTGTAACCCCGAATGTCCCGTAATTAAAGCGGAACCATTATCTGGTCAGCGGTCTTTCGATCTTCATGACGTGATTTCAAGGGTATTTCATTAAAAGATGAATAAATTCATAAAATTATTCGCCAAAGGCGAAATATTCGGAAGGTTTTGTGTGTGTATGATAACTTTTAATTTTAAAATTTTGTTAAATACCCGTGCGAAGCCGGGCCGCTAGTTACCAGTAATTTACACAATTTAAATCATATGTTGATATGCTATTTGAGAATTTATTTTGTATGTTAGCAGTAGTTATTTTATTTCACACATTTTGATGGAGCCATCTTATAGTTTTACAAAAGATATTTTTTTAAAGCGATGTCTAGTACAAATCTCAGTACCTCTCGTCACAGTACCTCTCTTTAAACCTCTACAGAATTATTCTATCCGAGTTTGCAAGATATTTTCGTGATGCTTTGGTGGTTTTTTAAAAAAAATAAGCGTTTGAACAATGGAGATATAATGTCAGTCGGTTCTTTTTTTTTACCGAACATCATTCAGTCGGTTCTTACGATCACGATTAATGAGTGTTCTTAGTATTTCCATGCTGTTGATAATCCATTGTTTGTTAATATTGTAAGCAAATTATACTCTTCAAAATTCATAAAAAATTAACCATAAAAAGAATAATCATGAAACCAGTTTGCTAATCTAACTTATATTTAGATTTTTCCACATTCTTTTATTCATTGCACAAATTGAATAAAAATAAGCAACTTTATTGACATAGAAACTAAATATTGCGGATTCATATTATACTAGCTGCTGCCCGCGACTACGTCTGCGTAGAATAGGCTGAAAGCGTAACATTCAGACAGAAAGACAATACAAGATGTATATAAATTATAGCCCATATCTTATTCTGATGTATAAGCTATGTTATTGTAAAATTTCACTAAAATCAGTTCATAAGTATTTGCGTGAAAGAGTAACAAACATCCATCCATACATACAATCTTTCGCCTTTATAATATTAATAAGGATTTTACTTTATTTACTGTTGGAAAACGCTGTCCTGTATAGTAAGGACGTTCTACATACATCAGATTCACGTGGACATATATCCAGATTCCGAAACAGTTATCTATGGATCACACAAATAGATGTCCCACGTGGGAATCGAACCCACCCTCGGTGCTAGAGCCAATACCTTGGCGATGTAAATAATCACGAGAAGTCGGTATTTACGACAGTTAATAGTCGCAACAGAGTTTTGGCTTCTATGTTTTTCGTTTACATTAAAAAGTACGGTTTTTAAATAAAATATTAATTAAAAGCAGTATTATACATCCAAATAGGGATCGCTTAGCGGTGTAAATTCATCAATTCAACTCGCAACTCAAAACTCTCATCCTATATAATCTCAGTATATAAGTGTATAATCTATGTTCTCAACCCTACAAAGATTTAACAAGGCGAAACGTTTACGAAAAACATACACGTATTTATTTGTCATCAGATGAGACCATTCTATTAGCCCAAGACGACAATGGATCTCGTGATCAAACAGTTACAATAGCTCTTTTATTTACCTACTTGTGCTTCGTAATTATCTCACTGGTTAATCCGTCTGTGACTGAATTGCATCAGAAAAATAGATAAACTGTAAATGTTTATACTTTTTTCCTGTACGGTAGCATATTTGAACATTTCGAATCAAAAACATTTATTTACAATAAAATCAGTAGTATCTTATTTATTATTATCGATTTAAATGTATACTGAATCTACTTTAAGTATTGATTCAAAGGGGTTTGTTCAAAAACATATTAATAAAAAATTACGACGTTGGTTCTGTTTTGAAATACCACCTTGGTCCAGCTGTTTATATACATGTAAGAAAGTCATTAAAATGTGTCGGTAAATTACTCACCGAACTTCTTCTGCTTCTTGCAAGCCGACACTGAGGACGTCAAGTAAGGGTAAGAAACCGCGGAAGTGGCGTCGCAGTTCTCCAGCCGGAACAGGTACGAATTGTCCGACTGGCCAGCCATGAAGGGGTCATTGCACAGCGGGTTCAGGTCCGAAGAGCAAGTCCAACAGCGCACCGATTCGGCTGTAAATTAAAAAAGCAATACCACCATTGTACATAGAAATACTGCAGAACTTTTTTTTCCTAGATATACTGGTATACTGGTCTTTACCTTAAGGGCACACGGGGCCCGTGCCTAGTGCCCGTGCCCTGTCGTCACGGGGGCCCGGATGGCCTACGTATCCGCTTAAACTATAGAAATTTTCCTCTATTTTAGGTAGATATGTTCCGGCAGAAGTTTATAGAATAACTAAAAAAACATAAGCTAATAGCAGAAAAATGTTTTGTCATTCACTTTTTTTCCTTTCCATCAGGGCCCCAAAGTGTGCCCTAGGGCCCCGATATGGCCTAAGGCGGCACAGTGGTATCTTCATGGTTTTTCAAGTTCAAGTTTAACTTCACCGCCGAGGCAAATCGGCAGTTCAAATTGCAATCAATGATTTCATTGGTACGGGCATTTGAACTATGGAGTTCACTGATAGCCTGCGCCGTTGAATTTGCCCTAAAATCTATATTCCGAGTGAGCCTTTATCCACCAGATGCATACACGTATATGCCGTACTTTACATAACATTAACGAGTTGACGTCTTATTGAACTACCTATTTTTCTGGTTATTGACGTGCTCGTGCGTCGTAGACAGAGACCCCACGTTCTAAATGCATCTAATACTACCATATGGAGTGGTATAAAGCCACCTCTTGCATAACCAGCAAAATCATTTTTCACCATGTCGATGATAAATACGGAAGTAGATCGACGAAGTCTGTTTAAAACTCAGCTTATTGAAGTTCCTCAAGGCGATTTTTCAACCTAGTTTATTTTTATAACAACTATCGCCCTCAAATCACTATCCATCTTTTTAAGGCAATACACCAATGACAATCACCGGCTATGCAAAGGCAATGTAAGGTCGTTATGAAGAAATCAAATAATATATAATAAATATAATGTCAAAATACGCCACTACTCTATGCTTAGTCTAGTCAGTCGTTAAACTATGTGTGGCGTCATGGATTAACATTTATACGGAGAGTATATTCGGACTAGTTTACTCTCTCCTTAATGGATATTTATTAATACTTAATTTAATAACATTGATCCCTTGGGAGAGAGGCAAAGCCCTTGTTTGGGACGCCACTTGTGTAGACACTTTGGCTGCCTCTCATCTAAGGGGTACTTCGGTCAGGGTCGGGGCGGCATCGGAGGCAGCTGAAGTAAGTAAATGGCGCAAATATGAGTCTTTATGTTTAGATTATGTATTTGTGCCATTTGCTGTTGAAACGTTAGGTCCGTGGGGTCCCCGCACATCAAATTTTTTTAAAAGTTTATGTCCTAGGCTTAACGCCGCGGCTGGTGACAAGAGAGCTGGTTCTTTTCTCGCTCAAAGGTTAAGCATAACTATTCAGCGAGGAAATGCAGCTAGCGTTCTTGGCACCATGCCGCGTGGATTAGGTTTATTAGATAATATGTAATTTTAGATAGATTTAATCTTGTAAATATTAGATCATTTTAAATAAAAAAAAACTTTCAAAAAAAAATTTAATAACTGAACTTAGGAAGTTCTTCAGTTTTGGAATAAAGTTGTTTTTGTGCATGTCCATGTTTGATAATAAGGTTGTAATATCCACAGCTGGACAAAAGCCTCCGTTGTATCGAGAGTATTAAGGTGGACTACATCGAGTCTTAATACTCTCGCCACGCCACCCACCCTAGTGCAGATTGGCAGATTTAAAATATCTAGAAAATAATGTTTTTGCCATTCTTTTAGAAAATATGAGTTTGCTCACGATGCTTTCCTCACCGCTGAGCACGTGTTAAGTCAGCGGTTAATATTGAAATTAAAAATTTCTTTGATACCTGTACCGGAATTTGAACTCTGTTTGTGTTTGAGTATAATAAATTAAAATCAAGCGGACGAATTTGTGTGAGGGCACTTTTTGCATCAAGTTATAAAAAAAAAGGAATACAAATTGGTGTTTTTCAATGATAAAGTGTAACTGTAAAATACTCAGGCTTGAAACTTTTTTTAAAAGCAAACGCTGTTGCTACTTCGTTCATGTATGTTGCTTACTGTACGGAAACTTTTGTTTTTTGTATAAAGCCTATAAAGTTTGCGGAAATACGGTAGAGGATAACATTAATAGAATTTAGATTGATGAAAAAGCCAACATTTTTATTATAAATCAATTTGCACAGAAAAACAGCGGCTTTATTGCGCAGCACCGTGACGAAATCAGTTTACAAGGCATGATTGGAATGTTATGCATCAATTACGACGCTCTTAGTGCTAAATAACCTTCAACGTTAAAGATACATGCAACAATAGAAATACCATATAGAAAAACTATAATCAATGTTTTGGCTATCGCCGTATCTGTAATGAGCGCATTATTGAATACATTTTATGTGCTCGTATACAATAACATCGTTTTTATTTCTTTTAATGGTTAAAATCTCTTGTCGATATTGGTGTCACCCGAGACGAATGTGGTCCTGATGATTTGATTGCCTTTTTTTAAACTTTACTGTAGGACTGTACTTTACTGTACGATAACATTCTCTTGTGTTGTAAGATCGTTTTACAAATATAAATTCCATGTGGCAAAACATTCCCAGATCCGAAACATTTCTCTGTCGGTCACACAAATACTTGTCCCGTGTGGGAATCCACGACACCCGACACCGAAGCCTCTCATCGAGTCTTAATTGCTTACTGCCTTAACGGCTTAATATGTAAATGTTCTGATACTGGAGTCTGGAGAAGAACGGGCTATCAAAATCAGGCTACCAAAAATCTATGCCTGTCATCATATTACATACTTATAACGCCCGCAAATTAAAGGTATAAATATAATTAGGTAAAAGAAAGGAAATAAAAAAATAGTTTTTAAATATGGATTGATTGAGTTATTAAGTACAAAAGCGATGGATTTCTGAATTCAGCTCAGAAATTTTAATTTACCTAAGTCGTAAGATCTTTTAGGAATAATAAAAAGTGATTGGAGTTTGTTTTTACTATTAAAATAAATAAACTGAAAATAGTATTTTTAAAAAGTAATATGATCAACTACACATATATATTCGTAATTATAAAAATTAATCAAAACATTATACTTATTCTGAAACATTAACAAGTTTTAGCTGTTTCTTTCGGTGTTGTTATCTCCAAAAGTTGTAAATAAAATTTTAATGGATTATTAATGATATAGTCATGGAGTAATAATTTTAGCATTAGCAATCTTTTTCCGCGGTTAGTTTCGTGATTAACTTGAATAACTTCCGCATATTTATGTACGTTTCTGGCTATTAGGATCAATGGTAGGTATATAATGTTAAGCTATCATTAATGGATAAATATTATCGCTTAATATCGCACATGTTATCTAAGTCACAGTAACTAAACTGTATTGCATGTACAAGCCTACGTGACTGGTTTCATAGTTAAAGTTTCTCGAATAACAAAATAATATACATCCTTTATAATGAAAATAGTTTTAAACAATGGAACTCAGATCAAATACTACAATTGATCTTTAAAGACAATTTCTTATTAAACAATGGCTCATCGTGCAGATTATTTTCTAGTCAATCATTATTAGATCATGATCCAATTTGTACGGGAAAAGAAAAATAATTATTGAAATGGGATATTGTGGAAAAGATATTGAAAAAAAAAACATAAAAAAGTGATTGTCATCTCAGATATCAATTTCACAGGGTAACAAATTTAAATGATGTTTGCCTTTGGAATGGAGTACACATTCAAGACTATCATTTATTTTTATCGTGGTATTAACTTGTTTAACCTGCGAATAATCACCGTCCACCTACGCCTGTGAACTGAATTGCTTTGCCCTTGTCGCATATAATCGGTAGCTGTGAGAAACTTAGATGCACGACATAAATGCATGTTTACGGACTATTCTTAACACCCACACGCGCCTAGTTGCTGATAATACTACATAATACGAAAATGATCCTTTATTCATATTTGTGATTTTTCCATATTCTGGTGGTAGGGTCACGCAACAGTGTTTGCCGTTGCACGAATGGGCAGCTCCGTCCGGGTTAGTACCACGACCTCACAGAAGACCGGCGTCAAGTAGAAGTGTTAAACTTCTGCGTTTCGTCTGGTGTGTGAGGTAGCCGGGGCCCACTACATTAAGAAGTGGCAACGCATCTGCAACCCTATGGGTGTTGCAAATGTCCATGGGCAGGCGGTTATCACTTAACATCAGGTGAACCGTCAGCTGGTTTTCCACTTTCTAACATAAAAAATTACTTAAAACTAATTCATGTGTTTTTAATTTAACATTATTATATTTACCTATCAGAAGTTATGAGCAATATATTTTGCATTGTCAACAAAATTTTTCGCCATGCTCCGTTAATTTCAATTAAAACTTCCTAACGGTTCGACGCATTTAACATAATGAAAAAGGGTAACACCGTTATCTATCGCCATTAACGTTAACATAATTAAAAATATTATATTACCTTAAAATTAATCAGCATTTGAATCGAACCCAAACCTATACATGTAAAAGGTTATAGAAAGTAATTCCATCGAATATTTTGTTACCGCTTTCACTGAAGTAAAACCGAGCAACAGTTCTTGGTGTTTCATGGATGAAGAGCGCCAGAAATTATTTTTTTTATACTTTTCGCGTAATTGAATGGGCTACCGGTATTCTGGGAATTCACGGGCAGCAAATAATATCGGGATCATCAGAGTACTCATTGAAATAGATTGTTAATGATAGCCAAATGGAGAAAGTGGAAACGTTACTTAGACGGACAATAACTTTGCATAAAAATTAATAGTAATTATCACTTTATTTGCGATATGTCTATTGTATTCGTTTAAAGAGAATGCAACTCTCGTAAAAACCTTTGCATATTGTGCTCTGACAAAAAATGAAATCTGTTTATTATGAGTCAACTTACTTGATAACGTGAGGACGCCTGTCATCGGAGTATAACGAATTAAAATCAGATTCGAATGTTTACGAACATGAAAAAAAAAAATAGGTCACGAGGTCGAGCAAACTCCATGAAATGTCAGCGACGAGTAATGTCCATGGCCCGACTGACTATAAAACGAAACTGGGAGAACAGGAAACTGGGAACGATTTTGTTGGAAGCGATTTGAACTTTGGCGCCGTCGTCGTTAGGGATTAAAGTAAATGGGCAAGTAATATGAAAGATTTCGGTTGTATGTTCTGGATGTTGAATTCGGTGACGCCGTAATGGCGCCGCTCTCCTTATGTAGCAGACGTTACAGCTGATTGGACCAGAATCGTGGCTGGAGACCCATTAGCACCCAGGGAAAGGTTTGAATTTTGTGTCCCGCAAAACTTATATCATAGAAAGAAATAATAGTATTTTACGCAAAAGTTCTTTAAGTACTTTAAAGTTTAATATAATTAATCAATTTTAGCATTTAGTACACAATAATATGAAACTGGTTTTATGTTAGTAAAATGGATGTTACAATATTATGTAAAGTACGTAAAATTTTTTCTTTCTTTTTAAAAAGCATTACCCGTAATCTAGGATTAGATAATCATGTGTTGTACAGGAGTGTTACGGCCACAAATGAAACAACGACCGTAATTTTGCGATAAAAATTTGGAACAGTTATTTGTCATTCAAAAGACTTATCACGGGCCATGACGCCGAAATCTAAACTTAATTTCGCCAGCGAAATCAATATATGAATAAATTACCAGCCGCTTAGAAGCATTTATACCAAATATTGTCATTGCATTGTAGGCTCTAACGTGATAAAATCTTCGAACTAAAGCTCCTACTATGTTTTATCATTTAAACATTCCTATTCATGATATTGTTTGATATGGAATACGTGTCACAAATATTTCTTTAATTCTTAAGTCACTACAAATCTTTCTCCGAAGGCAATTGTACCATAAGGCTAGAAGCATATTCTCGGAAAACTATGTTGTTATCAGTAGCAACAATTATGCTTTATCAGTAGCAACAAGCACTTTTTTTCTGTTTCTTTAACTGTATAATAAATAGGGCAAATAAAAATAAGGTCAGAGTAAATATTTGTAAAAAAAAGGGAAGGAAAGGGAACGATAAAATATTGATAAGTCCTCCTGACAATAAAATTTCTATAAACAAGCTTACCCAAAAGTATCGTGCGAAAATGCTATTAGTAGAAGCTATTATGGAAAACAGTAATGAATCAACATTAATGAGATCGAAATGTATTACCTGTAACTTCCTAGACTTCGGAAATTTTAGCTAATGAGTAAAAAAGACAGGCGTGACTGTCCGATAATAATTTTTCTGTGCTATTAATTTTTGTGTTTCGAAACAAATTAAATATATCTTCTAAGTCCGCCGTTCTTTAAATATATTATTCATTCAGAAATATTTAATTCAATTCAGAAATATTTAAAGAATGTCGAACAACAAATTTTGGAATATACGAGTATAATTTTTTTATTCTGACAGTTAGTCTGAATAAAAAAATTATAATAATCGCAGAAGTCGGTAATTAAATCCACGATCCGCCATTGCCGAAAGCTTGGCATTAGTACCAACCGATCTAAATAATTTGTGCGAATAAAATTATAAGAATCTATTCATATACGTCTGTTATAACATGTATTCTTATCTCTACATTCAAGGCCATGTGAAAAAAGACCAAAAGGCCTGTTATACGTCAAACAAATATTGACAAGTGAAAATAAACAAAATGAGTTTATGGATTTTTATTTTTCACAAACGTTTATATTGTTAGATTGTGTGGTAATAAAAGTAAACAGTTTTGTGTGGTACGAAATTTATTATACCCTGATATATTTATACTAAAATTATAATGCTTCTTTTTTACGATAAATAGCTGTTAATGAAAAAGCAAGTACTATTTCATGACATTGCTCGAGGATTAAAATCATCTATGTTATTTTTTAAGATTTCACATTTAGCATGAACCTTTGATAAAACCTTTTATTTTATTACAAGGCTTATAAACATTTGTTCTATAAACTGCAAAAATAATGGTAATAATTTAAAATATTATTAAAATGTTATTAATAAATGAGTAGTCTAATCTGGACACAACTTAGAAGTATAATTTCTAATTTTCTCAAAGTTTGACGCATTATGCTTCGCTTTAAGAAGTGAAAGTAACGGTGTGTTAAATGCCATCTCGTTTGTTACACAATAGCAGGTTTCTTATAACAAATCTAAATTTTTATTATGAACGATTATTTTTAGATGTATGTATTTAAAAACACCTACTAAGGTTGTTATGAAATAAGTACTTCGTTTTTTATTGTTACACTAGAATAAAAGATTTTTCTGAAACGAGGGACTATCGAAATTCGAGTCAACAACTTTAATCGCCACAACAGCAAAACTGCTTCTGTTACTTATTAACCAGACGGAATGCAGAAAGTGTAAATTCTTCTACTTTTACGCTGGTCTTCTGTGAGGCTCTGTACTCCTCCGAAGGAAGCTCAGAAGAACAACAGGAGTAGCTGCGTGGCTAATATTATTGTTGTCGATTTCTGTTTTTCCCGTCACCTAAGGGTTATGTTTGGCATTCACCTACTAAAATCACCAGAGGCCTCAGTACGCTAGGAAGGGCATTGGGATCTTCGGAACGTATATGAGACCACTTCGTTGGTCATTATCGGGTCTGCTAAGGCGGACGATCAGTTCCCCCATCCCGATCGTCAAAAAGACAGGGTCCTCTTTTAGACAACTTTTACGAGAAACGGGGAATAATTTAGTGCTATTTTATTAGCCCGGAACTACAGGCCTGATTAATAAAATATATATCGCCTATAATCCTATGTTTTATAACTAAAAGTTAAGTATTATAACAAAAACGATCGAATAAGATGTTTATACAATGAACCAGCTTGTCCTTGACGCTCTAGGTAGTTATACTCCTTTTTTGCCTTGCTTCACACAAAATTAATACGATATTCATGTAAATAACGACTCATAAAATATGGGTGGGTATAAATGCTTAGTCACGTCATGATATATCGTTTGGTGTTCGCATTCTCACCACGATAATTTAACTATCTATTGTAGTTCAAGTATTTGTAGGTGTCTACATCTACACATGTAGTTTGTCTTTTATTCGTACCTCGGCCTTCAAAAGCCATAATAACCAGACCAAGTTAATGGCTATGCACGTGTTTCGGTGATTTACGATTCGCGCATAATTTTTGACTATGTAGTGTAGAGTTAGATTGAACATTTTTCGTAAGCGACGTCTTAAGTATGAAGTTAGGGAAGCTAGTTACAAATGCCTGCAACAAGATTTCAGTCCTGATATTATCATTGAACCATCCTTCATTTCACTTAAGACTTATGTATGTAATATACATTTATATAAAACAAAAATAGGATAAATTAATGTCAACATATTATTCGAAGTTCTCGCCACGTTTGTGTCTCAGTTAATTTCTAAGCTTTTGGAAGCCAGCCAAAAACAAACGTTGTCCCGAAATCTACGAATACTTTTTAGTTTTCTATTGTTCCGATTCAAAATGTGTCCTATTGGACCAAATACTTTTATTAATATATATAAATAAGTTTATTCCTTGAATATTTTTATCGCAGATATAAAGTACAAAGCGTGTGTTTATCTTATTTATATATTTAATTATTCTCTACGTGTGTATGTCACTGAACTCCTCCTAAATGGCTGGACCGATTTTAATGAAATTTTGCGTGTGTCTTCAGCTGGATTCGAGAATGGTTTATATTTACAATTCGGTCTACATTTTTTAATTTTTTTCATTTATAAGTTGTTTTCGGATTTGAGTTGTGTTTACAGGACAAGGGTCCGGTAGTTTCTTATAAATATGGCGTATACGTGATAGCTCAGTGTCCGGGCGCTCGCCTTTAATTCAATATACTCGAACAACCTGAGTTCGATCCCCAGTGCCGGCACCAATTAAGTTTTTAACTTTAAGTGCTGACTTATCACGTGCTCCGCGGTGAAGGAAAATATTGTGAGGAAACCTGCATATTTTCGAAATTATAAAAAAATATATTTCGAAGATATGTGAGTGAAGTCCGCCAATCCGCAGTGGGGCCACGTGGTGGACTATGCCCTGATATCCTCTGTATAGAGGAGGCCTTTGCCCAGCAGTGGGACATGTATAGGCTGTTAATTTACTTTTATTTTTATATTAAAAAAACAAAACTTTTACGTGTTGATTGATTTTATTTTCAACGTGTCGTTTGTCTTTTTCAACCTGACAAGCTGAGGACATTTTCATGCATCTTCTTTAATAACTTGGGCTCAACCATGGATTTTTCTTTCTCTAAGCGCTCAAGCAACTTTATATTAATCATTAAAAACGAAGTATTAATCATTTTTCTTTGTAAAAAAAAAATAAGAAGTTACTTCTTATAGCTAGTGAAAAGCTAGTGTTCTTTAAGTTTTATCAGTGCTTATGGTGCGCATTGTACGGGCTGGGAATGGGCACACTTGATTAACTGTTGCTAGGTGTCATGGGTAGTGTACGAGCTAAATACTTGTATACGCTACTTTATTCATACAAATTGCTTTGCTTTAAAGGTAACTTTAAAATTTGTTTTCACAGTGAGTTAATTGGTTTAGAATGTAATGATTTAATATTCTTTCGTTTATTGTTTCTTCCCTAGAAGTCCCGAATGCGTTTGAACTGATCGTTATTAATATACCTGTGTCTAAAGTTGTTTCAGTAAGCGAAGCCAAATGTCAATCCATCCCATTGAATAAAATTATATTTAACAAGTGAGCGCCTGTTTGATGGTGAGGCAAAACAAAGGCAAAAATGGTTTCCATAACATTATATCATATAATGTTATCATATAAAATTAATCATGTAATTTTACAAGGTTACTTCAAAATTGCGGACGATAAACAATTGTTGACTGCAGTTTTAATACTTATTTATTTTACCCCAAGGCAGATTACGAGTTTTTATTTGTATTATGCAAGCGTGGTTGTCATTTGAGAAGTTCGACCTTCAGCAGTAGGCTTCTTAAGGTTTAAATATTAATTAGAATGATGATCATATTAAAAAGACATTTTAGATAACCTCAAATTATAGCAACAGAATAAAATATTAAACAAAATGAAATGGCAATAAAATTAGAAAACTTTGTATTGAGTTAAGGAACCGATATAAATTTAAATATTTAACTCAGTATGAATCGATAAAGTTTAAAAGAACCAAACAAATTAGGCAAAAAGTCATTTTAGTAATACGCCATAGAAACGTTCAACTTTTTATGTCAGGGAATCCTATTATTTTGTGTCAATCCGTGTGACTCTTTTGTAGCTCTGAAAGAAAAACTTTAGTATTTCTTTTAATTGCCTTGGCTTGTTTAGAACAATGTGCAAAAAACTTTAAATTTAAAGATGTGAATTGAACAATTACGTGATAGCTACTCTTTTTCTTCGTTAGAAATGACGTACCTTAATTAATTTTATGTTAATAGGATTTTAGGGTTCCGTACCTTAAAAGTTAAAAAAAGGAACCCTTATAAAAACACTCTCTTGTCCGCCTGTCTGTTCGTGTCTCACCAGCGATTTTATCAGGAACGGGTGGACATAGCAAGTTGAGGTTGATGTCAAGGTCCTGAGTTAACACGATAAAAAGATATGGGCAAATTTTGATTTTCGCGCTGTAAGGCCTTGCTTTAAACCAAAATTGACAATTCTAGGTCAACCGGAAGTACCCTGTAGGTTTTGTGTCAAAAAACCTATATGGTAGTTCCCGTTGACAGAGAATCATGAAATTTAGCAAAAAGCAAGGTCTAACAACTTAAATAAAGGAAAATTTTCGAAAAATACAAAAAGTAGGAAACTAAGAAAACTTTTTTTCTCAATAACTGTAATTATGATTATATTGAATTATAACATTATATTCTATTTATTTTTGTGGTTGATATTATTTGTTATTGCTTAAAATTTCGACAATTTTTGTTCATTTTGTTTTAATTTACGGTAATTAATAGTATTTGATTGAATTAGATTGTGTTTGTATTAATTATATTATTTATTTGTGAAATATTTGCATGGCAACGAGGCGAAATATGTCTGTACTTTTGTCTATACTGAAAATCTTTATCTACCATATTTCTGCAAATAAAGATGATTATGATTATGATTATGATTATGATAAGGTTAATTTTGGTACTTACAAGTTTTCGCGAAAATCTAAATTTGCCCATATCTTTTTATTGTGTTCAACTTGCTAGGTCCACCCGTTTCTCAGAAAATCGAAACATACGGAACCCCCGGCGTACGAGTTCGCCTTGCACTTGACCGTTTTTTTAATTCTTATCTACTGACTTCATGAAATCAACTTTATATTATTTCAAAGGTCTGCCGGTTATTTCGGGAGTATGACCCAGTATGTTTATCATACAAGACAACACCACGAACTTCTAGTCTTATTACTAGTTGGAGTAGATTAAGGTCTGTAGGTGGTGGTGGTTCTTAGGTAATTGTTGCGATATAGAAGATAAGAAGAGACGTTTGACTCACAAACACTACCGAGCGTTATATTATAAAGACTTTGGGAGAGAGAGAGATATCAGTTTGAATTTTCATGCGTAAGTTGCGGCTTATCCAACATTTAATGTGACATTGTGTCATGTTAAGTAAACAAAGATTTATTTCAATATTGAAAATAAAAGTTATTGCCTGCGGTGGGCATGAGTCATACAAACAGAACAAGCAAAAGTGAACAACGATCAATTGGGTTGTCATTTAACGACGATGTCTGTTCACCGAGGGGTCTGAACAACGGCATATTATCATTAATTCGACTACGGTTTTCTATCAAAAGAGCAATTGGTCTCCTTCCGCTGTCTGAAGACTGTTACTTAAGATAGCGATGTCTCTTATTATTGATATTTTATCATCGTCAACGTACATGATGAGAATTGAAAAACATCATTATGTATTAGAATGTATAAAGCAAGCGAATATACTTAAAAAAAATTAATGAAATCAGTCTGCAAAATAATGTTCACATTTATGACATTTTGTTATATTCATACAACAATTGGTTATGCATTAACCACCAGTAGTACGCTTTAAAACACTTTCTTATTGTTTTAGCTAAATTATAGTAAAAAAGAAGACATTTGTAAAATAAATACTTTCATCAAAAGATTACACATAATTATGTGTATAAATTATCTGTGCGATTGTCATACCTATAGCTAGATTCAAACTAACTGGAACTTCAAATATTATGTTTAAGCAAATTAATAAAAACATTGAGTCTCCAATCTGTATCAAATCTCCAAACAGCAAATATGTGATAGGAACATTCGCTAAATATAATTTTATTAATTTTACAAGTATACACATTTTAAAAATAAAAGATTATATTCTACGAGAATGAAGAAAACCGGTTCGGTATGCAGTCATAATTATCAACATCTAATTGCAACCATCGAGTAGCAAAAATTCAAATAAGGGCATTCCATTTTTTTCTTTTATCCTTATTTTACTCGAGCACAGCACTCATTCGGTCTAGTTGGTAGTCTTATGTAACGTTGGGAGCCATTGCATATGGCCTGTGACCTCATAACAGAAGGTGGGGGGTCACGGTTCCCTCGCCTAATGATACCGTAACCCGTTTAGACTAATAAAGAAGAATTAAACCGTTAAGGTACTACACAGACAACAAATTTTAAGTAGCGTTAAAAACATGTAGAAAAATTTATTTAATTAGATTACAAATTTTTGTTATTAGCAACACGTTTGGTCTTAATTTAGGGCTGGAAATACTTTTAACTGCACAGAGTATTTTTTCATTTGTTATACAAAAGTTCGTTCTTTTGTTATTTCTGGTTAAAGTTGACCAACGCTATAATAATTGGCCACGGTTAATAAAAGCAACTAGTAATATTCAATAAACAGGGTGATTTGCTATAAAATGACGGACAATTGACTCTAAGTTGTCCGTTTCATTGTCTGAGATAAACTCATGCGGGTTTCGTACAAAATTGATATCGTTATCCATACAATTACTGTTTTTTAGTTGCGCTATCCATTTATAATTCAGGGGTCAGGGGGAAATTTATATTTATTGCCGCGGCATGGGTCCGAATGAGATAAACGAAAGAAATTGACGACCCGAATGGCGTAGTCGGTAGTGTACCTGCCTTCTGCGCCAGAGGGTGTGGGTTCGATCCCCACTAGTTTTTCTAGTGTCTGGGTGTTTATATATGTATAATGTGTATTTATTTACAAAAGAAAAGTATGTTTAAGTATGTCTATCAGTTTTCTTGTAGTAGAAGCATTGCTTAGTTTGGGACTAGAGAACGTCGTGTAAAAAGAATGTGTCCTAAAATTAACTGTGCCTATATTTGCCTGTGTCGGAAAATGACGTAACTATTTTTGAAGTTATACTTCTTTTGGCGCGTTTGGTAAAAATCCAAACACACCGACGGCCAAAAAGCGACATTACGCAATGGTCGTTGCACTGCGACCAACTTCACGGTATTATCATGGCAACCAAAACAATTTTTTCACATTTACCTATAATTTGAAGTTATTTAATTAAACCGTTGTCAATAATTGCATTTAATGTCTTTTTCACAAACAACGAGTAACTTGCACATGAAATAAAATTTTTGGTTATTTTTCTTTTGTTACGCTAAAGATGAATAACTTCTTACACAATATTGTTTTTAATTCTTTCCATTCGCAAAAGGAAAATTTATTGAGAAGCAGGAAGGCATCTCAGCTCTTAGCTTCTTTTACTAGCAGCACTACTTCTATATTAAAAATTCAATTTACTAAAGTAAATAACAATGAATTTGATAAAACAATGTTGTTTATGGTATTTGATCATAATAATATCCTGAGCGATAACCTATTAACATATTCTGGTAATTCCCAATTCAATGAATACGTATCACTTGAAATGAAGCTTGTAGGATTTACGTGTCAAGAAATTTTTACTATTAAATTATTAATTGGGTTTGGCCAAGACAAGGCTTTCCTCATTTTCAAATATGCTCTTGTCGAATCTATCATCTGGCCAGGCAACCAATGTATAGTTTTTGTAAATTTATAAAGGCCCACGTTAATGGTTTGTAACAGTAATGTTTGTTTGTAACAAGGACATTTACAGCAGTGCCAGCATTTACAGCATCCGTCAGTTCTTGTAGATTTCCATAATCACTTAATATCAGGCGAACTGCCTTCTCGCTTGCCAATTTTTCACCTTAAGAGCATACGCCAAAATACACCGCATCTAGAAAAATAACTTTACCAGACCAAAAAAGAGTATATAATTTGCGCGTTGCTTATTTTCAACTTTATTTTAATAATGCATTTATTAATAGCGACAACCACCGTCCATAGACATCTTAAACACCAAGGTCTTCGGAAACCACAAATACAGAACTAAACTTAATAGTATTACTACTTCGTACCGGTATTTTATTAGGCTGCGGTTTGGTCGGGGTATTTGAGTAGTAGTGTAAAAATACTGAATCGGCGTAGGACAAGTACAGAATTTGTTTTTTTATGTGAGTAAACGATCTTGCGGTTCACCTGATGTTAAGTGATAACAGCCGCCCATGGACATTTGCAACACCCGTAGGGTTCAAAATGCGTCGCCACTTTTAAATAAAGTGGGCGCCGGCTACCTCACTCACCAGACGAAACGCAGAAGTAACACTTCTACTTTACGCCGGTCTTCAGTGAGGTCGTGGTACTAACCCGGACGTACCTGCCCATTCGCGCAAGAGTGAACACTGTTGCGTGGCCCTGCCGCAGTTAAGCTTTTTGCTATGATGTAATTATGCGTTGTAAGTACATTGTGACTGACGTAAATCACCTTGAAGCTGTATACACCATAGAGAAATTTTACGGGCCGTTACAGTAACGTATGATGAATCAGTGTCCCTTGTAAAATCTCTTGGCAGGTGTCCATGTGCTGTTTTAATCTGACACTAATCTCGCCCAGTTCCGTTGGTTATGCGGATAAATTTAGCACCTGTGTACTACATCCGCTTACGTTCAATCAAACTGGTGATTTTATAGCCCTAATAAAAATTTTTTTGTCATTTTATGACGACATCCCATAAAAAGCGAAATGAAATATGTAGAGCGTTATTTATTTCTCGCATTCATGTTTATTTAAACCCTTAAAACTAACGAATCCAACACGTTATGTGTGTCAGTTAATACAAAGTAAAGAAACAGCCTATATGTCCCGCTGCTGTGTAAATACACCACAATAGTCCACTGCGCGACTCAACTACGGTTTGGCAAATTTCACATAGTTTCGAAATATTTTTTGTTATTATTTTAGAAAATATGCAGGTTTCCTTGCGATGTTTTCCTTCACCGGACAGTACAGTAAAGTTGGTGTATAGTAAGTAGAGTTATTGTATAATATTATTATATTTTATCAGCTTTGATTATTAAAAAGACGAAAAAGAATGTTGTTTATACAAATACACTAGCGGACCTGACAGACGTTGTCCTGTATAGAAGTCTTAAATCCGAAAATTTCAAACCTTTTGAATAAGTTTGTGAATCTAAACCATTCTCGAGTCGACCTGGAGACACAAACAATTTCATTAAAATCGGTCCAGCCTTTTAGGAGGAGTTCAGTGACATACACACGTAGGTACAGAAGAATGATATATATAAAGATAATAAAGGATTATTATTGACGATAGTGCGCTAGAGAAACTAAATGAAAACCTTGCATTATTTTTTCAAAATAGCCCTCTAGGACTTTCGCAGTCGGTTATCTTACAACCATTTTTGACGACTACCGGAGTGGATTTGCGCCAAAGTAGGCAGCTAAGCAGGGCTTCCTGAACAAACTATCGGATGAGGTCGAAATTTATAAGTGGATTGAACGGCTAAAAATATTGTTGTTTATTCCTTACCAAGATGCATATTGCGCACGTTCACATAGATATAACTAATTCACTTCTTTGTTTGTCATTTTTTGAGCGAGCGTTAGTTACTACAAATTTCTATTTCATACTTATTCTGCAATTCCACTGAAAACGAAATCATATATAAGTGATGAATGCATCGCGTTGTATGGATTTATCGTTAATATGTTGGCAGCTGTGCAAACAATGTAATAGGGCCAGACTTTATTATCGTCTGTCCGGGAAAAAAACAGTATAACAGTAAAATTCAAAATATATTTATTCAAATAGACGCTTGCGCGTTCTTATGTAACTCGAATTTTACATAATAATTACTACATAAGTTCGTAAGGTACCACCGGTTCGAAAAGTAGTTTCTGCTGAGAAGAGACGGGAAGACACTCAACAGCTCTTTTTCAAAAACATCAGTTTACAACAAGTATAAAAAGTTTACACGGTTTATTGTAAATCCAAATGTTATTTTAAAGATTCAATCAGTGAATGTACATAGTAAATGTCACGCTGACGACTTTCATAGGGAAAGTGAAAGTAGCAGTTTTACTACGCATTTTACTACGCACTACGGTGCTGCCTTTAATGGCGTATTTTACATCACAACTGCGTAGTTGAGGTCGTATTTGAATGCAGGACCGTGTGTATCTTGATTTATGAACAAGCTAAACCGTGTCAACAAGTGAATTGGGTGAAATTTAATAGTAATTTAAGGCAACAGAAAATAATGTCTTGCTCATTTAGTAACATATTGGCAAAACTGTTTTTTCTATATTTTTCAGAAACTGATTTACGGGACATTTTTATCTAATACCTTAAAACGAGCAATTCTTGTATATATATAATTGGAAACGGCTCCAGCGATTTTCATAAAATTTAGTAAGTGCGTAGATTCGGGGACGAAAAATCGATCTAGCTAGGTTTCATTTTTAGAAAATGTTCTTTAATCCCTATTTTCAGCGATTGAAAAATATCATTCGAATATGACGGTAAATTTCGCCGAAAAAAAAATATTATAATAGCTCGGTCGGTAATCGGGCGGCCCCGAAACAAAAGGCCGCGGTTGGTGTCACGATCATTTACACACTTATTTTTTTTTTACTTTTTTTTCTATACCAGATCATTGCTTTCTTAATTTTTTTATTTTTTTTTTATTTCGAAATACACGATTTACCAAAAAAAAAAATAAACCGAGCAATGCTCGGTCTTCCAGGTACTTACTATATATTATATTAAATGTTACAAAGAATAAGGTGTAAATAATAGCATTTCTAGTAAATGAGAGAATTGTTAGGGATTTAAATATCAATAAAAATATTTTTTTTTGAAATCTTATTTTAATTGAAACTTGATGATATTTTTATGGATAAATTGTCTTTTTTACGGGTCATAGCTAAAATTTTACTAAAGAGTAATAAAATATAAAATAATTAATGATCGATCTTTTAACTTAAAATAAAATTTCAAATACATGTACATAGTATTTAAAATTTCCTTTTTACCCGAGTTTAACTTACCTAGTTTTTAAAATAAAGGCACAAAATATCTTCGTATAATTTTACCATAGCTAAAGAGAGAAAACAATAGATAAGTTTTGTTTCTAGATACACTGAAGATACTCTATTTTAGTGGCAAAATATATTTTTTGACTCTAAAGAAAACTAAACGATACTTTAAAATTATCAAGATGTCGCAAAAGACATCGATTGCAAACATAAGGAAAAAATTACATAAGGATCAAAAAAGAAGCCCAATACATTTTTTAAACTTTTGTATAGGTACTTATACTTTTTAAACGTCCACATATCTATGTTGGTCACGTCGGTAAATATGTTTTATAGTAACAAATTATGGCAGTTATATACAAACAAAAACTAAGTAGGTAATATTATATTCATATATAAATTCAAACCTAATCGATTTATATCAGCGAACACTTTCCATATACGGATTGAAAAAATATGCAAACGCATGTGTTGTTTGGATTCTTAAACAGGTTACGTCGGTTTCGAAATGAGTCAGTTTCGCCTTGGCCGGTTACGCACAGATATGTTGACAAAAATACCAAACTAAAAGTTACAACCAGCCATCGAAGCGATAGAATGAAAAGTTTTGAAACGTATTTTGAACTTATAAATAAACAACAACAACATTTAATTTATTAACAACGATTTTATTCTATTATAAATTTTATGTTTCTGCTATGTAACCATAAACTGTTGTGTCAACCAACTATTATGAAATGCAAATTTTTATTGTTTTTTTGTAACAAAGTTTTAAATGGATATACAAAAATTAGTTTGACTTACCATTTCGCACGAAAATTGCAAACAAAACTACGGTTACAAACAACGGAAACTTTGCCATTATTACAATATTTCACCCGCGCTTATCGCAAACAATATTTGGACGGATCACGAACGTTCCGCAACACACTATGTGAACGAATGCCAAGCCAACCAGACGGCAAGTGAATGGAATGGAATGGAACGGAGACGAGCAAACTACTGCGCGGGAGAATTACTAATCTGTGGAACAGGCACGCCATAGTACGCGAAAGCGGTACGCCATAATACGTTACGTATGTGCTATTCAGTGTATCACAGATTAGCAGTGCTAATATTGTTATAGATTGCTCATGTGGTATATTATTATAAGGACTGTGATTTTGATATGTGGTTATTAATTCGCAATTCGGGCTGGTAAATGTTAAGTTTTTTATAAACACAAACCTTTAGAGACATTTACCAAAATATTTTAAGATGTTCTTTTGATAACTTTAGAACCTTTTGAACAGAGCTTCATTTGATAATGAAGTTAATATAGCGTTCATTAAGAGTTCCTTAAAGACTTTTAGTACGTATAGAAGAGGCGTTGATCCTAGCGCTTAGCTAAATCTTAAAATATATATGATGACGTTATTTTGTTCTAAGATTTTGTATTACAAAAGGCATTATTACAAATAGGGCATGCAATTATTTATATTTTTCCAACATAAAATTGCCCATTGTAAACAATGTTATACATACTGACCTTAAATTAGATTGATAGTTCATACCAGAACCACGAAAATAAATTTCTATTTCTTTACGCACAAAATGTTATTGACCTCTGTATCCAAATTAAAAGTTGTAGCTCGCTACGAAACCGGAATGTTGCTTTCTTTTCTTGGCTATTGCAATACAGAGTCCGATTGCATAACAAAAAGAAGTTTTGAAGCCAACATCAGTAGTTGAAGTCCAAATAGGCACGATTTAATATCGTATGTAAACATTCGTTTAACTTTTATCAAGAAATTGATTAATTGCGATTTTCATTCGATATTGCGATATCATTCTACATCAAGGTTCTGTTTTTCAGGTACGTAAGACCAGAGCATAAAAGAAAGAAAAATATGTAGTACCAAAGGGACATACTTTAATATATAGGTATTTGTCACTAAATACATAATAAAATGATTTCAGATTTAGAAAAAAAATGACGATAGTGAATGTTTACGATGCGCGCGCACAGCAACAAAATTAACACCATGGCTATGGCCGACTAGTCAATAAACTTCTCTTCAGTAAATGGCAAAACAAATATAATGTGTCGAAACCTCAAAATATTTATAAAATTTTCTATTTCACATATTTTAAGATTCCCTTAATTGGCTGTCAAAGGCGTTTCTCTATTCATGCTATCGACTGCTACCTTGTTAAGAAAGAAGAGTATACATAAAAATAGCTCCTGTATGTCTATGCTACGAGTACAACGCAACAATAAGATTTCCTTGTCTTGTTACTGTGATCCACGTTTGCAGTTAGCAAAGATTAAAAATTCCATATAAAAAAATAAAAAAAATAGAGTATGTAACGTGTATTCCAATGGGTAAGGAATAAAAAAAGAATTTGGAAAACCCACGACGGTTAAAAATTAATTGAAAAATTATAAAATAATTAAAGAGCCCGAACATAAGAAATAAATGTAACGCGAGGTAATAAACATAAAAAGATTTAATAAGTAGAGTTGATCCCGCTTTGAGTCGGTCATATATGTTAACAATCGAGTATCAGTTTTCATAGTATTTCCCTACGTACCTACCTATTTGGTTTTTGATAATTGTAGAGATGGCAATAACATATTCGACTACCTATAAACTTAATAAACCCAAGTATATCGGTCAGGGGCTGCTATTAAATGAACCTACCCATTGCCCGTGCCCTTATAAAATATAAATTTTAATAAGATATAAATTAAATAAAATAAGATATAAATCTTTAGAAGTTAATGATGATACTCATTTTTATTTACGATGAAATTTAAAATAGTGACGCCAGGCCCTGACGGATATTCTTGGGTTTTTATTAAGTTTAGAGGCAGTAGAATATGTTATTGCCATCTCTACAATTACCGAGAACCAAATAGATTGTGACTCCGCAAGAGATCATCTCTACTTATTAAATCTTTTGACGTTTATTGTCTCGTGTTACGTTTATTTTTTAAGTCGTTTTTTTTAAAATTATTTTATGCTTTTTCAATTACTTCTTAACCACCAACCTGAGACATCATAGTATTGTTCTCGAATGTGGTTGTCATTGAGTTATTAGTTATATGTATATATAACTAATAACTCAACTCACACATTTTTCACACTTTTCACGTGCGTGGTAGGCTGGTAGGGCCACGCAGCAGACACGGCTGTTGAATTTTTATAAAAATTTTACATAGATGAAAATGCAATTACATCATACATGCGACACGGTATACACGTATATGTGTGTATATGTAAATTTACACCTGTGTGGTAATTTATCTTGTGTATTTATTTATCATGCTCATGGACACACATTTGGTTTTTATGGAATTGATTTTGTATTTCAAGGCAATGAAGGTAATTCTAAGCCGTGATAGCTCAGTGTCCAGGCGCTCGCCTTTAATTCAATATACTCCAGCAACCCGAGTTCGATCCCCGGTGCCGGCACCAATGAAATTGTAAATTTTAAGTGTCGGATTATCACGTGCTCAGCGGTGACGGAAAAAATCGTGAGGAAACCTGCATATTTTTAAAATAACAGCAAAAAACATATTTCGAAGATATGTGAAGTCTGCCAATAAGGTGTGCCCTGATACCTTCTGTACAGAGGAGGCCTTTGCCCAGCGGTGGGACATGTATAGGCTGATACTTTACTTTTTTTTTTTCAAGGTAAAGTTGAAGATGTTTTGCCTAGCTTTTAATAAAATGGGTCCCGGTTACCTCACCAGACGAATCCCAGAAGTATAACCTATCTAATTAACGCCGGTCTTTTGTGAGGTCGTGGTACTTTCCCGGACGGACCTGCCCATTCGTGCAACAGCGAAAACTGGTGCGTGGCCCTAAACAGGAACTGGCATTATATTTGTATGTTTTATCTATTCGATATACATTTAAAATAAATCAAAGTTTATATTCAAAATAGCAGCAACCCAATTAAGTCAGAATTGGCTATAGTTAGCATGCACAAAATAACACTTCATGTTTGATATGTCTTAGCATACATATATTTTGGCTTAATTTTAAATTGCATGCGTGTCTATTATATATTCATGATCACACGCAATGAATTTATATAACGTTCTTGATTGCTTTGATGTAGGACATAAAAAACACATTGGTGTTCACTCGACTCGTTTACCTTGATGTCGATTTGTCATCCATGAAGGTTTACGTGACATAAAATTGCTTTATATTTTATAACAATTGGGGTTTTACTCGCAGTCTGTGTCAATTGTGAGTAATGCGTAAAAAAAAGAGTTATTGAATATTTTACGGTTGTTAGTAAATTTTTACAAACGGATATTACAGTGTGGAAGAAATCCATTCGCCTTGCTTGAGATCTGGCTTGTTCCTCGACTCGTGCATTATATTTTATAAAGTTTGCACTAAGCAGATGGCCGAACTTGGCATACACACAACGTTCAAGTCTTCGGACATAATAGCCGATGCTTATCGCTACAAACATCTGGCGATCCACCTTTAATATTAGAATTTCCGTGCGGAAATTAACGATGGATAATGTGTAGGAATAGTTTTATATTCCTGGTTATTACTCCCGTGATAGCTCAATACACGGACGCTGTAAATCGAGCGCCTTTTATTTAATACTAGCGACCCACCTCGGCTTCCCACGGGTGCAATGTATTATACATATAAACCTTCCTCGTGAATCACTCTATCTAATAAAAAACCCGCATCAAGATCCGTTGCGTAGTTTTAAAGATCTAAGCATACATAGAGACAGACAGCGGGGCGACTTTGTTTTATACTATGTAGTGATGATACACGAGCAACATAAGTTCAAATCCCGGTGCCGACTCCAATGAAATTTGAAGTGCGAGGTGGTAAAGGAAAAATGGTGAAGAAAACTGTATATTTTCGGAGTAGTAACCCCTGATGAGACCTTTATCCAGCAGAGGGGCATAGGATGTTACTTTCCTTTACTTGCACATTTCATTGTACTATGTAGTTATGAGTTTACGGTGAAGTCTACAACTTTTTAAAGACCTTAAAATATAATACATATAATAATACAATCGATAGAGAAATATATGTCATGTGATTGCCCATCAATTTCTTTGCTTATATTGTCAATGGATATAACTGATATATAAAAGATCACCAGACCAAAAAGAATCGATTAAATTATTGAAATAAAATAACATAATAGTACAAAATCGCTATAATGTAAATAACAATCTGAAGTAAACTATGACTCTCGTTAATTGGTTTTTGAAACTTAATTACAATGTTTAGCAAATCCGTCCGTGACACAATATCGTAATAACATTCTTGATCTTTGGTTATCATATTATGTTTTGATTCATTTCACGCAGGTATTTTTAATCCTTTTGATGTACAGTTTGCTGTTCTATATCTAAGAAAGGGTATACTTTCCAACAAAAGGATAAATGATCAAAGTAAACAAAGCCAATGTCATGTCGGCGAAGGATCGGTAGCTACCATTTGCATTACATTTGTCCCCTTCGCATTCCCGGCAGAACAACAGATTCACTATGTCTGCATGTGAGGAATGCGCCTTCCTGACGTCATCACAAGAACCCCTTTCCGAAGCGCAGCCGCGAATGTACCAAGACCTCTTCATATCTAAAACATTTATTTGATAAGTTATATGACAGTATTTTGCGAAGCTATAAAACTTGAGACGACAATAGCTTGGACAAAGAACAGACAGAATACTACTACACAAATACTCTATTACTTACTATCAAAAAGTATATATAAAAAGTGATAATTTAAAGCTATGATTAATAGCTACTTTGTGCAATGGGCCAGTTCGTTTGTAGAAGTTCAACGACTTTTAAGAAATGGTAAAATATAACTGTTCATACTTTTGAATTTCGGATGGAGAGTGAGATTTGGAGGTCCAGACCTGAAGCGCGTATGCAACCTGCTGGTTTTTTTACACCCATGAGCGGCGGTGATAGCTCAACAGCTTAATAGCTCAGCATGTTACAGGAAAAAATAATTTCTCATTTGCAGTTTTAAGTTATCAAATATGAAGGAAAAATACTTACGTTTGTATTGTTCGGCATAAGTGACGCATTTATTTTGTCTCGTTACGTCCAAAGTGTGCGGGCAAAATTTTGTCGTAGTATTTTCGTATACCTTCGGACAGTCGGTGCATACGTGACACTCCACCACATCAATAGTTATCAGTCCAGGTCTCGGGCTGGATGATATTGGCAGTTGAAGGGGTCTGTTCGCATTGTTTAACACGGGTCTTTGTGCTAACGCACCAGATCTTTCGGCGGGCTCATTGTCCTCCTCAAGGTCATCTGGGATATCAACTTTGTGCTGTGCTGGATCTCCTAATATCATCGTACATGTGGAATTAAAAAAAATAAAAAGGGAACTATTTAAATTATTGCATTGTCATGGGTTTTTGACGAGTGTGCAGCAGTTTGATCGTCAAAATGGGGCAAAATCACGTTTAAAAGTTCCGTTACATACATACTTACATACATATGAAACTAATATAAGCGTGTTGAAATACCTGATGATTCGGCAAGATTTAAAAACGCCACCGAAACGGTAGACACAGTGAAAACGACTAAGACCAGTCTATTCATGTTGGTTGTCTACGTCCATTTTATCTTCGCAGAAATATTTTATACTAACATTGTGCCACTGTTATCATTAAATACATCACGCGCGATAGACCCGAAAAGCATGCATTCATCGGGTGAGTCGAGGGTTTATGGTGCGGAAACCCTTTGCTCGTGCTAGTGAACCTAATTGATAAGTACACTAATTATTGCTTTATCAAAATTGCGTAAAGCGGGGTAACTGTCTATCTTTCAATATACCTACATGCATCTCGAACAATGTATCATCTCAAGAAGGGGAATTATGCATAATTTTTTTGAATTCATTCGACTCTCTCATTACTGTAAAAAGTCAGAAACGAACATAAAACCAATCAATTAAACGGTAGTCACCAAACGGTGGTAGGGCCACGCAGGAAACAGTGCTAGGACCACGCAGCAGCCTTGTCTGTTGCGCGAATGAGCAGGCTTGTCCGGGTAAGTACCACGACCTCACAGAAGACTGGCGTAAAGTGCAAGTATAATACTTTCGCGTTTCGTCTGGTGAGTGAGGTGGCCGGAGCCCAATTTTCAAAAGATTGTCAACGCATCTGGAAACCCCGGGTGTAGCAGATGTCCATAGACGGTGGTATTAACTTAACATCAGGTGAAGGCAGGAGAGGTCTGCTCGTTTGACAACTTTTCACATTAAAAGTCAGGAAACGGTTATAACTCTGAATCCTTTTATCGTTTGCTATCTTTGGTACGTCGAAGTTGAATATGTTTTTAACATATGTAACCTAAGATCACTTGTTTCGTTATAAGTTAAAATAGCGATGCAAACTATGCTAAGCTAAACACTGTATTCATAACGCGCAAAAAAGAAACAAACAATGTATAATAGTCTATGGACAGGCCTTGGGCTTAATTAGCAGGCGGTGCCAAAATTACAACACGACTGTTGGAGTACTGTGCGCTTCAATATACCAACAGCAAAGTTTCAAATTATTGAACAATGCCGCACATTCTTTAGACAGATGGACAATGTTTATTAAAATGTAGTTCGTAAGTATAGCACTTAGTTGACGCTTTGTCATGGGTTGTCGAGTCTTAGTCGCTCTTATTCTAAGTAAATGTTATTTAGAAACAGTAATAATCTGCACAGATACAGTTTTTATTTTATGGTTTTAGGTATTTTAGTTCATTTTTTATTATGTTTTGCCAAAATAATTACTAAAACTTTTGCTGACGCTGAAGATTTGATAAACAAATACAATGACATTAGTTTATGAATTTATATCATGATGGCTAACTAACGGTCAAGGTCTCGACCGGGCTTATGGAAGTCGAGGTCTTGAAAACAGCAATCTTCCGAAATACATAGAATGTTGTCCCAAATATTAAAATGTTTAACAATAATGCGATGTGAGACGACACAAAAACACACACAGAATGTAAGTGTTTCATAATTAGACTGAATATAATTGTTAAAACATGTAGAAAACATGTTTTAACAACATTTTTCTACATGTTTTAATGTTCAATCTTAAGTGCAGAGATAAGCACAATAAAAACTAAAATGAATATAATTGTATTCATAATACCACCTATCGCATCGGAAAATGGTCCATAAATTACATGTTAAATATAACCTCGAAAAGAGTGTATGCGTTACGTTTCAAACGGGATCACTAGAAAAATTTCATGACACATTTGTCCACTTAAGCTAACAAAAAAGCAGGGCAATTAACTCGGCTAATCGATCCCTGACAGGGGAAGGCCAAATATTTGGTGATTTGTTTCAATTGACACATATTGTTTTACAGATATAACAAGATAAAACATAAATATTATGGGGTCAAATAAACTACAAACACAAGCACTTACCAAAAAACTTTTCTATCGTCTGCGTCACACAGACCACCTGAAAAAACTTCAGATAGTTAAAATCATCAGCGAAACCACCGATGAGGAGTGGTACAAACGGAGTATCTGTAGTGACAACGCAATAAACCAACAACAAAAAAAAAACAAAACATCTTATTTATGTAAATAAAATGATAGAGGGAGGTCTGCTGTTGTGCGCGTAGCGGATAATATATGTCAAATAATATCTTAAATAATTTTATGAATTTAGAAAACCTAAAAAGAATTTATCTATACATAATAAAGTCATATGCATATAATTTTATTATAGCTAAGTTAACACAATATTTGTAATATAATACATGGTTGGGTACATTAAAGATATGACTGAAAAAGTAAAGTAAGGTAAATTAACAACCTATAAATGTCCCACTCAACTAGTGTCCACAAAGCTCTCCTATGTACAGAGGGTATAAGGGTACTTCACGTATTTTCGAAATATATATTTTTTTTGTTATTATTTCGAAAACATGCAGGTTTCCCCGAAATAATTTCCTTCACCGCTGATCAAGTGATAAGCACTTATTATTAACAATTTCATCGGTGCCGGCACCGCGGATCGAACTCAGGTTGCTCGAGTATTTCGAAATTAAAACGGGTACCCGGACAGTGAACTACCACAACTCTTAAATTAATATATAATTATGATGATATTACTTGTGTAATATTTATAAATTTCTAATTTATTCCTTTTGTTACCTTTAGAAATCGTTTTTAGATCATAATATGGAACTAATTAAGTTGTTGTACCTATTTGATTTTTGTAAGGACGGCAGTCTCTAAATTTTCATTATGGGGCCGTTGACGACAACGATGATTTATACTAAAATACGATGGGAAGGCTGAGGCTTGCCTCATCCCTATAATACCTATTACTTCTCGCAGGGCAGCCATTCTAGACGAGTATTTAGAGTATGTGAGCACACTTTAAAATGCCCCAACCATTTCATCAGGTTTAGTCTTTTTTTACTTTTTTTTTTCATTCGCTTCGTGCTTCCACACGGAACGGACGTTAATCTGAGCCGGAGGGCCCATGCCAACCGACCCGGAAGCCATTTTGCAACCGTTGTTGCTATATATATTATCTCCTTTACATCTCGGTGTGCACTGCTTGCCTCATCGTTGTCGTGTTTCGCGGTCTACGGTTAGGGAAGTCTCAAGCAAGAAGAGTGAAGAATAATTATAGAAGATAGAAGAAAAGTTACAGAAGAAAGAAGAAACTTTGACCGACTTCCGAGCGGATAGTGTTAGTGTAGTGTTGTGCTCGTAGGCAGGTTCCTGTCCGTAAGTAGAATTCTACACACATTTCTCGTCTCAGAGGCGGCATTGTAATTTTTATCTGTGTGCTTGTTGCATTAGGCGACAGCTAGGTACTCACCCTAGCGCACCTAAAGCGCAGGCGACTAAAGGTTAATTTTAGGCACACACCTCCCTGCCGCAAGGTGGGGAGGCCTATTTAGAAAAACACACGCCGGCGGGGCGCAAGCCCCAAAGGCACAAGCGTTGCAATGGGTTCCCTCTTAGAGGAGTTCCTGCGGGAGGAATGCCCCGAAATATGGGCAAAGTTCCTCAAATTCGCGAGTGAACGGCGCCTAGCCGTCGAATTTACTAGCGACAGTCCGGCTTCACCGGCTGCCGTCTCGCCGCCATCTCCGGTGCCCTCCGCACCAGTTATTGTGCCGCCCTCTGCGACAATTAACACGCCCGTCGCGTCGAACTCCGCCGCCGCGATCGACCTCAACGCGCCTTCCGCGCAATCCAACTCGGCCCCCTTCTGCGCTGTCGTTCCCGACTCAAAATCGGACGGCGGCTCAGACATGGAGGTCGAAACGACCCCCGCTAATAACGCGAACGCCGACGGCTTCACCGTCGTCAAATCGCGGAAAAAGGGCAAGAAACGCCCCGCCACCGACAGCGACCCCGAAAGCGAGGCCGCTCCGTCAAACCGTCCCACCGCGACGCCCGCCAAAAAGGCAGCCGCGTCTGCCCAGTCGGAACCGACTTTCGCCTCCGAGCGAAAAATTAAGCCACCGCCACCTATTATAATACAAGATAAGGCAAAGTGGCACCAAGTTTGTTCGTGGTTTGAACGCCACAACATCCGAGACCCCCGGTCCAAGAATACGCATATGGGTATCCGCGTATACCTCAATTCTTCGGACGACTTCCGTCGCGCAACTAAATACTTGCGCGAAGCTAAGGTAGGTTTCCACACCTACTCTCTACCCGAAGAGCGCAAACTTCGGGTCGTAATAAAGGGCGTCCCAAAAGAGTCGGATGTCGATATGGCTAAGGTCGACATCCGCACTCAGGGATACCCTGTACACGCCGTGCGCCGTCTCAGGCACCCTCGCACCCCCGTGTCCCTATGGACATGGTCATGGTGGAACTTGACCCTACCCCGGAAGGTAAGGCCATTTTCAACCTCAAGAGGGTCTGTGGGCTCAGTGACTTAGTCATCGAGCCCCCACGAAAATCGGGTGTTGTGGCACAGTGCCACAACTGCCAACATTTTGGCCACACGGCCAATAACTGCTTCGCTCACCCAAGGTGCGTCAAATGCACCGGTGACCACGGCACAACCGAGTGCACGAGGGCGAAAGATTGCGCAGATCCACCGGACTGCGTAAATTGCCACACTACCGGTCATCCGGCTAGTTACAGAGGCTGCGCTAAGGCCCCGAAAACTCCCGCGAGGAAATCTCCCGCGAAATCGACGTTGCCCAAACCCGCGCCCGTTAAATTCATTCCCGCGCCCGTTCCCGTCGTAAACGCCTGGGCGAAACCCCAGGTGGCCGCGCAGGTAACCGCGCCCGTAATCCCGGTCGCCTCACGACCGATCGCGAAACAGCTGCCCGCCTCTCAAACGGCGCCGCGGCCGCAGGTGCAGCCAATTCCGTCAGTTTTCGCGGAAAACAAAGACGACCCATTCGCGCAATTAGCGAACATTTGCAGTTTATTGGACACAATAAATAGACAGGAACTCGCCGTATTGTCCGCTAAATTAGCGGCCGCCACATCTGGCCACGAGCGTCTTAGGGCAATTAGCCAGCACAAAACGCTTGTGGAAGCCCTTTGGGCTTTTACGAGCCAACCATAAAGATCAATAGTCCGCGCAATAAAACCGCGCTCCGCCGCGTCGTTAAATTAGACCCATAAAGGCACCTTTAATGGGAAGTACAACCGCAGGTAAAACAAAACCTCGGGCTCTGGTTGTTTCGTATTTCAACGCAAACGGCATAAAGGGTCAAAGGGATGAAATCGCGGAATTCCTTCGCGATTATAATGTAGACATTTTTCTAGTGCAAGAGACATTCTTGAAGCCTAGCGTACGCGATCCCAGAATCGCAAATTACAATATTGTCCGCCACGATCGGTTAGCAAACCGTCTGGGAGGCACACTAATTTATTATAAACGGTCCTTGCACTGTTGCCCGCTCGACATTCCAGAGCTAAGTCAAATAGAGGCATCCGCGTGTAGGTTAGCGCTCACCGGCCACAGGCCGCTTGTACTAGTCTCAGCCTACCTCTCGGGGAATAGAACCCTCCTCCAAAGCGACCTAGATACGCTTCTAAACTTAGGCCCTTCCGTGATAATTGCAGGAGATCTAAACTGCAAACACGGCTCATGGGACATTAACAGCATCCCAAACAACAACGGAAAGCATCTCTTTAGCTTATCCGATAACCTAAATTTCAGCATAGTCGCTCCCGCGACTCCCACTAGGTATCCTACGGTGGACAACTACCAGCACGCGTCACCGAGTGTCCTAGACATAATGTTATTCAGGGAGGTCTCGCTCGACATCGAGTCGATAGAGACAATCCATGAACTAGACTCAGACCACAGGCCCGTCCTGTGTAAACTGGGCCAGAACGCCGGCGCGGTCCCTCCGACCAAATCCGTAGTGGACTGGCATCGTCTTGAGGTCAAACTCAAGGCCTTGGACCCCCAGAACTTAGTAGACTTACCCGAGACGATAGCTACGTTCGATGACGCAAATCGAGCGATAGCGAGTCTCCGTGAAACCATTACTTCCGCAGTCACAGACTCGGAACGGACGGTGAAACTGTCGGGCGACCGACGGTTTAACTTTCCGCCCGACCTACGACTGCTAATTAGACAAAAAAAAATGCAGCTAAACGCGCCTTCGACCGATACCGATCGGAATCGAACCGTACTCTACTTCGACGCCTTCAGCTAGAAGTCAAAGATCGTGTATCGGAACACCGACATACAACGTGGGACACTCTCCTAGAGGACATCGAGCCATCGCACACCGCCTACTGGCGGTTGGCCCGCAGTCTGAAAGCAGACCCCCGCGAATCTCTACCGCCGTTAGTTAGTTCTAATAGCGCTTCAGTAGCCCTAGATGACTCCGAAAAAGCCGAATGCCTTGCGGACAACCTAGAGCAGCAATGTACGCCATCGCGCGAACACACCGATTCGGCCCACCTAACGGAGGTGGACCGCTTAATCGAGACTAGGGCTGCGCTTCCACCGGAAGGCGAACCTCTAAATTCAGTGACCCCCGAAGAGGTCCAAGATATAATTAAAAATTTAAAACCGAAATCCGCCCCGGGCCCAGATAATATAAGTAATAAGATTCTAAAAGCTCTCCCTGGGCCGCTTATCTGTTTACTGGCGACAATTTTCAATACGCTTCTCTCCAGTTGCTCCTTTCCGGACGACTGGAAGCAAGCCACGGTTATCGGCATTCGCAAGCCGAATAAAAACCAGCCAATAAGCCCTCTAGCTATCGTCCCATCAGCCTCCTCAGTTGTCTGGGGAAGCTCTACGAGCGGCTTTTGTTAAACAGGCTCAAAGAGCACGTATTTTCCAACGGCCTTCTGCCGACGGAACAATTCGGCTTTCGAGCTAGACACTCCTGTCCAGATCAGTTATACCGCCTAACGGAGCACATCCTAAAAGGCCTAAACCACCCGAAACATCTCAGTACAGGGGCTCTTTTCTTCGATGTCGCAAAGGCATTCGACAAGGTCTGGCACAACGGCTTGCTTTACAAGCTGTACACACTCAAAGTGCCAGATAGGCTCGTACACACCATCCGGGCCTTTTTGTTGAACCGCTCTTTTCGATATCGAGTCGAGGGCACCCTCTCCACAAGCCGCCGCCTCACGGCCGGCGTACCACAAGGCTCCTGCCTCTCACCCCTGTTATTTACGCTCTACACGAGCGACATACCCAGAGACCCCCACGTCAATCTCGCGCTTTTCGCGGATGACACGGCGCTCTTTTACTCAGATCGCAACCTCAGCCAATTAACGACTCGACTCCAAAGCGCCGCCGACCGCCTCGGCGATTGGTTCCGCAAATGGAGAATCGATATTAACCCAGAGAAAAGTGTGGCGATTCACTTCACCCGTAGCACCCCCAACCCCCATCCGCCACACCGTTACAAAGGTCCTCGCCAGTACAGAAAGTTGGGGCAAATATCACTATACGGCCAAACTCTCCCCTGGGAGAAAACGGTCAAATATCTAGGAGTCACTTTCGACTCGCGTATGACTTTCACTACGCACATCAATCAAGTCCGAAACAAAGCCGCGTTCGTCTCCGGCCGGCTACACAATTTAACGAACAAACATAGTAAAATGCCCTTAAGGCACAAATTATTGTTATATAAAGCTTGCGTAAGGCCAATCATGTCCTACGCATGCATGATCTTCGCACACATAAATCCTACGCGCATTGACGAATTGCAAGTAGTCCAAAGTAAGTTTATCCGCCGCGCAACCGGTGCGCAATGGTATCAGCGCAACGTCGACCTGCACAGCGATTGCAGACTCCCGACGATTCGCGCTCATTTTAAAGATTTGACAAAACGGTTCTTCGATAGAGCCCAGCATCATCCCAACCCTCTGGTGGTAAGCGCAGCAAACTACCTACCGGACACTAACGCGAACGTTAACAAGCGTCGCCCGCGAAACGTCCTCATCGACCCGGTCGACGAAGAGGACTTAGACACGATGGACCCACCGCCGGGGGTCCCGCCGGATAACACTACACCCACAGTTAGTGTAACAACAATCACACCAGTTCGCCCTCGCCTCCGAGCACGGCGAGACCCACACAACGCGTACACAAGGTACACCCGCGTTCCGGGGCGGTTCTCACCGCTCCCAGCCACCGATTAGCTAAATGCACAGTCGACGGCCGTCGGGGTCTCGGTCCGAACCGGCGACCTCGACGGCCCTTAGATGACACACCATAGTAGTTAAACGCACGCATGAGCACATGCGCGACCCTACCCATAGCGGAGGGTCCAAACCCGTGGGTTCTGGCTAGCCCACCGGTTCTGCGTCCGATGAAGCTTTAATAGTCTCGGGACTGAAAGCAAAAACATCAGTTAATACAAGATACAAGATCAGGTTTAGTGAAAGAAAAGTGATCACAGATTTTTGAAAAATGTGTTCTTTTGCATTGATTCCTCATAAAGATGATTCGCTATCGAAAGTTAAAAACACCCTAATTTCAATGGAGAGGAGGGTCGAGTGTTTTTATAACCTTGGGATCCTATCATCTATAAAATTAAATCTAGGAACTACATTAAATCATGATTAAATCGAAACACTGTTGCAAGAAACGGTGGTAGGGCCACGCAGCAGCCTCGGCTGTTGCACGAATGGGCAGGCCCGTCCGGGTAAGTACCACGACCTCACAGAAGACCAGCGTAAAGTGGAAGTATGACAAATACTTTCGCGTTTCGTCTGGTGAGTGAGGTGGCCGGAGCCCAATTTTCAAAAGGTTATCAACACATCTGTAACACTCGGGTTTAGCAGATGTCCATGGGCGGCGGTATTCACTTACCATCAGGTGACCCGTCCGCTCGTTTGGCAACTTTTCGCATAAAAAAAATACGATTGGCATCTTCTACGTAGATCGCACATATAATAAATAATTAAAAACTGATGGCAGCCCAGGCTACGACTAACTATTACATTGAGACATCCAACGCCTCAGTCTGTCTCGTGACCATAAACGCTGAAAGAGGTTTGAAACGTCGGGAAATATAATTATGAAAAAAAAAAACGATTAATCCGTAAAAAAAGTTTCATTTGTGTGATGTGTGATTTCATTAGTAATGTGTGATTACGTAAATACAAGAAAAATCCATGATTCTTCTGTTTGTTTTTCTTTTTTTTCTGAATTATTTTAAGGTTTCTTCAATGATGTTTGTTTTATTGCAGTGAACTGGTGAGGCAAGCGGTAGGTATAGTTGTTAATGTAAAATAAGCAACGAAGACGAAGTCGCAGGAATCAGCTAGTAAATAATAATAATAGACATATTATTTAAGGCTTGAATATGTCACTTATACAGTAGTATTTATTTAACCGTAATATACAGCGTGTCGTTACCATCGCGACAATAATACACACATATAGGGCATAACTTTTTAAAGTTGTATTAAACATTTAAATTCTTTAAACATCAATATTTACAGAGTTATTAAATTTTCCAAAACAAAGAATTTTAGAACATCCTTACCTATAAAAGCGTAACGTAGAGTTCATTTGTAAAAGGTCACAAAGAATGGGTTGAATCAATTTAAAAGAGACAAAACATACTGTTAGAAGGTGAGGAGAAGAAGAGAGCTTGTAATGCGACGCTGTGGCGCGAGTTGTATAGGATGTTACAAATTTTGTTTCTTTTTTACTTAATTAGTTTGTTTGAAAAATATTTTTTTTTAATTATGGATTTTGTTTAACGTTAATATTTTTTTATGACTATTGGCAAGTAGCGTTAGACGTGTGTTCATTTCGCACCCTGCGTAGAACAACGTGACATCTGCAAAATTGTAATTGTTCAGGACGGCCGATTCAAATTATTATTGTTTTATTTTGGTTATAGTTTTCTTATACATAGCAGTTGCTGTTACAATTTTTGAGGTTTGTGATATAATTAGGTATATTAACAAATAGTATACTTTTTGAATTAATAATTATATAAATTTAGGAAATAAGAGGTTTTATGTGTAATAGTGACGTTTTCCTACGGAAAATGGCAATCACTAATGGGTCACAAGATCACATAAACACGTTTATATAACGTTGTTCAACGGAACATTCAAAAAAATAATGGGTCACACGTTCATTTATAACAACTTAGAAAATATGTATGATACAAACGCATGTAGCACTGTTTTCAACGAAAAAACCATAAAAAGTGGGTGACTGTGCAATAATTATCAATTGAATGTAGTAGAGTATTTTACACTCGTCTATTACATTAGTAAGCTTAGTCTAGTCAGTACAAAAAAACAGTGTCTAAACGTACATATGTCCGTGTACTGCGGAGCATAAATCAGATAGAACGTTGTTCTATTCTGAATCTCAGTATCTATAAATCAGACGAAAAAAAAATTAATGTCATCTGAAAGCGTAGACAATAATTAAGGCTTTCCGATTATAAAATCAAATTCGTTCTATGTGACTACAGAACGTTATTCTACGCACGGTGCGATTTATTGTCGCGATGGTAACGACACGCTGTATATGTCTAGAGTAACATCTTTCATTTTTCACTTATTTCTCCCTTCCAATATAAAAACGAAGAGAAAAGTTCTTTTTCGTATGAAACATTTTCATTACATTATATTTCCATATTATCTAGGTTGTTGTTTATCATAATATGTAACCATACCACGGTATACATAATATTTGCTATTATAAAGAAGTAAAGAAAAATGTTTCTTTATTGCATCAAACAAGAAACAAGTGCATGATAAATATTTTATAACTATTTTATGAAAATGTTTAAATAATTAAAACGTTCATTCAGCTAGTAAGCAAATACATCGGGCAGTAATGCGTAATAAAATACGGAGCAAAATAATATAACCTACATCTTCAAACCCTCTCTTTAAAATAAAACGTAATAAGCAAGTTTTATTAATTTTATTAAAAATACATTCATCTTAAAAGGACGGTCAAATTCTACTTATATACATAAATGCTTAAATAACAGTACTAATTAAGTTTTCCAAATTTTAGACAGCGGAACTAAAGATTTGGAATCTAAATTGTGTAAAGCAAAGCCACATGATAACAACAACAACAATTACTTACGTATAAGGTTATTTTTAATAGATATACGTAGTCATGTATATTATTAATTTTCTGCCGATAGTAATTACGAATTTTAATACTATTTAGACACGCTAAACTCGTGCTTGATTTTTTTACGTGTTTCAAACGCTTTACAATAAATTAACAAGTAAAATAGAAAAGTATATTCGTAACAATAATGCAAAATAAGACAGGTACGTAAAGTTATCATCGATTAAAACCTCTTTGTAATGTCGTCCGCCTAAAACGTGTTCTATTGTTTTGCTTATCAAATATCTTAAGTGTAAGCTTTAATTGTTGTTTAAAATAACAATATGACGAAGCAAAACTAACAATTGCCTTGGACGGGTTTTATTTTTTAAGGTTTAATTTAACAGAAAAAGGCTGCGTTCCTTCGTATCGTAAGACTTTGGCACTCCAGACATATCCAGACAAACGGGGTACTTGAAGCTTTGGTGCTTTGCTTGAGGCGTTCCAATGGCATTGTTGCTTTTGCGTTTGTCCTATTGTTTGTACAGAAGGTAGGAAGCGGCGAGCGCCAAAGCGGCCAACGGGAGAGAGGCCATGATGGAACTGGCTCCGTTACAGTTCTCCTTGTCGCATACACTGCAATGTTTGATCTGCTTGGTGGAGTCGAGCGGGAAGGTCTTCGCCGTGTTATCCAGGAGGCGGCACGTTTGGTTCAGATCAGTGGGGTTCGCGTCCAAGCAGGTACGGATGGTTGCACCGTTTTCTGTGGACCAAGAGAAAGTTTACCGTATGCACTATACGATTTGGTTCGTTTGTTGTTTTGATTGTTTTGTTTGGGTGAGCTATTGCGCAAATAAATGCTAAAACCTGCCTGTTATATCGTACAACGCAACCTCTCAGCGGGTCACAATTCTATTCGGATTTTAGACAGATTTTACGTTTCGTTAACACTGGTCACACATATCGTAAACATTAATTATCGTAAATCAACACTTTAATTTCGAAATCAGCTCTGCACAAAAAGTAGTTCATTTTATCTCCGTTTTTGTTGTTATTTCGTAGCAGTAGTTGGTTGATTATTTACAATTTTCTACAGTGACCAATGACGAAACAAGTGAAGATGAAATGAATTTGCATTTTCAAATGCGGAATACTAACGCATCACAATCTTGTGGCAGTATCTTGGCGCTCCCGCAACGGCGTCCACCAGCTCATTGGGCAGAATACCTCGGAGGTAGGCGCGGTTATAGTTTATGGAGTCCTGGGTCGAACAGTCCTGGAACGAGAGATACAAGTTTTTATTCAAGTGTCAAAAGAACAATACCTTGCTACAGTCTGCTTTTGTTAAATCGAATACTACGATATTATGATACGACAAATTTATTTCACAATAATGGTCAACCATTTTTAAGGAAAAATAATGTTAAAAGTACTGCAAGGCTCGTAGCTTTTTAACTTGGGCCGAATTTTCTATTTTAATGCTAATTGCATAGAACTATTGAAGTACTAGTATTTCTTCATTCTTTTAGGCCTTCTTTATTTAACTTCATTAAAACTATGCATTCTTATGTTCTTGAATAAATCTAAATCTTCGTTCTGTATTTATAAAATTGATACTGTTAATTTATTTCATAAAATAAATTCCTTAAATTGGAAAAATGGAAAAATCAACCAAAGGCAGCCTATTTGTATACAAACTTCACGCCCGGTTTCTGAAACACTGATCATCGTAGAGATTAACTAATCAGTTGTCAAATGTCTATTTGAGTGGTAAAAAGACTCTTTGAATTTATTGTTTAAAAAAATGATTCAATTCAAAGAGTTTAACCTTCCTTTTCGTAACTCAAATAACATTTGACAGCTGATTAGTTAATTTCTACGATTTTTACGTTTAACGTATTTGTGTTTTTACAGAACACAACTGACCACTGTAGTCTTCCCAGAAAAAGGATCTTTGCAAGTGGGGTCGGACGCAGAGTTGCACTGGTAACACCGCAAGCACGAGCCTGAAACGATTGAAATATTGATATAGTCTTGTTTAATGTTATTACATTGTGAAAATAACAACATGCTTATAAACTTGTACCAACAGTTAATTTTACATATATAATATCTCGTATATTGTGTAATAGGGCCACGCAATAGTCTTCGCTGTTCCACGAATGGGCAGGTCCGTTCGGTTAAGTACCACGGCCTCTCAGAAGACCGCCGTGAAGTGGAAGAATTATACTTCTGCGTTTCGTACGGTGAGTGAGGTAGCCGGAGCCACTTTATAAAAGGCAAGGCATCTGCAACCCGTCAGATGTTGGAAATTTATTGGGCGGTGGTTTTCACTTAACATCAGGTAAACCGCCAGCCCGCTTAACCCTTTTTAACACATCTTAAAATAGTATTCCAACACCTTGTGCGATTTCCACATTAATTAAATAGTACGGGTATCTTCAGTAAGCACTTTTACGAGAAGTTATGCAGAATTTGCATGTTTTTTTTTTTTTCAGATTTTTTAACACAACGAAAAATTTAACCTTATTGGTACACATATATTTATTATAAATTATTTTCGATTTATTACATAACAGTTGCATTTATTTTAAATATATTATTTTACACGGTACTTCAAAGATGTGCTGATGATCTTTCAACTTGCTTCTTTTAATATAAATGTAGTTTTTGATGATGAATCAACAAATGCCAAAATACTAAATGTTTCCTACCATTACGTGGTAAACAATGTTATATAACTTCATTAATGCTTAGACATAATACTGAGTATGTGCGTTAAAATATATCTATTAGCAGCGAGAAGCGATTAACCCAAATATTTTAGTCAAGCCAACGTATGGAGGAATTGAGTTTGGATGTTGGGAAATATCGACCGAGGAAAGTTTTTAAAAGTTGTGAGTAGCGGTTACTTCGCTTCCACTATTGAAATGTAAAGAGTTTCGCTTATCTATTTCCTCGTGTTAAGTGCCGTCCCCTAAAGTGCCTTAATTAGCCTCGTCACACTAACAGTTCAGTACTAATTGCTTTAATTAAATAACATCTTAAGTACATGTCGTATAACTGAATTAAATAGTCCTAATTTTACACTTCTTGGTTTCATCATCCTTTTTATCTTTTTGCAAAAACCCTGCTATTTAATTAATTGAAGTAAAGTATCAACCTATACATGCCCTACTGCTGGGCCTCCTGTGTGCAGAGGGTATTAGGGCATAGTCCACCGACACAAAATGAGTATTCGATCGAAAATTTTTTTTGTTATCATATTGAAAATATGCAGGTTTCCTCAAGACGTTTTCTTCAATGCTAAGCACGTGATAAGTCAACAATTAAAATGGACAACTTCATTGGTGCCGGCACCGGGATTTGCTCGAGTACGATGAATTAAGAGTGAGCGCCTGGATACTGAGCTATCAAGGTTATTTGTATTTTAATAATTTAACTTTTTTATATAATTGACAGCTTATAAGAGTAATTTTGTTCAATTTTTATGAGATATTTGTATTTAATGCATTTGTGTGTACCCAATCTGTTCCGAGTCACTGTTCGATATGATAATGAATCAGTCTGTCAGTGACGTAGTACCTATATCGAAAGTTGATTCAATTTTAGGTCATTAGCAAAAAAAGATATTAATAGTAACTGTTTTCAATAAAAAATACATTTTAACTAGGTTTATTTTTTTAATTGGCATCTAAAATTATACCAAGGGACATCGTCATAATTCACCGTTTTCATGACGTAATTTCCTCTGACCTTAATGCAACACAATTTGAACCATAAATAAAATATTTCCAACGCATGGAGAAACTATTGCCAAGATAAAGTTTTGTGTTTCGTATGAAAGGACCGCTGAGAACAAACAATATCGTTACTACTCGGGGGTGAATTTATAGAGATGTTTTTTTCGTTCAGAAACAGTTATTGACCTCAATTTATTGATGGCGTAGTTATTTTTCATCTGATATTTATTCAATCTATATTTACTAAAGAATGGCGTAAAGATTCTCTTATACTGGGACAGATTATAATGTTTTAAACCAGGTATTAATATCGGATTATTCATATATTCCACAGTTCAATTATCGATTGGACGAAATTCTATGCACGTGGTTTACTGTTTTATGTATTATTTCTCATTTTTAGTATTTAGTGGAAAAATGAAGATTTTTAAATTACTTTTTAGGCAAGGAATTGACAAAACATTTGGAAAATATACCACGTCATAAATATTACGCAAGGTGGGGCACGTTCATTATAAGGATGTCAAGAGTATAATTTAACCTCTCCGGTAGAGGCCTTAAGGAGACCTCAATGCATTAGTCATACATCTATACATGTACGCCACCTTATACTAGTTTGTTTTGCTTGTTGAACACGTATTTTAAATGTGCCTTGGAACCTTGAAAAAAACTTTTGTGTTTTTAACGAATAACGTACCATAACTTGAATGAACTAGAGTTCTGCTCAAGAAAACTAACAAGCGGACAGTTATTTCGATTGTAAAACCTAAATATTATATTACTTATGCTTGTATATTGTCTAAATACTATATAATGCATGCCTATCCGGTGAAAATGTAACCTAAATGGTTACCTAAATTTTGGTAACCGATATTTTTTAAAATATCTATAAAAGAAAATTTTGTTTTAAAAGATCCACCATTATAAAGGTTAACTACTTCATTATCCAGCATAAAACTTACACACACAGATGTGTGTATTATGGTCTATGCTATTTAACTATTGTTGTAGAGTCAAAAGGGATCGCATTACTATCAATATTTACTATAGAACGTCTTGGTTTTCTTTACAACTGACATAGTTTCAACGATACCCGAGCATGTACAATGGACATGTTTCGTGGCGATGTCCTTCACGAAAGTTGTTTAAAAATAGCATTTTTTTTTAATTCAAAACCTGGCTAGCCCTTGACTGCCATCCCACCTGATGGTAAGTGTTGATAGTAAGCGCGCTAGGAAACCTATTCACTCTTGCATTTTTATTTTTACCGTTTTAAGGTTTGTAGACTGCATTATTGGTAAGGTTGGTAGATTGTGTTTATCAACAATTCGTTTTGCTCTCCATTTTACGTATTTGCGTTTCGATAACTGACGATCGTGTCAAAGGATCTAAGACTTTAATGTATGTTTGCACTTTTAATGTGGAAAAATCACTGAAATTGACTTAAGCATATTGTCATTTCGACTATCTTACCCAAAATGACAATCCGATATCAATTTTAAGCGCTATTTATATTAGTAGTAATGTCACGAACAATCGTATGGTTTTCACGTGCACGCGCTAAGCTTTGCGTAGACTCGATTTCGTGATCGGTGATGTCATCGGCCTCTTATAAATTTAGACGGTGAGCAAAGAGCAACAACTAAGAAAGCGCAAATAGTTGCTGACCTGAGCTCCGTTCGGAAAATGAATAAACAACGATATAACCTAAAGAATGGCGGTTATTTATTAAGATAATTTATCATTTACTGTTGTTTTCCTTGGGCTTAAACAACAATTTTAACATCTGGTGTTTATGTTGAAACTACTATAGGCATACTATTATAGAAATTTGTTTACAGGAATTTGAAAATTTTAAATTTTAGTAAAATTTTAGGGTAAGAAGCTCGATGAATTACAATAAATAAATTTCGCATAATCATGTCCTTCATAGATATCTGATTAAACTCGAACCTATAGGATTTTAATCATCGTAAATGAAGCTAATTAATTATGTAATGATTTAGGGTAATTTGTAGTCCTTGAGATTTTTGCTGTTGTAGATTTTTTTGCTCTTACCGTTAACATAATTAATAACAGATTTCTATCTTTTTTCAGTACGGAATTTGTATCGTTGTCCTTGGGCAATCTTATAGAGTACCATTAAGCTTAAATTACGAGGTAGCAAGCAATCTGTTGAGTATAATTTTTTCTCTGGCATTTATCCAGAACTAAAGTTACTTTAAAAAAATGCCCTAGTCTTCGAGCTATCTAATATAAAAAAGACTGCTTACTTGCCCAAAAGGAGTTTAACATAAATTTATATTTGATTTATAACTAAAAGTTCCTCTTTATGAGATTCGCAAGGCGTGGTCTTACAACTTATTTGAACGCGAACTCACAAAGTAGTTAAGGTAACAATTAGATGGTATTTGAGACAAAGATAGCAGCTGTTTTAACTATGAACGAATTTATTTTAAGCTTTGAAAAAATATTTTTTAATTTGGGCACATTTCCTTATTTGTTATAACTACACTTTTTTAGACAATTACATCTTGGAAGTGTATTAAATTGTACAGTTCTCGATTTTAATTTTTGGTCTCTATGGGGCATCGGAAGTCTACTTTTCCCCCACTATGCTGCTTTTTGCGTAAGTTCTGTGCCTATCATTATACAAGATTATATTTTGTTCAAACATGTAGAGCTGCAAGGTTCTAGGTAACAAGGAAGGCAGACCCTGGTAATAGGCGGGATTATATTATATATTTGCCAGGTAGAAGAAGTAGAAGATTCAGAGGCGTTTCGAAAAATATAAGTATTCGGCGTAATTATTTGAAAATATACTAAATTAATTTCTTGTATTTACGCGATTACACATTATAAATGAAACTAATTTTACGGATTTATCGCGTTTATTTTTAATTTTAATTCCCGACGTTTCGAACCCTTTACAGCGTTCATGGTCACGGGACAGACTGAGGTGTTAGACGTCTGATTGTCATAGTTAACCCGGGCTACCGTCAGTTTTTGAATTATTAATTTTGTGTCCGATCTATGCAGAGGGAGCTAATTGTATCTTGTCGCTTCTTGAACGCTGTAAAGGGTTCGAAACGTCGGGAATTAAAATTAAAAATAAACGCGATAAATCCGTAAAATTAGTTTCATTTATAATATACTAAATTTTTAAACCCGTCCCCTACGTTGAAGCCCTTTTCTTTACGATTACACCATTGAATCTGTGCACATCGATCGATGCTATCCACTGAAGTATTTATAGAGTAAAACTTTATAATGGTTAACGTTGCATGAATTTTTCCAGTCATTATCGAACTGTGTCTTATGCTCTGACTGTACGATTTAAAAAAAAAAATTCATTAAACATCCTACAAATATTTAAGTCTAGCATGAGTAAATCTCATATTGTTGTTTTGGACCATTTGGAGTTTTTATTGATCTTAAATGTATATATATATATTCCTATACCTATACCTATATATATATATATTCGATTCACTTTTAGTGAATCGAAACTGGGGAGAAAAATTTTCCATGATGGCAGTGGACTCGAATGTTGTCGATCATTCAATGAAGCCTTGTACGCAGAGACACCAAGGTCGTGTATGTCGTTAGGTCCATTGTTTGTTCTATGGACATCGTTTTATTTCCTACTGTCCATGAATCACGGCGGCATCGTGCGATTCACAATAATTGTTTTGTTTTCGTTTCAGTCAATGACGTCGATAACGAGGCGTTTTAACTAATGAATTAGGCGATTATGTTCGCCTGATACTACTTCAACTCTTTGAGTGGACCTTTAAAAAGTAATTGGGATTTAATATTTCATCTTGAATTATTCATCAGTTGAAAAATTTGTGTCCATAAATCATTTCTTTTATCAGTTCTTAAAAGTATATTTATCTTTTCGTGTCTTACTTATAATTAGAATAACAAGCATTAGATGATCATTCGACAATTAATACTATTTACATATTAAAAATATATACATTATTCTCTGCTTTTAAACAACTTAAAACACTGTGGACGTTTGTGATATTAATATTACGCCATCGGAACTAATCATGGCAACCTTTGCAAATGTTAATCTATAAAAAATAAGAGGTTTTTTTAAACAGCTAACATTTTGATTGGCATGGTTGTTTGGATTTAAAAGCGCGCATATTTTTAAGGAAAAGTAAAATTAAAAAATGCTTTGCGAAGTCATTTATGTCATTTCTTCTCTTAGCATGTTGTGGTTTTATGTTCCATTGTGACATATATAGGCTGTTACTTTACTTCTATTGTGATAAATACGATGTCACAATTGGTTGAATTAAGTATGTTACTAAGCAATATAAAAATTATTTGATAAATAACATGTTAACCAAACAACAATAAAACTTCAAAGCTTACCAAAAAAATTAATCTTTCATTTAGAGGAAGACTTGTTTACAGGCTTCTATTCAGACTATAAGGATATAAGGACTATAAGGATATAAGGACTATAAGGATATAAGGATACGAATAAGGACTATAAAGATTAAGTATAGATTGTTTTCCACCAATGTAATCAAGTATAAAGATACGAAAAGTAACTACTTCAAGAAATGGGCAAGAATTGATTGTGATATAAATAACGATCGCATAGTATTAATCTTTGACGTTTTCAATATAAACATGATCTCAGAATGTTGTCATCGATATCTGTATCGTCACAGTGGTTAAAGAGTTAAACATGTGACCTTCACATTTTATAACAAATTGCGTGTTTGCTTTTTTAATAAACTTATTACTACTATTTACGTCTATAAGTAATTGATTTGTTTCACATGCCTAAGGAATTTGATAAATAAAAAAAAGTTTGATAAATCTTGAAAGTTTAGAAAATTAGCTAAAATTAATTTGAAAGTAACACGGACATTCTTATGACATGAGAACTCATTTTTTTTCATGAAATAATTGTGAACGTTACTGATGGGAGGGTGATAATAGCAATTAAAAGTGACTTCAATAATTGGGTACCAATAATATTTTTAAAAAGAAAACAATGCGTGTATCTGACTGATTATTATTTAATGATGGTTGGTAAAACTCCGAAACCGCTATATGATTAAGTTACTTTAAATTCATCTCTAGTTCTTGGATGAGTAATACCAATTAAGACAAGAATTACTCCAATTGTCATTGAGTGACTAAAAGCATATGACTCAAAGGTTTCTTTTTTTCGATGCAATAAAACAGATTTTAAAACCTAATCCAGTAAACTGTACTCAAACGGAAAGAATTAACTTATATCAAAAGTTAAAAATGTCGCTGCGTCGTAGTAGACGGTTTCTGACGAAGTCGCTGGTAGGTCATGAAATAAGAACATAAACATTGAATATGAAGATCGTATTATCCGATGTCCGATTGTTCGTACGCACCGAACTTGTATAATGCGCGGCAGTAAAAACCTGGATCCTGTCCAGAAACCGGCTCGCCCAAACAAAATGTAAACATGTTAGTGGGACGACCATTATTTAATTGACTGCGTTCCCACCAGCTCATTTGAGAAATGTTGGATATTGAATCGTTAATTTTAAATGACTTGAATGAAGTTATTTGTCACAAAAAGATTCGCAAACGAAAGTCAAGTAGTTACCTTATGTTGAGAGTTTTCTTTTAACTTTCACTGAAGCGAAGAAAATTACAGAAAGAAACTACTAATCTTACCTAAATGAACGCGTATTGTAGACGTAATTAAAGACAGTTTAGTAAAAGTTTTTGATGGATAAAGCTAAGTGAATCGAAGTAAGTAAAAGAACTGATTGACAACTAGAACTTTTTTGATAAGTACATAAAACTGGACGCACTTCAATAAATTAATATCTCCTATCGTTGTAAGAGTCGCGTCTAAGTTGCAATTATCAAAAAGTGCCTCTTTACGTCGTAGAAATTAACAAAAAATCTTGTAAGACTGGTAACAATAAAAAGTTTAAAAACTCAAAAGTAATCATCGATAATGAAAAAAAAAAACGGACGTACCAAATTCGAATGCCGTTAGCAGAACGGCGAGGCTCAAGACAGCAACTCCACTACGGGCCATGTTAATGATTATAAGGGATTGTTGTGAACGAGCGAACTCTTGCAATGGGTAAGCTAGACTGAGAAAATGTTTCGCCCGCCGCCACTGTGACGCCGGCCAACGCATTTACACGCGGAATAGGGTGTAACCGTTTTCGGAATATCAGTGGACACGAAAACAACTCGTCGATAATGTGACTATTATGTATTAGTGACGTTCGTCCTAAATTGCATCTTGAACTAGCATGGAATATAATGTTAATAACTTGTCATATTGCAACTAAATAACATTATTTTTTCATGTTAAATAATCCGTATTCAATTCTATTTACCTGACTGCGCCAGAAGGAGGGTTATGTTTTTCGAGAGTATGTATGTATGTATTACTGTTTGGCACGCTCTGCAGCCTGAACGGCTTGATGGATTTTAGCTTGAGAAGTGTCGTTAGATTCGTCTTTACTGTGAGTGTGACAGTGGGTGACAAAATAAAAAAAAACACAGAAACGCAGTCGGGTTTGATACTTCTTGAATTATATTCTACTTGTTTTACGAAACAAATTACTGTTTATACCGTATAAATTCACAATTCCTAAATTATTCAGAATCTGAAGATGGTGATACCTATATCTTTCGAGAAAATAACAATAAGTTTATATCTGATAAGCCTGTCTTTGGACCTGGACAATTGAATATTAAAATTAAATATAAGATTCTATACATAGTATAGTTGGCACGAAAATTAGAGATTTTCCTATTTCCTTTCGTATAGGTGTCCGTGTTAAATCGCGAAAAACATGCGCATAAAGTATCCTACGTAATCCAGCACAATACGAGTCACACAAGAACCACAATTCAACGTTTTTGTAAGCTGTACTGAGAAGTGTTTCACGTATCTTTTTTTTTTAAGTTCTTCATCTATTTCGTCTCATTTTGGAGCTCAGTATGGAAATCTAAGAGATTTATTCAAGGGCATTCCTGCGTTCAACCACATTTATTATAAATTTCATTTTTGTCACCAAATTTTTTTGAACGAAGTTTTTCTTTTTAATATTTAAGACTATGGCTTAACTATTACCTACCTTTAATTTTATTGTATTTTATCTTAAATATTAATATAATATGACTCTTGTTTACTAGATGCTATGATACTATGGGTTTTTGTCCAAACCAAGCCAGCAGTTTAATATGATGTTGTTCAGTTTTCTATGAAAGAGCATGAAACACATATTTTTTGCCAAACGTAACATTAAGTAGGATTCGAACAAAGCCATGCACGGCAATGAATTATCCAGACGATAATGATCGTTTCTGTCCTATGCATTTCAATCAAACTCATACTTTTGGGTGTCCCTTAATCGAAACTTGATTTTTTGTTATAGTTTAGAATTACTCGAAGCCTCCAGCTCTAACGATTATGAATAACAACTATGTATGATAAAAACTATTGTGAATAAACTAAAAATTAATATTTCATATGTATGAAATTGAGTGTCGTGTATGTATGTTTTCTTTTACTCTAATACATTCATTCATAACTGAGTTTTATATACGATATACGACATAATTATTTAACAAAAAAAAATATGTTGATAAATTATGTCTTATTCACATTTACATGAACGCAACTATAAGGTGTTTGAACGGAAATAATTATTTTTGATACTACATACACACAAAATTAACGACTTTAAACGTAATTCAAATGAATAACTAGAGCCTGACATTAAGTTATTTAAAATGTTAAAAATCTAGTTTGTTTGTTATTGTTGTTTAATCAAAATCAAATACTTTTATTCAATATAGAAGCATGACACTTATTGATGGTCAAAACGCTACCACCGGTTCGGAAAGAAAAGCCACTGACCTGAGAAGAACCGGCGAAAGAAACTCAGCGGAACTCTTTTTTTTTATACCATTATTTATCAAATAAAGACATGTTTACAAATGTAATAAAGTCTACTTGAAAGAGCCTGGGGCGATCATTTCATTTCCAGGGTGTGTTATCATTTAAATAATCACTAACATTATAATAGCCTTTAACACACAAACGTTACTTTAAAAATTTTTTGGATTTTTGAAATTGATACATTGTGAACGTTTTCTGGGATTTTGTTGTAAAAACGTATACATTGTCCCATAAAAGAATTAGTTATCCTACGCAGTCTGGTTGTAGCTAGAATTAATTTATGTTTGTTCCTAGTATTTATATCATGCACATTCGCATATCTTGTAAATTCATTTTTGTTTTTATAGATATACATAACATTTTCAAGTATGTACTGAGAACACAATATGTATTATATGCAAAAATATTGCCTCGCATATGCCTGATGTAGTTCAACATACACACCATTATGGTTACTATAACGAATTATGTACATATGTATGTATATAGAGTATTATTTCCCCTATATACACGTACATTTCGGCAAAATCTCGTAAAATAACACAATAATTTATCATAATTACCTTCATATTTAACTGGCTCGACTAACTTTATCGACAGGATATCAAACACTTATAATGTTCCTACCAAGTCTTGCAGCCAATATGTATTATAATAAGCCATTGTCAGCATTTTATAGCCAAATGATTACTTCGATGTGATCCTCATAAAATATCTTTGCATTGGATTTAACGACTTAATAGGACTTCTACCATCAACTAAACAAATTCTCTAAGTAAAGTGTATATAAATGCTCGTTTACGAATATAATCGTTACTCCACTATTCGTTATTGTCACGAAATAATATGATTTGCAAACTTCTGTCTTTTTACCCATTGACGAGATACAGTTTCAAAACGAAGTTCGAACGCGCTTCGCTGAGATTACAAATTTACTACTTAGTAAGTTTAATTTCTATCGAAAATTGTGTATAGACATACATTCAATTAGTGAGGCATTGGGTAAGATGTACTACTTAAGTCTCCGTTTTATCTTAATAGGACATCCGCTAGGGCTACAGGCAGATAGGAATCCAAATGATACAAATTATGTGAAAATGGGTTTTCCGTTTATAGGCAAAAGTCAATTCTGTAACATAATTGACATATTATAACATTAGCTTTCTCTATCATCTACACGTCAACGAATAGTGAATAGTTGTAATCGTTTATTAAGGATTTATTTACTGTGGGAGAGTCAGACAATTTAAAGTAAGATAATTTAAAAAATGTTCCGCTGAGTTTCTTTCGCCCTTCTTCTTTTCTTCTGTTCTTCTCAGGTCAGTGGTTTTTCTTTTCCGAACCGGTGATAACGTTTTGACAATCAATAAGTAAGTGTAATGTTTCTGCATTGAATAAAGATTTTTGAATTTGAATTATTACTAGTCAGAGAAAAAATGGACTTTAGTGAGTATAATGCAGTGGCGTATCTGAGTTAAAACCATGTCCAGAAGCCTTTTAATGGAAAACATCGACAGCGAAAGACTAACAAGATCAAAATAAAACTAAACAATATTAATGGACCGTTATTTTTGTGGCGGCAGTGGAAAAGGATGTATCTCATCAAGTAAACTACTCGTAGTTGGGATCGGTGTGATAAATGCATGCTCATGCTATGGAGGTCAATGACCGCCCCTTGAGTTTTTCTTTGTCCTCAGCAATGGATATAATAATCGATGCTCTCCTGTTTCTAATTTATTATTTCCGTTATTATGTCGATTAGTATTCGTATATAAACAAGTCACGTCAGTATAGAAGCAACACGGTAAAGTCGTAAGGAAGACAGCATAATCTATATCAAGAATTTAAATTCTATTTTGATTACTGACGAGATTAGTAAAGACATATCTTAATGTCATAACATAATATTTTTTTTTTCAACTTTGAAAAAAAATATGGAGAGATAACGCTGCTTATCGCTTTTTTAGTTTCTCATTTTTGTTTTTAGTCTCAAAAGAAAAATGTAGTGATTCATTAATTAAAATTTAAACCATATAACAACTGGACTACGTTCTTGGCACTTTTTCATATTTCCATTACTTTGCTGAAAGCAGTGACAATTTGTTTAAAATAATATTTATCGTTCACTTCCCATCGAGTAACCTCCTAATGCATTGTTTGTGACAAATATTATACCGCAATTTATCAATACTACACGTCATCGGAATGGGGAAACCATTTTAAAGTTGAACATTTTAAATTGTATTTTCGTTCGAAATACATGACTTGGAAATTCACAAGATAAGTGGAACTTAGAAATGGTGAAGCTTTCATTCGGACGGATTTTTTGAAATTAGAATTTGGATAAGATGAATGTACAACAATTTTGGCACTACGTCGACATGATCTGAAACTGTCAAAATAAAATATGTTAAGAAATTAATCATGAAGATAAGAAATCAATCTAATTTTTCAAAAAAAAACATGATGATGACATTAATCTAAGGCGTTGATTAGTCAAGCATGATTCTTATTACCAATTTACATAATATCAAGTGTTGAAAGAATGTCCTAATTCATTTAACATTTAACGGTGGTAGAGCCACGCAGCAGCCTCGGCTGTTGCACGAATGGGCAGGCTCGTCCGGGTAAGTACCACGACCTCACAGAAGACCGGCGTAAAGTGGAAGTATGAGAAATACTTTCGCGTTTCGTCTGGTGAATGAGGTCGGCTACCTCACTCACCAGCCCAATTTCCAAAAAGGTTGTCAACGCATCTGCCAACCCTGGGGTGTAGCAGATGTTCATGGGCGGCGGTATTCACTTTACATCAGGTGAACCGTCAGCTCGTTTGGCAACTTTCACATAAAAAAAAAATTGTAAAAAATGCCAACATTCTGCTTGCAATAATTGTTTAAAAAGTAGAAAGAGCATAGCTTTTGCTAAGTTTTGATAACCTTATGAAACGAAAAAGCTTTCTAGTGTTTACCAATTGTTCGCTTCTTTCATTATACGGCGCAACCCGTAGCTGACATAATGACACCTTGACACTTTAGGACCACGTCTGTATGCATTACTACCTACGCAATGTAGCACCGTATGGAACTTCATTAACATACATAATTGACGTTGCATTGCTAAAGAATATGTTTTAGGCATCGCTTAAGTGGCATTCAGTTTTTTTTAATGTAACACTCATCACAAATAACCTTCAACGTATCATGGTCTATGTCTTATACAATAAAAAAAACTTGCTACTAAAACGTTTTATATTCAAAAACATTTAATCACAAAAAAAATTAACACTCTCATTAAGCCTATAATATATTTTGAGGTACTATGTAGAATCTTTTAAAACAGTTACTTAATACAAAGATTTTATGTATTTTAATAAATTCCAAATTCAAATATAATTTTTAGTTTTAAAATAAGTAAAATTTTAATTCGTAGAAGTGTTTTTTTTTAATTATTTTAGTTTAGTTTTTCTTTATCGTTTAAACGAGCGGTGTTTATTGAATATGTTTTATTATGTATAACATAAAACAACTAAAAGTTTTTGCCTTTAGTCGGTTGTTTTCATCCAACTTTCCGTAGCGTGGGATGTTGGTATATTTGTAACGACGTCGGAACTAGGTCGGAGTCCTGTTGGCAGTTAATTAGTTTCGAGTCAGTTCCGAGACTTCGTGTGTTATGGATCAGTCTTCATGCTTTGTAAAAGAGATTGTGTTAGGTTATACAACTTAAGTTGGCTTGGATCGAACATGTAGTGATAATTTACTTGATTTGAATAAATAAGTTTTCTTCATATATGATGCGGGGCAAAACTATGAGCATGTTTTTTTTTTTTCATTTGATTCGTACTGTAATTAATGTTACTGAATAACGTTTAACCGTCGTAAAGGTTTAAAACTATTCATACAATTTTTTAAGTTTGTATAAGTACATTGTGGAAAGTAGAAAGTCAAACATGTTCCTAAGCTCCATGGATACTCAACAAGTATTATCCGGGTATTCAGAAGCCAGCCGTCAGACAGAAATTTTAACCTATTAATAGTAGTACTAGCAGATAATTTTGTTTCGATGACTCCGTGGCACAGTTGCCAAGGTATTGGCTTCGGCGCCTACGATCGTGGGTTCGGGACCCACACTAGACACCTATTTGTGTGACCCACAGATAATTGTATCCTATCTGGGTGTTAGTCCGCGTGAAATTAAACGTCCTTACAACACAGGGCAATGTTTTCCTAAAAAAATAAAGATTATTATAAAAAATCTAAGATCTAAGATTATTATAAAAGACTCAATTAGAATTCAGTAAAATCAATATTGAATTACACAATTATACAGAAAAGTCTATAAGTAATATAACTATTCATTTTCACAAAATTGCGACTTAATCAGCATAAAGAACGCTTCCAACACCTATAAAAACTTCGAAAGTTCAGACTGATGCCAAAATATGTAAAATCTGTTTAACAAATGAATATTGCTATCCAAATGACAATAATAAAATATGGGTCAAATTTTAGTAAATCTCTATTTAAAAGTATGCATTTAATAATGGGTCTTTACTTGAATTACGTTGTATTCGTTTATATTATGTTCTATCAATATCTTGAAACCTGCTTTTAAGGTTTCAAGATATTTATTGACAGAAGATAAATCAAGAACATAATATAAACGAGTTATTGGTTAATTCCGTTGTATTTATTTTTGATATTATATTTTAGGCTAAATATAAACACTATTTATAGTTGACAGTTCTAATCACTTATTTTAGTAATATTAAGATTGAGTAAGTACATGGTATGGTAGAATTATATATATAAATAACCACATTGCTGGCCATCTCGTTATTTCACAATAACATAAAGTAGAGTACTAAATATGACTCAATTTATTAACCAAGGCGGTACCATAATATTTCATGTTTTACACATAGCCACGTTAGCCACACCACTTAGGATATTCGCAAAATATTTGTCCTTGACAGATCTCCACGTAGGAAATTAGCTGGCAAGTGTAAATTAGACATGAAGTAGAGGCTATACGTTACGAGTGAGATTTGCATTGAACAAAAGATAAAAAAACACATCTTTCAGTATAATTGTCTTCACGAGTTTCGGATTGTATATAATAAACAAATATTTGTATTGCAAGTTTGTCTCGCATGTAAAAAGTAATGCTTCTTGTAATGCTAAGTGTGATTTCGATTAAAATATAAAGCACCGTGTAATTCTCATAGAACTACTTTTGGAACGAGGCGCCCTAATGCGGCTTGCGGGTAGACAGACTTAATACGAAATCGTTACGTTACGGTATGGTGCGTTTGTTGCGTGCCATTATCAAGCAGGGGAGTGCAAAGTTTAATGTAATTTCGACCTTATGAGACAACCGTTAAAGTTTTTTTGATAATTGTTATTGACATTCTGCGAACGATTTGAATATTAAAACAAACTGAACTCTCTACACGCAGTTTTAATTAACAATTGAATGCAATTGACCTTTAAAACTCTACGAAGGTTAAATTTGGAGTTGATTTTGTTCCTGATGGCGCCACCCGCTATTTTCATTAAAAAAATCAACTCCCGCCCATGACATCGACAGCACCCATGCATTCCCAACCATTAAAAGAGGGCCCCGATTACATCACCCAAGGTTTTTCCCCAATCTGGCTTATTCAAGCAAAATAGTATGCATGCCTCTAAGCCTGTGCACTCAAATAAATCTAATAGGTTGCCTATTAGCGAGGTGCATTTAAAGTCTCACAGGTTTATTCAAACCCATTCGTAAATTATTACGTAAGACATGATTCATGTTAATAGATCATTCATTGTTTTACGTTTGTGATTGTGGCGAAACCACAATGTAGGATCACTAATTAGTTTTTAATAATTCGTAAAAACCGAACTGAAGCTTAAGTTGGGAATGTTCGTTTAAAGAAATGTGTTAAATATTTGTATATTGTCTGTTGCTTCTGGCGTAACTATAACGGTTTTTTGTTTTATGCGAATAATTAACACTGTGAAAACTATTTTACATATTTTATCGTACATTATTGTTATCCAAATCGCTTCATTTCGATTTTTTCAACTGAACACTGAATCATTAAAATTCGTAAAAGAGTTTTTATTAATAGATTTAAAAACAATGATAAGGAGAACGTCCCTTAAAGTAAATTGCATATTGACTGTATTTAACTTTGCTATGTTCACTGACTGCGTAGGTACCATTTCTTCTTATTGTATGAGAGCTTAACATATCCGGCTTGGAATTATGCAAATACTTCTAAAAGTAATCAGAGTGAGTTTACCTATATGAAATTATATTTGATTATATACCTACTTATAAAATATATATGTCTTGACAAGTAAAAGAGAATGACAAGTAATTAAGAATGTTAAAGGAAGCATCGTCCTAATAGTACGAATATAAAGGAGTTCTTCTTACCCACATTCCTGATGACAAAAGACTGCAGGGATTATTAAGATTAAAATAGGTTTTTTATTATTATATTTAATTAAACATTATAATTCATTTTTATTACCTACAGAACACTTATTTTTATTATTTGTCCTTAACAGATTTCCACGAAAGTGTTTTTATCGTAATAATTGTTATAAAACGAAGATTGAAGACATTTCTAAAATCTTAGGAATTGAACGTCGAAAGTTCTATGACATTTTTTTGTAATAAACTAACTACTAAGTACTAAAGGTTTATTTATTTATAACTCTTTGTGAACCATTTATATAATAAATATTTATTTATTTATTTATTTACCCTTTATGCACGAATAGCACAATGGCGGACTTAATGCTAAAAGCATTATCTCCCAGTCAACCTTGGGGTGGTACAGAGAAAATTAGGTAGGTGCACAGAGAGATATCCCACAAGGAAAACGCTAATATTTACAAACTATTACTACTACTATAACTATATAAATTTATAAAATATATAATACATTATATTAATGAAAAAAATCTTTACATGTTAAATAAAAACTAAATTGATTAGTCACTTTCTCTTGTTAATAGAAATTTAATTAAGTGTTAATTGTCATACATTGTTTAAACGATAAAATAAAAGTTTATCCAAAAGGTTAAAAAGGAACCCGTATAAAATCACTCTTTTGTCCGTCTGTCTGTCCGTGTGTCACCACCGAACCAATTTCTCAGGAACGGGTGTACCTTGCAAGTTGAAATTTATACCAGATACTGAGTTCTATAATGTAATGGGTCCTCTTTTAAGTGAACGAAAATCTAGATTTAAAAAAAAATTGATTTTCGAGAATAATTGTCAGTACCAAAATTTATGTTAATTTTTAACTATTTGCTTTTCGGAATTTACCCTTTACTTGAGCTGTAAGGCCTTCCTTTTAACCAAAATTAACAATTCTAGGTAAACCGGAAGTACCCTATATAAAACCTATAGTTTAAAGTCAAAAACCTATATGGAACTCCTCGGCTACTCAATCCGTCTAAATAACGAAATTTGGCAAAAACCAAGGTCTTCTAGCACAAATAAAGAAAAAATTCCAAAAAAATAGTTGAAAATTAAAGTGTGTTCCCATTCCTATATAGTTGACGTCAAGTTTTTATTTTTAAGCGTCACAGTTACAGTACTTTGTAACCGATACTATCGCTGTGTTATCGGCATTAAAGTAGTACCCTAGTACAAACTACCACATTCTATTAAGAAAGCGCAGAACTTTCGCCATATGCCAATGTTGTTTCGTTCCGGGCCATAAGGAACGGCGAGTAACAAACTTTCTTATTAAGAAATATCAATTAATGTCTTATGCTCTGTTTATTGTTTAACGTTATCGTAAACAACTACTTGCCTTGGAAGTTGGAGTACCAAGCTTCTGCAAAGTAGTTTCAGGAATATTTATTGACATTTAATTCAGGACAAGTCCTGGCTTAGAAACATCTCAGTATGAAAACCCGTCAACATTATGAGGTAGTAACAATTCATTTCAGAAAAAGCAGTGCGAAAGCAATTCAACGGCCTTGTCAAAGGAAACTTCGATATATAAATAACTTAGCGTTATCAAGCCCTAAGCTCTCTCTAAGCTTCTATATAACTGAAGATCTTTCTCAGTATGAGCTAAATAAATAATAATTAATACATAATTAAATTCCAAATTGACGTATGGATTTGTTTTCTTTTACGCGAATATTATATATACATTGTGAAATGAAACTATTTTACGTATTTTATCGCGTTTAGTTAGATTTTTAATCGAACCCTCTCCCGAGTTATCCTCTGACATTAAGACGTGGAACAACTTATGCCCGATTTCTGAAACACTGATTATCGTAGAAGTTAACTGATCAGCTGTCAAATGGCTTTTCAAAAGGGTCCGAAAAGTCGGGAATTTAAAAATCTGATTAAACGCGATAAAATCCGTAAAATAGTTTCATTTCACAAATCGAAAATAGCCATCAGTTTAGCAGTGAATTACAAAACGCTTATTAAAAAAGACTTAACATAGGATATATCATATATGAATATTTTAGCTATAAATATAATAGAAATAAAACAACAAAACAAACAAAAAAATGCTAATCTTGATTTCGGAAAACGCATAACACTTATAATAAAATGACATAACGATCTCAACTATATTTAATATTTTTATAAGTAACAAATATAAATAAATTAATACTAGACGAACTGTCCAAAATTTTTGCACGTTTATCCTTAAGATATAATTTCTATAAATCTCTATATGCATATGTTTTATGAAGAAATGTAACGTAACGTGAAAATGTAATATGACATAATGTGCAAATTTCTTTTCACAAGAAGTACCTACTTTAATGAGTTTAGTCTGAACAATATTTAGCTTCACTACGCCTAACAGGGTCTATTATGATTCTTAATGTTTTACCACTTAAGCTTCATGTTGGAATTACAAATAAATCACAAGAATAGGAAATCCTAGAGACATATTATGTATCATCTACAGTCATATCTCTCAGTCTACAAGAAAAAGGAAAGTTGCATATATGTCACCGGTTCTGCGTCTCTACGATCAGGTTAATTGAAACCGACTAATATATGTAGAATCGAGGATTATCCATAATACGTAAGATATTTAAATATCAACCGTCATTTGTTATACAATATAGTAAGTGTTCACGTCAACCCATGGACGTTCGTAACATAACAGGCATTCAAAAAATAAGGAGAATGGAAATCAATCCTTGAGATTGCCCTGGAGTTAAATGATAAGATAACTCATTCGCACAATAACTAGTACAACATATTATTACTAGTGATTTAGTTTTAAGCATAGTGTATATAGCATTTTTCATTACTAAGTGATCACCACCATTCATTTGTATACAGCTAATGAAATGTGTCTTTATTTTTAATGTAGGGCGTGTCGATTTTTTCTATTTTTCAGAAGTGATTTTATAGAAACTTCCTAACTGTGACCTTTGAAAAAAAAGCCGCCTGGTTTTCCGTCCTCGTGATATCCATCAAACGCCACCAGCATCAAAGCCGACATCGCTTTATATAGTTCAGCCAGTAGGTCAGCGTAGTGCTGTTAATAAAATGCTTTTCGGTTGACCTCGGCTTTATGGCGCTACGTAGCTTTTAATTAGCGAAGTATTGGGGGAGCGACGCACAATCACAATATAGTCGATAGTGTTACACTTCACTATTTATCGGAGTAGTTCTGCTGTTTTGCTATATACCTGTAAGTTTATGCTTACTTTTAAAGCTTATAACGAGTGAAATTGTTATCAAAATGCTCACCTGTTCCTATTCCAGTATATATGCAAAAATATTACTTTCTACAATGTTTAAATATGTTTATATCAATGTAATAAAAATACAGTTAACAGAATGGCCGTGGATATAGAGAGTAATTAAAAAACGAACACCACATTGTCTCCGTAAGTGGAGGAAATTTGGCATGGAATCAGGGGCTTTCGTAACTGAGGTGTCACCGAGTAAAGTGCTTTCAAATTAAACGACGCCGGTCTTTTAATCGAACTATACGTTAACTGTGTGATTTATTTGGATTATTGATAACATAGTTGGTGCCCGTGTTTTTATGTGTTATGATTCCGAAAGATATAATGTCTTACATAAAGATTAGTGAGGTATTTTAAATATAATTTGTACTTCGTATTAGCTACATCCGTCCGCCACTTTATATATTTTTGCCATTTAACTCAGAATTAACATGTTTAATGTTTTTGGGCTTCATGATAAGACTTTTGCTCAACCGGGAAAGTACTGCGGCAACAAAAAACCGACGTTTCCTCTGGTGATAGTGTAGACTCGCCACTTGAACCTTGGCAACGCACCTGCAACTATTACGTGTGCAAGTGTCCATCCATTGCGATGAAGATACAGATCGTATTTGATATCAGGCGGTTCACCTGCTTGTTCGTTGACAACCTTCTGTGCTAGAAAAGCAACAATTAAAGAAACACGTTTATACTTGGATTAATTCAATTCTTATCTTTTATGCATTTATATCAATTTAGTTTTTATAATGTTAGAAAAAACCCTTAAAGCAGTGAAGATCGACGCTGTACAATCATTTTGAAATTTATTTCTGGTGGTTCTGGTATAAATTACTTGGTTTAAGATATTATTAAGACAGATAGTTGACCAGGCAAAAGCTCAGATCGAAAATAAATTATACCTCATTCAAAGGCCAGGCTTGAAATTCCAAGATGCAGATTCAATAGACAAAAATCTTAGAAGTCATGTCTTGAACAGACGTCGGTCCCGTGACCATGAACGCTGGTAATTGTTCGAAACGTCGGGAAATAAAAATAAAAATTAAATCGGAATTAAATCCGTAAACTAGTTTCATTAAAAAGATTTCTGGTTAAAATTGTTAAACCTTGTCAACATTTTAACAGTTTAATTCGTTATAAACAATTGATTGTATGGGATACATAATTTCAATTTTTAATTTTGATTTTTCCTGAACTTTTTTATCATCGTTAATTTAATTGCTATAAAATGCTGACGAACAATCGCTTCTAAATTGTTTTATTACAGCTTAGATTTGTTATGCCTTGTCACGATTCTTGAAAGAGGCAGTAAACAGAGGACTTTTGCGATAAATCAATGGAAAAGAAAACGTAGGCAAAACTTTGCAAAGACTACAGCGGGCTTTTCAAGTAAATATCAAGTTTTTTTGTGAATTGGACATATTTGGTATATGCCGATATAAAAATTCATATTAAGTATGAATAAATTTTTTATATGGGAATTGGATGGATAAAAGGATTTGGATAGGCAGAAATGAGTAGACCAAAGGATTTACACAAAAAATACTTTGCTTTGCCAATGGAAAGACACGTTATAAAATTGCTTCGGAAAGGAACTGTGAAAGTAATAAATGCACCAGTGGCGGATTAAGCCCTTCAAAGGCCCTGGGTGGAGAGCTGAATAAGGCTTCCAGTTTGAGAAGTTGATCTAACTTTACAAGCTTTTTATTCACTTCACATTTTTATGTAGCATGTATAAGTGCTTATCTTATCCTTTAAACGAGCAATTCTTGTATGTATATATATATATATATATATATATATATATATATATATATATATATATATATATATATATATATATATAATAGGAATCTCGGAAACGGCTCCAGCGATTTTCATGAAATTTAGTATGTGCTTAGATTCGGGGGCGAAAAATCGGTCTAGCTAGGTTTTATTTTTAGAAAATGTCCTTTTATCCCTGTTTTCAGGAAATGAAATGCCGCAAAATAAAATGTTATAATAGCTCGGTCGGTAATCGGGCGGCCCCAAAACAGACGTGGTTCGTATCACGATCTTTTTTTTACTTTTTTTTTCTATACCAGATCATTTTCTTTATTTTTTATTTTTTTTTATTTCCAAAATACATAATTTACAAAAAAAAAACGAGCTCGGTCCTCCAGGTACTGTTTATTTAAGTTCGAGTAGAACCAACGTACATAGAATATGGATATTGACGAGGAAAAATATGAATCGATCGGCAATAAAAAACAATTAGTAAAAATAAAGTAATAGGTATTTTTTTATTTCCAGTAAGTTCATTTCTTTCTACAAGAAATTTATTTCACTGAAGTTAATTGAGGAGTTGAGCAAAATGATGGCACGAAAACACATAATAATTCCCATTACGATGCTAGGATGTTATGAAACAACCTGCAGTCTTGGTTATTGTTAGCTCACACCTGCTAAGCGATTGTTATATTATATTTAAATAATAATATACATACGTAGATCTGTTTTATTTTGGCTCACTTTGCGAGAAAATAACATAGCAAAATATAGAGAAAAAATAATTTTGTTCATAAAAACGGAGAATCGTTTTATTTCTATTTTAGTATGTATGTTAAATATGGACGATGCCATAAAAATCTGATTTAAGTGGAGAGCTCCATCACAGACTTCTTTTGGCGTAAATTAAATTATCCTTCGTAATTTAGGAATCATTGCCATTAAGTTTATTGTACAAGTAGTGTCCTTGTTCACATGTAAGAAATATGGCGCCGACTCATTTTAGTAGACCGAAAGCGATGTTCGTTAAGCTCACCCCACGACGACCTTGTTTTTTTTTCTTCCATAAATATTGTAAATGTCACATTGATATCTAACAATTGAAGGGCGTTTAAAATGAATCTTTTTGGTACAGGATTTTTGTGTTATATATCCTTTTGAGTTGTTACTTGCACCCGTTTGGCGTATGAAATACCTTTCCCCGTTGAAGTTGTAACCATTAAACCACGAGCTCAAAGAAGAACAGCAACAAAAATGTTACACTTAAGAATGTACACAATTACTTACATGTTTGTAAGGTGTAACTAAAATTTCGCTTGGAAAAAATTTCAATGTAACCGCCTATATTTTTTATTTTAAGGTATAAGTACGAAACATCTCTTTATTAAAAAAAAGAATAAGTCATCTAAATTTTATGGTTACTTACTTGTTAATTTTCAGTCATAATGCGATTCTCGAGTTCTGATCGCTTAGAGGTGGAGTTGCGTCTGAAGAGTAACTATGATATTTGCGTTTTACAAATTCCACTATCCTCTTCAACTCGGCAGTACTGATCGCTTATGCGCAGGGTTGGGATGATGGAGAACACCAGTACCTGTATTCCGACGCGCCTGCCTGTATCTTTCCGTGCTTGCTTTCATTGACTTTGTTTTTACGTTATCATCATCTCACCGGTTAGTATACTGCTTAAGTCCACTTTTTAACTTTACAAAACTTGCTGGAAAAACAAAATACGTTCATCGCATTTTTTAATAATCTAGCCTTCCTAAAGCGCTTTATGTTTAATACGTCAAAATCTTAAGGCGTTTACAGTGAAATATGAAAAAAAAATCTCACGTCATCGCTTTGACCATTTTTATAGGCGGTTCATTTTATGTAGCCTATTTTTAGCACGCCACATACCTACGAGCTTAGTTATTTTTATAGGTCAGCTAAATTAAGCGCTTCGACTAATGATATTGCTTGTTCGTAATATGAAGTTATCGCCACTTTTTTATTTTACAACACTTTCTGTCCTAGTGTATCAAATTTCGAAATAGTCTCTTATAGTAAGTAACAAAAGGTTTTTTTAACTTGACGATTAAATTATATGAACACTAGAATCAGTATTTATTTTGTACATCTTTCTCTGCGATTTGTATTACAATATCCCAAAAACGTCTGATGCTGTTGCAACTATGTCACGAGCAAAAGTTTTAAACTTTCGAAGAATAACGAAAGAATTAAATTGTCCCTAGCTACGGTATGGCGTTTTATACAATGGTATTTGTTGAAAGTTATAAAACATAAGTTATTGGTCGTGCAGTTTTGAGTAAAGAGAAAAAGATGAAAGACGGCATTTCAAAAGGCTTTAAGCGCTTACGGTTAAAGTTAACATGCTTCAATTTCGTTTGATTTCATTTGTAAAATTGATTTTATATTTTAATGCCAAGCATTTTAGTATAAAGTGATACCAAATAAAATCATGTGTATACAGTTAAAGTTAACGATTCCGGTTTTATTTTTAAGTTTATTGCACAAGTAAACGTAGATATTTTCAGGCGAACAGTTAAAATTACAATGTTCTCAACACTCCATCCAAATTGGGTCAACGATATAGTTAATAATGCCCTTAAGCTTGACCCTGCTTTTTATGGCGACGTATTGTTCCATTACATAAACAGCGTCGATGTTCTTTTCAATCAACTCTCATTTAATTAGGTAAAATAATAATGGAATTGTATTGTTTGGCATTTTATTATATATATTTCTTATGGGAGAATGTGACAGGTAAGTGGAAGATTCAACTGCTTAAGTGGCGTGCCCCATGGACATCCTCAATATCTTTGTAGTTGTTTTGCTTACCTTAAGGGGGTGGGCTTCGGTTACAACACTCGCCAGGTGAAATAAAAAGTATAAATACTTTTGCTTTATGCTAGTGTTTCACGAAGCTGTAGTACTTCCACAAACGAGCCAGCCCATTCATGATTTAGCAGGAGCTGCAGAAGGGCTCTACAGAGTAAAGGTGTTGAAGCGCCCACAATAATAATAATACCAAATGGTATCCTAGAGGACATCGAGCCATCGCACACCGCCTACTGGCGGTTGGCCCGCAGTCTGAAAGCAGATCCCCACGAATCTCTACCGCCGTTAGTTAGACCTAATAGCGCTTCAGTAGCCCTAGATGACTCCGAAAAGCCGAATGCCTTAACCACCCCAAACACATTAGTACAGGGGCTCTCTTCTTCGATGTCGCAAAAGCATTCGACAAAGTCTGGCACAACGGCTTGCTTTACAAGCTGTACACACTCAAAGTGCCAGATAGGCTTGTACACACCATCCGGGCCTTTTTGTTGAACCGCTCTTTTCGATATCGAATCGAGGGCACCCTCTCCACAAGCCGCCGCCTCACGGCCGGCGTACCACAAGGCTCCTGCCTCTCACCCTTGCTATTTACGCTCTACACAAGCGACATACCTAGAGACCCCCACGTCAATCTCGCGCTTTTCGCGGATGACACGGCGCTCTTTTTACTCAGACCGCAACCTCAGTCAATTAACGACTCGACTCCAAAGCGCTGCCGACCGCCTCGGCGATTGGTTCCGCAAATGGAGAATCGATATTAATCCCGAAAAGAGTGTGGCGATTCACTTCACACGAAGTACCTACCCGTCACATCTTTATAATGGCCCTCGCCAATGCAGAAAGTTGGGGCAAATATCCCTTTATGGCCAACCGCTCCCCTGGGATAAAAAGGTCAAATACTTAGGAGTCACTTTCGACTCGCGTATGTCATTTACTACGCACATTAATAACGTTCGTAATAGAGCCGCGTTCGTCTCCGGCCGGCTACACAATTTAACTAATGCTAAAAGTAAAATGCCCTTAAGGCACAAATTATTACTATATAAGACCTGCGTACGACCTATCATGTCCTACGCATGCATGATCTTCGCCCACACGCACCCTACTCGCTTGTACAAGTTGCAAATAGTACAAAATAAGTTTATCCGCCGCGCAACCGGTGCGCAGTGGTATCAGCGCAACGTCGACCTGCACAGCGATTGCAGACTCCCGACGATTCGCGCACATTTTAAAAAGTTGACAAAACGGTTCTTCGATAGAGTCCAGCATCATCCCAACCCTCTGTTGGTAAGCGCAGCAAACTACCAACCGGAAACAAACGCGAACGTAAACAAGCGTCGCCCGCGAAACGTCCTCATCGACCCGGTCGACGAAGAGGACTTAGATACGATGAACCCACCGCCGGGGGTCCCGCCGGATAACACTACACCCACAGTTAGTGTAACAACAATCACACCAGTTCGCCCTCGCCTCCGAGCACGGCGAGACCCTCACAACGCGTACACAAGGTACACCCGCGTTCCGGGGCCGTTCTCACCGCTTGCTAATACTATTCTTATTTCACCGCACTCCTCAAGTGATAAAGCGTGACTGGCTCAACCAACGTACACTACGCAACATTATACGACAGTGATATTTGCACAAAAAAAAATAAAACAATTCATTCAGTAGACGTAAATAAATCTAGCTGAGAGAAACAACTGCACGGCTTAGCTGCTTTTGTTTTAGCATGATGTTATTGTATGAGGTATGGCTTTAACATGTTTAATATGGGTAAATAATCTGATGCGTGTCCTATAATCGAAAAAAGGTAAATGTTGTATAATAATGTTGTATATCAACTCCTTTGCGGTCTGGCCTGCTAGCCAAAACGTTATGTTGTTTGTAGCCATGGCGCCTAATAAATATTCACAGCAAATGTCCAGACAATTTCTTCGACGAGGTTATGTTAAGTGAAATGCTTGAATTTGCACAGGATAAACGGTGGCAATTTCCTTTATACATATATTATTTTATTAGCTACTGAATTACCCTTGCGGAAGTGTAATCAAACTCAACTGTTAGATGGAGTGTAAACAAAGGTAAGATGTCATGAAGGAGTTAAAAAGGGAGGATGGTAAAAAGGTAAACAAAAAAACCCCACAACAGCCTATTCACAGTGAAAGCGAAATGCACGTTTAAGAAGTGACCTTTGATCATGACTAATCAATAACTCGTTTCTAGACTTTTATATTTTGATAAAATGAAATGAGTTAAATATTCCGAAATAAATTGTTAGACCAAAACAATAAAAGTTACGTGATGATTTAATGCAATGTCTTTACAAATTAAAAATTTCTATTGAATATTTTAATAACAATTATAATAATTTTAAAGAACAAACAAGATGAGTCAGTGCATCGCCATAGCAGCTCCATATTTTAAGAGAACACTCAGAATGTAATTTGGATGCAGTGTGTATTTGAAATGCTGCGAAAAATTTTAATTTTCTTAAGTGTTCTTACATAAATAAACGTCAATTGTAGTGTCTGTCCGTTGTGAATAACTTCGAAAAGTGTCATTAGGAGATTGCACATTCGTAACAGCAAGCTTATCATAGTCGGAAGTCTGATAATTTCACATTTCACATTTGTCATTCCTAGTGAAAGTGAGGACTTGAAATAAGTAGGTAGGCGATTCAAAAACAAGATCAACTTGGTTATATAAAACATCCAGACTTTTGTATTTCCAGAAATCGTTCATTGAATTGGTTTTCTTATAAAAGTCACCCACGCTAATAGTCTTGAGGATACTGTCGATATACAGTCGCTTTCATGTTAAAAAACAACGTAAGTAGTTTATATAAAATACTGGTGAGTTTGATATTCGTTATAACATTAGTGAGTTTATTAAACTAAGCAGTCAATCGAGTAACATAGTTTATAATATTGATGCAAGTATTGTAGTGGATGTAAATAAATATGTCTTAACGATTATATCGCCTTTGAATAAGTTTTTAACTTAAGTTTTTAACGAATAATTTACAGTTTCCATAGTCACAGGGCAGATCGAGTGTTTTACTGTTATACGTACAGTCAGTATAGTGTCTTAAAGAAATGATGGCAACAGGCAAACATATTCGCTTTTAAATTAGGAAGTTTTTAGACACGCAACAATCCACACCAAATATGAGGGTTTTTTAAAGGAGGATGCCAAATCTGCTTAATATTTGGGACGTGTACGTTAATCATCTTCAAACTTCTTTAATCAACGGTGTAAATTACGATTTTGAAGCAAATTCTGTGCTTTTAAAGAAAAAACATCTAACGATTGATGGCTTTGTTGTATCGTACTATAAGTAATTGAAACATTACAATAAGAAAAAAAGTATAAACGGGACAGTCGCTAAATAAGCATTCAATGCAGCAAAAGTAGATTAAATAATGAATTTTAGTACTTTAAAACAGGTAAATGTAATTTCATAAGTGATTTCACTTAAGTAATTTCGAAAACACTTGCCGTGTCCTAATTTTCTTAAAATTTACTACCGTCATCTATTGTCAGTAGTATGAATTTAGTCACAAGGAAAGAAGTTTCTCATCTCATGGTTTTATAAGTCCTCAAAAGGTGGCGCTGAAATAAAAAAAAAACGAAATAATAACATTAATATTTTCTTTTCCGTTCAATTCTCAGCCGGTGTACATTTCAGTATTACAATTACTATAGGAATATACTAAAGTCCAATTTATGACAAAATATCCAACCATTTTATTGCAGAAACTACTAGCCACCGCTAGACGTAATTTTTCTATGCAAATAAATGTAAAAAAATTAAATGGAAAGCATTTTATATTAATAAAATTAAATTTAATAACACCTAAAATCATTACCTACCCAGATATTATAAGAAAAATTTGCTATCACCGAGGAAACTGACACGGGCTAGATGAAATCGGATCTATATTTACTACGCGAGCAAAGGCGTCAGTCGAACGCGAGGCCATAAATTGTCTGATTGATCATTTCACCTGCTTCCTGCTTACACGAGGCCGCCCGCCATTGTTGCTTTAAGAAAATGCGAAAGCTCCGAATATGAAGACCACGCAAACACGAGTATTGAGCCCAGCAAATTGATACAGCCATAAGAATATAAACTTGACTGCGCTTTTGTATAAAAGAAAAACGTTTCAATAATTAAAAATTTTACAAAATTTGAAAATCATTAGTGAATTAAAAATATAAAAGTAAAGTATCAGCCTATACGTGTCCCACCGCTGGGCAAAGGCTTCCTCTGTACGGAGGGTATTCGGGCATAGTCCACCACGCGTCCCCACTGCGGACTTGCTGGCGGACTTAGCATATCTTCGAAATATTTTATTAAAATTAAAATATATTAAACTTTATGTATATAAATATACTTTTCCTACTATTATTCATCTATTTTCTAGTCGTAATAGTTGAGACGAAATCCTTCTCAAAGGTAAAAACATATAGTTTAAATTCATCGTATCTTCATATTCAAAATGTGGATACAAATTGGGATTTATTAGATATAGCAAATAAACTATACTATATTCGTCATATTTGGTGACCATTTTTAAAATTAGTTTGCTTTTTATAATTAACTCTAACAGAATAGAGAAAACAACTATTTTATTAATTCTCATAAAAAGAAACTAATTCAAGTATGCTTTAATAACTTCTTTTGAAATCCTACAGGATTGGGCGCATTTATATATTAAGTTGGCACAATAAGATTTTTTTGGATAGACTAAACTGAATCTTGTATTATCTTGTATTAACTGATGTTTTTGCTTTCAGTCCCGAGACTATTAAAGCTTCATCTGACGCAGAACCGGTGGGCTAGCCAGAACCCACGGGCTTGGGCCCTCCGCTGTGGGTAGGGCCGCGCATGTGCTCATGCGTGCGTTTAACTACGACATGTCATCTAAGGGCCATCGAAGTTGCGGTTGCGGACCGAGACCCCGATGGCCGTCGACTGTGTTTTTAGCTAATCGGTGGCTGCGGGCGGTGAGAACCGCCCTGGAACGCGGGTGTACCACGTGTACGCGTTGTGTTGGTCTCGCCGTGCTCGGAGGCGAGTGCGAACTATTGTGTTTGTTGGTACACTAGCTGTGGGTGTAGTGTTATCCGGCGGGACCCCCGGCGGTGGGTCCGGTGTATCTAAGTCCCCTTCCTCGACCGGGTCGATGAGGACGTTTCGCGGGCGACGCTTGTTGACGTTCGCGTTTGTGTCGGGTTGGTAATTTGCTGCGTTTACCACCAGAGGATTGGGATGATGTTCGGCTCTATCGAAGAACCGTTTTGTCAGATCTTTGAAATATTCGTGAATCGTCGGGAGTCTGCAATCGCTGTGCAGATCGACGTTGCGTTGATACCACTGCGCACCGGTTGCACGGCGGATGAACTTATTTTGTACTATTTGCAGCTTTGTACAAGCGAGTAGGGTGCGTGTGGGCGAAGATCATGCATGCGTAGGACATAATAGGTCGTACGCAGGTCTTATATAATAATAATTTGTGCCTTAAGGGCATTTTACTTTTAGCGTTAGTTAAATTGTGTAGCCGGCCGGAGACGAACGCGGCTCTATTACGAACGTTATTAATGTGCGTAGTAAATGACATACGAGAGTCGAAAGTGACTCCTAAGTTTTTGACCTTTTTCTATCAGGGGAGCGGTTGGCCATAAAGGGATATTTGCCCCAACTTTCTGCATTGGCGAGGGCCATTATAAAGATGTGACGGGTAAGTACTTCGTGTGAAGTGAATCGCCACACTTTTTTCGGGATTTATTTCTGTTCTCCATTTGCGGAACCAATCGCCGAGGCGGTCGGCGGCGCTTTGGAGTCGAGTGGTTAGTATTCTAAGGTTGCGGTCTGAATAAAATAGCGCGGTGTCATCCGCGAAAAGCGCGAGATTGACGTGGGGGTCTTTGGGTATGTCGCTCGTGTAGAGCGTAAAGAGCAAAGGTGAGAGGCAGGAGCCTTGTGGTACGCCGGCCGTGAGGCGGCGGCTTGTGGAGAGGGTGCCCTCGACTCGATATCGAAAAGAGTGGTTCAACAAAAAGGCCCGGATGGTGTGTACAAGCCTATCTGGCACTTTGAGTGTGTACAGCTTGTAAAGAAAGCCGTTGTGCCAGACCTTGTCGAATGCCTTTGCGACATCGAAGAAAAGAGCCCCTGTACTGATATGTTTCGGGTGGTTTAGGCCTTTTAGGATGTGCTCAGTTAGGCGGTATAACTGGTCGGGACAAGAGTGTCTAGCTCGAAAGCCGAATTGTTCCGTGGGCAGAAGGCCGTTGAAAAATACGTGCTCTTTGAGCCTGTTTAATAAGAGCCGCTCGTAGAGCTTCCCCGGGCAACTGAGGAGGCTGATGGGACGATAGCTAGAGGGCTGGTTGGCTGGTTTATTCGGCTTGCGAATGCCGATAACCGTGGCTTGTTTCCAGTCGTCCGGAAAGGAGCAACTGGAGAGTAGAGTGTTGAAAATGGTCGCCAGTAAACAGATAAGCGGCCCAGGGAGAGCTTTGAGAATTTTGTTACTGATCTTATCTGGGCCCGGGGCGGATTTCGGTTTTAAATTTTTAATAATATCTTGGACCTCTTCGGGGGTCACTTAAAGGATCGCCTTCCGGTGGAAGCGCAGCCCTAGTCTCGATTACACGGTCCACCTCCGTTAGGTGGGCTGTATCGGTGTGTTCGCGCGATGGCGTAAATTGCTGCTCTAGGTGGTCCGCAAGGCATTCGGCTTGTTCGGAGTCATCTAGGGCTACTGAAGCGCTGTTAGGTCTAATTAATGGCGGTAGAGATTTGCGGGGGTCTGCTTTCAGACTGCGGGCCAACCGCCAGTAGGCGGTGTGCGATGGCTCGATGTCCTCTAGGAGAGTGTCCCACGTTGTATGTCGGTGTTCCGATACACGATCTTTGACTTTTAGCTGAAGGCGTCGAAGTAGGGTTCGGTTCGATTCCGATCGGTATCGGTCGAAGGCGCGTTTGGCTGCATTTTTCTGTCTAATTAGCAGTCTTAGGTCGGGCGGAAAGTTAAACCGTCGGTCGCCCGACAGTTTCACCGTCCGTTCCGAGTCTGTGACTGCGGAAGTAATGGTTTCTCGGAGACTTGCTATCGCTCGATTTGCGTCATCGAACGTAGATATCGTCTCGGGTAGTTCGATTAAGTCCTGGGGGTCCAAGGCCTTGAGTTTGACCTCAAGACGATGCCAGTCCACTACGGATTTGGTCGGAGGGACCGCGCCGGCGTTCTGGCCCAGTTTACACAGGACGGGCCTGTGATCTGAATCTAGTTCGTGGATTGTCTCTATCGACTCGATGTCGAGCGAGACCTCCTTGAACAACATGATATCTAGGATACTCGGTGTCGCATGTTAGTAGTTGTCCACCGTAGGATACCTAGTGGGAGTCGCAGGAGCGATTATGCTAGTTTAAATTATCGGATAAGCTAAAGAGATGCTTTCTGTTGTTATTTGGGATGCTGTGGATGTCCCATGAACCGTGTTTGCAGTTTAGATCTCCTGCAATTATCACGGAAGGGCCTAAGTTGAGTAGCGTAACTAGGTCGCTTTGTAATAAGGTTTTGTTCCCCGAGAGGTAGGCTGAGACTAGTACAAGCGGCCTGTGGCCGGTGAGCGCTAAACTACACGCGGATGCCTCTATTTGACTTAGCTCTGGAAAGTCGAGCGGGCAACAGTGCAAGGACCGTTTATAATAAATTAGTGTGCCTCCCAGACGGTTTGCTAACCGGTCGTAGCGGACAATATTGTAATTTGCGATTCTGGGATCGCGTACACTACGTTTCAAGAATGTCTCTTGCACTAGAATAATATCTACGTTATAATCGCGAAGGAATTCCGCGATTTCGTCCCTTTGACCCTTTATGCCGTTTGCGTTGAAATACGAAACAACCCGAGGTTTTGTTCTACCTGCGGTTGTACTTCCTATTAAGGTGTTTTTATGGGTCTAATTAACGACGCGGCGGAGCGCGGTTTTATTGCGCGGACTATTGTCTTTTACGGTTGGCTCGTAAAAGCCCAAAGGGCTTCCACATCGTTTTATGTTGGCTAATTGCCCTAAGACGCTCGTGGCCAGATCCGTTATTTTAGCGGACAATACGGTTCCTATCTAATAGTTCCTATCTAATAAGCTGCAAATATTAGCGATTTGCGCGAATGGGTCGTCCTTGTTTTCCGCGAAAACTGACGGAGTTGGCTGCACCTGCGGCCGCGGCGCTTTTTGAGAGGCGGGCAGCTGTTGTGCGATCGGTCGTGAGGCGACCGGGATTACCGGCGCGGTTACCTGCGCGGCCACCTGGGGTTTCGTCCAGGCGTTTGTGACGGGTACGGGCGCGGAAATGAATCTAACGGGCGCGGGTTTGGGCAACGTGGATTTCGCGGGAGATTTCCTCGCGGGAGTTTTCGGGGCCTTAGCGCAGCCCCTGTAGCTAGCCGGGTGGCCGGTGGCGTTACAGTTTACGCAGTCCGGTGGATCTGCGCAATCTTTCGGCCGCGTGCACTCGGTAGTGCCGTGGTCACCGGTGCATTTGATGCACCTTGGGTGAGCGAAGCAGTTATTGGCCGTGTGGCCAAAATGCTGACAGTTGTGGCACTGTGCCACAACACCTGACTTACGCGGGGGCTCGATGACTAAGTCACTGAGCCCACAGACCCTCTTCAGGTTGAAGATGGCCTTACCTTCCGGGGTAGGGTCAAGTTCAACCATCACCATGTCCATAGGGACACGGGTTCTGGGGTGTCTGAGGCGTCGGACGGCATGCACAGGGTATCCCTGAGTGCGGATGTCGGTTTTCGCCTTGTCGACATCCGACTCTTTGGGGACGCCCTTGATAACTACCCGAAGCTTGCGTTCTTCGGGCAACGAGTAGGTGTGAAAACCTATCTTATTTTCTCGCACGTATTTCGTTACGCGGCGGAAATCGTCCGTTGTGTCAAGGTATACGCGGATACCCATTTGTGTATTTTTCGACCGGGGGTCGCGGATATTGTGGCGTTCAAACGGATCGTTGAGGCGGCCTCGCATTCGGGGTCGCTGTCGGTAGCGGGGCGTTTCTTGCCCTTTTTACGCGATTTAACGACGGTGAAGCCGTCAGCGTTCGCGTTTTCAGCGGGGGTCGTTTCGACCTCCATGTCCGATCCACCGTCCGATTGTGAGTCGGGTACGACGGAGCGAAAAGAGGTCGGGTTTGGTTGCACGGAAGGTGCTACGGGCGGGTTCGCGTTAGCGGATGCCGACGCGACGGGGGCTTCTAAGGTCGCGGAGGGCGACGGGGTAATGGACGTCTCCCCACCTTGCGGAGTGTGCCTAAAAATAACAGCTAGTTTGCCTGGGCTTTAGGTGCGCTAGGGTGGGTACCTAGCTGTCGCCTATTGCAACAAGCACACAGTAAATAATAATAAATGAAACAATGCCGCCTCTGAGGCGAGAAGTGTGTGTAGGATTCTACTTACAAAACAGGAACCTGCCTACGAGCACAACACTACACTAACACTAATCTACTGCACTATTTGCACAAGATTTAAATTGCAACCGAGGTTGCGAGTGGCATGTGCCCTCCGTCTTAGAGAGACGTCCGTTCCGTACGAGAGCACGAAGCGGAATCACTAAACTGAACTGGCTTATGAACTAATTTACGATAGGATTTCATCTCAATATACATAATATATGATATATTAAACTTCCCATTTGATATATTAAACTTACACCACATACTTACAACAACTTTTCTTTCTAACCTCTTCTTTCTTAAGTTTTGAATGTCATAGTGATGATGGTGTTGTTTTCTGAAAAATAATAATGAATTTGTGAAGTATGTTTTCACGGATAGTGCTTAAAGGATGTAGTCCTTTTAGAGCCTAAATCCCATATATTTTACTTATTAAACGAAAAGCTTAAGAATAAAAACTTCTACTTTATGCTGTTCGTTTGTGAGGTTTTTATTTCGCTGAATGAACCGGTAAATTCATGCAACAGAAGAAGCTGCTACTATTGAAATGAACCGTTGAAATATTTACTAATTAATAAATTGCCCAATAAACCTGCGCCTTGCGACATGGTTATCAAAACACTCACTGCGGTTCTTCGTTGAATGTTTTGAAGATTTTTTTCGACATAAGAACCGGCTCTACATTGTAGAGTTGGGATAGAGCACATATGCATGTATTCCTTTATTGAATCGATGTATATAACAACAGTTTCGATATCGGGTACTTGTGAAGCTAAAAACGAAAGTTTTAGAAGCATACAGCGTTCAAACGCCAGAAGAATGCGTGGTGCAGATGGCTGGGTATGGAAAAGTTCACGGTTGTCTGCAGAATGTGTCTCAGTGTTCTGCGACCTTTTCGGCGACGCGTTTCGACACCGATGTCGGCGAATCCCGCACCGCGTCTGCCGCGACACTCGTTTGCGTCCGTAATTGTCTGACAAACAGAGGGACTTTGCAACGATTTCTCGTATACCAATACTAATACACTATGAACAAAACTCTACTGCACTAAAATTATGAATGTGAATGTCTAAAGAAGTCATATTAAGCCGTCAATTTGCAGTCGATTAAGTTTTGTTGATTGTTAGAGCCGTGATAGCTCAGTGTCCGGGCGCTCGCCTTTAATTCAATATACTCGAGCAACCTGGGTTCGATCCCCGGTGCCGGCACCAATGAAGTCTTTAACTTTAAGTGCTGAATTATCACGTGCTCCGCGGTGAAGGAAAACATCGTGAGGAAACCTGCATATTTCCGAAATAATAACAAAAAAAAATGTATTTCGAAGATATGTGAAGTCCGCCAATCCGCAGTGGGGCCGCGTGGTGGACTATGCCCTGATACCCTCTCTATACGTCATCAAACAATGTTAGTTTAAACTAAACATTGAGACAACACCTAGGCCACAGAAATTAAATATTGTACATCAAAATATACAAGGCTTGGGTGGCAAAGAACCTGAAATAGAACTGTTCCTTAGGAAATTTAATATTCATGTCATCTGCTTCACAGAGACATGGTTACATAAGAATTGTAATATTGTAAATATAGAGAATTATAAAATGTTAAGTTCGTTCGTAAGAGTAAATGCTATACGCGGTGGCTCTCTTGTGTTAGTTAGAAATGATATAGTCTGTAAAAATCGACAGGATATAATGGCACTCTCTGTCGAACGTTCTATAGAATTATCCTGCGTTGAGAGTCAACAGTATATTATAGTATGCGTGTATCGACCCCCCTCCGGTGATTTCGACCAGTTTGAGTGTGTCATGGATGATGTCCTTAAAAAACTGTGTTTAACTAGTAAATCAGTCATAGTTTGTGGAGATTTTAATGTGGATTTATTACAAGTAACACAACTTAGTAAGCGGCTTTTAAATTTATTTAATTCATTCAAACTTAAAAATCTTTTTTATGAACCAACTCGTGTTACTAACTTATCCTCCACATGTATCGATAACGTTTTCTGTCACAATGAAGTATATGACAAATCTATTATAAATTATCTGAGCTCTGATCATCTTGGTTTAAAATTTTCAATAAATGAAAACATTACTACAAGTGAAATTAAGATCAGGTGTAGACCAGTCACTGCTAGGAGACTAAATTCTTTTAAAGATAAAGTAGCACAGCATGTATTTCATAAAGATATCGGAGTCAATAACCCTAATGATTGTTATAGATCAATGGTTGATTTTCTCATAACTTCCTATAATCATATTTTTAAACCCCGCACAATTGTTAAAAAAATCAAAATTAAAATTTAGTGACTGGGCAACAGTGGGTATATATAAAAGTAGGGATTCACTGTATGAATTATATAATATGAGGCAGTGGAATCACGACCCTAATTTCCATAAACGGGTACAAAATTTTTCAAAAATATTTAAAAAAGTCTGTGTACATGCAAAATCTATCTACATAAGAAATAGGATTTTAAATTCTAGTAATATAATAAAAGCTACATGGGACATCATTACCTGTATATCTGGAAGACCCAAGATATTCAGGGAACCTATAAAGCTAGTGATAGGCAATACACCCATAACTTCAGATAACGAAATTGCAAGTAGTTTTGAAAGTTATTTTTCAGAAATTGCAATTAATGTTACATGCACGTTAAAATCCTCTCCCATTGATGCAATTAATGTATTAAAAAATAATGTTACCTATTGTCGACAAACGTTTAAATTTAATCACATAGATACTAATGATATTATAAAAGTTTTGAATTCTGTTAATCTTAAAAATACAGGAGATTTGTGGGGCATGTCCATAAAATTAATGAGTACAATAATGCCGTATATTGCACCATATTTGGCAAATATTTTTAACAAATGTATAGATTCTGGAATATTTCCAGATCTTATGAAATTCAGTAAGATAATCCCCGTTTTCAAAAGTGGGGATAAAAATGATCCAGGAAATTACAGACCTATCTCCATATTGCCATCTCTGAGTAAAATTTTTGAAAAACTAATTTTAAATCAACTCTTAGTACATTTTAATATGTACAAAATTTTCCACAATGAGCAATATGGATTCACTAAAGGCAGATCGACAACGGATGCGGGTGTCGCACTTGTCAAGCATATTTATAACGCCTGGGAAAGGTCACAAGATGCAATAGGTGTCTTTTGCGACCTTTCAAAGGCTTTCGACTGTGTAAAAAAGTTAGATTATTATGGCATTCGTGACATCGCCCTCCATCTCATTGCCTCTTACCTTAATAATAGAATTCAAAAAGTATCTATAAATGATGTAAATTCCACAGGGTCCCCCATGAAAATGGGTGTCCCACAAGGATCAATCTTGGGTCCATTATTATTCTTAGTATATATAAATGATCTCCCCTTTTATGCCAGTGAGTTATGTGATGTTGTACTGTTTGCTGACGACACATCGCTCATTTTTAAGGTTGACCGAAACGTGTCGGATTATGACGACGTGAATAGTGCACTTTCGCGTATCCTCCACTGGTTTACCGTTAATAATATGGTGTTAAATGCTAAAAAAACTAAATGCCTTCTTTTTACCCTTCCCAGCGTAAGAAGGCGAAGTTTTAGCTTAACATTAAATAGCGTAACCCTTAATCCTGTTGAGTCCGCTGTATTCTTGGGAATTACAGTGGATTCAAAGCTCAAATGGAGTCCCCATCTATCATCTCTTGCGAACAGGTTAAGCTCCGCTGTTTTTGCAGTTAGGAAGGTTAGGCAGCTATCAGACATCGACACTGCCAGACTTGTTTATTTCAGTTATTTCCACAGCATCTTGTCTTACATCATTTTGTTGTGGGGTAGTGCATCTGATATAAATTCTATATTTATTCTTCAAAAAAGAGCTGTCCGAGCAATCTATAACATCGGAGCCCTGAATACACTCAGAGACCTTTTTAAAGAGATTAATATACTCACTGTTGCGTCTCAATATATTTATTGTAATATTTTGTATGTTAAAAATAATATTAATAGTTATCTAAAGAATAGTGACAGACATAAACTAAATACTAGAAATAAGGACAAACTAACTACGCCATTGTTTCGTTTACAAAAAGTAAACAGGTCGTTCATGGGGCAAGGTGTGCGCATGTATAATAAAATCCCACAGTCGATATTAAGTCTGCCAATTGATGAATTTAAACGAAAAATTAAAAGTAAACTTATGGCTAAAGCCTATTATTCTATTGCCGAATATCTTGACGACGCCAATGTGTGGGGTTAATACTGTTGATACTCACGTAGGCTAAAACGAGGCTATTGTACATGTACTATTATATTGTAAACTGATTTTTTTTAAAAAGAGCAACTGTTGAGTTTCTTGCCGGTTTCTTCTCAACAGAAACTGCTTTCCGAACCGGTGGTAACTTACGAACGTGTTAATTTCTTGTAAAATTTTGACGTTTCATAAGAACGCGCAAGCGTCTATGTGAATAAAGATATTTTATTATTATTATTATTATTATAGAGGAGGCCTTTGCCCAGCAGTGGGACATGTATAGGTTGTTACTTTACTTTTTACTTTTTTTTAACTTTTGTAAATATTGAGACAAGAATTTTCACTCATTTGTTGATGTCCACGCGTAGAGTCAAATAATTGTCATTTCAGCAATTCTAATGTGATTAAGTAAAGCACAATGTTTAAAAATCTTTCAGAAGTTTTTGACTATGTTAAATATTTTTTCCAAAATTTTAGAGTCAATTTAAATGTTTTCTTAAATTTTTTCACAATTACTTTTAATTCCCTATTCTCAATCAACACTATTTATATTACTTTTTAAATACCAGTTAACTCTGAAATTATTGAATTATGAAAAATTTCGTTTATTAAACTATTTGCAAGTGAGGGGAAGTCGATGGATGCAGCTGGCTTCATCCGTCGACTTGAGTCCTTCGTGGCAATATGTGGGGAAAGTCTATGTTCCGCAGTGGACTCTAAAAGGGTGGAAAGGATAATGATGACGATGATGAACTGTTTGCTTACACCACAATGAATGAATATAGCCGCATCTATATATATAGCCGTTCTTCTTGACTTTGAGAAGAACGTCATAGTAACAGACAACAATGACATCACTTACCACCGCGCGCTCGTGCGGTTAGTAGCGTCATTCCTTTCGGGATGGAAGTTCATCGTGCACCACGAAGGTGCCGGATTGGCGGTATAATAAATCGGCGTTTCTCAAGGTAGTTGTTAGTCACCGCACCTGTATGCGGTTAATATGGATAACAATACCACAGTGAAAAATGTAATAGTAACTAACTAATACATTTAGCTGTATTATCTTATTGACTAAACTATGAAATGAGTTTGATTAAATTTGAACCAGTACCTATAATAACGCGGCACTTATACAGTTTATTCAAAAACTTTATCTTACGAGAACTTACGGGGGAGAGAGAGAGAGAGGAGGAAGAGAGAGAGAGGACGTAGGAGGATACTATGGTTCCATTAAGCAGTAAGAAAAAAATACATTTAAGCGATATAAACATTATTATTTTTGTATATTTAGAGTTATAACTTAACTTTAGATAGTCTCTTAAAGCTGTCATGTTTTTTCTACATAGATATTGTTAGCTCTCACTACGGGAAGTGTTATGAATATTTTTTAATATAAAAATTATGTAAGAAGGAGGAAAAGTGGTGGCCTGATATATATTGATAACCGTCACCCGTTGATATCTGCAGCACCAGTGGGATTGCAGATGTTTTGCGACCTTTAAAAAAAAGTGGCCCCAGTCCCAGGCCCAGGCCCCCCGTGGATTTATTGTATCTTGCCAGTCTTCTGTGAGGTCGTTTCTTTCCTGGACGGGTGTGCCGATTCGTGTAGTGAAATTAAAAAAAAATATCTAAAATTACAAAAATCCTTTAATACCAATACAGCAGAAAACTATAACCACAATTGCTGAAAATTGTAACAGAACAGGTGTTTATTTCTTTCAAAGTATTCGTATAAAAAATAAAGTCACTTTATAAGCTTAAATAGCCCTAATTTTTACGATAAAATACACTTCTTTGAACGACAAGTTCATCTTTAGTTTGACTCGTTTGTCAATAACGTTTTAATTTTGATTTATCATTAGTTATATTCATATGTACGTTTATATGTGAAATTGATTGAACGTTTGATTGACTAGCGATGTAATGGATTTTTAAGGAGTTTTGGTAATAGCGTGTATCAGTGTATGTAATTTTAGATGCCTTGTAGAATTCATATCAATACATTAATTTAAATCAATAGATTCAAGAACACACATCTACAATTCTACATTATTAGGCTAACATCATTCCGTATGAATGTCCACACAATGTTATACTTTCATATACGTGCTTCATATTGTGTGTCTAAGTATGACTCAACGAACAAGCGCTTGTCCTTTTGAATAAATTCTCTGCAACATTTCATACAAAATGTTATTACACACAGCGCGAGTAACGTAAAACAATCATTTAACATTCTTATTGCTTCATATTTATCATAGCTTTGTTAATGTTATGGGAGGTGGCATAGCTGTCGATGTTTTACAACTTTGTATGAGTTTTAATGGCCCAATTCATAATTTTGTTTACGGGTGAAAATAGAATTTTGGAACAGCGTGTCATCATTTAACTTATGTATTCCTCGTGCGGCTGCAGTGCGTTAAGGAATTTATTTATGCCATATGAACGTTTTATGAACTATATATATTCATGAAATGATATCATTTTGTTCCTATTTTACAAATATCGGGATACATTCATGCATATTTTATTACTTATTCATTTTATAATTGATTGTTAGGAATCTAAAATTAAGTGGTCCCGGAGACCAAGATCCAATACCAATGAAATTATTATGGGACCAATTCCCAATAAAAAAGGCAAATACACAACAAACATAAAAAACAAATTCAGTTGAATTGAGAATCTCCACCTTTTTTGAAGTCAGTTAAAAAAGTATACTTCATTTTTGCTCATTCCTAGAATATTAATACTAATTAGGAATTAGATATAAGGCACAAACACAAACGATTTGATTATACGCAAATAAATATATGCACGTCAATAATTATTAAAACATGACTATTAGTCATGTTCAATTAACCGCAAAGGTTGTATTCGTTGTAGATTTTTTCTTTCATACCTTCTTTGAATTGACCTATCTTTTCATATATAGGTAACATGTTATAACCTTTACGATGTTCGGTTTAAGAGCAAAAATTGTCTATTCCAAAACAAACTGTACGGTGCAGTACCGACATTCCTGGCGCACCTGCCTGAATCCTTTCACTCGACGACATTACACGCCATAATGCCACAAAACTGTTTCTTGGAACTGCACCAAGGCGCCACTCGAGTGCTCGGACCTGAGTTCGAAATTTTCAAGGTCATTGGACCGGTGACTGTGATATTGATACAGTTCGGTGTACCGTCATGCCACTGTCTCATTGCTGCGATCAAGTTATGTGCCTGTTTGTCAGAGATTGCAAGGCTAGTAAGTTTGGGATCTAATCTGGCAACGCATTTGTCCTACTACAACTATGAGTTATGTATGTGTTTCTACATACACAAACGTGTTTTACACCTTTGGGTCATCTGTACATCCAAAATGCGTATATTAAAGTGTGTAATATTTTACTGTAGTACATTTTGCACATTCTCAGATTATATAATTTATTCGATTGGTTTATATTTAATACAAATATATGAAACTTGAACCAGCGGTGCGCCTGATGGTAAATGATGACCGCCGCCCATGGATTCTCATTACACCTGAAGCAATGTAGCCAACTATTGAAGCCGTCGCTCAGTTTCCTCAATGTAAAAAATATAAAGACGTCAGTGATAGTACGTCGAATTGTGAGATCTTCATAATACAGAGCATGGTCATGAAGAAACCTGGCCTTTCTAAAATTAGTGCCAAATGATGCTCCATACTTTACTTTTTTACTATGTATAGAAATATTAATAAAACTTCATTGTAATATATGGACTGAAAGCAAAATCATCAAGAAAAAAGGTACCTTCATTCTTATCTACTTAACGACCAGTAACTGTATAGCTTCGGGTGTAAGGTAATTGATATTGTCTTCATTAACGATGGTGTTAAAAGAAGAATGTATGATTTCGTTTACATATTTAAAAGAAAAACAATTCAAATGTCGTTATCGATATAAAATCAGCAAAGAAATAAATAAATAAAACAATGAAATAAATAAATTACGTATATTCAACGAATAGGTCAACGATCCTTAATTAAGTCTCATGGTTTGGTTGCGTTGTTACGCAGTTTAATAGCCTCGATTCTCCCAAGATATTTAAAGGGCACGTTTAGACGAGTTGCCTTACGGCCTTATTCTGTCAGTGGTTAAAATTAACCGGCGCACTTAGCCCTTAACAAATTTATTATCTATGATCTACATAAAGGTGTCTTGTCGATGGACGGTCAGCTGCATGTGAAGCATAAGCCACGGAGATAAGAATAAAATTTATGCGATTTCGTGACACCAACAATTATCACGACATACGATGGTGTTGTATAAGTAAGATAGTTAGAACAAGAAACATGAAAACGTTTTATATATATTTAAAATAGTTTACCGGAGGTTGAGCGTTTGAATCTCAGTCGCTTTTATTATTCATTTCAGTTAAATCAATTGGTTTAGTAATGAAAACTTTGGGACTTAATAGGGTTTGTTAAAAGTAAATAAGTCTGTGCAAAGCATTTTACATTTCGTCAATCAATCCTTCTCTGGTAATTCGCATATTAAGTGTCTGTATGAATGTGATTCGCTTATCACGGCAGGGGAATTATAGGATTACATACAGGACTTCGCTTGTTTTCGACTTTAACGCGCGTTCATGTCGGGAGAAGTTTAGTGACGGTTTTTTTGCCCCTCTTTCACTATATATACTTTAACTATATATACTGATAAGTGCATACACAGACACAATTATACATTCTTCACGAGTGACAGATTCTCAGTTATTAAGAAGGATAAGAAACGGCGTCACTATGAGTTTTATGTTTATTTAATTTTTTACTAAAAACCTACACATACACCTAGCGGATCTTGGAAATTTTCAATAATCATAAACCTGAATAGTTTTTATTTATTGACAACCCGAATGACGTAGTAGGTAGTGTATCTGCTTCCTGCGCCAGAGGGTGTGGGTTCGATACCCAGTACTGGAAAAATATTGTATGATGAACATGGTGTTTTTCTAGTGTCTTGGTTTTATATATGTATTATAAGTATCTATTTACAAAAGAAAAATATGTTTAAGTATGTTTATCAGTTATCTCGTACTATAGTACAAGCGTTGCTTAGTTTGGGACTAGAGAACGTTGTGTATAAATGTGTCCTAAAATATTTATTAAAAATATTAATTATTTATTTATCTGACGCAACTTCCTCGACATAGACATATATCATCATATTCGTATGAAAGTATGAAACTATTTAAAAACAAGCTTGAACTTCTCTACACTATAATATTATCCAATTTAACTCATTGCTGCACTTAACTCGGATACTAGGGCATGACACACGATGTTAAGACATTGGTGGTGTTATCAACTAAATTAAAGGTTATTACGTTAATGCTACAGTGTACTTATTAAACGACGATATGAAAGCAACATAAGCGTGTATGTATGCAAGTTAATGGGATAAATACCTGCCCTCTAAAGTGCTTATTTGGGTAAAGAACTGTGGATGCGTTTTATCCTCGCAAACACGAAGATCACGACGTCAATGGAAGAGATTGATGCGCGGTTTCTGAAACTCTGATTATCATAGAAGTCAACTAATTAGCTGTCAAATTGTTTTTCAAATGTTATTTGAGTTGCCAAAAGTATTGATAAACTCTGTTAATATATCAGAAAGATCTTCTTAATGATCAGAATGAAACCGGGAGTTAATCACTTGAGCAGTGTTCATACCATGCGCATGAAATTCACAGTTGAAAAAAATAAAAATGTATCTGTTCTATCAAAATTTACATTTTTAAGTATCTTTCCATGGAGAGGTGAAACCTATTTTTCATCTTGCACTTTATTAACGTATTCCGTATTTAAATTGTTAATTATATCAGCAAAGATTTCTTCAACAAAGTTTCAATTTCCTCTATAACATTTTTATGGTCGAAGGTGCTATCAAACAGGCGATTCTGTTGATGTTAAGTTTACAACACCCATAAGTCGGATTATCATGGCGTTCCAAACCTTTATGAGAGTGCATCCCGATTACTTTGGACAGACCAAGTGAGTTGAGTATTTAACTCATCCTCATCATCGTCATTTCAGCCTGTTTGTTTCCACTGCTGAACATAGCCCTCCGCCACAGACTGCCACGAAGCGTGATCCTGAGCCACCTGCATCCGTCGACTTTCCGCACACTTGCACAGGTCGTCACTCCATCCAGTTGGGGGGTCGTCTCACACTGCGAAGATCAGTACCAGGTTGCCACTCGAGAACCTTTCTTCGAAGTTGAATACAAATTAATCGTAAATATATACTATAATCTGACCTTCTGTGAGCCTGTTCATGCAACAGCAGAGGTTATGGAATTCGTGTATTGAAATATAAATATAGGAATTCGTGTATTGAAATATAGGAAACAAATACCTGAGGGGTTCTGAGAAAAATTAATTTGACCGTATGCGTATAATTTGAAATAATTAATTTCTTAAATTGTAAATAATTTCACGTACAATTTGAAATTGTACATGAAATCATTTATTACAACAAAAAATAAGCTAAACGATTCTCCTACTTCAAGCACGGATTAAAATACTTTGCTACTTTGTTTTATTTAATAAATTAAATTCCATGAACATGTTTAGCTTTCATATAATTTGTTATACCCTGTAATTCTAAGGCAATTTTATTGACAAAATCGTTTTGAAAAAGTTGTATTAATATGGCAATCTGAACGATGGCACTCGTTCAGATTGCCATATTAACACAAGCCCAGTATGACCAACTGGGCGTTGTTAGTATTTCCTACGATAAAATTTATGAATGCAGCCTTTAATTGAATTAAATTAAATTATCTCAGGGTTGTCTAGCAAAATATATAGGTTATATTAATAATTGGCACCCTTAGTTTTGTCATTTTGTACGTAAGTATAAAAGTAAAAAAAATAATAATTTAAGAAGTATGAATTCATATTTAACACTAACTTGTAAAGTATTCCAAACGCGGTGACTTTTATTTTAATTCCGTAATGTGGTTTCAAGTACCTGAAGAATCGGTTGCACAAAAACAAACCTTCTTATAAGAAATTGAAATGTATATTACCTAGAATAAACGTTTTCAAATATGTTACTTAAATAATATACCTATGTATTTATAATAACATGTTTTAAATGTAAATTGACATAAACTTTATACCGATTTGTAATTTTTACAACCCTGGCCGGGAAGTGATGTAAAGAAATATTTCGCTCGTGTTGCGAAAGAAACAGACACTGTCGACATTAACGTGCCTATTTACTTACTTTAACTTACAAGGCAATAAATAAAAACGGAAAGTTTTTAAGATCAACGACTTCTCTTGACAGTTGACATTGCCGATTGCTGTAGGCATTTTTGTACTGATTTATGGCATATAATAAACGCCTCATTAGGTCAGCGCTGAAGTGGTTTTAAATGAAAACATGTCTCTCGCATGTCGAGGGCAAGGGCAGAAATTCTGAGCATACTATATAACTTGTTTCATTCACTGCTACAAATTCTTTAAGCTAACTGCGCTTGTTACCCTACAATATTCTATAGGTTTCAAAATAAACCTTAACAAAAAGGTGTTTTTCAGACATATGATTAGGTTTCTGCTCATTCTTGGTTCAAGGAAAAGTGAGTTCATACTATCTTCTCTATATGTCTTAAAACCTTACTTACTTTGGCTGACATTTTGCTTTAAATCTATAGACTTTTAAAACTCATATCTGACATAACTCTGTATGTAATAACTCTATATGTACCATAACTCTATATGTCTTAAAACTTTCTAACTCACAACTCGTTATCTACGAGATAAAATGTCGACTATGGGTTATCGTGGTTTGTTACCGAAAAGAGTGATTCGGGCCTGTCTGGAACGTAACGGCTTGTAAAGCTATCCGTTGCACCATATATTGCAATGACTAAGCAACATCGAAGAAAGCACACCCGTGTCTATGTGCTTGGGTTGATTGAGGCATTTCAAGGATATCAACCAACAGGCGACATATTTGTGCGGGAAAGTAGCGGAAACCGAATTGTTCGAGCGCATTAAGGTCATTTTATGTTCGGTATATATTCGGCTTTTTCGAGGTCACCGACGGCGAGTGAGAAGCTAGGTCCTCTAACTAAGTACGGCTAATTAACGGCGTGAGGGAATCGGGGAAGGTTTGTCCTGCTTCGAGGCGTGTTCATGCGCAGTACCGAGGAACACTAGTAGAAGATTTCGCTGCGTTTTAGAGGGTACAATCACAAAATTCCATGTGACGGATGTAAGGGTATCTTTTCAATTTTTTTGAAAAATAAAAAGGAAATGAGGCTAACGGTGGGAAAGGTGAACAGAGGTCTCTAATTTCCCACTTGGAACCAACTGCCAGATCATTCAGTGTTCCGATATTCTAATAATCTCCCTAGTAGGTGGTGTCTAAGAAGGGAACATTTATCTTTTTTGTAGTAGCATAATTATTATATAAAACAGTTTTACAATACATCGCAGTACAGTAGGAATTTTATCTCGGGTGTGGATATCATAGTTATGTGGTCCATCTCAATGGCTTAACGGTAACCTGCTCGAATTATAATTAGTTTTGGTGATAGATATTTCTTAATGTAAGTACTCAAAAAAAGATTTCTTTTAATTATTCTAAAAGATTTATTTATATTATTATACTGAAATGATATGTTGCAGCATTTCAACGTATAATTGTTTTTGCGTGATAAAATTCGAAACCTGGCGATTCCAGTGAAAATAAAAACTAGATTCGCTGGCATAGCTCATATAAAATGCAATTTATGCATCTCTTCTTTAATTTAAGAGGTCTTCTTAAATTCTTGTCGGTGCAGCATCCCAGTATACTTTAGAGGTTGCTGTTGTTTTGAGGAATTGAATAGTGTAGTAGTATCGTTTCGCACGGCAGTTCAGAAGCCAGCGTGCCGCCTTTGGACGTTTGGTTAGGAGCCCTACCAGAATTATTCATCGGCCTTCTGCCAATACTGACACTGCATATGACATGCATTATGCATAGCTCTTATAAATTGCAATTGTAAATGTCTTGCCGTAGAAAATTTCCTTAACGAATTGAATTTGACTTTGATTTCCTTGGTCAATACAAATAATAGTTCCTAAGGTTCAGTGCACACTAAGCCCGTTGTACAGTCAGGCCTACCTTTCACAAAGCGTGCCTCACAGCAGGTGTCGATACTAAACGCGTTATAACATTGTTCTTTTATCGTCGGCATATCATTACGGCCCATGTCCCGACAATTACGGAATAATCGAGCCGGCGGCGACAATTGCCAGACATTCATTATGACAGATAGGTATCTGCGGTATTGGACGTTGAATAATTAAAATAATCCGAACGAAATTGCTCTTGTCCCGGTGGCCGTTAACGGCACAGGTCACGAAGACATTTGTTACAGTTTTGAAAGCACGCCCCGTGTTAGCCTCGACTGTATGCCCAATAAGGGACATTAGTCCCGCCTGTTTAATCCTACGAAACTTTAATAAGCTTTTGTTTCTAGGACTCGGTTCGCGCAGTTGTTAATTCACTGGTTTCGGTGCTATTGTGGTCGTATCGGTATTTGTCTAACCTAGAAATTATTCTTCCGAAATTGTTTATCCAAATGCAACTAATTTTCGTAAAACCTATTCTTATAAGTTAAGACAATATAATCTATTAAGGGATTAATTCAAAAATAAATGGATTTATATTATACGTTATAATTATTTTTATTTAAAAGGTTAGCAAGTGAGGAGGTGATTCACCTAGTGTTAAGCGATCACCGCCACCAATAGTCACCAACAACTTCACAACACAAAAAGTGGCCCCAGGGTGCATTACTCACCAGGCGAAACTCTTCTGTGAGGTCGTACTTTCCCAGACACACCTGCCTATTTGTGCAACAACAGTTGGTACCTTGTTGCAAAGCTCTATACTACTAACGTAAAGAGCAACTAACAAAAATTAAATGGTTTTCAAAATTCGACTAATCGCTTAAATGTGATACAAATTAGAAATGTGGATATCGGCGTCGACCGTATAAAAGGTCATAAAGTTCATATACACAAAATAAACTCCACAACGTTGACAAATTGACAAAAGACATAGCTTTAGCTTTTGAAGTAATAAAAATTAATGATCAATAAATTTCGGATAAAGATTTACGCGCTCGCATTATTAAGTCAACGCCTACGGCGATTAAACACACGGTAAGAATGTTAGAGGATATACCTTTTTAAAGTTCAGACTTGCAACTGTAATTATTAAAGCGAATAAAGTCACTTGCGAATCTTATTAGGATATTTATTAATTTCAGATCAAGCAACACATGGAATGGCTTCCGTAGCGCTACATTGTTCAATTTTTATTATCAATTTCGATTCATACCGTAAAAGAGGCAGTGAATATATGGAGGTTACAATTCGTATGCCTACGCCCTTATAGAATGCCCAACTGCCCAATCTGTTATTGATATGTCGCCAACTACTTACGAGGGACATTTCAAAACAATATGACGTACCAGCGGCATTGAAAAGCTAATCACATTATATGCGCATTAATAACTAAGGCCAATAAAAAGGGAAGGAAATACGGACGTCGACAACAATCACACAGTTCCAGTTAGAATTAGAATTGTATGTAATATGCAATGTATAGTGCTTATATAATTAAGTCAATAGTTTTTTAGTTAACGGAAAATAACTTGTTAACAGAGACTTCTCGTACCTATTCTAAACATGTCATGCATACATGTATTTTTTTATGTGAAAAGATGGCAAGCGAGCAAGCGTTCACCTGATGTTAAGTGATGACCATTGATATTTGCAACGTCCATATGGTTGCAGACGCGTTATACCTTTTAATAAAGTGGGCCCCGGCGGTAGCCGGTATAGTTCGAGGTATTGTTCGCTAGACTCAACGCAGAAGTACAGTACTTCCACTTTACCCCGATCTTCTGTGGGGTTGTGGTACTTATCGACCGGACCTGCCCATTTGACAAAGAAATCTTAACGTTCTCCCTGTTTATATTTACAAGGATTCTGTCTATGGCATACCTTGTCTTTGGGGTCCGTTCTCAGCAGAGACCAAAAACTACTCCATTCCACCCCAACGACTTATTCAAGGTGTAAAGCTCAAAACTTCTAATATTATATCTTAGGCTTTCGTAGATCTTATCGCTTGGATCGGATTAATAAATCGCTTCCTGAACGGCATGTGAGAGCCCTTGTTTTAAATAACGTGACTGTGTAATATTATAGTATACTATAATTATTATCGCAAATTAAACACCTTCGGGGATAGTGTATTTAATAGGAAATACAATACACTTAATGGGAAACGCTTATGGTCATCCAGATTTAAAGTTGTAAAAACTTATTGCAATTTGTTGTAATTTAATATGTTTAACTTGAAAATGGTATGCATGCTATATGCAAGTGCGAGTAGGATGATCGAGTGTATCTTTATGTTACTGTAAACACAGTGGTAGAGCCACACAATATTATTTTTCGCAGTTGCACGAAAGGGCAAGGAAAGTGGTAATTATCCGTCCAGGTAAGTACCACGATCTCACAGAAGACCGTCGTGAGCTGGAAGTGTTATACTTCTGCGTTTCGTCTGGTGAGTGAGGTAGCCGGAGCCCACATTATTAAAAGGTAGCGTATTTGCAAACCTACGAGTGTAGCAAATGTCAATGGGCGGGAGTTATCACTTAACATCAGAACCGCCAGCTCATTTGCCACTTTCTCACAAAAAAATAATAAGAATTTCATTCATTTCGTCTACAAGCCCTACATTTTTACTGTAGCTAGAACTATATCCAAATATTTCTCTCTCTCTCCCTTTTCTCTATGACCTGACTGCGTATTCTGAAATATTCGTGTACAAGAATAGCTTATCACATTACCAAACTAAACAAGATGATAAAATTAGTGCTTGGATATTCCCGGTCGGACCTTGGTTGCCAATCAGATGCCAAGTAAACTACAGATCACTATTTAACTACGGGAAAACCGCATATACAGCGTGTCCTTACAACCGCGACAATTAATGAACACACGCCTAACGCTACTTGTCAATAATCATAAAAAAATATAAAACGTTAAAAATTCATAATTAAAAAAATATATTTTTCAAACAAACTAATTAAATAAAAAAGAAACAAAAGTTGTAACATCCTATACAATTACAACTGACTGATTCATTCAGAGACGTTTTCATTCGTTGCCACAACGTCGCATTATAAGCCTCTCCTTCTAACAGAATGTTTTCTCTTTAAAAATTCCTTCAACCTATTCATATGCTTCGTCACCTTTTCAAATGAACTTTACGTTACAGTTTTATACGTAAGGGTGTTCTGAAAATGTTTGTTTTGTAAAATTTAATAACTCGGTAAAAATTGATGTTAAAAGAGTGTAAATGCTTAATACAATTTTAAAAAGTTATCCTCATGTTCATTTATTGTGTCGGTCGTAACGACACGCTGTATACATATAAAATTACGTTTAATTATGTTAAAAATTGATCAACGCTCTTTTTAGGCAATACTATAACCTTCTTCATTATTTACCAGTACTTAACAATAACCCTTATTTAACCATTATTAAACTAATTAGAATCCCGTCATCCAAGCAAAACAACGTGAACTTTTCAAATGTTAAATTAAAAAAAATGTATATTTGATTTGATTGTCTTTAATTTAAAAAAAAATGTTTAAAATATTTAGTAAGTACATGTAAGAAATTAAAAAACTTTTATAAAAAGTTTAATCCATTGTTGTTGTAAGGCAACACATTAGCTTCTCCTGTTACATAATGCTATCGCATAGTAAGTAAAGTAACAGCCTATACATGTCCCACTGCTGGGCAAAGGGCTCCTCTTTACAGAGGGTATCTGGGCATAGTTCACCACGCGGCCCCACTGCGGATTGGCGGACCTCACATATCTTTGAAAAATATATTTTTTTTTGTTATTATTTCGAAAATATGCAGGTTTCCCCACGATGTTTCTTTCACCGCGGAGCACGTGATAAGTCAGCACTTAAAGTTAAAAGCTTCATTGGTGCCGACACCGGGGATCAAACTCAGGTTGATCGAGTATTTATTGAATTAAAGGCGAGCGCCCGGACACCGAGCTATCACATCACGGCTATATCACTCACCTATCACGGCTCTATCTCATTCACCAGACGACATGCGATAACATATGAAATGAGGTAACCGAGGCCCCCTGTTTGGTTATAAGCACATCAGCAAGTCCTTATCTGCGATCACTTAACGTCTTTTTTTCACACTTGACAAATTTTCCCAAAAAATATAGTAATAGATTAATTAATGCAGATTAAACTTTTACCTACTTAACTTTAAAGGCAGATTACAGATAGAGGAATGTATAGTTACAAGTCAAAAAAAATATATTTGCGCATTATGGTATCGTAAGGATGATTAAAACGTTATGACCTTTACATTACAAAGAGTGGACAGCAAATGAGCACTTGAGGGTAAATGATTACTACTTATACGAATTAAATATTCGTCATACAGGAGGTTTCTCCATCTATGAATATGCATCTCCGGTTATTCCCCTGTCCGCTCTTCTGAGCGGCCGTGGTAATTCCCAAAATGATTCGTCGTGTACCTTTAGCAGCATCAGTCGTTGGGGAGCTCTACCGTTACCAAAACTAGGAGTTACTCGTATACGTTTAGGCATAAACGGTATTTTTAACCGACTTCAAAAGAAGGAGGTTCTCAATTTGATTGCATTTTTTTTATGTTTGTTACCTCAGAACTTTTGACTGAGTGAACTGATTTTAATGATCCTTTTTTTTATTCGAAAGTTGGTACTTCCCATGTGGTCCCATATTAATTTCATTTGTATTGGATCTTGGACTCCGGAGATACTTAGGGAATCCTAAAAGTCAATTATAAAATGAACACTGAGTGAGATGTTTGAAGTCGGTTTTATTTATTTATTTATTTATGCTTTATTGAAAAAACTTAAAAAAAAAAGGATTACAAAGAGCGGACTTAATGCCATTTGGTAATTCTCTTCCAGTCAAACCGGGGAGTGGAAAGAGATCATGATAGGTGCAAAAAGCTAACAAAGATCATAAATACTAATTAATAATATCAAAAATGCAAATACTTACATAATGTCAAAACTTTTAAACTTTGCCTTAATATTTATATCTCGTTTTTCGTTAATAAAATAGACTTGTTATTAATCATACATCAATGTTAACTTTTTACCTGAATCACTATGCACTTTAGAAGAAGCGATAAAGCAACAGTGAAGTTAAATGCAAAGTAGAGTCAAACCAAAATGTATTTCACATATGTATTGTGAATATCTAACCTTATATAAATAATCTAGCGACCCGCCCCGGCTTCGCACGGGTGCATATACATATAAACCTTCCTCTTGAATCACTCTAAAAAACGTAAGAGTAAAAAAACCGCATCAAGATCCGTTGTATCCTTTTAAAGATCTAAGCATACATACGGACAGACAGACAGCGGGACGACTTTGTTTTATACTATGTAGTGATAAGGGGATAAGGAAAACGCGGGCGGTCGACAACAGCGAGGACTAGAGATAAATTCTTAACCAAATAGGTTGCGAGCGGACAGAGAACGTGGTGCCCCGCCCTGCTCGTAATAATAAAAAGCCACCACTACCGACAACGTTAAGGCGCGGCCCGTTTTACGACTTTCCGCAACTAAAAAGTTCCTGCCCGTAAAGTCCGCCATTATAAATTATTGCCTTTACGGCCGCGATGGAAGGCGGATTTCGATTTATTGCGATCGCGGTTCGTTTTCATGTATAATTATAATTGTAGACAACTTAACATGTGCATAACGTGTGTGATATGTGCATGCGCTCGTTTCGATCTACTGATCTCATTGTTATTATTTGAATATTTTTTTATCGTGGTGATGAATACAACTAATGTAAGGATTTTATCGCGTTAACTTTCATTTATAATGCGACAAACAGGTAAAAACTGTCAAACTAATGTGGATACAGTATTTTTTTAAATAATCGTGCTATAGTTTAAATGCTGTGTTAGGTTTTATTTATTTATTTTATTAAACTTTGACATTATATATAGAGAAATTCACAATGGTTTATGTTTCAATTGAAAAATATTAAAGGCAACTCAGATTCCGTTTCGGTTTAGGGTTTGGTCTGTAATCGGCAGAAAATGACGCCGGGTTTCTAGAAGACTGATCATCGTAGAAGTCAAATAATCAGCTGTCACATGGATTTTCAAATGTTATTTGAGTCGCCAAAAGGATTATTAAACTCTCTGAATTTATTAGAATGATCTTCTTAATGATCAGAATGAAAAAACATTACTAGTTGGTAAGTGTATTGCACTCGTGATGCTAGTTCAAACCTCATACAGTTCTGAAACATCATCAATTCAATATAACACAGATAAACAAATACACCTCAATATTTTTGTTTCTTTACCTCATTTAACACGAGTTAACTGTTTGAATATATGCAAGAGTTAAAAATATTAGACCAGAATTTCGTATACACCACAAATTTTAAGACGTTTCGGTTTTGTTTGCTACTAAGAAGTATGTCCATACCTTAAGAGGCGAAATAAAGTTACATACTTTCGGACAACCGTGACATGTCCGTCGCGAGTTTTATTGGCTTCTTATTACTGACCAATGTAGAATAATTAGAACCGAAACGAAGCCGGATACACTTCGGGTTCTGTAATATAAACGATAACAATTGTTATTTTATTAATTATACATTAGCATAGTTAATGAATAAGTTATGATTGAAGTCCTTGCTAACAGATACGTCAATATATATTTGACAAATCGTACGTTACACATACATTTTACTATAGGTTCTTTAAGAAACTTTGTTATTAATGTAAGTTTTTGTAAATGCTTCTAAAGTTCTATTCAAGTAATTATCTGAATGATAAAATTAAAATAAGTCTACCAAAAGAATATACGTAATGCCAAGAAAGATTATTTTTTTAATTGGTAACGTAATTTTTAAAGTAAAAATAATGAAATTTAAATATTTTTATATGATTAAATTTAACTGCTTTGCTCTACTTATTAACTAAAAAAAAATATATAAAATGTGATAGAAAGCATAAAATTGATGTAATTTAATATTCCCTTGAATAGTTCCTAAAAATTAAACTTTTTGAACCTTATTGAGGGCCCCTCAATAAGGTTCAAAAATCTTTCTTGCTCCGAATTGGTCACGAAAAGCTCACGCATAAATAGTCAGTTATTTTTAGCAATTACTCAATATTTTGACACTAACTACAGAGTTTAAAATTCTAAGGTCGTCGAAAAAATTCCAAATGGGGTCAAATGAATCCCAAAGACTGAATCTAAAATTACTTTAATTGGTCACAATTGGTCAATTAATAATGTTTTTAATGCTGTTTACCTATTAATTATAAAAATTGAAGAAAAAGTTTTTTTTCTGATTAGCGAGGTGCTAATGAATAGAGAGGTAATAATTTTAATATCGAAAATAATCAATATCGAGCAGTCAAAGTCAAAGATACTACAAACTTACGAAATACACAAAACTGGTCAGAAGCTTTAAATAATAATTAAAAGGAGTTTAAAATTTCAATGACATGCAGATGAATTGTTTCAAAGCTAAAAAGCATGGTGTGAGCATTTTGTGACCAATTTAATTTAATAATTTAATTTTTTAGCAGCTAATTGCCAATAACTAAATGCTGACCAATTGCCAGATTACTCTGACCTTTCTTGGGACCTGAGTTGTTGAACAATGCTTTTTATACATCATTTCTTCGGTCGACGTTCGTTGATGTTCAATTAGTCGAATCTGTGTAGCGATTCCTCTTACCTTTCTTGATATTTCTAAATTATTAAAACTACCTACCTGAAGGGAGTTAAAAATGCGTAAAAAACTAAGGATTTACATGTCACATAAGTTTTGGAAAATTTTTGCGTTACCCAAGTGAATCTTCCCAGAAATCTAACGAACTGGATGAAATGTCCGACAAAATTATCGATATACATATGTACGTATATCTATTAAACTCATAATTAAGTTTCTATATTAAGTGCAGACTAGTATTAATAATAGAAAATATGTAATATAACATAACTAATGAAGTTTTGACTTTACATATGGCCAGTTCTATCATTAGTAAGTTATATGTCGTTCGTATCAGTTAAGATTTCGTTCAGTTATAAAGTTTATCTTTATAGTACGATATTTTTGCTTCAATCTAAGGGGCTACGTAAAGATTCCGAGAAGACAGATTTCGGACCGTATATATCTTGTTAAGCTGGCTGTTTGTCATCAGAACTGTGTGGAATTGTTACAAAAGTGGTAGTAATCCGGTTTTACCGAGCACTCTCATAAAATGTAGGTCTGTCCTTTTCACTTCAATGAGTGCCTGTTAAAATCGAAAGGTGTTGTCGTAAATACTGTATTAAGATCTTGTTCAAACGTTTACTAACACCCACGCGTCGCTTACCGCCGTGGACCGCAGAGTTTATTGTACTTAGATTTTTTTCTAATCTATATGTGTTAGGTTTCTAATCAAAATGCAAGCACGTCGATAAAAACACAATCACGCATTAGGTTCGCGAAGTGTATACGAAAAAAACGTCTAGTTCAATATCCTTACAACGGTACGCAATGAAAAAATTAAATGAACAATGTACCTCTACCCGTTAAAGGAAATTCCGTAAAAAACGTAATAACTAAAAAGAAACGATTTGCACGCCGTGACAAGGAAATTTTATTACGGTTACATTTAAAACTTTTGCTACAGATCTTTTGATTGACTAACAACTGCAATAGCGATTTATATTTTTAATTAAGTAATCTAGACTCTGTCAGCGTAACAATGGAGGATGTACTGTGCACAAGAACAATCATTATTCAGATCTGTTACATTTCAATAAGTATAATCGAGATAATTGTGTAATTATAGATCTCGGTTATTGGTGAACTGTGAACATCTTGTGCATAGATACTGTATATTATTTATTCGAATTACAAGCACGTTTAATAAAATGAGATATGGCTATTTTATTTGGTAATAAAACTTGATTGACGGTTATATTTTATACTTTAATTAACGTAGACTGGTAATTTAAGTGTCGTCAAGTACTTATAAAGGCAATGATCCAGCAAAACTGGATGGCAAGGTTTTTGAGCAGGCAGTTCACCTGATGTTAAGTGATTATCATGGCCCATGGGCATTTTATGTGAGGCCATGGAATTTATGTAGATCTTCTGTTAAACCATGCTACTTTCCGTGAACGAGCCTGTTCATTCATGTACCACTAGAAGCTATCGTACCCTTTACACGGGTTAAATAAACTAATTTTTTTTTGTGATCTATTTTGACCATTCATCACGTCTTTCGTACTGAAGTAGTACTATATGGCTCGAAAGTATTATTTGCATGGTAACTTATTCAAATGAAAAGTACACAGACACAATACTGTGTATACTTCACAGTTAATATTTATCAGGTTTAAACTAAACATCTTGCTTCTAATGAGATAGTTCACGTCATTGTTTGGAGTTTATTTAATGGAAAATACATTAGAATCGTACTAAAGACGCAATCTTAATGTTGAAATTAAGAAAAAAAATAAGAAAATGACTCAATGGAAACTTCCGATGACAGATGCGTATTGCGTCATGAGATATGGAACCGAAAGTATATTTATAATCAAATTGCAACTGCACCTTTCGAAAACGTTAATTTACGAATCTTGTGAGATGTGCCTAATAAAAACGGCAAAAAAAAGCTTACTTGTTGTATGGTAGTTCCACTTCCATATTTTTTTATTCTATTTTTAGTATTTGTTGTTATAGCGGCAACAGAAATACATCATCTGTTAAAATTTCAACTGTCTAACTATCACGGTTCATGAGCCTTACGGACTGGTGACAGACGGACAGACAAACAGACAGCGGAGTCTTAATAATAAGGCCCCTTTCACCCTTTGGGTGTGGAACCCTAAAAAAGAGAATTTCTTACATATACCTACATGTGGTAAGCGAAGATGCTAGTGACTTTTGAATATATTTATTGGACACACGTAACAAACAAAAATAACGATAGCGACAAAAATTTGCCACGTGAGAATTCGTAAATCGGGGACTCCCGGGCTCTAAGGCTGTCGTATACATCACAAATAAGTACCAATGCGAATTAACCTCAGAAAATAATAGCATTTATGAGGAAGCACAGAGCCGGTCACCCCAATTGATAGGAGAGAAAGCAAAATCACCACATATATTTATTTATTTATTAAGGTACACAGACAGCATAACATATAATTACATTTATATATACATATATTTTTAGTTACAGATTTTTTCTTATATTTACGCCAATTATAGGTATACACAACATTTACGATCTAAGTAACTAAAAGTAAAACAAAAATAAAATTTAACATAAGCATTAATAATAAAAAAACTAGCTATATCTTTTAAGTAAATTATGTATGAGAAAACAATAAAAGTACAAAAAAGAAAAAAGAATTCATTTTAAATTTATATGCACTCTAAATCAGAAGAGATCGTAATTTCGTTTAAAAAACATTTAACGAATCATTAAAAATATCCAAATTCCATTCGGCTACAGACATGTGATTGTATTTGCTTAAAATTCTTGAAAGTGGTTGATGTAGTCCTAAATTAGTTCGGTAATGTGGAACCCTAAAAAGTTTAGGAATGCGAGATCTTGGGCATTTGTAAGGAACTGCTAGGCTTACTTTTTCAAGAAGTACTGAACATTTAATATTTCCTGTAATAACCTTATGCAAAAAAGATAGATCAGCTATAGTTCTTCGGTTGCGTAAAGTACACATGTAAAAATGTTTAAGTCTCTGATCATACGGATGTCTATGCGAGATGTTCGGTGAAATATAGGCTAGATGTTTTGTAAAGACGCGTTGGATTTTTTCAATACGCTGAGAAGATGCACTATAAGTTGGATTCTAAACAACTGACGCAAATTCGAGGTGTGAAAGCACAAAACTGTTGTAGAGGATAATCTTCGTTTTTACTTCTTTAAACAAATTTGTGTTTCGGTTTATAAATCCGTGCATCCGCGCTGCCTTTCCTACAATTTTATCAATATGGGCGTTAAATTTTAGCTTGCTGTCAATTACTACTCCCAGGTCACGGATTTCATCAACTCTAGATAACAGAACACCATTCAAACGGTAGGCAGATGGAATAACCTTTCTTTTTCTCGTAAAAGTAATATGATAGCATTTGCTTGTATTAAGAGTCAAGCTGTTATTGTAACACCATAGTACTATATTGTTCAAATCGTCATATAATCATTGACATATATCGACAAAGGGAGATATAGCATTTATTTTATTACAGGAAATAGAAAACCAACGATTTTTCGAAATTTAGCGTAGCATAAAAGCAATTGAGTTTTATTTTTTAGTATTCGTAAAATCTAATTCATCCGTTGGACAAATACGTGTTGTAAAATTATTTACTACGAAAAAAAAACCCGTTGCATTTATTAAAACGGATCCAGTTCGAGCCAGGTCTCGTGCCGTGGCGTCGTCGCTACTCGCTTGTATCAAGCAAACAATGAATTTGTATGTACCTCGGTTTTTCCGTCTGAGTGCCGTCGCAGATTGCGGATATAAATGTTGCCTGCTCTATTTATAGGGCCAGTGCAAAAAAAGTCATGAAAAAATATTTTAATCATTAAATTATTCGTTTGTAATTTATGTTTTTTTTACCATGTTATCGTTAATGCAACCGTCATTGAATTTTTTTCTGTTTTCACAGTGCAGCGGCTGCGGACAAGGAAATTCTTCTTTAAAATATGTTTCGAATTTTTTGATAATTCTTTCTTTACATATGCGGCGGGATGGTGTGTTAATGAGGTTTTCTTTCAGATCTTTATTTCCGTTAAGAGATATTTGAAAGTGAAAATAAAACAAATGCATTAATTTTATTTGTTATAATATCACAACAAATAAAAGAAAATATTTGAATATAACACTTCCATAAAACACATGGTCAAAAGTATCAAATATCCAAATACTGAATTTGATTAATGTAAAGTTATCAAATCATGGCAGCCTAATTTAAAAAATAAACATATCAATAAAACATATTACCTAAATAATGCCATATTTCTCTTATCTTTCAGACTATATATAATACTGTCCAAATAAAAGCAGTTTGTTCATTTAAATAAGTATATATTTGGTCCTCCGTCAACAATTCTGATTCTTGGCAGTGTATAAAATGTGACAAAACATTCTAACGACTGTGCTTACTGTGTTGTCATAAAGTATTCTATATAAATGCGACGCCTTCTCATTTTGATAAAATTCAAATAATTAGTTACTTTTTTGGTTAAAATTGGTAACCTGTAAACCGTAAAAGACCACTGTCAACATCGATAACCAAAACGGGGACACATTAAAACTCCGAAGATAATAGTGGCTTTTCATATAATTTATTGTCTTCAATACTGAATAACACACAAAGTTTCTCACTCATCCGAATAGAGTTTCACATGTCTCACAGTTCCATTAGTTGAGACAGATGTCACAATAGTAAATTTCTAAACATCACATCTAACCTTTCCACCAACCTTCATATTTCAATGCATATTTTCTCATTTTGAAAGAACTGTCACCCAATCAATACTTGTGCAAACTGGCATGCATAAAATAAGTATGATAATGCCAATTTAAAAGTAAATAATTCAACCGATGCCATAATAAATTTGTTAATCATCAATTAATTACTTGTCGACATATAAATTTATTAGCATAGCTACGTCACATAATTAGTAGGTAGATAGTTAAACATTTACGCGGCAGCTATGTTTATTAATATACCATTGAGCCAAGACTTCACCCGGGTGCAATTTTGTTTCAGACTTAGTTAACAATACAATATAGCCATGTGTCTATAGATACATACATATTAATACTCTTTGCCTATCTGGAATGAAGGACGGTTCGCCTGGTGATAGAAATTTTCGAAAAGAGATATTGATTCTGGAGATTTTTTTTATTGGATTGTCCACTGTTGGCCTCTAGGAGGCCTTTACACATCGATTCTGGAGATGCACTGGAGATGAGCTCACAAACTACATTGTTGCAGAGCCACGCATCAGCTTCTATTACTACAACAATCACACGAAAGGAAAACATCGTGGGGAAACCTGCATATTTTCGAAACAATAATAAAAAAAAAATATTAATAAAAAGGTATATGAAGCCCGCTAATGCGCAGTGGGGTCAAGTGTTGGACTATGCCCAGATACTCTCTGCATAGAACAGGCCTTTTCCAGCAGTGGGACATTTACAGACTATTAGTTTTCCGTAAAAGTTCCACGAAGCCTACAGAAGGCCAGCGTGAAATGGAAGTATATACTTTCGCTATTCGTCTGGTCAAATTTTGCAACTGTCCGTGGGCGGTGGTAATCACTGAACATCAGGTTACCCCCCTGCCCGCTTGCAAGATTTTCAAATTCGCAGGCTTTCTGTTTCACTTGATATGTATTAGACGCCACATAATTATTAATTAATATTTGCAACACTCTGTAGTTCCAAATATTGTCATCAAATTAAAAATCACTTTAAGATAAGGAGATATTAAGACAAAACTTTAGGAGTATCTTAAAAAAATAGAATTTATGAAACATAACGAAGTACTATTTTCTTGGGGTTGTTAATTATTGAATACTGATCACTTAGTTGGTAAAGGTATGAACGTGATCAAATATCGAAAGAAAAAAAATAAATACAAAAGAAGCTCTATTTGCCGAAAATATTGTTTAGGTTTGTGACAGCCCTGATACAATATTTGTCAAAATTCATTCCTTTAAGTGTTCAAACATTTTACCGTATTACCGTGTCTAAACGAGTAACATGAACATCTTTTTGTTATTTGTCATGCTTAAGGCGATTACTCAATCATTTCCATGTGCCTGTCTATTGAATGAAAATGTCAATTTATGACAGATATTTAAAATTGCTTTAAGGCTGTACTACTGTTATTAGGCAGATCTATCATTTCTTAATGTATCCTATTAACATTTTTGAGAATAGCACAGTTTAACAGACAGTAGTAATAACATCGAAATAACTGTGCCCTCAATGGGAAACAAACACCCAAATCTGGAACAATTGTCTGTGGGTCATACAAATACTTGTACCTTGTGGGATTCGAACCCGCGACCCCCAACTCCGAAGCCTAGCAACGACGCAACCGAGTCATCTTTCAGCTCTCATTTATTAATATGGACAATACTAAAAAGCTTTTGTTTGACTAAATAGTGATCGTAACAATCGAAATTGGAACTACTCGATTTTAGTTTCATCAGTTGTTGATTTTGTGAACTCTAAATTTAACAAGCAATATGTAAATGATAAGAATATTTTATAATTAACAAGAAAATTTACTTTAATGTTTAATTGTTAAATCTATTCGTATAACTTTATTAGTCTAAATTATTACCGCCAAATATGAAACAAGTAAAATGACGACGTTGATGTCTTTTACTTAAAGAATTTACAAAACATGAGATTAGATGACTTGATTTGACTGATTGCTTTGAAAGGTAGCAAATCTAAGTTACATACATTTTTAGTATCATAATTATTTTATTGTTTTGTCATAATAAGTGACTGTTGTGTAAATGAATATATTGAAGTTACAGTTGCCAAGAACCGTCAAAATATCAGCTTTTGTAATTGTCGAAAAGTCTGATACAAATTTTGATTTTAATTAAACTGATTTTTTTAATCTGAAAAGTTGCCGAAATGACAGAGCAGACACTTGATGTAAATGGATTACTGCCGCCCACGGACTACAGGTCTACGGTGTTAACCCAAAGGTTACGTACAGAGTTAGTTTACTTTTAAACTGTTCTATGTGGCTCTACTATAGTTAAGAAGAAATGACTAATGTAATACAAACGTACAAATATATTTATTTATATTATTAATATAGATGAAATTATATTCAAATTCAAAATATCTTTATTCACATAGACGCTTGCGTGTTCTTATTAAAAGTCAAAATATCAAATAAAAATTAATACGTTCGTGAATAAGTTACCACCTATATCTTTCTAAAATTATTGTTTAATCGGAGTTTGATTGTTTACGAACTTCAACAAAATATCTTCAATCACTTGACTTGTAGTTGGGAGGATTCCCTATAGGCGTTTCCAATGAAGCATAAAAACCAATCATTTAGTTACTTTATAGTCAATATTTCTGTATCAATAAATCTCACCAAAACATAAAGCAACACGCAAAGAAAATAATGTTATAGTTAGTTGATTATAGGACGAAGTCAAATAATGGGACGAAGCAATAAGAAAATCAACAGAAAATTTAAATCAACAAAAAACAATTGCTCTACATTTTCATATAGAGATTTGGAGAGGACTAATGAAGTCGAAATACCCCAACGTCTTTTGCTAGCGTCCTGCAGTGACTAATAATCGACCGTGCATCCCTTTGGGGTCCCGGCCAAATGGAACAATACACAAATGATCGGATCCGCTACAGTTTCCGGCTAGCCGGCAATTCACTGAACTCGACCGGAACCCATCGGAAGTTAGCTCAGCGGCGCCTTCGACCGCCGACCGCTCAGCAACTCCTGATCAAGAGGCGCGTCGCGGCTCAGTTACCGCGCGACAGGCACTGCGCACGGACGCGTTGCACACCCGTTGATTAAACGATTTTCTCTCCCGCCAAATTGAACGGAACGCATCGGCGTCTAATGAAAAGATCGCAATAAAGTTCGCCTCGGCCGTACTCTGTGGACATCGCGCTCGGTTTGTAAAAAAAAATAAACACCACTTTAAGTTTATCAACGATTGCGCGAAGGCGAAAACGAGGACAATAAGGTAAAGATTTTATTACGAGATTACGATTTATTTAGTTTGATGGCGTTACCTCTAAAACTGTTTACACGTAAATAATATTGTTTGTTTATGAGTTGTCTTGATTTTATCCTTCGTACAAGAGGTTTGACGGTGTCAGCGCATATTTGTTAATATTAAATATTCCCCTCTAATCCAATCTGCTTAAGGCCAAGCTTGGAGGCCCTGTAAAATATGACACTGGTAATTTTAAACATGTACATGGATGGACGCGGGGGCATATCTATTATGTCACTCGCGACGTTTAATCGAAGCTGAGAGGCGATGTTTGCGTAAACAAGCGTATCGGCGACACCAATTCAAGGCTGTTCCAAATCGACAATCGGCCAAATAAAACCCTCAGCATATCGCAAGGCTAGCGAATAACTCACCGGTGATAGTAAGTCGCGTGACATTTATTGTATCACTTCCGCGAGTACATGAAGTGACGCCAGCGGTGGTACATTTTAATCTTTTTTTTTCCAATACACATAATAAGGATTAGCTATAAATCAAATCCCGTACAAATTCTGTACATTTATTACGTAGGGGCAGCGATTAATTTAAAGTGTACGCATTATTTGGTGATACAGTAAAATGCAAAACGATACCCGCGATACCATAATCTTTGGGACCCGCATAAAATCACAGATTACAATTAGATTTGAAACAACTGTTAAACAATGGCGCACTTTTTAACCCTTTATTATTGTTTTATTTCATTATTTTAACATATACATAATTTTATATCCGTCTATACGTTCCCTCGTAACTATAAAACAGCTGAATCGATTCTAATCAATGACATATCGTTATATTTGTCTGTATTGCGCGACTGTCTCCGAGTATGAAAAAAAAATAAAAATGTAAACAGCGGATTTGTCGCGCGAAGAATATTTCACTCTTCTAATTCGGGGGATCGAACGTATAAAACTTCATTGGTAGTTGGCAAAGTAACGACGTAAACCATTGGGTCATCCATCTATAATGCTCATATTTCAGAACGCGTTTCGTGCTTTTAGTCTTCTTTATCGTAATAAAGGTTTATATTTACAATAAATGCAACGATGACCCAAACAAATACCAAATGAATAACAAAATATCGAGATTTTTCCACATCATGTCGGGATAATTTTGGAAGATATATAAAGTAACAGCCTATACATGTCCCACTGCTGGGCAAAGGCCTCCTCTATACAGAGGGTATCAGGGCATAGTCCATCACGCGGCCCCACTGCGGATTGGCGGATTTCACATGTCTTCGAAATATATATATTTTTTTTGTTATTATTTCGAAAATATGCAGTTTTCCTCACGATGTTTTCCTTCACCGCGGAGCACGTGATAAGTCAGCACTTAAAGTTAAAAACTTCATTGGTGCCGGCACCGGGGATGCTCAGGTTGAGTATATATTGAATTAAAGGCGAGCGCCCGGACACTGAGCTATCACGGAAGATATATGAATGATTTGTATTTATTACATAAAAATCATTAATGATGTATGGTAAAATAGTTTCTTGTATTGAAGCCCTCATGTCCACGAGAAAAATTCTTTATATTTATAACACGACTGTTAAGTTATTGGTAATTCTAGTTTGTTTCAACAAAATAATTTTTTTTATTAGTAAAACCAGTCAAGTGCAGGATGCTTTTTAAACCTCTATTGCTTATGTATCTTTAAAAAAATGTATAAATCAATCTTGAAGCTAAGAAAAAACAAAGCTAACGTTTTTAATCTCTCCTTTCACTACAATTTTTGAGACTCAAACAAAAGTTATATCATTAAATTACTTGTGGGTGATTATTCAAATAACAAAGTAAAGAGTGGATGAATGTTTTTAAAAAATAAAGTAAATTCAATGAACTACTCGGTTGGTTCATTAGCATTACATTAAATTTCTTTTTGTAAATATTTGCTAAGTTACGTATTGCTTATATGTCTATAATTATAAGACACTTATAATCTGAATCCATTCATTATGCACCGTTGACATTTAGATTTGTGTTGACTGCAGTTTTTCTTCGAACTCCCCTCATTATTGATATGTGGATCACTTTATGTGCGACATTACGTGATCGCGCTTTCTCTTTCTGCGATGTTGTGAAATTTCTTGAGGTTAACGTGCACACGTTTTGTTTGTAATACGCAATGTAATAAAAGATACCATGACATCTATTAATTAAATAATATTAAGAATTTTATCGCACAATTAATTTTTTGTGTCAAATTAATTCCTTTAATTAATAACATTTACATTTAAGAGCCCTCAGTTAATTCGCTCTCATCTATTGTTATAGGCGTAATTTATTTTTTGTTTTAATTTTAGAATGTTTCGTCTGAATTGTGTTTTAGTAGTAAAATTGTTAATTGTACTTAATGTTCTTGGGGCATTCGTATACTTTGCTATAATTCCTCGTTTCTTTTAATTATTTGAATACTTTGAAAACCTTTTAAGCCGTACTTCTATCGTGCTTTTAACAAAAATAGTACAAACCATTTACTTCGAAGTGTTAACATGAGAGCATGTTGCAACTTTTAGTCAACACCGTATTGCCGTCCAGTGAAGATAATTTTTGATTATGCCAGACTAATCCGCATTAAATTTCGCGTAAGAGCTAATTGTCGGCCTTGAATTTGTCAATAGGTTAGTTATCAACAGCGGATTTGAAATTGTTTCACAATAATTTGAATACTTTGAATTCGTGGCTTTAAAATTGACTTCTTACTCATATCCAAACAGATCTCTGGTATTTTTAATGTGAGAAGATGGTAACGTGCAGGCGGTTCACCTAATGTTAAACGATAACGAGTGCCCATGTTCAGTTCTCACACCCGTACGGTTATTAATGCGTTGCCGACCCTTAAAACAGGCCCCAAGTAATCTCATTTACCAGACTAAATGCAATATGACACTGCCAATTTATAAAGTGAGACAGTGGGATGAGCAGGCTTATCCAGTTAAGTACTGGATGAGCCTGCAGAAGAGCGAAAGAACCAAGTGCCAAGTCGTCCTACCACAGAAAGATAACATGTAACATAAAAGTAAGGATATCAAGCGTAAGGTCGAGTTCGAAAATATGTAACGCTGTTGCAATATTGCATCTGAAAATATAAAATGAAACCGTTAACAGCATTACGCAATCCAGCCTTATTTCGTTAACATTGCTTAGTTGACTTGTCTCTTAGTGTCTAAGAACATGTTCAGTGTTTGATGTTAGCACGTTTTTTATAAAGAGAACAAATAATTTGAGTAGTTTAACAAACATTTACAAAATTACTTATAATTGTAATTGTCATAAGTGTAGAATTGGTCTGTCTGACCAATTTAGTATTGTAATGTAAGTTATCATTCTATAAGTTCGTTGACTTTATGCGATATAATTATGCGATATATGCGATATATTTTATAAAAAAATTCACGTAACATCTTTTCGCTAGACATTATTTGTACCAGCTGGTTAAGGTTTTCTGTGTCTTAAGAAACGAATTGCGCTGTGAGTATTCGTAATATTTATGAAAATATTACGAACACACACAACACAACAACAAAACAATACAAATTTAAAGAAAATACAACTAACTTAAAGATTCTTCCTAGTTAATTATGCCCAAGATATAGTTTTAGACTGTTTTCTTCCAACTCCATTAGATCATGTGAAAAAAATTTTAATTCCGCTTGCGTTTTTATTATCTGCTAATACTTTTTTAGGAAATAAAACTATCCTTAACCTAATAAGCTAGTGCAGGACCGTAGTTCATTTAAATCCCAACACAAACATGCGTTTGCACATTTATATGATACATGAACGTGAATGCTATAAGTACGTGAATTCACATTAATTAAGTTAGTAAAGTTAAAACAGTTTCACAGCTCAGGGAAATTAAATATAAATGCTTATTAAAACTTTCTTATAATTATTAAAAAACAAAATAGATGAGGCGTCAGTTTTCACGCGGTGAGAATTTCCGCGTCGGCTTAGCTTAGTGGCTGGCGTCTGGTCGTAAATATCATAGCATCGTAATCCTGAAGGCGCAGTATTTATTTAACCATTTCATCTCATGAATACTTAGTGTTTTCGTGGAAATTGTGAACAATATCAGCTTTTCATCTTTTTGCACTGGCATAATATGGGAACATTCGGATTACTATCTAAAACCTTATTTGTTTGAATAAAATAGCCCATGTACTACATGGTAATACTTTCAGAGTCACTTTAGCAATTTCAGATATGACATATAAAACTAACCAATTTCAACTCATTTATATTATTAGGCTAGAAGTAATGGTTCTCGAGTTTGTTTTTGGCCGACTAATGGATCAAATGTGTTTATTTACTTTTAAAATGTGACATAAATATCGCGCTACTTGACAATCGCCTAATTTATGTGCTAAACACTTCGCTAAGTGTGCGTGGGTGAACTTTTATTGTAATATCGCACCATAGTAACAGTCTTCTATTTTTACTTGGATTACCGCGTTGTCGATGAGCCGTGATAGCTCATGCGCCGTGATAGATCATGCGCCGTGATAGCTCATGCGCTGTCATAGCTCATGCGCCGTGATAGCTCATGCGCCGTGATAGGTCATTTTCCAGGCGCTCGCTTTTAATTCAATATACTCGGGCAATCTTAGTTCGATCCCCGGTGGCCGAGCCAACGCAGTGTTTCTTTCGTTTCGCTGATAATGTTGGATTCGGACACAAGATATTCAATATTCCTATTTATCATGTGCTCAGCGGTGAAGGAAAATATCATATTTATTGAAACTATATATTGAAACCAACATATTTTCGAAATAATAACAAAAAATTATATTTCGAAGATGCGTGAGTCCGCCGATCCCCAGTGGGGTCGCGTGGTGGACTATGCCCTAGTAAAGCCGTTTCCCAGAAGTGGGATTATGGATTTAGATGCTGTTACGTTACACACACACACACACGCACGCACGCACGCACGCACGCACGCACGCACGCACGCACGCACGCATGCACGCACGCACGCACGCACGCACGCACGCACGCACGCACGCACGCACGCACGCACGCACGCACTTTTCGACGATTTCTGACAATCACCCTTATTTCACTGTTTAAATCAGCTTCGGTTTGCATTAGAGTATACAGCGTGTAGTTTAATACGTCCACGCAATGCTACATATATTATACACAAATACGAGGTAGATATGACACTGATATGACACTGACACGGCAAACATCTTTGCGTCCACGGCTTAAATAGACAAAACAATCATCTAGTCGTTATATGGTCGTTGCAAAAAGACAGTTGAGAGTCAATGTTTTTGTCAAATGTCATAAAAAATCTTTCGACTGTCATATATTCACGGTCATTCTTACATTCCATTGGACTCGTTATAACGAACGACAAGGTCGTAATTCTTTTGCCCAATCGTTCGGATCTGCTCGTTTATACAGAAAAGTTCCAGTTCCTCTATTAACTTTCATTTTCATTTACATATCTTTATTTTACTAAAAAATGTACGCTGCATAAAAATGTGAATAGAATCTATAAAATATTCAGATTGTCCTTTATGCGGTGAACTTTTTGTTACAGATTTTCAGTCAAAGTAACAACATAACATATATATAAAGAAATCCCTTCGGTTTGTATTAACAACATTGTACTTTATTATTTATTCTTAAAATTAAACACATTCAAAAGCTATTTTACACTGTAATCTGTCCGAAACGTTGGGAATGAAAGCCAAAATTGAGAGCGATGAAACCCCTAGAATACAATTACTTTAAATTAATTAAATTATTTAAATTTATATAATTATAAATTATTTAAATTTGAAAATTGGTTATGTTTTGGGCATATAAGAATATTATTTACATTATACATAGTAAATAAGTGAAGTAGTATCTGCAAATCTTTCGAATTGAGCAGAGAGTTCTTTTTCTAAAATGGAAAGAAACACGGAATAATTTTGGATTATCATACTCTGTTAGTAACTTTTAAGTGATTATTATTTTATAGTATATATTAATTTTAATTCACCCTTCATTATAAATCAACAGCATCAATTTACCTAAATTTGTCGTTTAGAAAGCTAGAAGAAAGAAAGAAAGAATGAGATTTATTTGACATAAAACAGACTGACAACAATCATTCAAAACAATAAAAATTAGACAAATAAAAAAACATGAACATGGAACTATAATATGTATATTTTCCCTTTTCAATATAGTACATCGCGGTTATGTCAAAAAGTACAGCACTCAGCAGAATGTTGCAGTGAAACTGCAAAGCTGACTTTCAGTAATGACCAAAGAATTGGGGAATACAGTCCCGAGCCCAAAAAAAAACAATACATTGATTGAAAACAAAAGTAATTTGAAATAGATGCATTGTAAAATTTATTGTACACTAAAACCGAGAATGCATCTGGGTTTTAGTGTGCAATAATAATCCAGTGTCCCCAATAGCAAAGCTTCGACAGTCATCCGCTACCTTGGTCGTATACAAAATCACGAGTTGATTAGTCAACTGACTTTTATACCATTGTGTAACGTAATAAACTCCAACATTCTGACTGCTGTTATAATTCTTGATGCTTTGTTCACGCGACTGTCTGATGTCATTGTGTCACTTTCAGCATAAGAATAATAACTATTTCTCCTCGAACTGAACACAGTAACAGATAAGAATCTACGAGGAAAGTTAGTTTGTTGCAATTATTTTCTCTACCATTAGTTTCATTCTGTCATCAAATCAAATGTTACCCAAAAGGTAAAATGGGACCTTATTACTATGACTCCGCTGCCTGTCAGTCTATTTGTCGATCCGTCAGACTATATCTCATGAACCGTGATAGGCGGTTCAAATTTTCACAGATGATGTATTTCTGTTGCTGCTTTAAAAAATAAAAAAATGGGGCTCCCATACAACAGACACATTTTTATAGATAATGGTACGGAACCCTTCGTGCGCGAGTCCTACTCGCTCTTGACCGGGTTTTTTTTAATTTATCGTACGTACGAACGTTTGATTAGCTTAGTTTAAAGGCAATTTAAAAACGTAGACCTAAAGTTTTCCTTTTAATATTCTATTCGCAGAAAAGTGTGAAATGAAAACATAATGCCTCATAGAGAATTCATGACACACAGTATCAACATTTATGCCAACGCGGTAAAAGACTGTCGCGAGTCACAACTAATATATTTAAATGAAATACACTGTATTCCCTGTTATTGTTGATAGAATCGGCGATATTTGCTTCATTCGATATTATAAAGAATTCTCTCATATCATAAATATATTCACCTTTAAGCGTTATTACATAAAGTTATATTCCACATAATGTTCCAGATAGTTGAAATTACAAAATATTCATATATTTTTTAGAATAATTTTATAAATGTGGTATAAAAAACAACAATATTATATTTACAAAATATTCGTATTGCAGTTAGTAAAATACTTTAGAATTTACATGAGTAAGTGAGACGATAAGTGACAGATTTACATGGGTTGAGAAGGTTGGTAAATAAAGTTAGAGACTATTATACATTTAGCTTAAAGAATTATGACGTGAAGTGTAGTAACTTTCACGTTTTATGACTTTTCTTAAGAAATCTGCCCACTCAAACAAAACAGTTTGCAAATTTCAACTTGTACTAGTAAAAATAAAAAAGCATCTGCAAACCTACGGGTGTTGCAAATGTCAATGGGTGCTCTCTTGCCACCTTCTCACATAAAAAAAATTACGCACGCGCAAACTGGGATTGAAAGTTGAATTACTTTGACAGTGCGTTAACACACTGAACAATAGGGAATAACTCAAATAATGTTTTCCAAGTAACGTAACCATTAAACTGAGGTTGCGGATCACGCAACGTGCCTAGTGTCGCTTTTTCGCTTAACTAATCACTCAGTTCCCATAGTTGCCGAGATTCCCACATACGCTCGCAGGTCGTGATAGCGACACCGCATCGCGACGCTATCACTCGAGCGCGCGTGCAAGGATACACGCGGCAATTTCGGCCCAAAATATCGCTGTGATGTACAAGATGTGAATTTGGATTTTTTTTTTCATGTTATAAAGTGGCAAACAGAGCTGGCGGTTCACCTGATGTTAAGTGATAACCGCCGCCCATGGACGTTTGCAACACCGGTTGCAGATGTGTTGACACCTTTTAAAAATTTGGGCCGCGGCTACCTCACTCACCAGACGAAACGCAGAAGTGTAACACTTCTACTTTACGCCGGAGGTCGCGGTACTAACTTGAAGGACCTGCCCATTCGTACAACAGCGAGTACTGTAGCGTGGTCCTACCACAGTATTGGATTTGGATTTAAAACAAAAGAGGTTCTAAAATGTGCCAGTGACGAATTTCGAATGCCGTATTTTCGATCGCAATTACAAGTGGTAGGGCCCCGCAGCAGCCTTTTCTTGTACAAATTGGCAGGCTCTTCCGGGGAAGTACCAAGGCCTTATTAAGGACCGGCGGGGATACGGCTGATTTTCATCTGGTTACTTAGGTGCCCAGAGCGGACTTTTTAAAAAAGCGATAATGTGTCTGCAATCCCATGATGCAGATGTCCATGGGTGGCGGTTATAACTTAGCATCAGTTCGACTGACCGCTATATTGCCACCCTCTCACCTAAAAAAATACATAAGGTTTATTTATAACTAGCGACCCGCCCCGGCTTCGCACGGGTGCAATGTATTATACGTATAAACCTTCCTCTTGAATCACTCGTATCTATCGTAAAAAAACCGCATCAAGATCCGTTGCGTAGTTTTAAAGATCTAAGCTTACATAGGGACAGACAGACAGCGGGACGACTTTGTTTTATAATATGTAGTGACACACTCAACTTAGTCAAAACGCATGTGATACGCATGATCATGTTTTTAAAAATATTAACATTTATTACATTGGATTGAGAACATAAAATGTTTTAAACCGGAAAAATACTTTCTGATGATTTAAGACAACAAAACATAACGAAATTACCCTTTGTTTTGTTTTGGTCGTGTAACTCGTTTAGTTTAGTTCGGATATTCTATGGCGTATATAAATAAATATTCTTTTTCGGTTTCTTCTATAATAAAGATGAAAAATAAATGCGCTTAGTACGGTACTAAGTTCAAAGGTGTTTTAAATTCGAACTGCACAATCAGTTTCGGATTTCCCGTATTTCGTGTCCGAAACTGTTAGACGTCGACATTAATAAAGACGCGTCACGATTCTCCTTTCAAACAGCCGTGCCATTTGTAAGTGGCAAGGATGTCAATGAACACATGTATGTCTGGGAAGCCCGGAGACAAAACGTTTGGACGGTCGTCTACTAAACAAAAACTATATTTTGTACGAAACATTACAATATCTGTTTTCTTTGCAGGTTTCGCGGTGCATTGCGGATGGTATGACAATGGGAAGAGACACTCTTATTTAAAAAGCACAGAGCAGCGTTGACATTATTATGTTAAATCAACTGTAACGGTCCGTGCTTTGTGAGCTGATATTGTACAGCAATGTCGAGAGGCTGTTAAGCAATGGCTGTGGCGAATTACTCGATACCACCCGTCGGGGCCGCGACGCCCGCCGTTTTCGTCACGACCCCCGCTCCCCTCCACGTGGATCTGAACGACCTGCTGTATTCTCCGGAGGACTACCAACAGGAGTACGCGCCGCAGTATCCCGGCAACGAGCCCTTCACCCAGCCCCACAATCCGCCGCAGCCACGGAGATCGAAGCTCCGAAAGCGGGCCGGTACCGCTTACCTCCCCCCGCCTCCACAGTACACGCAGTACCAGCAACAGGACATCCCTATCAATCCTTTCACCGGACAAGTTCATACGCAAGCGAACCAGCAGAACACGAGGCTACAGCTCGCGAACCAGCGCGTGCATCAAGCCACAACCCAATTCGACAACACAGGGCAGTACGTGCACGATCCCACTGGAGATTACGACTACGAGCAGAGGCGAACTGGCGGCGTACCGCACGAATCCTACAGCCCCGGGTATACGGATGCCCCGTACCCGCCGGCTACGTCGCCCGGGCAAGCGTCCAGCAGGAGGCTGGACAGCACTCCCAGCCAGAACACTAACAAGTACTACGGAAAGAGTCCAGTGACGCCATCGACTCAGAGGCCGCGGACAAATGCAGGGACTAAGAGTGGTGGTAACGGTAGTGGAAGTGGAAACAGTGCTGGGGGCCGTAGCGACTCAAACGCACCCCCTGATCAGCCCCGCGGTTTCACTAAAGTGGAAACAGGCAGCTCTGGTGGAAAGACTCAGCTGCATGCGGTGCTCGACTACGACGATGACGACGAATATTACGACGACCCGTCGGGATCAGGTAATGACCGATACTTTCAAATACACAATTTGAGTAAAATAGCCAATGAGTCCATATTTCAGTCCTTTAGTAGACTTACGACGAACTAAGTAACTTTCCAGGCCGCACCAGTTCACTTTGCCTTTATCTTTCCCCGCCTTTCGCATACCTCAATGAACTTTAGTTGTTGTTTTGATTTAAAGAGTGTGTCGCTAATTATGCTACTAAGCAACAACGACCTTACTATTGAATCGTTAAATACTGTTTGCACGAATTTAACATTGTTTATGGTCATACCATTTAAGAATAACGTAAAATGTCGGGGCGTGAACTGGAGCCCGACTAAGTTCTCAATCATCTGTCGACATATTACAAGGTTGCGTTACGTATAGGTTGTATATATATCTCGGCTCTCACTAGGGCCTCTGGTCAGTTACAGTCGGCCAATGTCATTCAGACAATGAATAGCGCACAAAGCACGTCGATTCGTAATCGTATTTAACCTCCTAGAATTTTGTGCTAAGCGCACTACATTCAGCTCTACAAGGCGTTTGAGGACAACGCACATGTCCTATTTCTGTAGAAAAACGTGATCAGAAGCACTCGTAAAGTTCAATGTCACAAATTAAAATGTGTTTTTTTTGCATTGCGCACTATTTATGATTTATAATGTCGTATTTAAAGGTCTCCTTACTTTAAAAACGCGTACTAAAAACGCCTATCGAACAAGCCGTACTTTTAGTTTAAGCTGCATGTTTAATATTTTAAAACTATATCTTATCATATTCTCATAATTTATTATCTTTAGGTTGAATATTATTGAATATCAACCTATATACATATACTGCATATGTTTTTTTAAGCAGACTTCAGTCCGGGATACTCAAAAATCTGTTTTGTTTTTGTTTTTCAACCTGTTCTCTTTTTCGATCTCTCGTGGATTTGCCGACGCGACATTGTACTAGTCATTCAGATGTATCCGAACAATAAACCTTATTTTTTATTTTGTCACTTAAAGTTAATCTCTGTATACGATTGCTTTAATATATTTTTAAAAAAATTTTTCAATGTTACAAAAACAATCGTATCATATTAAAGGTAATTTCTTAACCTTGTTTCACAGAAACTGATGATTATTATATATAATATGGGACAAATAATACAAAGGCCTTCTATAATTATCGATTGTATCTGAAATTGACGAATACAATTTAAGTGCAAGGTGAGCTGAAAGTAAAAAAAATACAGTCGAATTGAGAAGGAACCTCCTACTTTTTAGAAGTTGGTTAAAAAAAAAATTACACAATAGATGAGTTATATTCCCGTGCTAGCGACAGTTTTTACATTTATTGTAATCGAGCGACTTGAGTGCCAGTCCGGGTAGCAGCACCATAGAACTTTCAGTCACCATTTTGAATGCTGTTGTGAAACATCGTATGTTCGATGATGAATGGAAATGTTTACTAATTAAATGTTACTACAAGTTTTTAATAGTTATCAAACTGTTAAGCAACTAATCTAAAAATGATATGAAAGGATCATTGGACTTAATAATTGATTTAGCACGAACCGTCTTATATACAGTGTGAATTTCAACATTTAGAAAATTTATGATTTCTTTAACTTCATGGCTTCTTTTTTTTGTGTTTGCAAGGAATGAGTAATTATAGCGCATATGTTTGAACATTTGTTTATAAATAGAGGCGTGATAGCTGTGCCCAGGCGCCTCCTTATCTGCTTTAAATTTATTATATTCCAGCATTCCAAATCCCAAGCAGTCCAAATTTCGGTGCCGGTATCAATGAAATTGTTAATTGCAATTTTAAGTGCTGACTTATCACGTGCATAGCGGTCAAGGAAAATATCATGAGGAAACCTGCATATTTTTTAAATAATAAGTAAAAAAAATGAAGATATGTCAAGTCCGCCTATCCGTAGTGGTGTCGCATGTTCTATGACCTAATTGTACCCTCTGTACAGGGGTACTCCCTTATATTTTACTTTACCCAGCAGTGGGACAAATATAGGGTGTTTATTTTACTTTACCTTTTTTCAATTGAAATATTTACGCATGCTCGTAATTGAGTTTTGAAATATGATTTTGTTCTTTATCTCTTTAATACCGCGTAACGTTGCCGCAATATTTGAAATTCACGTAAGCGATTTTAATGTTACACACTCTTCCACGAAAGGTTACTGACAGCGTGTATCTACAGCTATTTTTTAAAACCATTGCCCAACTGAAAGTGAGAACTCGACGAGATTGCGGATGGCGGGCCGTCGCTTTTAACGTGTCCAAGACTCTACGAAACCTACGCGTTCGCAAGTGAGAAGCGACGGCCGACCTTGGTTTCACTTTCGAATACGTATCATCTCGGCAGGTCGGGGCACTTCTTTGAGGCACTCAACTCGCCTGATTGAATTGGGCCGCTTCTTGTTGCTTTATCCCTTTGTAAATTGAGTTTTATGTGCAGTCATCTAAGTACGCATGAAGCGTCGATTACTAAATATGACTTGTATTTATGATTGGTACGGTGATAGGGTCGTATTCGTTGAATGAAAAAAATTGAATAAGTCATTTCTGTAGTATCCAACGGATTGAGAAGACGTTGAATTCAGATCAAACCTTGTACCCGCTAGTGGCGTCAGTATCAATTTGGTCGAATTCGTGACCAAGTTTTGAAGAAACATTTATGCTAACTTGTAATATTAAGTCTGTGGATTATTTCCTATTTAATGTTTTGTAAAATGTGTATTGCCATAACTATATAGTATACAATTACGTGTTCTGCATTTCAACAGTAGCGATGTAAATGTATTACTACCAACATCGAAAACGCATTGTTGTATGTCACTGGTTGAACCAGCGTCCTCAATTTCCGGACCGTTTCTTTTTTAATGAATCAAATAAATATAACATGAAAAGTTGAGTAGAATCATATTAAAACAAAACCACAAAGTTGTCGAACACCGTCAAGCAAAAGTGAGAATTTTATTGTGGGATTATCGTAAATTATTCACGATGTTTATCTCCTTAACCGAGAAGTTACAACATACCTCTTGCATATTATGAGGTCCATTTATTCGTAGAACGCCGCTATTGTTTATGTAATGACAAGCTGACCATGCAGAAAGATGTTGCAAGTCTAGAGGACTGGAAGAGATCTTCGCGCATTTCCACACTGTATTTAGATATGCGTTTCATAAATATATTTGGCGATTTTAGCAATACGAACGTCCGATTCATTGCGGGCGAAATAAATTCACGTTTTATAAATGCATTTCTATCATCGAGCGTTAATGAAATATATTCCTACTCTCTATAAACTTGTTCATGTTTCGTTTAATGGAAGTTCTAAATTATATAATGGTCCGTTGAATTATTTATTCGTAATACGAAAAGCGAATGACCAATGACCGCAAATACCTCCAGTTGCCAGTTAGCCCTTTCAAATACCGACCTTACACCGACGTGTAATGCGGGACCAGTTTCTTTGTGTCGAACATAATTCATTACGTCTAGAGATAAGCGTGGTGTACATTAAAATGCACTATGCCCCCTTCCGCTTAGCTCTGGACCGCGAACTTGAAACAAATGTCGCATTACAACTCGTTTTTCGTGTAAACTCAGCTTACCAAATAACGGTGTCACTTGTCCGACACAAATGACTCATTAAATGGTGTTGAATACTAGTTGGAGTAAATATAGAAAGTGATACTACATAAAGTCGAAACTATATTAAAAATGCCTTTTAGGATAGTCCGGTACTTGAATCTATCGAAACTATCGCTAATGTCGAACATGTTGGAAATTAAAATATATAGTAAGTATATTATAAAATAGAAGATAACAAGGTGACAATTTAAAGCCATTCGATTAGTATACAAAATTAAAACCTTACTAACCTCAATACTGGATTACGTAGCCAATCACAAAAGCTTTATCACGAGAAGGTACACCATTTAAGTCTAAGTAATAATAAAAAAGGTATTTTGCAATGACAGTAGTTAAGTCATGCACGCATCAAAATGCATGACTCTGATTAGGTAGGGTTTATTTAACTTGTGGAAACACATCCTTTCTACAAGTTCTGTGCCCGATGAAGCTTTATATAATCTACGGAACACAAATACAAAAACTATTAATTTATTTAATGGATTGAAAAAAGACGTTGAACATATTAACTTAAAAGAGTATTCAAGTAAAGCGCAAAAATTGAAATATATTTGCAGTAGGTAATAAGCAATTTATCGATAATATTGGACGTTTGATGAAAGTGAAACTTAACTACAATTAAGGCATTTAAAGTTCAACACCATCTCCAATTCTCAAATAATTATCCTGCATTGTTTTTTTTTTTTCAAATTTTACTACATCAAAATGGAGCAAACAAGTAAATGGAGCATTGGCTATTAACATGGCTTATGGCTTTGTTAATGCACGTATTTTTCCATATGCGCATGACTTTGATTTAGAAGGGCCTGTTAGGGACATGGTAAATTAGCCACATAATATAAGCAAACACAATCAAAAATAGAAGAAAGTTCAAATTTTCAATTTTTGATGACTTTTCCGAATTCATACTTACTCCTATTGACACATTAAGTGATCACGGATATTACTGGGAATTTACCAAGAGCGCCAGGGGTATTCATATATATCATATATTCATGTGTATTCATATAGATTCAATACACAACTGACCTTAAACTACAGCAACACCATTAATGAAGTTTAACGTCACAAACGTATTCTCAGACTGCGAACCATAAATCATAATGTTATATTGATACGAGAATTTACCTTTCGTATGAGTTCCCTTGTTGATATTTATTTTTTTTTAAAACGATTGAAGGCATTGGTAATATCAACAGACACACCAGTAGTTTATATTACTAAATAGCTTACTAGTTGTTTTGCCATATTAATTACTTATTTCTAGAGGAATCGGAACGCGTTCAAAAATTGTTTGACAGGTTGACAGGTACAGTTTGTATGGGAAAATAAAATTGTTGCTATTTAGATTTTCCAGGCAATTTTTCCAGAATTTCTCACCGTTAAAACCTTCCCAGGACTGACACAAATATTTCAAAACCAAAATTAGGCAAATCGGTCCAGCCGTTCTCGATTAACGAACAGCAATCCATTTTTATATATAAGAAGTTGTGGTGTAGTACGTATGGTTTCATAAATTCAGCAACATAAAGTTAACAAGATAATCTCACTTTCGTATGTAATAATGTTTACACAATACTTTTCCCAATTTTGTGTGAAAAAAATCGGTGATCAATTTTTACTAACTGACCTTAACTTTCGATACCTATAATACTTAGTTTCTTTTTGTGTTTTTTAATCCCATGAGACGAAATCATGGGTTATGCTTTTTGGTCAACTTCTTCAATTGTCACTTTTGATATGCCTTAATATGATAATGCATTGGTTTCTGAATACACGACCTGGCATTGCACCCTTTCTTTTATTCGAAACTAGCTAAGGACGAAGAAGAAAGATTCTGATAGTGACTACGAAATATGAAAATCGTAATCATTTCCGGGAATGAATCGTTTTCGTATATAATCTTCGTCTTGAAAACTTTAGCCAAGCCGTCAAATTATGGCCGTAGAGAGATGGTGAAGAAAAATAAAATAGTAGCGTATAAAGATTCATTAAGAACTTCCAAACCAGTTTTATCGACATCATCTGTCTCATTGATTGCTCTTTTATTAATATGCATGAGCTAATTCGTTTATCAACGTTTGGTAATTCGAGGATGACTAGTTCAACTTGCTGTCGGAAGCTAGGTCAGGCGGTATGACGAAATTATTATGTACATTTCCAGTTATGTTACAACCTTTCTATCTAAAGAAGGTTACTTGTTACGTTGACCTGCCCATTCGTGCAACAGCCGAAGTTGTTGCGATGCCCTACCACAGATAAAGGTAGGACTCAATTTCTTTGTTTAACATAAATATGTACAAACACCGACTTAAAGATGTCCAGGGAATTTGTTCCACACTGTCTTAAACAAAGAGTGGCCTCAGCATCTCGATATACTGACAGTCAACTTGGCACCGCTGAAGGGCCTGGAGTTCCGCCCAAATCTGATTCAACAGGTTCGAAAGCCTTCCTATAGTGCACATACGCTAGGCATAAAGGCAAATTATACTCTTCGGTTTTCTGTATAATCTGCCACAGAGTGTGTATGTGGTTTCTTGTACTAAAGCCTTTTTCGGAATACTGCTTGTTCGGGGGTCTGGAAGTCATCGGGTCATCTCAGATCATCGGCAGAATCGCTGGAGATTTTTTATGGACATATTAATTTGTTAGTTTAATGTCACAGCCGCCTCTATAGACATTCTAATCCCCAGTCATAGCCGTTCCCTTTGTTACCTTGCAAATTGTTTACCAGGTGAGACTACCCGTTATTACTTCAATTTAACTGCACTTCAAAAGTAATGAAATAGCAAACGTAAAAAACAGAACAAGAGCCATTTACTTGTAGCAACACTTGACACCTTTTTATTCGATTTTATTGATACATAAGCATTGATTGTAAAATAAACAAATTAAATATCCATTAAGATGTCTTACGAAAATTATTTACATTTAAGCCCGATAGTTTATTACCTTAATATCTATATAAAATGGTAGTCGACTCTTCTTACGGGTTTGAATAAAAAGAATTCAATACGAACTGTATGCAATAAAAAGTAATTTCGACTTCTTATATAACTTATTAGTTGTGCACGGTCGTAATATTTCAAATTTCCATTGAGTTTTTGAACTCCGTTTTAAATTTCTTGCACGTCTTCTGTATTATTGTAAATATAACTTATTGTATATTATTTTCTTCGTTCATCTTGAGTTTCGAATATTATAATAATATTATAATACACTGATTATCTTTCAGTAAATAAAATATAATTGAAACAGTGAAATATAATCAGTTTATTATAATAATGATTTGTCTAATATTGATGACTCCGTGGTGCAGTGCATACTACGCGACAGGGGTTGTGGGTTCGATTCCCACACGAGACAACTATTAGTGTGACGCACAGATAACTGTGAAATTTATGTATATGTAAAGTTATAAGAAAAATGATCCGTTAATCTAAGGTCCATGTATAGAACGAATACAATCTTTCCAAAACTTTCCGAGCAGTTTGTGAAAGACAGACATTTACTTAATTTCGTAACTACGCGTGAACTCGCGCCGATAGAATACCTCTCGTATAATGATACAAGAGTCTCACGCAATTCTAGTGAACATAAAAAAGACGTAAACTTGGGGCAATCAATCATCAGTCATGATTTTCGATAAAAGCGTCCCGTAAAAAGACCCGAGCAATTTCGCAACTCGGCCAGAATGGTGTTACTGTGTGACGCACCCAAGAGACGTGTCGAAATTAAAGTTGTCTCTCGGCTCTAATGTCTATTGAAATGAGAAATAAATTACACGCACACATGAGCAAAGACAAAACGTATCTTAACGCTATTGAATTACGCCCGAGACAATAGTTGCCTTGTGTCATAAAGAATGGCGAAAAAAATATTTTTGATTATTATTCGTCAGGTGTAAAGGAAACCTGTGCATTATTTTTGGAGACAGCTTCATAGGTTAACAAAATAAGAATTACGTACGTGAACGGGGAAAGTATACGTCAAAATATTATTTGAACATAATACACTAACTAAACTTAAAGGTTATAGTTAGACTCGCCATGCTGCGAAAAACCGATAGAAGCAGTCTTAATTCAATTTGATTCATTGTTTTGTCACAGTCTAACAATTACGTGATGAGGCTAATGTTAACTCAATTCTGCCACTTACGGAGTCGTTCATTTCCCATGAAGCCTACATTGAAATCATGATGATGATGATGATTTAAGTAAAGTCTTATCTGTATAGAAGGTATTAGACCATAGTCCACCACACGAGGTGGGGGGCATTTCTTTGAATTTTTACTATTATTTACAAAATATACAAGTTCGCATTTTCGCGTTTTCCTTGGTCGCTGAACACGTATTAAGTCAGCCCATAAGGAATTTGAAATCAAGTTGCTCGATTATCGTTATCATCATTTCAGCCTGTTACCACCTGAACATATGCCTCTTCCACTGAGGTACCTCGACTTTCCGCACATTTGCACAGGTCTTCACACCATCTGGTGGTCATCCTACACTGTGATGGCCAGTATGAGGCTGACACTCGAAAACTTTTCTTTCCCGATTAAATTGAATTTAAAACGAGCGTGCGAATACTTCATCGCTATATATAATTAAGAGTGAAGTAAGTAAAGTAACAGCCTATACATATCCCACTGCTGGGCGGAGGCCTCCTCTATACAGAGGGTATTAGAACATAATCCACCACGCGGCGCCACTGCGGATTGGCGGACTTCACATATCTTCGAAATATTTTTTTGTTATTATTTCGAAGAGTATGCAGGTTTCCCCACGATGGTTTCCTTCACCGCAAAGCACGTGATAAGTCAGTATTTAAAATCAAGAATTTCATTGGTCGGCACCGGGATCGAACTCAGATTGGTCGAGTATTCGTATATTTAATTAAAGGCGAGCGCCCGGACAATGAGCCATCACGGCTTATATAATTTTGAATGATGAATTAAGCTGTGTAAAACGGAAACATACTTAACTATGTTATTTGAAGTGTTACATTTAATGACCTTCACTCAAGGCATTTAACGGTTGCAGATCCCGCTCAGCCAGCTGTCACACCGCTACAGGGTCCCATCCTCCTACGCAACGGGTCCGTCCCAGTAGTACCACTTACATCGTACCCAACAGTCAACAACGGGTCCTTCTACCAAATACCTGTAAGTAGCATCAGCTTAAGATATACCGGAATAAACAATAGTTTAAAAAAGAACTAAAAAACACGCTTCTGTAGACAACCGAACTGAAAAGTAGGAAATAATCTATCTATATATTAAAAATGAATTGCGCGTTAGTCTCTCTAAAACTCGAGAACGGCTGGACTGATTAGGCTAATTTTGAAATATTTATGCCAGTCCTGGGAAGTCAGCTAGTTCTAATAAATTAAAATTATGAATAGTGTGATTAATAAAAAAAAACATTATAGAAAAACGCAGGGCGCTTGGAGTCAATTGTTATAATATTTTAATGACAGTATACAGGTAAAAGTAGTCATAATGTAAATATCTTAAAAAGCAACCCACGATTTTCTGCAATACTTTTTTTAGATCTTTATGTATTATATTATATATTTCTGATATTACATAAAATAGAATAATTTGAATAAAAGTAAACATATATGAAAGTCCATACGTAGGTATATCACGGGCTCGGCGGTGAATGAATTATGAGAAATATTTGAAAAAAGTGTATTTCTGTAATTACTGTCGTAGGGCCACGCAGCAGCCTCGGCTGTTGCACGAATGGGCAGGCTCGTCCGGGTAAGTACCACGACCTCACAGAAGACCGGCGTAAAGTGGAAGTCGTGGAAGTCGAAGTTCGCGTTTCGTCTGGTGAGTGAGGTGGCCGGAGCCCAAGTTTCAAAGGTTGTCAACCCACCCTCGGGCTAGCAGATGCCCATGGGCGGCGGTATTCACTTAACATCAGGTGATCCGTCTGCTCGTTTGGCAACTTATTACATAAAAAAAATTAACAAAACAAAATTTGAACAATGTTTCCATATCTTAAACTTGCCAATCTGCTGTAGTGTACCCTAATAACATTTCTTTAATATAATAGGGTGTTTTTATATATAAATATATAAATATTTATATGTTATAAACATATACATATTAACATACGGAATAGGGGATATTTTATAATTGCCATACTAACATAGAAGTAAGGAAAAGGTAAAACTTCATGGTAATAAAATACAATGCAAAACTACTTCAATTTGTTTACTATGCTGATTTGTGCCACGGAAAATTTAACGTAACTGAGATTTGCCTACCGGTGCGAAGCCGAGGCGAGCAATCTGTTTAGTTAATTACTAAGACATCTCTTGCTTGGCGGTTAAAACTACTGTCTTGATGCTTTCGTTTCTCAGTAGAATCTACAATTTATGGATTAAATACACTTTCCCGAATCTATGCCATGCGCGTAGCGGCTAATTAAAACTTGTGACTTCAAACTGTTTCAGCTTATCCCGTCTGAAATTAATAGTTTTAGTTTATTAGTTATTTTAATAATAATGAAGAAAAACAAATAGGTCACGACAAGTCCAATAATTTTTAAAAATAGAAGAAAATTTTCAAATAAAAATGCCATTGTTGTTTTGGGTATTTATATTATTTTGAATAAAATATTTAGTGAAAATTCTTTAGTTGTATAAAATAGAAATGATCTCAAATAGTTTTCGAAATGAAAACTATTTGAGATATTCAAATTTTGAATTAAAAAGGCAAGATTAGACTGTAAGGTCGCTCTGATTGTATGACAAAGAAAAACATGTAACTAATAGTGCACAATGAACTTAGTGTTCTTGCTACTTCAATGAACCGATAACAGATTTTTATACATTAATTTATTTATCACAAAACACAAACCTTTGACTAACATCCCACTTGTATAAAATATTAAAAGAACTTCTAATAGGCCGTTTTCTTTCCAATACCGCAAATCTAAATACATAATTATACTCTCTGGTTGACAAAGAGATCCTGGCCTTTTATTAAAGTATGTACTGTCGATATAGTTTTAAGAATGGTTTATATCTCGTCACAGCACAATATACGGATATATAGCACAGATAGATTCCAAACGTAACGTAGGTTCAATAAAGCTCACTGAACATGTTATTTAAGGCTTCAGGTTGGTATTTGGTTCGAAGTTTAGCATTTAACTAAAACCAGGTTCAATCGTAGTGTTTAGAACACAAATAACAGTTATTAACGTAACACCGCAGTATAACGAGCCGTTACGTACCTGTTGACGCTAAAATAAGTTTTTTTTGTCGTGTAGTTAACTATCATATTGGTGTGTACTTGAGTAAGTCAGTCGCGCAATAAACTAGCAAGCTGCAACACGTCTTTTTATTCAAATAATCCCGTGCACTACATACAGTCCATTTTCAACTCTAATACACCAACATATGGTCGAAATCGTTCGCCGGATTTTGCTAGCGGAGCTCGGTCGTCGAGAACAAAAAGAAGAAACATCAACGAGCTGAGAACTAAAAAAACACGTGTCTTAATATAAAATTTGCATTTACGAACACTACTGTGAATCAAGATTAAGTAATAATTGTGAAATATGGCAAATAAAGAACAAATTCTGTCCGTCTTGGAAGATACTGCAAACTCGCTCAGGAAAACACAAGCCAATCTGAAAAAATGTCCAAAATCTAGACTCACAAAGGGATACATAGAAGCCCGCATTAAAATAATAGATGACTACTGGAGGAGCTTCAAATCTGCACATCAAGATCTGGTTAAGGTAATTCCAAAAGAACAAAAAGGAACATTGCCGTATTTTTTAAACGAAGAATTTTTTATCTATGAAGACCTGTACAACGTCCTCCAGGGCGATTTAAAGGACATGCTTATTGCATTTTCAGAATCTTCATCTATAGATAGAACGAATACCAGCGTCAATGTTTCACAAGTCCAAAAACAGTGTGTTACATTTGCCTAAAATACAGCTACCGACGTTTGATGGTACATATGAACAGTGGCCTACTTTCATGGACTTATTTATATCATTAGTGCATGAAAACAATTCCTTAAATGATGTTCAAAAACTTCACTATCTTAAAACAAGTGTGATCGGAGAGGCCGAATCATTATTAAAGTATATACAAATTACTTCAAGCAATTATTCACATGCATGGGATATATTAAAATCAAGATATGGCAATAAGCGATTAATTTTGAATGCTAATATGAAAAGACTATTCAATCAAAGAAAAATGACTTCTCAATCAGCTTCTCAAATAAAACAACTTCTTAATACGACCACTGAAACTTTGAACAATTTACAAAATTTGAAAATTGATATCAGCTCTTGGGATCCGATTATAATTTATCTTCTTGTCCAGAAGATGGACCCAGAGACGCATAGAAGCTGGGAAGAGTATGCTTATAAGGATGATTCAGAGACCTTACCAACGTGGAAAGAATTCAAGAAGTTTCTAGAAACAAAATTTCGAACCTTAGAACTCGTCACTGCAACAAGTGAACGAGAGGTTAAGCGAGTAAGAGAACGTTCATGTCATGTTGCCACACCCGTCGCTGAAAAAAAGATGTATCATGTGTAATGATAATCACACGCTGAGTCACTGCAAGGAATTTAGTAAGCTGGAAGCTAAGAAAAGAAGTGAGTACGCAAAGAACAAAAACTTATGTTTCAACTGTTTAGTACCAGGACACTCATCGGTTAAATGCAGACTGCCGGTGTCCTGTCGTATTTGTTACAGACGTCATCATTCTCTGCTACATGAGAACAAGACAACAGAACCAATGGCTTCTACGAGTAATCCTACACCACTGGCTTCACAGCATGTAGTAGAAGAGAACAAAGACTTTCAAGTCAACACAATGGTAGCGTCCCATCACACTACTAAACAGGGAGTAGCTCTACTAGCAACTGCGATCGTGGAAGCATCAAACGAACAAGGTCATACCATTCCACTTCGCGCACTTATCGATCAAGGTTCCCAAGCAACCTTCATTAGTGAAAAGGCGACTCAACTATTAAAACTAAAACGTCGACCAATTAAAGGATCAGTTGTTGGAGTGGGGGATACAAGAACGGAATTAAAACAGGTTGTACAACTACAAATATGTTCACATTGGACCTCAAGCACTAGTATCTCCATTGAAGCCTATGTGATGGCAAGACAACTCACAACAAGATTACCTGCAAAAAACAATTCAAACACAACCTTGGCCTCATCTAAGAGGACTTACCTTAGCTGATCCCTCGTACTTTACACCAGGGACAATAGATCTTCTCTTAGGGGTCCAAGATTATTCAAAAATTGTACAAACTGAACTCATCAAAGGTCCGCCAGGTACACCATGTGCACAAAATACCAGCCTCGGATGGATACTTTTTGGAGAAGTCAGTTCAATTCCTCGAGAAAACACTTACCTTGTTCTGCATCATCAAGTTGATGTAGAAGATATGCTGAAAGCATTATGGGAAATTGAACCAGACAAAAGAAGACATTTAACAATAGAAGAAAAGCAATGTGAAGAAATATATACAAAAACGACAACTAGAAACAAAAATGGAATTTATAAAGTAAAGTTACCATTCAAGGTAGACATTCCGCAATCAATTGAAGGAAATTCAAAATTAATAGCCAAACAAAGATTCATGCAACTAGAAAGAAAATTTCGGAAATCGCCAGACCTGAAAAGAGAATACACAAAGGCTATTAATGATTACTTAGAAAAGGAACATATGGAAGAAATCCCAGAACATGAAAAGAAAAAAGGTCAGTTTACTTACCTCACCACGCGGTCATTCGCAACGATAAAGAGACCACACGAACACGCGTTGTATTCGATGCTTCCTGCAAGGGCTCGAACAATGTATCTTTAAACGATGAACTGTTAGTGGGTCCACAGCTCCAAGAAGATTTAAGAAATATACTCACTAGATGGCGAATGAAACGTGTATGCTTTGTGGCTGACATCCAACAAATGTATCGTATGATATTAGTAACAAAGGAAGACACTGACTATCAAAGACTTTTCTGGAGACCAAATGAAACTGATGATCTACAGGAATATAGACTTCTTCGAGTTACTTTCGGCACATCTGCTGCCCCATTTTTGGCTGTAAGAACACTTCGCCAAGTAGCGATTGATGAAGGAAACGGAAGACCACAGGCTTGCAAGTCAATAAATGAGAACTTCTATATGGATGATTATCTGGATGGTGCTGATTCAGTAGAAGAAGCTACAAGCCTAGCTAAAGACGTCTCAGACATTTTACAAAAGGGAGGTTTTCTACTTACCAAATGGTCATCAAACAATATAAACTTTTTAAAAACTATCGACGAAAGTAAAAGATCAACCAACGCACAGTTAGATTTAAATCTTGATGGCTCAATCAAAGCACTGGGTATAGTATGGAATCTTAGTACAGACACCTTCCAGTATAATGCGACTTTACCACCAATAACAAATAAAATAACAAAACGCGGAATCCTATCAGACATTCAAAAGCTATTCGATCCACTAGGTTGGATAGCACCAAGTACAGTTAAGGCAAAATTACTCATACAAAACCTGTGGCTAGAAAAAGTCGGTTGGGATGAAAAAGTAAGTGAGACATTGGAAGAAGAATGGCGGCAAATTAGATCGGACTTTACAAATGTGAACACGATAAAGATACAAAGATGGCTAGGTACAAATGCAACAAAGGAAGGAAAAATACAACTACATGGATTCAGCGATGCTTCGATGAAAGCGTACGCTGCCGTAGTTTATATAAGAACCGAAAATACAGATAACAAGATTGAAACAAGAATGGTAGCTGCCAGAACTAGAGTAGCACCATTAAAAACAATTTCCTTACCTCGCCGTCATTGAGTTGTGTGGTGCACTGTTGTTATCAAAAGTCATGAAACAAATTGGTCAAGCCATGAGAATACCAACAAAGGATATGTTTGCTTGGACAGATTCTTCTATTGTCATCGCATGGTTGTGTGGTGAACCCAATCGTTGGAAGTCCTTCGTCGCAAACCGCGTCGTAGAAATTGTGGAGAACCTAAATAACAAACATTGGTATCATGTCCTGTCAAATGATAATCCTGCTGACATCGCATCACGAGGGTTGTTGCTCTCCGACCTGCAGCATTGTGACTTGTGGTGGAAGGGTCCCAGCTGGTTATCTGAAAAGAAATTAAGATTAATAAACAAGATATAATATCAACAGAATTAGAAAAAAGAAAAATAAAAATAAATACTTACCTTAACACCGAAGAACAAGAAAAGTCTATAACTACACAATTTGAATTATTTACCAATTTAACCGAACTTTTAAAAGCGATTACTTACTGTCGAAGGTTACTCAACCATAAAAGGAATTTAAGCAAAATAGATGATACGGTCACTACACAAGAAATTAACGATTCACTGATGATTTGTGTGAGAAAGGTACAAGAAGAAGAATATAAAGATGAAATTCAAAGATTAAAAGATCATAAACATGTAAGGAAAATAAGCAAAATTCGATTCCTCAACCCTTTCCTAGACGAACATAACATCCTCAGGGTGGGCGGTCGGCTCAGACATACTAACTTACCTGAGAATAGAAAGAATCCAATAATTTTGGGTGATAAAAACGCGTTGACACCTTTAATTATTGCTGACGCTCACAAGAAAACCCTTCACGGTGGAAGTCAATTGATGATGTGTTACCTACGCTATACTTATTGGATATTAAAGGCTAAATCTATGGTAAAGAGATACATCCATAAGTGTTTCATATGTGCTAAACTTAATGCTACAACCAGAACTCAAATAATGGGTGACCTACCAGCAGAGAGAGTCACTCCTTCCAGACCGTTCCTAAAAAGTGGTGTGGATTTTGCGGGGCCGATCCAAATTTTGATGTCCAAGGGCAGAGGAAACAAAACGCAAAAAGCGTATATTGCAATTTTTATTTGCTTGTCAACTAAAGCGATACATATTGAATTAGTCGGAGAATTAACGTCAGCTGCCTTTATTGGAGCCTTTAGGCGGTTTGTGGCACGCAGAGGCAAATGCAGTCACCTGTGGAGTGATCAGGGAAGGAACTTCATTGGCGCGGATAAAGAATTGCGGGATGCTTTAAATGATGCTAAGCTACAGTTTAAGGAAGATATAGCAGAAACTTTAGTGACGGAAGGAACACAGTGGCATTTTATACCTGCCTATAGTCCTAATTTCGGTGGATTATGGGAAGCCGGCGTGAAGTCGATCAAATATCATCTGAAAAGAATTTTAAGTACTAACCTGACATATGAAGAAATGACAACGATACTTTGCCAAATTGAGGCCTGCTTGAATTCTCGACCACTATGTCCACTGGATGATACAGACCCCGGAGATTTGAATCCACTTACCCCGGGTCATTTCCTGATAGGAGAAGCACCAATCATCGTTCCATCACCTAGCATGAAAGATATAAAAGCATCTAACTTGTCACGCTGTCAGCATACACAAAACTCTCCTCAACGACTTTTGGCGACGGTGGCAAGACGAATACCTGTCGAAATTACAGCAGCGAAACAAATGGCTTAAAAGAGAGGAGGAGTTCCAGATTGGTGATGTTGTTTTGATTAAAACAGATAACTTACCACCGGGAAAGTGGTCCCTGGGACGAATCGTCGGCAAACATCCCGGCTCAGACAATATAACCCGGGTTTATAGTGTAAAAAGTGGCAGCTTGATAACAAAGAGAACTATAACTAAATTATGTGCTTTACCCATAAATTGTAAATAAATTATAAATTTAACAAAAAGCTTTATAGAAAATTTTACTTTAGAAAATGTTCACAGTTTAAGTAGTCTAACTGATCACAATGTTGTTTACGCTTCAAACATAATGAATAGTATCGCCTACCTGCAATTTGTTTTTTAAAATCTAACTTTAGTTTTACATACACTTCGCTTACCTTCATATTATTTTGTATAATTGTTTATTTAAATCATTGTCTTATAACATACTTTATGTATATTGAGGTTTAAATCATTACGTTTGTAATTAATACTTAGTACATAATGTATTTCTGTGATGTTTATACAAATTTAAAGTGTTTGGAAAAGGACCTTAAGTCCTTTTGGTGGGCGGTATGTTGACGCTAAAATAAGTTTTTTTTGTCGTGTAGTTAACTATCATATTGGTGTGTACTTGAGTAAGTCAGTCGCGCAATAAACTAGCAAGCTGCAACACGTCTTTTTTATTCAAATAATCCCGTGCACTACATACAGTCCATTTTCAACTCTAATACACCAACAGTACCCATTATCAATTGCTGGCCAGACCTTCGCCGTCGAGTTTTTGCTAAAGTAGCGACCTGTACGCCGTCGATAAACGAGTAATGGTGCACTTGAATTTATTAATAATGTAGAATTTGACTCAAAATTAGGTCGAAAGGCGGTCGTGAAACCAATTCCTAATGTTTATTTAACAGAAACGAATTTGTAAACTAATAACGAATACTTACGTTCTGTCGTGCTCGTATTGACATACATATTTCGATGCTGCAATCGCTAAGAAGTTTACATCAGTTATTAAAAGATTTCTGTTACACCAATTTTTTTCTTTCTTTTAAACATTTCTTTTAAACTTCTCCTTCATCTCTATTTATTTACAATACGGACAAAAGTAAAAATTTTAATAACAGTTTAATGACCCGTAACAACAATCTTAAATCTATAAGAGATTGCTCGCATAGATTTGGGATTACTGTAACGTAAGAAAATTAAATCTAGGCCCAAACGAACCAGAACTGCACGACAAGATACAATTTAGCACCTTTTGCATAGATCGGAAACAAAATTAATAATCTAAAACCTGACGGTAGCTCAGGTTTTAAATATATATATATCATTTACACATCCGACGCCTCAGTCTGTCCTGTGACCATGAACTTTGTAAAGGGTTCGAAACGTCGGGAATTAAAAATAAACGCGATAAATCCCTAAAAATTATTTCATTTAAAATGTATAATCACGTAAATACAAGAAATTATCATGTAAACTCGTCCCAATTTACTTTTCGTCACATTATTTGGAACAAGCATCAAATAAATATGCAAATATATATAATAATAAGTCAATACACGGCAACAATGTAATTACTTAATTATCTTAGTTTTATATGAATAATCTTCAAGTTTTTTTTGCTTATTTAAGTTCAGAAGCTTAGTAAATATCGGTCTCGAGTTATCCTGTTTAATTTATCCATGTTGTATTTTTTTATCACCATCGAGCGTTGTGCCAGTAATGAACAATTCTTATTTCCGGAAAAAAAAACAGTCCAATTGAATTTGCGCGCCAATGACTTCATTTAAGCCAAAAAAGTTGATCACACAAAATTATGTATGTTTATAAATATTGGTGATTGAAACAAGGTCTAGATCGTGCGACGAGAGATATTTTAATTGCGTAGTATAGAGCCACGATGACTCAATATCATAAAAGCTTGCAATGAAAGAACCGAAGGAAAACGAGAATTAGAGGTTGTGATTCATATGCCGATTGAATGCAAAAAATCATTTACATAATATTTTTGTAATTGTATTCAATGATTTTACTAATTTCCCTTTCTCTAATTATTTCTATAAATATTAAAAAAAAAGTAAAATCTACGGCTAAGTGGAGTTTAAAAGTACTCTAATGCTACGTTTCAGTATGACACTCCTCTTTTTATCGTTTTTCAATTTATTTCTGACTAAAAATTGGTTTTAAAAAAGGCAAAGGAAAATGAAAATAATGAAAGAGAAAAGGTCCTTTCTTGTCCAAAGAAATAACATAAATTTCATTTAAAGCACAGCTATCATAGCGCAGTGGTAGAGATTTTGCTTAAAATATTTTTATTTATGCAAAAAACATTGTAAAAATGAATTGATGATATTTAATGATATATTACTACTCAGTTTGTCTTTCGTCCGTGAAGCAACAGAGTAAGTAATCTGGTTTTTGGCGTAGGAATAATTGAAGGAAGTGATGTTCACTACATTTTTCTTGCACGAAATCGCTTCCCATTTTAGGAACCCGTATTTGATTCTACGTTGAATTTTCACGAAATTGAATGTCATGCGAGCGAACCGCAAAAAATACCTGAGTTGTGGTGACCTGGAATCGAGGTTCCAAACAAATTTCTTACGTGCAAAGTCATCTAACATAATATGCCCCCTGCGTACAATCACATCTGTCAAATTTAGATCTAGACCGTGACTAAATGTAGACAAAGAAACCAAATGGATTTAAAGATTGACTGGTTAAAAAACATGTTATTACAACTTTCATACAATTCAGGCCAATTTATTAATATTTGCCAAATAACGCTCCAAATTTCAAATTTCAACATTTTTCATGTTCTCGTCTACGATCACATTGTCTACTCAAGTTGAGAACTTTTAGGAGTGGTAAAGAATGAGAAGGAACTTTGTGAAGCTTCATCGACCAGAAAGTCAAAAGAAAAGTAATAAAAATAATTTTAATCCTTGAAAAAGATTGCCCTAATTATTACTATATCCCTTATTATTTTCATATAGTTTGCGAATTTACATATGTCTTAATTTGCCGAGTTTCATTTATTGCCATATACCGATATGCTGTTAAATTCGTTTTCCTATCTTAAATGACTACACAAACTTGTTCGAATAATCATAAGAGCAAATGAAAATTGTCAAAGCTGGGTTAAACAAATTACACCGTATTTGTGAAGACAAAGCAAATGTTTTGCTACGTTACAAAGTAAATTGCGTATGTGGCGAAATAAACACATCAAATCATTAAAATGTCACGTTCGAATAATTTTTATGTAACCATGAAATTAAAACATAACTACTTTTTTTGACAGTTTTTTGCCAAATAACATTAACATTACCATTATTCTTATCTAAAAATAATGTTTTCATCCCATGAAATGCAAAAATTTAAGAATACATTAAACAGAAAATATTATATTGTTCTATTTTACTAAATTAAAATTTTCCACTTGCTTGCAGTGAAAAATGTATATTTTGAAATATCAATAAATATTATAATGAATAAATGCTTATGATTGCGCCTTAATTTATCTCCAATATTAATAAAGTAAAAGCCTATATACGACCCACTGCTAGGCAAAGGCTTCCTATGTACAGAGGGTATCGGGGCATAATTCACCACGGAACCCCACTGCGGATTGGCGGCCGTCACAAATCTTCGAAACATTTTTTTAATGAGAGAAGGTGATAAGCGATCTGGTGATTCACCTGATACTAAGTGGTAACCCCCGCCCATATACATTTGCAACACCCGTAGGGTTGCAGATGAATTGCCACCTGTTAGTAAAGTGGGCTCCGGCAACCCACTCACCCGACGAAACGTAGAAGTGTATCAATTCCACTTCACTCGAGGTCGTGGTACTTACCCGGACAGACCAGCCGAGTCGGGCAACAGTGAAGACTGTTGCGTGGCTGTTAAAAAAAAACATTCGCTTGTATTATTATTTTGAAAATATGCGGATTTCATTTCGGTAAATTGCCGTCGTGCTTGTTTTTCACAAACTAAAATATTTCTTAACCTTTCATGTTATCAAATTCGTTTGGTATAAATACATTCGCGCGGATAAAAACTGCGTCTCGTTAATGTTCCGATGTTTCAAGATTTTACTCATATTATCCTCATTAATCATATCATATTGGTACATTAGAGGTTGACTCTCAAATTGGTAAAGCACTTACACAAATGATAATAACACGCAAATCAACATTAGGCAATAGTATGTTCATAGACGAATAGTAAAATACGAATAATATTTGCAACGATATTTTTAATATCATTTTATAAAATAAAAGTAAAGTAATGAAACAACCTATATATGTCCCACTGCCGGGCCTTGCCTTCGAATGCCTTCTATAGTTCCAAATCATTTAATTAAACCGTTATCTGTCTATGTCTGTGAAAAAGACATTAAATACCAATAATAACTATCTATGACTCCACGTTAATTTATTAAAAAATAAAAATTTTAGTTATTTCTCTTTTGTTGCACTAAAGAAGTATAACTTCTTACGTGAGTACGTAAGTACAAACATAATTTTTAGGGTTCCGTACTCAAAGGGTAAAACGGGACCCTATTACTAAGGCTCTGTCAATCTGTACGTCTGTCCGTCTGTCACCAGACTGTATCTCATGAACCGTGACGGGATAGACAATTGAAATTTGAAAAGATGATGTATTTATGTTCCTATAACAACAAAATATGTAAACGAAATAGAATAAAAAATATTTAGGTAGAGCTCTCATACAACAGACATGATTTTTGTCGTTTTTATAGATAATGTGTACGGAACTCTTTGTGCGCGAGTCTGATGAGAACGCACGTAAAATATCTAAATTTTTTATCCCCTGTGCCAGAACCTTTCGTTTGTGAAAAAGTCATTAAATACAATTGATAACGGTTTAATAAAATAACGTGGAGTCATAGATAGTTATTATTGGTAGCTATGGTAACACCTTGAAGTTAGTCGAAGTTGGTCCCTTTGTTACCAACTTCATCGTGTCCCTTTCGGTGTGCGCGTATCGTAAGATTTTATTCTCGATTTTCTTTCCAAACGCGTTAAAAGAAGTATAATGTTTTCAAAAATATTCTGATATCTTTGTTTATTGTAATCTTATTAAAGTTTTAAGAAACAAAAATTATTACTTGTCTTGTAAGATGTACTTTATTGTCGTGGTTAAGTAGAGCAAGCGGTGTAGTTGCTAAAATTATAAACAACGAAAACGATGTCGCTAGTATCAGCTAGTATAAAATAAAACTAAGCTAAATAAACCTAAAATTATAATTTTGCTTATTCTTTAGATGGTAATCGACATACTTCGCAAAGCAATCTTATAAAAATTTGTCCTTATTAAAACATTGCTTGGATGTCGACTCTATATATAATAGTAAATCGATTAAATTAGAGGACGCTTGAATCAATTATAACGTATAAGGCGTCAAGTGCAGTAAATTAAGTTGCAAAATATTTACAAGAAATAACATGACATAAATTCATAGCATGGTAATGTTTTATACAGCTTAAGATATGCTGCAATTACTAATATACCTACTATCCGCGTCTTCTGGTTTCACGCCCGTTGCAGCGTTGAAAGTTTTTGTTCATTTATTTATCTACAAAATTTTACAATTTAAGTTTCATCTTGAGTGCGAAAATAAATTTTCAGTTTTACCTAGTAATTTGAAAATGAATTTAACAATTATATTCCTAACTTCCTTATTAATAGAAAAGTATTACGTAATCTAGTTGAGAGTTTTACAAATTAAATAAAGTAAAGTAATGTAACAGCCTATTCATGGGCCACTGCTGGCTATAGGCCTCCTCTGTACAGAGGGTATTAGGGCATAGTCTACAACGCGGCTAGGATATCTTCTATTTATTAAATATTTTAATATATTATTTATTTAATAATACTTAAATATTTTATTTTGTTATTAATTCGAAAATAGGCAGTTTTCCTCAAGATGTTTTCCTTTACCGCTGAGCACATGATAAGTCAGCAGTTAAAATTAACAATTTCATTGGTGCCGGAACCGGGGATCGGTTGCTCGAGTTTATTGAACTAAAGGCGAGCGCCCGGACACTGAAATATCACGGTTCTTCAAAAGATTAAAACTGTCATAAAACATCAATGTAACGTGTTACGGTATTTTGGAATTGAAAAATCGCAAAGTTTTCTATCGTATGTTAAAAAAGTAACGTAAAATAACAGCCTATACATGTCCCACAGTTGGACAAAAGTCCTCTGTATAGACTGTATTGGGGCATTGTCCACTACACGAGCATTAATGAATTAAAAACGAGCGCCCGAACTCTGAGCTACCACGGCTAGTCGTATGTTAAATATTCATTACTTCTAGTGATCGAGAATGTATCATTCCTTGCGACTCGTACCGGATGATAAAAACAGGAAATAAATACATTAATAAAAAAAAATATACATTAAATTCCGCCCGTAACAATTGCAACACATGAAAAGTTCTGAAAAGTCAATAATCTAACGGTCTTTCCGTGACCTGATGGTATCTCATAACGAAGTCTCTAAAGAGAGTTCAGCACGTAAGAAGACCTCACTTCCAGGATAGCTAATCCTAATTACAAGCGAAGACTATACTGAAACATTTTAGTTCAGTGCCAATTCATATTACCAGTCGATTTAACATTGGAGATTATTAGTAAATAATTACGTAAATACGTATTTTAAAATAAATGAAAATAATCCTCCTTAACAATTTCACATAATTATTTACTCAGCTTCTTAATATATGTCGCACTTATACAAACTAAAATGTTTCGAGAGTTGACAAAAAACGCCCGCGAAAGAAAGCCTTTACTTACTATTTTTTTTCATATTCTATCAAATTATTTATTTCATATTCTGTCAAAAAGTAACATTACATATATTCTTAAACATTAGCTCGAAAAACAGTATTCACTTGGGAACTCGGATAAAAAGAATACTAATTTTGATTTAATATACATTGAATTAATAACTTAGTACCTGGAGGTACTTTTTGGTAAATCATGTATTTTGGAAATAAAAAACAAAAAGAAAATGATCTGGTATATAAACGAAAGAAAAAAATAATAATTGTGTAAATGATCGTGATACGAACCGCGGCCGTCTGTTCTGGGGCCGCCCGATTACCGACCGAGCTATTATAACATTTTTTTTGCGGCGAAATTTACTGTCATATTCGAATGATATTTTCATTCCCTGAAGACAGGGATAAAAGGACATTTTCTAAAAATGAAACCTAGCTAGATCGATTTTTCGCCCCCGAATCAACTATGCCAGGATTTAATAGCAATAATGAATTTTGATATTGAACATCGTCTACCGTTGCTATCAAATTACAGGAACGAGGTCCGTTAATAAATTAAATAAAACCTCCTTACAATCCCATCAAGCTCATCCGCTGTTAACGAGGCGGTCGAAACGTTTTCAAAGACGGCGCTCAGCAGTTGAGTCTTGAATCTTTTAGTGCGTGCCGCTCGGCCGCTTATTAGGATTTCGACGGCGTTGGCGAGCACAGGAAACGTCCTTTAGTACACGACCACGCGCGTTAGTCACACGCGTGGGCCTGCTGCTGATAAAGCTTACGTGAGCGATTTATTTGATTCACTCCAATGTTTACCATAGCTATTGTCCTTATTTGACTCCGCGAAGCCGCTAGTGCGTTCACCTTGCTTTTATTACGGCGGATCGTACAATGTACAATATTTGCATCGCAGCTGATCTTTGGTCTCAGAAGTTTTGATTAATCTGAACTTTAGTTGCAGTCGTAAGCTCATCTCAACATCAGATCATCGAGTGCGATACGATCATATGAAACAAGGGAAATCCTGTCGGCATTTTTGCCGCTGCGGGATTCAAACCTGCGTCTTCTGGTATGTCTCTTCTGGGCGCGAAACCAGAAGACTAAGGTTCAGATCTTTTAATACGAAAAATTACAATTTCACGTAATTTTAAATAATGCAATATATAGGTACGCACTGTTATGTTTAAACGAACCAAACATTACATTTATTATACATGCATAATAGATAAGTTTTTACGTGGGAAGCCAAAATATGTTCTAGTTATTACGCTCAAAGACGTGTCTACAGTCTTATTTCCTTCCTTGAGTCATTCATAAAAAATGGTTAGATTTTATCTCATCAGTTATGATCTAAGTAAAGTGAATTATAAACTTTATTATTTGGTAAGTAGATCAAGAGCTGTGATAGCTCAGTGTCCGGGCGTTCGCCTTAAATTCAATATACTAGAGCAACCTGAGTCCGATCCTCGGTGCCGGCACTAATGAAATTGTTAATTTTAACTGCTGACTTATCACGTGCTCAGCGATGAAGGAAAACATCGTGAGGAAAACTGCATATTTTCAAAATAATAACAAAAAAAAATATTTCAAAGGTATATGTGAAGTCCACCAATCCGAAGTGTGACCGCGTCGTGAACTATGCCCCGACATCCTCTGTACAGAGGAGGGCTTCACCCAGCAGTGGTCCATGTACAGGCTGTTACTTTTAGTATATCTTTCACATAACTGCACCATTTCAAACATGATTCTTTTTTCTACGCGTAATTGTCCCATATTTTACGAAAAAAAAAAAACTTCACAACTTCCTCAAACAAATTTCCATACAAATGACGTTTTGCAAGAAGTAAAGTCGTAGTGAAGTGTACTAGTATAACAATGAAGAGTTTTTATTCCACTTTTAATTGCGGAGGCTAAAAATAAACGAACCTATTGATGAGTCACGTCAATAATGTCAAGTTTTAAGTACGTTTACGAGTATCAAATTGTCTCTTCCCTAAGTATTATTTCTGTGTACTCAAAACTACGGAGATTCACAAATTCGCGAGCTGCATTGTAAATAAGCAATTACCCCTTAAATTACATATTCAAACACGCGTCGACGTTGTGGCACAATAGATTTACTACAAGAGTTCTGGTATCATATGGTTCCACTTGGCCCTAGTGCCATTAGTTTTTAACACACAGTTTTAACACTTCGTGAAGTAAACGGAAACACGCCCTCGAAAAGCTTAGATTTTTTTTTATTATGTGAGAAGGAGGCAAACTAGCTGGCGGTTCACCTGATGTTAAGTGATAACCGCCGCCCATTGACATTTGCAACACTCGTAGGTTTACAGATGCGTTGCCACCATTTGATAAACTGGGCTCCGGCTACCTCACTCACCAGACGAAACGCAGAAGTATAAAACTTCCACTTAACGCCGGTCTTCTGTGAGGTCGTGGTACTTACCCGAACGGAAATGCCCGTTCGTGCAACAGCGTAGACTGTTGCGCGGCCTGCTACCGTAGCACCGTAGATGCGCCAATTTTAATAAAAGTAGAATATTTGCCGGTAGGTGCTCTTATTTTATCAAAAACACATACAAGCTCTATCAGATTAGAGAAATTTAAATATATGCATTATTCTTCAAAGATCTTCTCAACAAGATTGAGCGCCTATCCAACAACTGCGTCAGATACGTTTTTCGCCTTTGAAAATTTTGATCATGTCACTGCCTATAGCTCTCGATTTAAATGGGGGGTTACAGTTAAACAAAGGCGCAGCTCTAGAATTATGTTTGTGCTGTTTTAGATTTTAACCGATTCAGTTTCTCCGTCCTATCTTAAAGATAAATTAAAAAAACCTCTCTCTAAACAATGAAAGAGACCTCCGTTCCTCATCTAACCTTAAAATTTCTATTCCTCCACATAATACTAGTTTCTACGGTAACTCTTTCAACGATCAGGATGCACTACTTTGAAACTCCTTGCCTGAAGACATACATACGACATAACAAGGACATATTCAAAAGTATGGTCAGCAACCTGTACTTAACATCTGTATGTTAAATGTTATCGCTATTTATGGTTCTATATTTTTATATTATATTATATATGCATGTTAGTATTTATATTTATTTAAACGTTTGTATAAACCATGTACAATATATTATTCAAATAAATAATTGAACTTCATACCACTAGCACTGCACCTACCACAGATTATTTAGCCATGTATTGACTGGGAGAGAATGCTAAAAGGTAATAAGTTCGGCCTTTGTAATCCTTGTTTAAGGTAATTTCAATAAAGTATAAATAAATATATTCTCAAATTCAAGTTAAAATTTTCTGTACAAAATACTTTGAAATTTGTTATTCATACTACTTACGTGTAAAACATTCAATGATTCTAATATAATTTTATAGATAGTTTAAACTAGGAGGAAATTCTTGTACAGACAATACAATATTCAATCGTAAAGCAGGTAGAGGATTATTAGCATACAAACAGCGCAATAGAATTTATATAGCGGCTATTTTGGCGGTATTTTAGGCGCCATGTATTAATACCAAAGCATAATCATTACGTATGGTCAACGACCTTGCGCACGCAAATTTACACGAAAGACTATATATATTAACTATATATACTATTTATGTAATATAAAGACTTTATGTACTATATATATATATTGACCATAAGAATACATAGGGACTAATAAAAATACATTGAAATGGTTAGCAAAACATTTCCAATAATTTATACAATAACAAATACTCGGGCAAAGTCAACGTACCAGCCATTGAATACGCATATAACACGCATATAGAAAAATATGCTAAAAGGGAAACTAGACAATGGGAAGACGTTGTACATTAAATTTTTCGTTTGAGGAAACCCAACCGCTCATTGAACTTTACTGTGGACTAGTTTAATTAAACATACTTTATTTATTACACTGAATTTAATCATGCTCTAAACTGTATTACGAAAATCAAAGATCTTAATGCCATTGTGATATCAGACTGCTAAGTTTCCCCTTGACTTTTTTCTTTTTTTTGTGACTTTTTCAATGAAAACTTTTGCAACTTATCAATGTAAGGAATTTTTTCCCCACAAAAGACCTTATCTACATGTAAACCCAATAAAATAAGTCAAACTGATAGTCAATAAATAAGCAATCTAGATCATCTAAAGATCAAACACTACACCCACGTAATCAGATAGTCTGCTGTACCAAATATAATATGTTAATTTTAACATGCTATGCAAAGTTATTGACATAGATGCATTTCAAATATACACAATTAATTTTGTGTTGCTAAATAAAGAGCTCTTGCTTCATTTTAGTAGCGATCTAGATTTGTTTAAATATGGTCAAATTGCAAATCCATAAATCAATTAGCATCGCTTGAACGAGATAGTCGATTATGTATACGGAAAAATAAAAATATGTATTCCGATCAAGTATGCATTGTGGCGGTAGCTCGTTTGAATTTAAATTAACATTTTATGGTTGTCATTTGTTCACGACGATGTTCTGCGTAAAGTATCGCTTACGTATTTGGCGAATACATTTTTTCAACCAAGGTATTAGCTGTTAAATCGCAGTTGAATCGCTGGACGAATCTCGCGATATTAGTCACTGTGCAGTGTGGCGTGTCGTGAATAACGCCTTTTTTTCGGTAGCCGCTTACTGCTGACTTGTTTTGAATTAATTTAGACAATTAACGCACTCTACGGCGGTAGGTTGTGTTAATTAAAATCCGGTTGCAAATATGGATTTACTACGTTGTGATCTTTGTACCGTAAGTCTCCCTGTTGTACCTAATTGTTCAAATTCAAACACCCAAAAAGTTTAAGTCCTATTGTTTTGACTTTTTTTCGTAAACTTACGTTACATATGTAAGTTTTCGAACTTACCTAGCCTATGAATTGTGCTGTGATTAGAATTGTAGAATGCAAATATTGTATTTGCATATTGAATTAGAATTATTTCTTAAATAGACGCCTTCTGTTGTTTTACTTTGTTTTAGCGTTTAATTCTAGTCACAGATTACTCTTTGAATGGTGGCTCCGTATGCATAAATAATTGACATGTGTTAAACAATTTACGAATTTCTAATGAATTGTTCATATTTTATTTAATTTTTTAGCGTAGTAGTCACAAAGTTTATAGAAAACATTTTGCGAATGTCAATAATTTTATATTCCTTACAGCTTGTGAAGAGACAATATTTTCTTTGCTAAATGACCAATAAATCTACAATCAACAAGTTCTAAAAAATCAAATATAACTGCATTTTTTTCGCTTGCACAATGTATTAGTAAATTCGATTTTTTTTTTCAGATTCTTTGGACGGCGTTGTCTCTCGCACTGGGCTATGAACTTCAAGGTCAAATTATTAGAGGCGTGCCATGTGTCAAACGAAACTTTCAACTTTACTGTCCCACCGCTGGCAATACTTATCCTATGTAAGTTTTACAATTCACTTTTCTTATACCACATAATATTATGTATAGACACGGTTCCGTCTTATTATTAAGAATAAATTTTAAGAACTATGCCGTTTCATTACACGTAAAATTCTACACTATATAAGATGTAGACATCTTTCTTCCTTTATGTTTTCCTGACAGCCGCAGGATGTTGGTATGATGATGTTTATCTAGTTTATCTATTTATGTAGTTATATATGAACGTATGAATATATTTATGCACATTTGTACATATGTATGCATGGCCAATATTTTGGTATACTCTACAGCCTCAATATTTTAACCGATTTCAACATATGAGATGTTATTAGGTTTCCATGGTGCGGGTGATATATGGTATATTAAAATATGGTGTCTGCGATTAAAATAATCATAATAGTTGGAATAATTGGAATAATAGTTATTATTTTATCGCAGTCTAGTTTGTTCAGGTTTGTTCAGGTTTGTTTTCTTTAATAATATACGCTTATTGAAAAGGAGGCACACCATCGTAACATCAAATGAAGTATAGTGGCTCTGTTTTATACGAGTATTCTCATATAAAAAGATCAACTACTTATACGCTTTCAAAAGTAACAAATTTTCAGTGCTTACGTTTATATAATGCAGTATATAATGCAGGGGCATTATATAATAGCGGACCGGACAGACGTTATCCTGTAAACACGTCTTAAATTCGAAAATTTGTGGATCTAAACCATTCTCGAATCCACCTGAACACACACAAAAAAATTCATTAAAATCTGTCCAACCGTTTAGGAGTTCAGTGACATACACACGTACAGAAGAATTGTATATATAATGATATGACTATTATATTTCACATTTTTCTTCTCATTTCAGAGACAAGATAGAAATGTTCATAGACGAGAACAAAGCGTTGATAAAACGCATGTACGGTTCCTTTTCCATACCAGGAGGCGGCAGAGTTCGGAGGGCGCCAGGGGTGCCGGACATGCACTCCGGAGATTCCTACTTCCGCCACGTGAGGCAGGCCTCGAAATCCGCGCTACCCGATCCCCAGGTCAATAGCACAGGCAGGTAAGTTGGAAGTGTCAGCAAATTCCACCTTCAAATGTTAAACAATTTGTCGATTAGTACCGATTTTTATATTTCCCCAAAACAACTGTTCACGGTTAAATAAAAAAAATTACTGCGTTCATCGCTACGGTTCAGTCGCGGTATAACTTATACAGCCGGTCTTTACCATCGCGACAATAAATGAACACACATATAGAGGATAACTTTTTAAAATTGTATTAAACATTTACATTCTTTAAACATCAATATCTACCGAGTTATTAAATTTTCCAAAACAAAGAATTTTAGAACACCCTTACGTATAAAACTGTAACGTAAAGTTCATTTGTAAAGGTCACAAAGCATATGAATGGGTTGAATGTATTTAAAAGAGACAAAACATACTGTTAGAAGGAGAGGCTTGTATTGCGACGCTGTGGCGCGAGTTGTATAGGATATTACAAATTTTGTTTCTTTTTTACTTAATTAGTTTGTTTGAAAAATATTTTTTTTAATTATGGATTTTTTTACCGATAATTTTTTGATATGATTATTGGCAAGTAGCGTTAGACTTGTGTTCATTTATTGTCGCGGTGGTAAAGACAGGATGTATATCGGTTTTATTTAAGCGTGTGTAGTATTCGCGCACTTTTTCATTTAACATTGGATATCCAAAAGAATGAATTAATTAAGTACTAGAAATAAACCCATTAATTTTGATCTTTTGGCTGTAGCACTTACAAGGGGGCCTATGAGTTACAGAGTAGTAAGCCATCTTTTAAAATGCTTAAGTTCCCTTCCTTTTGTCCAAGTTAATAGATATAGATCCTCAAATCATATTCGACAAGAACTACAGTTTCAATATTATTTATTTCAGGGTAGACGCGTGTCAGAGCAAGACGGAAATAATAACTCCATATTGGGCTCTCAATTCAGCGAAGAAAGTCAGAGCTATTGTGAATACTATGCACTTTGAACAGGCTATTCATCAAGAAGTGTGCAGGTAATTATTAGCATTGTACTATTCTAGTTTTAATATGCAGAACAGCTACTGCACAGCAGAAGACAGGCGTAAAATAAGAGTATAATATGTAATTATTCATTTCTTCCGGCAAGTGAGGTTAGAATACAATACAAGTCTCTCAGTGGTTGACAGCACTGCTGTAACTTCCCTGGTGTTGAAAGGTCCTCACCTACCGTTATTTAAAATAATAGGATAAGATCAGCCCTCTTGAATTAATAAATAAGGAAAAGCTTCTAATATTTTACAGGAATAAATTTAAAGTATTTTAAAGTTTTTTTTTGTTTTAAGTGGGAACTATTAAAATTCTAATCTAAACATCTATACAGATAAATAAAGTTGGGCTGTCTGCTTATAATATTAAAATAACCGCTTTTTTTTTATTATTACCAAAATAACATTTTTTATAATTTTTATCTGTCTGTCTGTCTGTCTGTTTGTTCCGGCTAATCTCTAAAACGGCTGGACCGATTTTGATGGAACTTTCACTGGCAGATAGCTGATGTAATAAGGAGTAACTTAGGCTACTTTTTATTATAGAAATTTTAGTTATTTTCAATTCCACCAGATGAAGTCCCGGGTACAGCTAGTGATCATTTAAATTCGACGACATTATTGGTTAACCGATTAATCCCATTTTAAGTTATCCGGATTACACGTAACATTAAACATTAATGTAGCGATTACCATGCCACAGCACGATAATAAATATCTAGCAGTTGAAGTAATGCTTTTAAGCTAGCTAAAAGTAATACATTCATATTGTGTCATCTAAATTGTGAAGCAATTAAAATTATTCTCTAGTAAGTCGGAGTGGCTACTTGGAATGCATAAGTTTTGGTCACCAGTATCAGACGGGGCGTGGTGAAGGAGGCGAAACTAGTTTTTGGTCCTATTTCATGGCGTGGGCGAGAGGATCCAGACTGACCAGTTGTGTAGATAAATATGGTCCACTAAGAAACTGACAATCCACTTATCTGAAACTCTGCTACGAAATTCGTTAGATACGAGTAGATTCTTGTCTCTTTATCAATAATGAAGTGTACGTATATTGAATATAAAAAAATAAGAATTAGGATTTAATTAGAAGAGGTGGTAATATTGATTTAATATTATGATATAAATACGAAAGTATATTTAAGTGATGATACATAGTTTGTGGTACTATTAATAACTATGTACAGAGGAGGTCTCCACCACGCAATTGTTTGTTACTACTAATTACAAAAAAAGATATATTATCTGTATATCGTTGGCATTACCCCACAATTATTCTCACTATAATGTTACAAAACAAAGACAATAAAGTGTATTCTTATTTTTCAGTAAAAAGTCAACATCGCGGTGCTCTGGTGATTGCAGTTGCGAGCAGAAATACAAATGGCATAGATTACTTGCGTACGACCCCAGCAATGATTGCGCGGGAATATTCATGGATTGGTTTTTATTTCCATCGTGTTGCGTGTGCCAATGCGATCCCTAAATGATTATAATGAATAGATAATGTAACTTAATTGCGCTGTTTCAAGTTTAAAGTCAATTGTGTTTTAAATAAATTGATGCTGTTTATTAAACGATCTGTAATAAAAATATTATGAAATTACATGATACAAGACCTGAGAGAATGGATAAGTATCAGCAAAAATAAAAAAAGTAATATTGTGTGCGTAATCTTATAATTTGGATAAGTATATATAATATAAATTAATTTGTTGTATATTTAATAATTGACTTATGTGATATTTACTTATGGTATAAACGTATGGTATTTCCTATGAACCTTTACGTAATTACTTCCTCATATATTTAGAGTCTGTTACCTATAAATGACTACTAATACCGGCTTTAAACAATAGAAAATTTACTTCTTATTAAATCAAATAGGTACTGCCATTTTAAATACACTATGAATAAATTAGGCTATAATTAAAATGTACTTTATTAGGAATATCTGTTCTAAAAAGATGTTTAGGAAAGCCATACAGGTAACCTATGTCAGAAATTAACGACCTCTATTTACATATCTGATCATATCATAAAATCTGTTATTTGAATACTCGCGCAAAAGAAAAAAGACGACAGATTTATAAATAGGTACTGGTGAAATTTAATTTCTAGGTAAAGTAAAACACTAGTTTAATATAGCCATGAAGTCTATTTTGACGCACGTAATAAATAATAAGTACATTTTTGAGCTGAATTGTGTATTTTCTTAAAAATAAAATATACCCAAGTTTTATTTTTAGGAAAGTAAATATTGTAATATCTCGTTTGTATTGATTGATGCTTGATGATGGAAACATTCTAGTTACTTTTATATTTTTTCCTATATGAAACTAATTTAAGAACATTATATGAATTTGATATACCTACCTACTCTTGTTTTTATTTATGTAGTTTAATGAAACTTATTTATGAAAAAAAAACTTATTAATGAATAACAATATAGAGAATAAATATTATTCTATACAGTGAAGATTGCACATGTGATAAACAAAATAATATTAAAAAAAAACTTTTTTAAACACGCTTTTATTGTGTTCTTCTTAAAAAAAAATTAAAAATAACAATTTAAAACTACTTGATAAGAAAAATATCATGATATAGGTACCTACGTTGCAACTTTTAACGATAATTAAACATATTCGTCTATGTCACAATAATCCCATATCGTAAGTAGGTACATACCCTATTAGACATTTTTATTACACCCCAAAAACTTTACACCTTGTATGAAATCTTTGCGTTCTTGCCTCATACCCAAATAAAAAAATCATGAAGGTGTAATTATGATAAATGTTCTTTAATGTTCCATCAGGGTTGCGTCGTATCTTTACTGAGTTCCTATGACAACTTTCCAGCTCCATCATCAGATAAGCACTGTGTCATCATAATATTGCATAGTTCCGCGATTTACACATGTATGTAAAATTTCAGCAGGCAACTGGGAAGTGGATCAAATTTAATTTGCAAGATTTGATGACAAACATCGGGACAGGTGAAACTAAATAAAAGCTTGTAAAAATGAAAACTAGACATTATGAACGACATAAAATTGCAAACAACCTACCTGCATCCTTACTACCACATGATACTCATTACACCATTCACGGCTGTGAATGTATAAGCACTTAAAATAACAATTTGATTGAGGTTCCGGCACCGGGTATCGATTTCTGGTTGCTCGAGAATATGGAATAAAAAGCGAGTGCCCAGACATTGAGCTACCACGGCTCAAAATGGACTCTATGAATTTTTATTACTATCGCTATCCTAATATTACTGTCGTTGATCGATTTTCTAAACTACCTTGACGTCAGATGACAACATCTGCCACGGTTCCTGTTCAAAGTGTAATTCATAAAATATAACTAAAATAATTCCAAGGGAGCGGGACAACATAGAATTACCATAAACAACCACCGAAACTTTAAAAACCGATAATACTTTATTTTGCCGCGGAACTAAAGTTGAGTGCACAAATTTTTAATTTCATGGGAAATGGAAAAAGTTTCTTGGATCTAACAATAACACAGATTGTTTTTTTTTGTGTAAATGTTGCTTGCTAATTTTTGTTCTCCGATCGGATACGAAAGATTCATAAATAGTTTAATACTAGGAAACTTGCGAAATCTTTATCGTCTGAAGAATTTTCTCCCTTTTAAGACTTAATTCGTAGTCATCATCATATGTAGATGCTTGTTACCCTAACTTGAACAAAGACTTTCTTAACAGGCTAGAGTACATAATCAATAACTGTATTACATACATTTTCGGCCTTCGTAAGTATTATCATGTACCCTATTGTTCTCGTCCTAAATGGCTTACACTTAAACAAAGGCAGAAACCTGCTTGTGCTTTTCTCGATTTTAAACGATCCAGCATCTCTGTCTTATCGGAAAGACAAATTAAAATATCTCGTACTATTTTATTAAGGCAGTGTATGCAGTATAACAGGTTTTTCAGATGTCTTTTAATTTACATACATTTTAAAGCAGCAAAAAAAATATATGTTAATCTTAATCGTACATCCTAATGGGTCATTGTATTAAAAACATGTTCTCTATAAATTTTCTCCATAGAAAAATCATGAAATAACCTTTAGAAGTGAAATAGAGAGAGGGTAGCTCGGTCGGCTGTCGAGTACATGTGTCTCGAATTTAAAAATTGTTTTAAAATATTAAACAGTGCTTTTTAATAAGTGAACACGTATTTTGGACGATAATTTTAGTAGTGTTATTGGACACATTAGTGCATTAAAAGTGAAATAGTTTTAAAGTGCAAAATAGAAATTACACATAGCAAACAGCTGATCATAACAACACAATCAGCTGTTTGATATTGCATCGCTGCAAAACAACAGCAGTGAACAGGGCCTAAATAAACTTATTATTTAAATGTAAGCAAGTTTAACAGTGTAAATAATATACTTGTTTGTAAACATCATTTTAATTATATTTAACAAAAGTACATACAAAACTAAAACACTCCGTGCAGTGACATCTTTTGGACTTGCTATAAACTACAGCTACTTTCCGATAAAATGGCAAATAAGTGTGGCGCCTGCGGAAGATTTGCTTCTACAATGGACTCAGTAAAATGTCTGAGTTGCATGCATTTATTTCATCGCAAATGTGCTGGTATTCCTATTGACGGCCGTGTATCAGGTAAATGGCAATGTAGCGGTTGTAAAACAAAACATGTATCTGTTACGCCTAGTTCGTGTAGCTCCGGTGGCACGGATACTGAGTTCGGCGACGCACAGCCCGGACCCAACGAGAGAGGGCACTGTGTAGACAAGGTTGACTTAGCAAACGAGTTAAAATTAATACGCGAGCAGTTAACTACTATTGCTCGTGAAATGGTATCTTTTCGCCAAGAAATTGCTAACATTAACTCCAATGTTAGTGAACTAAGCAACAAGGTCATCGACGTCGAGAAAAGGGTCACATATCTCGAGCAGCAGGCGATGGATATACCGAGCCAACCCGGAGGATCCAAAGTCGAAGAAAGCATAACAGAGTTAAAGTATCGACTTAATGAGCGGGATCAGGAATTGCTTTTAAACGACGTCGAGATATCTGGTGTAACAGAGCTTAAGGGTGAAAACCCCTTGCACCTCGTCACTTTGCTTGCCGCCAAAATAGGCGCTGAATTGGATGAGCGCGATGTAGTAAGCGCGAGACGTATAGGCATACGCCGCGAACAAATACCAGGCAGCACCGATAAGCCGAGGCCGCGTCCGTTGGTTGTCCGTCTCGCTCGTAGAGTGATACGCGACAAACTAATTCATGAAGCGCGTGTTCGGCGAGGTGCGGATACTGCTGGTTTGAACTTAAGTGCCGAGCCGCGCCGATTTTATGTTAATGAGCGGCTTACCTCAATTAACAGGCAACTGTTTTATAAGGCACGGGAAGAAGGACGGCGCAAAGGATGGAAATATGTTTGGACGCGAGACGGATGTATTTTTGCGCGTCGTGATTCTGGCTCACCGCGTCATAGAATTCGCACAGAAATGGACATAAATAATTTTTTTGCGGAATGAATAGTTTAGAGCGAGTCCTGATCTTCTTTTTGTTTTTATTTCTTGCAAGATGTTTGTTTGGGTGCAGTTCAGATTTCCATCACATACATCTCTTTGTTGTAATTTTTCGTACGCATCTATATTATAGCTATTACAAGAACATTTTATTTTTGTTTAGAGTACATTTTGCTTCCACTTTATTATTAAGCTACATAGAATTTTTATTAAGCTGTTGGGCTGCAAAGATTAGCGAAATATGGAGTAATTTTTTTCAATGTTATTTTGTAGTTAAACTTTTCGGGTTATTGCATTTATGTTTTGTTTTAGATCATAGTGAATATGATGACAGATTTTATATTTATACTTTAATGTGTAGCAGCATAAAGGGAATTTACGGACACGTATTGGGGCGTAAAATTTTCAGTAGTCAAATAAAATGTAAAGTTGTGTGTTTGTCAATATACATTGAGATATATTTAACCGTATATAAGCAGTGGTGTCAAAGTCTAATTTATCATGTTTACCTTTGGATTATTATTAATTTATATTGTTCACGTTTTATTTATATGAAAATGATTAAGTCGAATAAGTTAAAAATTGGCTTCTTAAACCCTGGCTCTCTCGGTACTGGACACGACGAGTTCATAGCTGCTATGGCATATCACTCGGTAGACATTATGGCCATCAACGAAACATGGCTTCGGGCAGGGGAGGAGGGGCGAGCGCCTTGCGTGGGTGGGGTATCGACTGCGACACGTTCCCCGGCCTCCCGAGGTTCGTGCGCGCGGGTGGGGGTGTGGGTTTTTATCTGATTATCATCACGAAATATTCAGCATCCGAGTTGTCCCACGGTGGAGCAAATGTGGTTAAATATTAAAATTAACGGTAAGTCCCTTATTTTCGGTACTGCTTATCGCCCCCCCTGGTTAAGCGTGTCATTGTTCCTGGACGCGCTGAGCGAATCCTTAGGTTCTTTTGTAGGCTACGATCAAACAGTACTGCTCGGAGATTTTAACATCGACATTTTAAATAAAAATTGTGTCAGTACCAAAATGCTGTCAGACTTCCTAATGTGTCATAACCTAGTGCAATATGTTGAGGAACCTACACATTTTACAGAACACAGCGAGACACTCTTAGACATTGTTTGTACAGATGCATCAGTGTCATACAATAAAAGTAGATTATATTAATGACCTCAGTAGTCATGCTTTTATGTATGTGAGCTTAATATTTCTAAGCCTAAGTTTCAGCCTAAGTGCATCACATATAGACCTTTGAGGGAAATGGACATAAATAATTTTTTTGCGGAATGAATAGTTTAGAGCGAGTCCTGATCTTCTTTTTGTTTTTATTTCTTGCAAGATGTTTGTTTGGGTGCAGTTCAGATTTCCATCACATACATCTCTTTGTTGTAATTTTTCGTACGCATCTATATTATAGCTATTACAAGAACATTTTATTTTTGTTTAGAGTACATTTTGCTTCCACTTTATTATTAAGCTACATAGAATTTTTATTAAGCTGTTGGGCTGCAAAGATTAGCGAAATATGGAGTAATTTTTTTCAATGTTATTTTGTAGTTAAACTTTTCGGGTTATTGCATTTATGTTTTGTTTTAGATCATAGTGAATATGATGACAGATTTTATATTTATACTTTAATGTGTAGCAGCATAAAGGGAATTTACGGACACGTATTGGGGCGTAAAATTTTCAGTAGTCAAATAAAATGTAAAGTTGTGTGTTTGTCAATATACATTGAGATATATTTAACCGTATATAAGCAGTGGTGTCAAAGTCTAATTTATCATGTTTACCTTTGGATTATTATTAATTTTATATTGTTCACGTTTTATTTATATGAAAATGATTAAGTCGAATAAGTTAAAAATTGGCTTCTTAAACCCTGGCTCTCTCGGTACTGGACACGACGAGTTCATAGCTGCTATGGCATATCACTCGGTAGACATTATGGCCATCAACGAAACATGGCTTCGGGCAGGGGAGGAGGGGCGAGCGCCTTGCGTGCCGGGGTATCGACTGCGACACGTTCCCCGGCCTCCCGAGGTTCGTGCGCGCGGTGGGGGTGTGGGTTTTTATCTGAGACAGGGCTTATCATCACGAATTATTCAGCATCCGAGTTGTCCCACGGTGGAGCAAATGTGGTTAAATATTAAAATTAACGGTAAGTCCCTTATTTTCGGTACTGCTTATCGCCCCCCCCCTGGTTAAGCGTGTCATTGTTCCTGGACGCGCTGAGCGAATCCTTAGGTTCTTTTGTAGGCTACGATCAAACAGTACTGCTCGGAGATTTTAACATCGACATTTTAAATAAAAATTGTGTCAGTACCAAAATGCTGTCAGACTTCCTAATGTGTCATAACCTAGTGCAATATGTTGAGGAACCTACACATTTTACAGAACACAGCGAGACACTCTTAGACATTGTTTGTACAGATGCATCAGTGTCATACATAAAAGTAGATTATATTAATGACCTCAGTAGTCATGCTTTTATTGTATGTGAGCTTAATATTTCTAAGCCTAAGTTTCAGCCTAAGTGCATCACATATAGACCTTTGAGGGAAATGGACATAAATATCTTTAAACAATGTTTAATACATATCAACTGGCACTGTGCATCGTCTAATAATATAAACGATATGATTTACTCTTTCAATAACACTGTATTAGACATATTCAATGCTCACGCACCTTCTAAAACTGTTTATATAAAAAAAAAAAATATTATCCCTGGATAACGTATAACATAAGATGTATGATGAGGACGCGTAACGAAGCACAAGCCAGAGCTCGCAAAACTAAACTTACTCCACATAAGGATTATTATAGGGAACTAAAATCAATAGTAAGTAAAGCGATATTTTCAGAAAAGACTGCCTATTTCAAATTTTATGTTAACTCCAAACTAAAGCAACCAAAAATAATGTGGAAACATATTAAAGAACACGTACAAATAAAAAGTAAGGATTCCTCACTACCATCTCATTTTAGTGACCCTAATGCCTTAAACGATCATTTTTTGAATATTCCTGGAAATAATGATGTTTCATTATCCCTTCTCACTTTCTTTGAATTTAATGGCTCTAATGATAGCTCTTTTCATTTCAAAGAAGTCTCAGAAGATCAGGTTGTTAAAGTTGTAAACTCTCTGCGGTCTAATGCAGTGGGATGCGATGGCATTTCACTTGATATGTTAAAGTTATTACCTAAAGATGCTATTACAGAAATAACACGTATAATTAATACATCGTTTGCGACACATACCTACCCGGATCTCTGGAAAAAAGCAATCGTGAAACCTATACCTAAAACTAGTAACCCTGTTTATATGTCGGATCTTAGGCCTATTAGCATCCTACCGTGCCTTTCTAAAGTTATTGAAACGCTTGCATGTAATCAACTAACAGAGTACCTAGAATCAAATAATATCCTTCCTAAGTTGCAGTCTGGATTCCGAAAAAAGCACAGCACTACCACTGCGCTTATAGCGGTCGTAGATGATATATTGACCGCACAGGCGAGTGGGGAAGGTACAATTTTAACGCTTCTTGATTTCTCACGCGCGTTTGAAACCCTAAATATTCCATTACTTCTGTCCAAATTATATTTTTATGGAATTAGTAGAAGCGCAACTCATTGGTTTGCCAGTTACTTTGAAAATAGGTCGCAACGGGTTGAAATGCACTCAAATGGAAGGGACAAAAGTATCTCTGGAGAGCGACTTGTAGACCGAGGTGTACCACAGGGATCCATCTTAGGTCCATTACTTTTTATAATATATAGTGCAGATCTTATTAAAAATATTGAGTTTTGTAAGTATCACATGTACGCTGACGATTTACAGATATATATTTCATTTAAGCCTCGTGATGTTCACTCAGCTGTAGCAAAGTTAAATTTGGACTTAAGTCGGATATCTTTGTGGTCAGAGCGTAATGCACTAGTTCTCAATCCGAAGAAATCTCAGTATATGATTCTAGGATCGCCAAATCAAATAAAGAAGATCATACTAAGTCACCCTGCCATTACCGTAAACAACGAATCCATTGTAAGAGTGGCGGAAGTCAGAAATTTGGGGGTAATAATGGACGACAAGCTGCGTTTTGAGAAGCATATTATGGGTATTGCACGTAACTGCTTTTACAGGTTGAAAGTACTCTATCGTATTCGTGATTACCTAAGTGTTTTCTTACGTATCAATCTATGCGAATCTCTCGTTCTCTCAAAATTCAATTACGCGGATTCCCTCTTAGGCCCACGTCTGTTATCACGAACAAGGCAAATAATACAAAGGGTACAGAACGCCTGTGCACGTTTCTGTTTTAATATACCTCCACGTGCACATGTAACGCCTTTTATCAATAACGCAAATATCCTAAAGATGGACCTCCGCAGACGACTACACTTCGCCTCACTTTTATTTGGAACTATTAGAAACAAAGAGCCGTTATATCTTTACAATAAGTTGATTTGGGCTAAAGATCAAAATGAGATGTATAATACGAGATCATCTAATTATAAATTAGTTTATCCCTTCTACCGTTCGGCCGCTTTTAGAGGCAGTTTCAAATACAATGCCACTAAGTGCTGGAACAACCTCCCGCCTCCCTTGCGCGACCTGAAAACAATAACTGGTTTTAAAAACAAGTACAAATTGTATCTACTTCTAGAACAAAAAAATGCTGCCGTTTAATTCTAATTCTTATCAGCTTAATTATACGCTAAAATATAATATAATAAAATACAATGTAATATGATTTGATACAATATAATTTAATATAATATATATACATTATATTTTTTTTATAAACATATATCATAATTTATATACTTATAAGACACTCATTTTCTTACCTTTATCATGTGGCCAACGCGCAACGAGGTCTGTCTCGCGTTTTACGTTTCAAATTAAGTCACGTGTCCACTGCTCGATCGGTAAATGTCACAGTGCTACAGAGTAGGGATAAATATTGGTAACCTAAAACCAAAATGGAAATAAAGCAGCTGACACCAATATCAAATAAGATAACATTAGTTCTAATTTTTTACTTACCTCTTCAGACAAATGATATCCACTGTCTATATAATTGAAAGGTTCAAACAAAAATAATTTAATTATCGCTATACTGCGTTGTAGGTATGTATTACGAGCGCACTGACGCAGCCGTCCGAGTTGTCTCGAAGTGCGGGCGGACTGAAAACCGGCGTCGGGATCAGAACGAATCTTAGTTACTGTATCTCGACTTTAACCGAGTCCCGTCCGTTTCACGGTCTTATGCTGCTACACAGACCTTCACTTATTATTATTATTATTTTTAGTTTTTTTGTTATGTTTACATTTATTTTAAGTTATTCTAATATTATTTTATATAATGTGTAGTTACATTATTATTTTTAAGTGCTCTATGTATCTATTTGTGCTTAGACCGTGAATAAACGTTTCTTCTTCTTCTTCTTCTTCTTCTAAAATACAAATACAAAAATATGTATTATAAATGAACTTTGACATGGTAGGACCACGCAACAGTATTCACTGTTGCACGAATGGGCAGGTCCGTCTGTGTAATTCCCACGACCTCAAAGACGACCGGCGTAAAGTAGAAATGTTACACTTCTACGTTTCGTCTGGTGTGTGAGGTAGCCGGGGCTCACTTTATCAAAAGGTGGCAACACATCTGAAACCCTACGAGTGTTACAACTGTTTATGGGCGGCGGTTATCACTTAACATCAGGTGAACCGCCGGCTTGTTTACCACTTTCTCACATTAAATAAAATTAATAGAAGTGATGTAAAATATTGATTTAATCGGGGCTCGTGTTTTCATTTGTTGATTAAAGTAAGATGTTTGTAACTATTAATTTAATTTATTAAAATTATCTAGAACACTACACCCTAAACATAGACACCGCCAAAGACTACTGTTGTATACTGCAAATGTAGTGGATATTTATTTTTCAAGTCAAAATTTTCAGAAACGGAATCAAACAAACCAATAACGGTTTGTAAAGTTCTCTCCGTAAATGTAGTTTATGTCAAGTGCCGCTTGTGCCACATTGGTGCCACAACGGAACTCATATTCCGCTATTAAACACTCCATAATCCATTATGACGAAAAATGTTCAAATGTAATAAAAATACAAAACTAATCAAACAAAAGACTGATTTTGTTTTGAATTTCATATTTAAAAAAAATTATATTTGAATTTGGAGAATTTTTTAAAGACCTGACTAACCTGACTAAACGGTTCTTCGATAGAGCCGAACATCATCCCAACCCTCTGGTGATAAGCGCAGCAAATTACCAACCCGACACAAACACGATCGTCAACAAGCGTCGCCCGCGAAACGGCCTCATCGGTCGAGGAAGGAGACTTAGATACGTCGGGCCCACCGTCGGTGGCCCCGCCGGATAACACTACACCCACAGCTAGTGTAACAACAAACACAATAGTTCGCCCTCGCCTCCGAGCACGGCGAGACCAACACAACGCGTACACAAGGTACACCCGCGTTCCAGAGCGGTTCTTACCGCCCCCTGCCACCATTTAGCTAAAAACACAGTCGACGGCCATCGGGGTCTTGGTCCGCACCGCAACCTCGATGGCCCTTAGATGGCATGCCGTAGTTAAACGCACGCATGAGCATATGCGCGGCCCACAGCGGAGGGCCCAAACCCGTGGCTTCTGGCTAGCCTACCGGTTCTGCGTCAGATGAAGCTTTAATAGTCTCGGGACTGAAAGCACAAACATCAGTTAATACAAGATACAACTACTGAAGAACGGCAATTTTATAGGTAACACCAGTTATATTAATGAGCTGGGCCGTTGTATAAGAAAGTCTAAAAGATCAACGTCAAGCCTCGGTCAAATTTCGGGAAACCTTGCCCTCCAAATTTTATACGTCGAGCTACCAAAATACGTCTAGTACATTCTTCAGTATTTTTCATTTTTCTCTACATCTGCCACGAGGACAAACGAATCAATTTTACATAAGAAATTATCTAAAAGCCGAAAAGGTCAACTAACTTTCTTCAACAAAAGTTTCGTCAACTTCTGTGGACATAAATAATTCGCTCACATATGAGGAGAATTAGTTGAGCAGATGCTGGGGAAGAGCTCAAGGGGCCAAATTCCAACACGATAACGTAAAGGTATTGTATTGTATTGTAGCGTAATGTCATAACAGTTGATAGTTCACATTGCAACTCTTGTGAATTCACGATGCAATTAATGCAAGTAATGCATGATGCAAAATAATTGAATGTACTTATTGAATTTATAACAATTTATCCCGGGTTGACAGGGAAATTACGAAGAGCGATGATCGCCCTTGGCAATCATTGTTTAAGGTAATCACAATAAGATAGAAATAGATAAAAAAAATTCACAGGTTGTCACTCCATCTAGTGGGGGAGGGGGGATTGTCTCACACAATCTGTGGATGGTGGACTCAAACAGGCTGAAGTGATGATGATAAAAAATTGGAAAAGAGGGTGATACTGTCAGCCATCAACTGTGCAATTACTAACTTAACTTACTAAACTTTATGTGAAAGTTGACAAGCGAACAGGCGGTTCACCTGATGTTAAGTGAATACCGCCACCCATGGACATCTGCTACACCCAAAGGGTTACAGAAGCGTTGGCAACCCTTTGGAAATTGGGCTCCGGCTACATCACTCACCAGACGAAACGCAAAAATATTTGTCGTACTTCCACTTTACGCCGGTCCCATATGAGGTCGTGGTACCGGGTACTTACCCGGATGAGCCTGCCCATTCGTGCAACAACCGAGGCTCCTGCGTGGTAATTTATATGTGTAAACTGTATTAATAAATGTATTTACTGTTTATAATAAGTGTCTAAAAAAGTTTAAATACTTGTTAAATTCATTATTCGAGTTAAATACACCACAGTAAACTATATAAATGGTCGACTATTTACAATGAATTGATTTTTCCCCAAGTCGTTAGCTTTGCTTATAACTGGCCTATAACTTTTGCGGCTGTTCCCTCATATATATTTGTCCTCCTTAATTCTACATTCCTTCGGCTAGCAGTAAGTGCAAATTGTAGACAGATTTTTTGTAAAAAGTAATTTCTGTAATTGAAAATAATAATTTTAGAACCTTACTTATGTTAAGCAACACAATTAAATACATTAATGTTTGCTTCAGCAGGAATTAAAGACGCTCTCATGACATTTACAATAAAAATAGGAATATTGTATTTTCTTGATGTTTTATTAATTAATTTGTTGTCTTGTCATTATGTTGCAGTTCTCATTGTCATTGCCACTGTGATTTGACGTTGATGTCAAATTGTCAACTTTCAATTGACATATTTTTTTTTCGCATCGCATATATGTAATTGAATTAAACGCCGAAATAAATAACTTTGAATTTTAGTTGCGGATTGTAAAAATGTTAAGAAATTCAATTCGATACCTACGACAAGGTCGCCATTTATGTAACGGAATAATTTACAGGTAAAGGATGCAAATAAATAAATTAACACAAATTTTGGAAGAGTAAAAAAATCATTAATACTTAATAAATTTTTTTACGTTCTATATACAGGCATATTCATGCTAAACAATTTAGCGGACTATCTTATACATTAGTATCGAGAAATCGAAAAGAAGGAACAATCATTAGCACTTGTCAGTGTAGATCAATGTTTATTCAGACTCAAGATACACCAAATCCAAACAGTTTAAAGTTTTTGCCTGGCACGAAAGTTCTGGAACCAGGACAGACCCTTGATTTTCCAAACATAGGGTCAGCGCAGTGCAGTCCATTAGGTAACATAAAAATTTGTATATTTTTTTATCTATATATGCTTGTCTTTGTATTTTCAATTATTGTTTATATTTATTATAAAATTTTAAGATAATTTAATATTGTTGATAAAATATTTGTTGCAGCTAAAATGATTTTCCGCATTGAAGGTGTCAAAGCTGTATTTTTTGGTCCCGATTTTATAACGGTGACAAAACAAGATGATAATATTGAATGGAAATTACTAAAACCTGAAATATTCGCTACAATAATGGACTTTTTTGCCAGTGGCCTACCAATTGTTACAGATGCTAAACCTTCAGGAGATACTCGTATGTTAATATTTTTTTAAAACTATTCAATTATTTTGAGGTACAAAAAAAGCCAAAGCAAAATTGATCATTAAATAAACATATTATAAAATGTGGTTAAGTTTAACTGCCGTTACTTTGTAGTGTCGTAAAATATAAAACAAAATCTACTTATTAAACATGTTAACCTCAGAAGGAAGAGGGTTAAATTTGTAAATGTGCTCATAATGTCTTTCGTATATGAAATGATTGTTTAAATCATTTCTTATATGTACCACAGATACTAAATGAGACAAGTTTACTGATTTTATTGCATTTGAATAGAGTAAACACAAACAACCTAATTATTGCACAGAAATAAATGAAGATGATGATGAAATTGTACAAATGATAAAGGAACTACTTGACACTCGTATAAGACCAACTGTGCAAGAAGATGGTGGAGATGTCCTATTTGTAGATTTCAAAGATGGTGTATTAAGACTCAAAATGCAGGGGTCATGCTCATCATGTCCAAGTTCCATCGTGACTTTGAAAAACGGAGTGAGTATTTTTCCATTATTATAGTATAAACCTTAATAAATCCTCTTGTTTTCTTATATTGTTTTTATGCCAAATAAAGAAGAAAGCTGCAATAGTGAGGTATGCTACAAATAGTTTGGGGCTAGTATTTGTATTAATATTGGAAATAAGAAAATTTTGGTTGCCACATTTGAAAAGAACATTGGGCAAAATTTTACATCTTTTAATTAATTTCTTTAACATGTGGTTGCTAGATTTACTTTAATCTATGGCCGAGCACTAGAGATAAATCTCAGTGTGGTAATTGTTTACTGTAATGGGGTAATAGGTGAAGTACAAAAGCCACAGCCAATGTTATTAAAAAAAACTAAATGACTATTTTAGTATAAAAATTTAGAACAGGAAAATTATAACTAATTCTTCTAACACTATATAATGAAAATAAGTCCAGTTGATTTGAGTACCATATATAGAACAAACAAAACACCAATTTGGATAGAAAATTACACATTCACCAATGTCTTTAATGCTGAATGGCCAACGGGAAATGGGAAACTTTGATGACTCCGTGGCGCAGTGGTAAAGGTATTGGCTTCGGCGTCGGGAGTCGTGGGTTCGATTCCCACACGGGAAAACTATTTGTGTGACCCACAGATAGTTGTTTCGCATCTGGGTGTTTGTCCGCAAGAAATGTACGTTTGTAAAACATCCTTACAACACAGGATAAAGTTACCCTAAAGTAAGGGCTATGTTTTTTTTAAAATAAGGAAAAAAAAACAAAAAACTTTCACAGAATGCAGAACTTTCACAGCATTTTGAAGATGTATTTAACGTTTCATGTATGGTTTCGTTCCTTTCGTTGGAGGTACATGACATTCAAATCCTCCTGGAGAAATTCCAAAACATTTCTATGGCTGCTAGGCCTCATACAATGAATATGGGACCCAAGAGTTTCTTTAAGACCTCTTCGTCGTAGGATTGCATTGTTCTTTTTTTTTTTTTTTTTGTAAAGTTCACGTTTAGTCTCAATGATAGAGGGTGCATTTAATTATTTATTATTTACGAAACAGCTGATGGTATTAAAAAAACCAAATTACTTAAAATTATTTTATTATAAAAAATTAAATATTAGGTCCTTACATATGAAATTGGCGTTTTGTACGGGAAGAATATAAAGTCATTTTTTTTTGTAAAATATTAATCAAAGTATGCACCTTTATCTATGCAGTTTTGCCATCTCATAGGTAGTTCATTGATCCCTTTACTAAAAAGCCATGGGGGCGAGAATAAATAAACTCTTTGAAGGCGGTTTGGACTGCCGCATCGGAGTTGAATTTTTTTCCTTGTAAGAAGTTGTCCAAATTCCGGAAAAAATGATAATCTGTTGGAGCAAGGTCCAGGGAGTACGGTGGATGTCGCAGTCATTCTAATTGTAGCTAATCTAACTTAGTGGTTATTTGTTGTGCAGTGTGTTGTCTTGCGTTGTCGTGAAGCAGCAGTGGCCTAGAGCGATAGATCAATGTCGGTTGTTTAGCAGCTAGTTCTTCCTTCATGGTTTGCAGTTGCTGACTATAGATATCTGCCGTAATCAGTTGTACATATTGTAGAAAGCTGTAGTGAACGACACCGACGCTAGTCCACTAAACACTCACAAGTAACTTTTTCTGAGTCAATTTTCGTTTAGGGTATGATTTGGCTTGGTCTCCAGGGTTCAGACATTGCGACGAACGCTTCCGATTATCGTAGACTATTCACTTTTCATCACAATTAATGAATCGATTTAAAATCCCTTCATTATTGTATCGGTTGAGCAAAGTAACACAGCAGTCGACGCGTGTTTGCTAATTCGATTCACTCAATTTCTGAGGTACCCATCGTTCAAGTATTTTACTTTCCCGATTTGCTTCAAGTGGATTAATACAGTTTTATCACTTATCCCCGAAGCCTGCAGCTATCTCTGAAGTGCTTTGTGATGGATCCGTTTCCACAATAGCCTTTAATCCTTCATTTTCCATTTTGGTTTCCGGCCATCCACGGGGTTGGTTCTGAAGGTCGAAATTTCCAGAACGAAAACGTTGAAACCAAATACGTACCGTGCTTTCTTGTGCGACACCAGCACCTTACACATCATTAATCCTACGAGCTGTTTCTGCAGCACTGGTGCCACGATAAAACTCGTACTCGTAAATATACCGATATTTCATGTTTTCCATTGTGCGGTAATAAGCGACGCCAAAGAATAAAATAATGAGGAGAAAGGAAATTAATAAGTGTTTTCAAAACTCAAATGAACCAGCTAAATGAATTTATAAATTTGAATTTGGAATTCTTAACCAAAGAGTAGATATTTCTGATCAAATTGGTCAGTACGACCAAACTCTAATTTCATAAATGTACCTGTGTATAACCTAATAGTAAAGATATAACTAAATACCGTAAATAAAATAACGAAACTCCAATTTGGATATTCGCCAATGACGTCAATGCTAAATTGAAATTGGTATTTGGTAATTCCATCAATAGGGGAAATGCAAAGCTGCAGTTCTAGTCAGCAGCTCCGCTATATACTAGGCATGTAACATGCCCGTACAAATATTTTTAATCGATATAGAAACTATAATAACGAAGTAAAAACATACGTGTTTCGATTATGTTTCTTCATCAACTAATAATTTTTAGTCGATAGCGAAACATAATTGAAATAACAGACTACTACTAGGTATTGTAAAAAAATACTGTCAACGCTTTTATTTATTTTTAGTTATTTAAATTTTCTTTTTTTTTTTAGATTACTTAGTACTTGTTCAGTGCAATATCTTAGCACCAGTCATTTTTGGTTTAACCTCACATTAGTATGGCAGTTTTGGAAATAAAAAGATAAAAAAATAAGCTACACCGTTTTATGTTCTAATTTTATATTACTTATATAATAAATGAAGTTAACACTTCTTATACTATTTTTCAGGTACAAAATATGATGCAATTTTATATACCTGAAGTTTTAGCTGTTGAACAAATCGATGATGAAGGTGAAAAACTTAGTGAAAAAATATTCAAAGAATTTGAACAGCTGAAAACAAAAGAAAACGAGTAGGATGTTAACAATTTAATTAAAAATGAATGAATATATAAAAATTAGGAATATGTACATTTTGTTTTGTATAGTGGTAAATAAATAATTATTTATAAGGAATAAACTTTTGTTATTACCTTGAAGATAGTTTTTATTTACCCTTTTCGCTGACAATGAAGTTTTAACATGTATATTAACATAAAAAGATCTATTTATTATTATCAACCTGGAATAAGTCAATGAAAAGAAGAAAAAATATTATTGGTTTGTGGTATTGTGGCATGTGGTTTGCTGTTAGCCCGAGCAGGCTTTGACAGCTTCGGCGGAAGAGGTCCGCAGGTCAGTCTGCTCCGCTGCACTCCACAACACCATGCTAACGAAAGATGGACAATTGACACGATCCAAGGCCCCTCAGATGGAGGTTCGAACCTCGGCTTGGATCGCTAGGTTGAAATTGCGAATTCGTCACAAGACGTACCGGCGCCGCACTATCGTTTACGAATGAATAATCATACTTTTAAAGTTCGACGCCTCTTAAAGAAGATGGGCAGACGAGAAGAACGAAGACGTCTTTCATTATTCAACGAGAGGTATTTAATAGTTTGGGGAAAAAGTTTTTTCGCATTTTATATGAAAATTCAAAACATTAAAATATGTAGAAAAAGTACAAAAAGATTGCCGCCGCTGTGGAAATCGAACCCACGTCTTCGGCATTCGTGGCTGGACGCTTTAACCATTAAGCTAAACGGCTGATTGCCACACCGGCGAAAATCTTAACTTCTTTAATCTTCATTGGTTTTTAACATTTGCAGCAATGCTTGGCGCATCCATTGTTATATCCTTTCCAGCATACAAACAATTTCGAATATCATTTTACAACGATAATTCGAACGAGAGATGTCGCCATTGCTTTTTATACATTTAAATTGTTTATAGTGCTAATCTTTGCACTTAAGATTGAACATTAAAATATTAAGAAAAAGTACGAAAAGATTGTCGCCGCTGTGGGAATCGAACCCACGTCTTCGGCATTCGCGGCCTGACGCTTTAACCACTAAGCTAAATGGTTGAGCTGATTGCCACACCGATGGTCCTGCCCAGCGGTAACATTTCATAATGAATAATGCCCTTCCAATCCCACCATACACACAGCATTACCTTGTTGCGAGGTTTTGCCAGAGTTTGTGAAGCCTGACCAGCCTTTGACCACGACTTTTTTCGCACGTTCTTGTCGTACGTGATCCACTTTTCATCACCAGTTATCAGGTTTTCGGTTTCATTACGTCGTAATAAAGAATCACAAATGAGTACACGGTTTATTAGGTTTCTTTCAGTGAGCTCATGAGGCACCCAAATATCGAGCTTTTTTGTGTACCCAGCTTTTTTCAAATGCGCCAAAACTGTTTTGTGGTCAATTTCCAGTTCTTCAGCTACATCGAAACTACTGATATGCCGATCTTGCTCCACTTTTTCAAACATGGCATCCATTTTATCCGTAACAGGACGCCCAGAGCGAGCTGCATCTTTGACATCAAAATTTCCGGATTGAAAGCTCTTAAACCAAATTTGTGCAACTCTCACAGACACTGCACTAGGTCCATTAATATCAAAAATTATTTCGCGGCTTGCGTTGCATTTTTACCTTTTTAGTGGTAAAAATTTTAAATGTATCGAATTTCTTCATTAGAATCACTCATCTTAACAGTAAGAAAAACAAATGAAAATCACACATTTTCCTAATTTGAATTTGGAATTATCTTTTTTAAAATTTAAACTTTTTAATGATACCAAAACCAGCCAGATACAAATGGTATATATAGCCAAAGAAATTATATTATTTAATTATATAATTATATTATTATAAGTACATACATATTATTTGCGAAAAGACTTTTTCCCCAACCTAATATGTATGTAAGATAAGATGGAGAATCTCGATCGTTTAAAATGGAAAAACAGGGGTAATCAAAATTCTAGAGCTACGCCTTTGTTGTATAAGACTAGTAGTAGAGGTAATAGTAAGACGTATGCGATAATTGCTCATAATACGATCATATTTCCAAAGACTGAAAATGAATCTGCTCCAGTTGTTGTAACGACACTCTAGCTTATTAAGGAGTACTTTGTTTACGTCTCGTTAACACATCTATATAATAATAATAATATCGGACACATCTTTTACACAACGTTCTCTAGTCCCAAACTATACAAAGCTTGTACTATGGGTACTAGATAAACTGATAAACATACTTAAACATACTTTTCTTTTGTAAATAAATATATATTATACATATATAAACACCCAGACACTGGAAAAACACCGTGTTCATCAACGATATTTTTTCCAGTAGTGGGAATCGAACCCACACCCTTTGGCGCAAGAGGCAGGGTCACTACTCCCCACGCCAATCGGGTCGTCGACTCTATATAACTACATAATTATCGAGCGAAAAATATCGATATATCATCATTTTTTCTGTGAATATTTATACATATTGTCATACCATTCAAATTCGTAAAAAATAATAAACATGCAGAAAAGAGTTTTTAAAGTAATGATGTGAGAGGAGTACGAAAAGTATACAGCGTGTCTTTACCATCGCGACAAAAAATGAACACATATATAGAGGACTTTTTAAAATTGTATTAAACTTACTTAACTTTTACTTTCTTTAAACATCAATATTTACAGAGTTATTAAATTTTCCAAAACAAAGAATTTTAGAATAGCCCTTACGTATAAAACTGTAACGTAAAGTTCATTTGTAAAGGTCACAAAGCATATCAATGGGTTGAATGAATTTAAAAGAGACAAAACATACTGTTAGAAGGAGAGACTTGTAATGCGACGCTGTGGCAACGAATGAAAAGATGAAATGATACAAATTTTGTTTCTTTTTTACTTAATTAGTTTGTTTGAAAAATATTTTTTTTTTAATTATGGATTTTATTTAACGTTAATATTTTTTTATGATTATTGGAAAGTAGCGTTAGATGTGTGTTCATTTATTGTCGCAATAGTAACGACACGCTGTACCATATTACTACCACCATTTACGATTATTTTACCACATTACTATTACCATTAATCACGAAATCAGAGTTGCGTTAAAATATATCGAAATTGAAACAAATTCGATACGTAGTCTAAAATAAACAGAATATCGATATATCAACATTTTTATATATCGACATGTTTGCCCATCCTTTATTTAGGGATATGCAAGTAAAAAATATATCGACATTTTAAAAAACTATCGATCATTGTCGAGTGAAAAATATCGTAATTTTTTTTAAGTTTTGTTTTATTATTTATATTTCCAAATCATTAAAAATTCGTGAAAACGAATGAACATGAAGAAAAAAGTAATATTTATTACTAATCGACTCAATCACATACAATTTATTCGAACCAATAATCACCTGATATGGACATCAGGAGCACGTTCTATTTGTCTAGCTACCGTCTGACTCTATGATCACTCACATGAGGTATGTTTTTCTTATTAATTTAATTTTGATTGCTACTTCCTTTTTATTATTTATTTATTTTTATTTCCTTCATGTACATCCTACCCATCAACAATTCCTTTTGGTAAATTTCGGAGGTTGCCTAGAAGAACTTGCTGTGTAGCAATAAGGCCGCCTTTTGATGATCAATATTTAATAAACATTTTGTTTTTGTACTTTATTATTTTAATTTTTTGGTGTATAATAAATTATATTGTTATTATTATTACTTTCTGTTTTATGTGGTATTGTTGGGTACTGTCAGATTCACAGCTGAAGCAACTCTTTCTGAAGACACCGAAGAAGCCTGGCAAATTAGATACTAAAAGCCGACTTTTGAATTTCACTACTTTTAAGGTGTTTTTTTTTTTGTAAATTTATTAATTTGTAATTGTATAAAATTGTAAAATATTAATCAGCTAGACGCTTTGAAATCATTGAATGTCGCAGCGTTAAATAAAATCTTGCATAGACATAAGTATCCCGCTAAATAGTTTAGACTTTCGTTGACTGTCCAACTACGAATTCTCAAGTTCTTTGGACACATTTCTAGAAAGGAAGATTCTATGGAGAGACTTGTCATTCAAGGCCGTGTAGAAGGCTAAAGACCTCGAGGTCAAGCCCCCACGCGCAGGATTGACCTCATCACCAGCACAACGAAAGCCATCGCAAATTTCTACATGTTCAATTTTTTTCTTCCTTTTGGTAACTGTTTTGACATGTTGAAAAAAAAAACTGAAAATTGTTAATTGTTTGTTAAGTTCAGGGTCATATACGTCTCATACTGATGGTTTAATACTATATGCTATTAGTATTTTCATGGTATTGGCTTAAAGGTCTTGTTACCAGACAATATAATCTTTACTTAAAAAAAAGAGGGTTATCGCGCACGCTGCACGCATCTAGTAGCACTAAAGTCATTAAACACCAAATTAGAGTTAAGTTAAAAAATATATCGAAATTGACATGAATTCGATATTCGTAAATAAATATCGAATATCGATATATCGGGAATAAAAATATCGATGATATATATATCGATATTTATTTGGAAAAATATCGATATATTTGCCCATGCCTATTTTATTGAAATTTATTGTCCCGGCTGAGCGTTCACGACACACGAGCCCATTACCATTTTTTTTGTAAATATTATTATATTTCTTTCAGAAATTGGAAAGGTAATTAATGAAACACAAGTAATTGAGTCATTTCATGTTGAATTTGATTTTTGTGTAATGTTTTGGGAATAATATTTAAAAAACCAACACATAAACATTTGATTGTATTAGCAAAAAGTATTTCTGACGTACCCTATAGACGTACAACGTAACCACTTAGATTCATGTTATTAATTTTTAAAAGCTCCTTTAGCATATTTTTTAATCCCGCGAAAAACGCGCGGTATAATGTTAATTTATTTTTAAGCTCAATTTTTGCAAAGGCACCATGGCGGATCAAAATAAGGGTCGGGGACGAGGCTTAGCCCTACTTCAGGCGTTAAAAAAAGCTCAAATGGTTGATTCGTCGCCAACTCCTGATAGTACTTCGTCAGAGGATTCTCCAGGTCCTAGTGTGGCGCAAAGTGTGGTGAGGCAAAATTTTTATTAAATAAAATAGTCTAACACTACTACTAAATAATAATTGTAATTGTTAATACAGAAGTATAATAAAGCAAAATAATATTTAAAGCATAAAATAAATTAAATATAAAGCATAAAAAATATTTAAAAGCTATTAAAAGGTTTACCTTCAAATAATCCATTTAAACTCATTTATGTTACTGCTTATTAATGTGAATCCAAGAAGTATAAATTGTAAGATCATTCTTATGTTTCCGATCCAATCTTGTGAGCTAGGAATACTCAAATTTATATATTCTAATAAACTTACTTTATTTTTTGAAAATTTAAGTACCTAATGTATTATTCTAAATTATGGTTAATTGATTTTTCTTAAATACTGTTGATCTTGATAGTGTTAGGCAATTAATTATGTGATATTATTGCAGGTCAGTACATCTGCTGGTCCAACATCAACAACTATAGGCGGAAGGGGAAGAGTTGCTGCAATGATGCTAGCAAAAATGCAGCATAAGCCTATAGATAAGAGTAAAATAATACTAATATATATTCTTCTTAAATTATTTTAAATTAAATTTCACACAAAATGATTCAACTGTTTTCTCAAAATTTCTTTTCTTATTTTAATCTCATATCTTAGCTAAAAGTCTGTCACTTTGTTATGTTTTTAGATATTTTAAAGTAAAGATATCTAATTGTAAAATGTTACAGTATTTTGTTTAACAAAAAAAAATTGTTCCATTGCAGACCCTACATTTTTACCTGCTGCAGACATGAGCCCTAAACCATTAACCTCAGGTGGTGCAGGCAGAGGAATAAAGCTATTACAAAATTTGTAAGTTTTACAATTTTATTACATATATAAAATGTGATAATTTATTATATTAGGCTGGACTTCATAGATAAACTTATACTAGCAATATGTATTGCCATATATGATTATTAGTTTCAGAATAAATATTTGTTTTTATGTATAATGCAGTATATTTTCGACTATTATTTGTGATTTTAACTGTTTGATTTCCATAGATTTCCACTGCCCATTGTTACATTACTAACCTTAAAAAAACTTTACCTCGCTTACCTCATTCACCAGATGAAAAACAACTTAATTAATTTAAACCAAGACTGCTTACAATTAAGCTTGATATGAGTTTAGTTTGTGTTAAGCTTAAACTGTTTGTTGAAATTTCTAGAAAATCTCAGATGGCTCAGAAACAGTCACCAGTTGGAGTTGAAGAAGTTAAGCAAGTAACAGATAAAATGGCAGAAAGTACAATTTCTTCAGTACAATCTACATCAGTTGCAAAGAATAAGTATTTTGTATGTTTATTTCTAAGCACTTTTTTGATCTGAATCATTATTCTATCATTTTAGAATATTGGTATGACAATATACATAAGAATGTAAAATTTGCTGGATGTACATGACAGAATTATTTGTTTTTACTTTTTATACATTAATGAAAATTATTTCCTTTGCAGAGAGAAGTGAAGAACACACCACCTGTTGTAAAAATGGGTGAATTTGGGACTAAATGTGATGTTACCGCAAACTTTATCTACCTCAACTTTGAAGAGAACAATGTATTTGAGTATGAAGTGAAGTTTGAACCAGACCAAGACTATAAGCATCTGCGTTTTAAACTACTTAATGGTATTATCTGAATTTAACTTGATTTTTTTTTCATTAACTAATTTATATTTACAGCATATGTTAAGTTATTAATTGTATGCAGCCTAAATATTGTATGTCCCTCTTCTGAGATAAAGAGCTCTTTTGTACATGGGGCACATAGAGCCTTGTAAATGCAGAAATGGATTTTAAGATTTTCAGTTCTCTCTGTTTATTCTCATCTCCAAGCAAGTTTAAATTGGCACTGGCATTTTAATAAATATATATTTTTAAGATGCATTCTTACACAACATTCTATAGTCCCAAACTAAGCAACACTTGTACTACGGATACTACATAATTGATAAACATACTTAAATATACTTTTATTTTGTAAATAAATACATATTGTACATAAACACTCCATCCACATGCTATGTTGTTGAATATAGTTTTGTTGGCACGTAATGTACAACTGTAATATTTCCAAAAATATTTCCAGAACACAACAAGTACTTTAAGGAGAAAACTTTTGACGGAACTACTCTATATGTTCCACACATGTTGCCAGAAGAAGCAACAAAATTAGTCTCTACCAATCCTTTTGACAATAGCAGTGTTCATATTTCTGTAAGTAATTTGTTTGGGTATATTTAATTGTAATCTTTGCAAAGATCAGATTTCCAATTCATAAATATTTAAAAGTCTATTAAATTAATCTGATATGGACTGATGTCTAGAAATGGTTTCCATTGATCTTTAAAACTAATTTGTATCAATAAATTTTCTGTCAATATTTCTAACAACCAAATATGTTTAAAATAATGTGAGATATGAATTCGGTTTTGAATTCGCATTATCGCAACAATAATAATTTAGCATCAACATGCATAACAAATTAAGCATTTTATTCCACTCATTTACTGGTTCATATCCAATACTAGGCTTGAGTGTAACCTTGAGGGTTGTCTTTTAATAATGTATTTTTACTATAACAGCTATGGGCTGTAGTTCCAAGTACATGTGTACAATGAGAATTAGTGATGTATAATATAATATTAACGCACAGTGTTTTATTATTTTTTGTTGAATTAAATTTATACCTTTTAAATTTCTAGACCATGAATTTTGTAATTTAGAGTAATTTCATGTATATATTGTTCATCTTTTAAAAATAAATCATCGTATTTAGTTTAGTTTTATGCATTACTGCTAGTCTATGTATATTTATTATTGCCTAGACTAGCTCTGAGTCTGGATGCTTGCTTTTGTTCAATTCCCGGTGCCAGTATAAAATTAAATTGTTTGTTTCAATTTCATGTACTGACTTATCTCACATGCTCAACAGTGAAGTAAATCGTGAGGGAATTAGCATATTAGACATATATAGGCTGTTACTCTACTTTTTAGAGAAGTTTGAAGAAACTTGTTCAACTATAATTGATAAGGCATGATTTTTTTTTATGTGAAAAGTTGCCAAACAAGCAGACGGTTCACCTGATGTTAAATTAATACCGGTGCCCATGGACATCTGCTACACCCGTGGGTTTGCAGATGCGTTGACAACCTTTTTGTAAATTGGGCTCTGGCCACCTCACTCACCAGACGAAACGCGAAAGTATCATACTTCCACTTTACGCCGGTCTTTTGTGAGGTCTTGGTACTTACCCGGACGAGCTTGCCCATTCGTGCAACAGCCGAGGCTGCTGCGTGGCCATACCAGCGTAATTGATTGCTAGATTATTTGAGTTCTTGTTTTAGATATGTTTTAGACTTTTTTGCGTTCCTTCATCTTAATATAGCATAACTCAAGAATGGCTGGACCATTTCGGCTAATTAATTTTTTTGTATTTACCTTAAGGTCCATGGGCAGCATGGAAGATTTAAATACATTAAAAAAAAATTGAACGAAGTCTGTCCGGGCAGCTAGTAATAAATAAATAAATAAGTAAATAAATATATAAATTTTAGGTTTCCATTTATGTTTTGGACGGATTTCTTACGAGACAATTTATCCATCCGCAGATCATATTCAGAAGGACACGCCAACTCAGCGAGATGATACACATATACAACGTCCTATTTAAGCACATAATGAAGGACCTCCAATTGGTGCGCTTCGGTCGACAACATTTTAATGAACGGAGCGCAATTCAAATACCACAGCATAAACTGGAAGTTTGGCCTGGGTGGGTAAATGAGATTATATCTTGGACTATTTATTTTCGGCTTACTTATAATTTTTTTTTGGTATGGTAGGGTTTGTCAATGCCAAGCTGCTCCAGAAGCCAAAATTATTTCTAAAAATATTATTTCATTCATGAAGTTTCTTCGTCACTATTCGCTGTTTTACTAGGCAATGATATTAATTTAATATACAGGGAGATTTTTGAGAAGTGCCCAAATTTACACAGGAGGTTCAAACTCGCTATAATCGTTTATTGAAATAAAAAACAAATTATTTTTTAACAAAAAAAAGATGTCATTCTATTCCCTAAAAAACAGAACGTGTCGAAAATGCGGTAGTCATTCATAAATTCCTAAATTTTACTATACACGAACTTGTGTGCGTGTTAGTTATGAACGATCATGCGTAAAATAAATGAGTTGCGTATAAATCGCGCTCATTTTGAGATAATTTCAAATGTTAATTACTTAAGAGTGAGTTTAAATATTTATATTTTTTATATAACATAATTTATGTCTAGAATTTAATAAAAAAAAATGGATACACTTAGAAAAGCCACCCGTATAATAATAATATGTAAATAATAATTTAATATGTATGTGGTGGCACAGTCGCTATTGGCTTCGGAACCGGGGGTCTTGGGTACAATTCCTATACGGGGCAAGTATTTATGTGACTCACAAATAACACTAGTTTACATCATTTCAATTTGTGTCTGTTGCGGCGAACATCATAATTGATATTGTTTAATTAAAACATTAGTACGACTATGGTAAGACCGCGCAGCAGTCTTCGCTTTCGCACGAATGGGCAGGACCGTTCTGGTTAGTACCACGACATCACAGAAGACCGGCGTAAAGTGGACGTGTGATACTTCCGCCTTACGTCTGGTGAGTGAGGTAGCCGGGGCACACTTTATTAAAATGTTGGCCGCCCATGGGTGTTGCAAATACCCATGGGCGGCGGTCATCACTTAGCAGCAGGTGAACCGCTAGCCCGTTTGCCACCTTCTCACATAAAAAAAAATATTTTCTAATCTTTTTAAGTGCTAATCTCTGAACTTAAAATGAAACATTAAAATTAAAAAGTACTCACGTCTTCGTTTTCTGAGCGCGAAGCCCAAAGACGTGTGTTCGATTCCCACAGCGTCGAGATACTTCGTACTTTTTCCTACAAATTTAAAATTTTCAAATTTACTTGTTGTGGAAATTACTTATTTGTACTTACTGTTTGCTACATAAGTACAAAGCCTACTGAAACAGGAGTTTCTCCTACAAGATTTGATAAATTATATTATTTGCTGCTAAATAATCGTGTTTTAAATTCTAGAAATTATTTTAAAAGTTACAATTTCTGTAACCGGATTTAACTTTGAATTTGTACCAGGCACAAAGTCCCTTCTAATAATATTAAAATGAAAAAAAAAAAAAAAAAACATGGCTTTTCATATATGATACCTACAAATAACTTTAAGTATCGCAGAAATAATTGTAAATGATAAAAACGTTTCCAGTTTTTGATACAATAGTCTATGGAACTTTTGCATCCCATTGCTTAAACTGGTATAATAAAATGACCATTATTATTTTATAAAATATTAAATTAATACTAGACTTCAAACCCGTGAAAGTGTTGTAAATGAAACTGTTTTACAGATTCATCGCGTTTATTTTTAATAACAGATCTGTCCGTCCGACCATGAACGCTGTAAAGGGTTCGAAACGTCTGGAATGAAAACTGGAAACAGACGCGATGGATCCGTAAAAATAGTTTCATTAATAATGTGTAATCGCCAAGAAGTTATAGTGAAAGTGCCCATTAACGTGTATATTTTTTTTAGCTATGTGACAGCGGTGGATGAATACGAGGGTGGTTTGATGTTGACCCTCGACTCGACACATCGTGTGCTCCGAACACAGAGTGTTCTATCATTCATTAAGGAAACCGTGCAGACCGAGGGGGCGAATTGGAAGCGAGCCATGTCCGACAGACTGATCGGCTGCTCCGTTATGACAACGTACAATAAGAAATTGTTTCGGTGAGTTCCTAATTCCGATCACTTGTTACGGAAATAGCAATCTAAAGGGGGCGTAAACGTTAACCCTGTCTTTTATATACAGTTGCTGGAACTGCAAAACATTAGAAACAAAAAATCATAAGTCACACATTCAGCAAAAATACGATAATATAAAACGTTTGATGTTACGCTATTTAGTTTTATACAAATTTTGTTTATGCTTTAAGTTGTGTGAATATTGTGAAATAACTGTGTTAGAATTAAGCCATTATCAAGTTAAACACTTTTACATGACGCACTTTCAACGCCAAACGTATAAAACGTTTGGCGTTGAAAGTGCGTCATTCTGGTGCGCTCTTCTTTGATGTCGTAAAAGCATTTGACATATTCTGGCTTAACAGCTTGCTTAACAAGCTGATCATGACAAATAGACTCGTTACATTACATGTGAGCCTTTCTGTCGATATCGAGTAGAGGGCACTTGAGAGCCGCCAACACAAGGCGGGTGCTCCTCAAGGATCTGGCCTCTCCCCTGTCCTTTTATTCTACAAGAGCGACGAGCGACATCCCTATTCTAACAAGTCGATCTAGCGTTTTTCGCAGACGACACAAACCTCTTCTATTCGGATGAATTTATTGGCCGATTAACTCCACTCGATTAACACGCCTCCAAAGTGCCGCCGATCTTTCGGTGATTGGTTTCGCAAATTGAGGATCGACGTTAACCTGGATAAGAGCGTACACGTACGTACGCATACACTTTTCTCGTAGTAATACCACACAATCAAACCTGGGCTCACCAGAACAGGGAGCTAGAGCGAATCATCTTCAATCAGGACAAGGTGAACATGATGAAAAATAAGGCGAGAATTATGCTAATCCTTATTTGGTAAACGCAGAAAATTACCAACGGAACCCCAACAGTACAGCGACCGTTCGGAGAATTCAACCACGTCATATCGTAAACAACTTGGTGAGTTTGAGCAATGGGTCAAAAGTATTCCAAACTCACCGTAGCTCCTGCTCAACAATACTACACACATAATGCTAAGAACACATAAGATACAGAATAGTAATTAGTCAGTCCTCGCCTGCGAACAGCGTGAAACGAACAACATCGTGTACACAAGGTACACCCGTTTTGCTCAGTGGGTAGAGCATCGAACGTGTGCCGAAAACCTTGTTGTCCTACGAGCTATGCGCTTAATGAATCTTTATAATCAATTCACTGAAAGCGAGAACATTTCAATTGCGTTTTTTTATTTTGTAATGGCAATAATACATATTATGAAATATTGTTTCTTTTAGGGTGGACAGCATAGACGATTCTATGAATCCTCGCTCCACATTTGAAAAGACTGAAAATGGCCAACCTGTGAAGATAAGCTTCGTGGATTACTACAAGAAGAATTATGGCATTGATATTATGGATTGGGACCAACCACTACTTATATCAAGGTAAAAGCATCAGTTACTTATAAACATACTATAGTAAATGTTTAAATGTATAGCACTGGCTGGAAATGTTCATTGTGAAAATTCTTTATTTTTAAATTCAATTTCTTTTTTCAACTTCAAAATTCTAAAGGCCTGTCAAATGCTACCTGGCACTTCCATGTCGAGCTAGGAATGGGTTGGTTGTGATTTCTTGTCTTGTTATTTATTATAAGTTCTCATGTTAATAGAAGATGTAAACTTTGGTTTAAAGACTTGAAAATTTTATGTTAAAGCTCTCTATTGAGGATTTGTTTGCATGAAAGATATTAAGTCAATTACCTAATATTATATTAAAAACTTAACAATTGGTCAGCAACATAAGATTCTTTGACGAAATAATGATGCAATGTTTACAAGTAAATACTACTTTTTACTGTGCCGGGATGCCTATGTCGAGCAGTGGACGTAAACATGCTGAAATTTTTACAGACCATAATCCCTCCTCATGTTTAATTACGCGCGATCGAACTATAAAATTAATAATGACGCAATACTTGATCGCAGTGATGTCCATATAAATTTATCGAAATAATTGATAATCATTTAGACTATAGCACAAACCTGTGCTATGTGATTATTGAAGGCTTATTTTGAGACAAGCCAACATTCAATTCACGAGCCTTACGCCCGGTTTCTGAAACACTGATCATTGTAGATGTCAACTAATCAGTTGTCAAATGGCTTTTCAAATATCATTTGAGTTGCCAAAAGGATGGTTAATGTTAGTAAAATGGAACGTAACCAAATTAGTTTTTTTTTGTACGCCTATGGCGCCTCTCTCTTGTATTAGCTGTTAGGTTGTAACCGCGTTTTCTAATCGGAATAAAACACCTTTATAATTAAAAGTACATTTAATTTCATATCACAACTACACAAATATTCCTTTATGGTAGCAGAGCGTGGTTCAGAAGTGGTACAGTTGGTGAAATATTAAGAAAGTAAAAAAACTTCAATCAGAAAATTGTCGTTGCAATTTGAATTAGAGGTTAGGAAAACATACACAGTTTACAGTTGAAAATTACATATTTTTGGTGAAATCCCGCAAGATGGGCTCAAATATGTTTAATTTAGAGAAACTGGTTGGAAGAGAAAACTTCGCGACATGGAAGTTCAGCATGAAAACGTATTTAGAAAATGAAGACCTATGGTGCTGTGTCGAACGTCCCGATGATAAACTTGTAGATGCAAGTAAAGACGTGAAAACGAAGTCAAAGCTGATATTGTTGTTGGATCCACATAATTACGTACATGTTCAGGAATGCAAAACTGCGAAACAACTATGGGAAAATTTATAAAGGGCTTTTGATGACAACGGCGTAACTAGGAATCCTCCTAGTTACGCCGTTGTCATCAAAAGCCCTTTATAAATGTAGTATTATTCAGATCTTTAAGTAGACCTGTATAGGTCTACTTAAAGATCTGAATAATACTACATTGGAGTCGAGTAACAGCGTCGAAGACTATAAGAAAAACATACAAGAAATTAATACATCAAAGTCAACAGCTTTCTACATAAACACTAAGAAAACAAGAAATAGTGTGCAGCCAGTGAAATCAAAGGGACATAGATGCTTCAATTGTAATAAAAGTGGTCATTTTGCTAGGCATTGTAAACAAGCAAAGAAATAATCTCCAAGAATGTCTTAATGATCCGAATGATGTCTTAATGATCATTCGGATCATAAAGACATTCTGGTCAATTCAGACGACAACAATTAAGACAACAACTGATTAGTTGACATCTACGATGATCAGTGTTTCAGAAACCGGGCCTTAAAATACGTTATTGTAAAATTTCAAATATTTTAATTAAAATTCGAATATCTTTATCTTTATTCAATATAGATTTTTTTCTTTGTATCCGTTATGCCCATGTTTAAACATAATCAAAAAAACATAATTCGGCCAACAGGGACACGAAGCGAATGCCGGGCGCGGAGCAGCCCACCGACTTCATGATATGCCTCGTGCCGGAGCTGTGCCAGCTCACCGGCCTCACGGACGACCAGCGCAGCAACTTCCGCCTCATGAAGGACGTCGCCACATACACGCGGATCACGCCCAACCAGCGCCACGCCGCCTTCAAGAAGGTGCCCACTCTATTTATCTATCCCCTCGTTTATTATATTTCCGCTTTGTTCAACTATGTCCTTCAACATCACTAAGAATTCCACTTCTTAGCTAATTAATTACTTACCTTTTTTCTCCCGCTTAATTCCTTTTAACAATTTTTGGGGCGTCACAACACTAACGCCCGGTTTCTGAGACGCTGATTATCGTGGAAGTTAACTAATCAGCTGTCAAATGGCTTTTGTAATGTTATTTAAGTTGCCAAAAGGATCGTTAAACACTGAATTGATCAGAATGATCTTCTTAATGATCAAAATGATCAATTCAAAGAGTCTACGAGTATCCTTTTGGCAACTCAAATGACATTTGAAAAGCCATTTAACAGCTGATTAGTTAACATCTATGATGATCAGTGTTTTAGAACCCGGGCGTAACTCAATTGTAGCCTTTCTATGAATTTACTTTCTCGCTTAGATTTTTCTTTTGTTAGTATTTAGAGGAAATTTTGCATATCATTTTACACAATCACGGCTAAGCTTCTCGCTATTTAAGTCGACAAATGACATTTCGCAATAAAGAGTTTCTTGTAAATATATAGAAGACATGCTTTTCATTAAAGATCAATCGGGTTATTAACAATTCTCTGTACCTCCTATTTACAGAGTTTCGTAAACTTTAGAAATCATGGAAACTGAATTAATTATTTCGAACGATAGTGTTATATTAATTAACATCGAAAAAAAATAATGTTATATTTTTTACTTGCCGTAGCTTCGGCAAACATTTTCTTACCAAATAAATGGGGCCTTTACCCAGCCAGCAGCGGCGCGTGGCCCGTCACTTTACCACTTAACCGACGCAGCGTCTAACCGAATCGCCCCCGTTTGCAGTACATCCGGAGCGTGCTGGAGAACGAGACCGCGCGCGGCCGCCTCGCCGGCTGGGGGCTGAGCATCGCGCCGGAGACGGTGTCGCTGTGCGCGCGCACGCTGCCGCCGGAGACGCTCTACTTCGGCGGCGACGTGCGCGTGCCGGGGCGGCCGGGCGCCGACTGGGGCGCGGACGCCACTCGCAACCCGGTCATGCAGGCGGTCGACGTGCTCCGCTGGGTGGTGCTCTTCACGGACAGGGACAAGAACGTCGCGACGGTCGGTTTTTATGCGCCGCTTGTCTATGGTCTACGCGTCGCGTCGTAACGGGACGATATTGTCCTATGGCGTGTCGCGTCGCCGCGGGGCGGTGTTCTTCGTGGTGTGTTGCGTCGTCACGGAGTGTTGTGTCAGCATGGGACGATATTGTCTATAGGCGTGTCGCGTCGCCACAAGACGATATTGTCTGTTGTCCGGTTTCTATATTCAACGAATAGCCGTTAAATACATAGCTTCGTAACTTTCATAACGAATTGTAAATTAAAGGAACGCCTAGTAACTCACTTTCCGTAGGTATTGCAACGGCTCGTAAGACAAACAGTCGTTTGTTAAATATAGGAACCGGGCATATAGCGTGTCGTGTCGCCGGCGCATGGAAGTAGCGATGGTTTTCTTTTCCGTGGAAGATCAATTATTCGCCGGACGTTGGTGGGTTTGGTTTCCGTGTATGTGTGATGTATCAAAGCCGATCATTGAATACTTTGGGACTAAATATACTTCCTATATAACGCAATGCCGTTATAGTCCAGTTAGGAATTTATAAATCAATAAAAAAAGGACATCACAAAGACAAAGTCATCAATTACGACTTTGTTTTATACTATGTAGTGGAATAATCACTACATAGTATAAAACAAAGTCGCCCCGCTGTCTGTCTGTCCCTATGTATGCTTAGATCTTTAAAACTACGTAACGGATCTTGATGCGGTTTTTTTTACTAGATAGAGTGATTCAAGAGGAAGGTTTATATGTATAATATATTGCACACATGCGAAGCCAGGGTGGGTCGCTAGTACTTCCATAAATGTTATAACACAGTATTTTTAATACAGTTATAACATGAGCTTATAATAAAAATGTATATGTATAGTTACAATGAGAAGATATTAATAATAGCATCAGTTCACAGCGGACAACCCTAAAGACAAAACTCGAAATGCAGGCCTTAATATTCGAGAAAAAAAAACTAAAAAAGCTAAACAATCGCATCCGTTCCAGGACTTCGTGGACACTATGAAGCGGTGCTGTGGGCCGATGGGCATTAATGTGAACAGCCCCGAGATGGTGAGGCTGCCTAACGACCGCACCGACTCCTACGTGGCCGCCCTAAGGAAGACCATCTCCTCACGGCTGCAGCTGGTCGTGGCAATTTGCCCCACGATGAGGGACGACAGATACGCCGCGATAAAGAAGATATGCTGCGTCGACTTACCCATACCGTCGCAGGTGGATGGTTTGTTTTACCGTATGTGTATTTTGAAGCTGCAATTCATACCTCCGAGCGACTGGACAATCGCTTTTAATTAAAAATACACAAGCTTGTCGACACCAATGTAATTGTTGGTTAATTTTAAGTGCTGACTTATCACATGCTCAGCTGTGAAGAAAACGTGAGGGTAACATTGTTATTTCCAAATAATAACAGAATAAATTCGAAGATGTGTGGAGTCTGCCAATCCGCAGTGGGGTCGCGTGGTGGACTATGTCCTAATACCCTATGTACAGAGGAGGCCTTTGCCCAGCAGCCGATCATAAAGTAACACTTAACTCTTTACTTACTAATGGGTATCACCATTCACTAGGGCAGAAATTAAAATATGTGTTTTAATTCATTTACTTCTTGCTGTACTCCTGTATGGGCCTAAACTTTTTGTCCATCCATGCATAAAGTTGATAAAAATCATGTATTTTTTTTCTAACGCAATTAAAATAATGGGATTTTTTAAAGTTATAAATAATAATTATAGCTTAATTAAATCTTATATTCCGCAGGTGATAAACGCGCGAACGATCATGAACAGCCAGAAACTCCGCTCGATCACGCAGAAAATTTTACTCCAGATCAATTGTAAACTGGGCGGAACTCTGTGGAACATTGGGATGCCTATGAAGACGGCAATGATTATTGGCATCGACTCCTACCATGATGCGAGCAGAAAGAAGCGAAGTGTATGCTGTAAGTTACAATTTTATGATAATAATATTTTACGTTGCTAAGATTACTAATTTCTCTAAAAAAAAAAAAAAAAATTCACGGCAGCTTTGTCTTGTGACTCGCCGCTAATAAAGTGATGGGAATTTAAAAACTTACTAACAGCGATAAAATACGTCCATAAAATTTTTTTTTTTTTTTTGCCGTGTTTAGTGTAATGTTTAATTAACCAAGCGTTTTGTATTGCAGCCTTTGTAGCGTCGTACAATCAATCGATGACGCATTGGTATTCGAAGGCGGTATTCCAAGAGAAGGGGCAGGAGATAGTCGACGGCCTAAAGTCGTGCTTAGTAGATTCTCTGAAGCACTATCTGCAAGTTAACGGCAGGCTGCCGGACAGAATCATTATTTATAGGTTAGTTTTTAACACTTATCTCCTTGAGTTAAAATTTTGTTGGATTCAGAGCTGAATGATATTCTTTGAATGTTCTTTGTAAAGTGTTGTATGCTGTAAAGGATGCACAGTATGACGCGCAACTTTACTAAAAATGCAATAGAAAGAATGAATAGAAAGAAAGTTGCCATTGCTTTTTTTATTGTTATAAGTAGTCTCCGTTCCTCTTTCACTGAGAAGTATTCAATCGAACCACTGAGAAAAGCACTGAGCCAATTTTTACTTACAGGTCCACACACCCCATCTTCAGGCATCATAAAGCGAATACTATTCTTTGTTATAAAATATAATTATTAAAGTTAATGTCGAATATTTTGCAAGACAACAGTCAAACAGCAGTTAACATACCGGTTTGCAGTAACTTTTCTTCCATCTTCCAGCAGAACTGTTTTTTTTTTATGTGAACTAGCTCGGTTACAAAATAACTTGCATTATAGAGATGGTGTCGGCGATGGGCAGCTGAAACTCCTACAGCAGTACGAAATACCGCAGATGCAGATTTGCTTCTCAATAGTCAGCACAATGTACAAGCCGAGTCTCACCTACATTGTGGTGCAGAAGCGAATAAACACCAGGATTTTCTTGAAATCGGACAAAGGATTCGAAAATCCTGCTCCGGGCACAGTTCTTGATCATACGATTACGAGGCGAGACTGGTACGTAAACATATTTTGTCATTCTCATTTAATTTTCTTTTAGCCTAAATAACCTTGTTGGAAATTTCTCTGTGCACCTACCTAATTTTCTCTGTACCACCCCAAGGTTGACTGGGAGATAATGCTTGTAGCATTAAGTCCGCCTGTACTATTTGTGCATAAAGGATAAATAAATAACCTTGATTCTTGTTATAGTTATGCGTTTATCATAATACTGTCTGTCATTTTCTTTGTCAGCACTATTTTATATCATTTTATATCTCTCAATTGCACATTTACTCCATGTTTTATTTCTGCTGATGTCACAATCATCATCTCATGTTTTCAGAAGTTCCTAATTCCTCTTCACGCATTTTCATTTAATTGTAAATATTAACTTGTTTCTTGTTCCGTTTTCTGTTGGTATTTTGTCTGGTCCGATTTTTCATCTCTTTCTCTTTGAAGTTTTTGATTCTTTGCCTTTTTAAATATAAAATATCAATATGTTAAATAATTTTCTGTACAAGTGCTTCAATTTTCCCTCCTTCCATTGTACTTAAATATCCCATATTGGTCCCATACTTTCTGTTTTATATATATTTTATTGACATTGGACATGCTTGTCCATATAAATACTTATAATATCATCCGATATTCGTGATAACCTTGTCCGGCACTCGCTTTTAATTCATTATACTCTGGCAACCTGGGACAAAACCCGGTGTCAGCCGTAAATGAAAACAAATAAAAATATTTCCAAGAAATCCGACCAATTCGCAGTGTAGTGGGGTCGCGTGGACAATGCCTTATCTATCACCCTCTGAACAGAGGAGGTTTGCCCAGCTGTGGGACATGTATAGCCTATACATACATTACTTTACATTTATAATACCTACTATCAATTGTCACGATTTTAATTTTCAAGTGAGCATGATTACGAATGACATTTGAGCCTTGTGCCAACTTGTTTACTTAGTTAACTTGTTTAGATGCAAATTAAACTTTTTTTATGTGGGTAAACGATGTTAAATGATAACCGCCGATCATGGACATTGGCAACAACCGTAGGGTTGCAGATGCGCTGACAGCTTTTAATAAATTAGGCCCCGGCTCTTCTACTTCACGTCGGTCTTCTGTATGGCCGTGATACTTATCCGGACGGACCTGCCCATTCTTGTAACAGCGAAGACTGCTTGGCCCTACCACAGTTAAAAATGATTGTCTGCAAATCTTAAATTGCCGAAGTTTTCACTTTAAATACACCATGTTTCCGCTCTATCTTGTTAAATGCATCCAACACTGCTGGAAACGGTAAGGGCAATGGGGAATTTCCTGGGTGCCGTGTCGAACCCTCATTAGATTTTTCTTATGAAGAAAAATAAAAATTAGGAATTAGGAACTACTGAAAACATGAGATGATGATTGTGATAACAGCATTTGCCTGCCATATGTTTATTATTGTACTGTGTTTATTTTCGGCAACAATTTTTAGGATTGACCATGTTTTTGCATGCTCCAACAAGTCAACGACATTGGCAAGTTACAGCGTTCTTTATACTTTCGGATGATACGGATGCGGAGATATCCTTATTGCCCTTTACCTTAATGCATATTATGTTTGTGTTCACTTTAACTTGAATTACCTTTGGCTTGTTTACTATTTCAAATATTTTCATTTTGCATTTCAGGTACGACTTCCTGATTGTGTCGCAGAAGGTCAACCAGGGCACTGTGACCCCAACACACTACGTGGTGGTGCACGATGACAGCGGAATGACCCCGGACCAGTGTCAGCGGATGACCTACAAGATGTGCCACCTGTATTACAACTGGCCAGGCACCGTCCGAGTGCCAGCACCTTGCCAATACGCCCACAAGTTGGCATATCTAGTCGGCCAGAACATCCACCAGCAGCCCTCCGAAAGCCTCACCGATAAACTTTTCTTCTTATAGTTTTTCAATCGCATAGATTTTCTTACTAGTATTATTTAGTACTAAGCAAATGTTGCCACATAGTACATACTAAAAGTGAGTATGTCTCTCAATTCGAGCTTCCAAGATGGCTATTGTTCAATTATAAGTTTTGATAAAACACAAATTTTGAAACTACTCTAAAAAGTACCTCCGAAAATAAGTGTAGTTAGTGTATCACTGAATACTTGATTAAATAGTAAGATTAAGTTTCAATAGAGAAACCCACCTATTTCATTTTGATTTGTTTAGAATAAGCCATTTAGTATAAGAAGTGTAACTTGTGATAGCATTTTCTAATGTCATCTATGATTAGGTTATGCATAAAGTGATTTTAAGAATTTAGTGTTAATAAGTGTTGGGCGATAAAATTTTTAATTTTGTTTGTTCATTACTATATAAAGATCATTCCAAATCGCAATAGTGATTGCACAACTGTCTGTCCCAATCTTTTTCTATAGAAAAAGATTTTCTTTTCAGTTGTCCCGATTTTTATTCAGAGGCTTGATGCAAAAATTCTCTGATGCGTTCTTTTATACTAGTAGTTACACGAGCATACTAATTTGCTTGAAAAAAATTATTTTAATGTACGTCCATGGCGATGGTGGCACTAAAAATTTTTAAGACTAAGAGCATTGAGAAGTAAATTCTTTTATAACAGTTCACATCGGGAAAATTACATAAACCCAGCGTGACATTTCAATATAATGGAATATAAACCTTAGTTAATACACCCTGTATTAACTATTAAGGCCGGACGCAAACGAGCCACGCACCACAGCCACCTTTGGCAGCCAATGGGCAGAAGACCGGCGTCAAGTGAAAGTATAATACTTTCGCGTTTCGTCTGGTGAGTGAGGTGGCCGGAGACCAATTTTCAAAAGGTTGTCAACGCATCTGGAACCCTCGGGTGTAGCAGATGTCCATGGGCGGCGGTATTCACTTAACATCACTTAACATCAAGTGAACCGTCTGATCGCTTGGCAACTTTTCACATAAAAAATAAATAAATTGTATAATGTTTAATGCTACATATTTTATAGGCACTCCGAACAATAATAGCAGTATTTATATCATATTCAAAACTGTAGATATATTTTTGCGTATTCCTTTTTTGAAAATAGCTCATGGAAAGCGTTCGGTGATGATGACGCGTGTTCTTTTGGTTTTTCTTCACCCAAAAAGTGCTCAACTTAGCAAGCTGAATGTTTCAATATAGCTTGTTGCTATATTGAAACATTCACAGCTATAAAACTATATACTTCTGGTAGCTGTGGTCGGTGGCCAATTTGCGCCGAGCCTTTAGCGTATATTCCAATATGCAAACGAACAGTCAATCAGATAGTGTTATAGATCACTGTCTGCATCAGCACTTACCCTCTAATCGGATTGAATAAATTTATCATAAATAAATACAGTTTCATTGAATGTCACTACATCGCTAGGAACATATCGGTATAATGTAAGAGTACCATTGTGTTTTGATTTGTGTTATAAATATCTTCGTAAAAGTTATATGAAGATAGTTTGTAATTTTCTCGACTGCTCTCAGAGAGGTCCTCAATATGTCATTTAATTAGCGATATACTTGTTCGTTTTTGTAGTTTCGTCTTGACTAATAAAAAAATCTCCACTTGACAATAATACCCATTTAACTTTAATCGACGTCTCCGAGTACGGCCTTTTACACATTTAATTAAGTACTATGGTGGCGTCTAACTTTATTTGTTATAATTTAGTAACGAATAGGTTCATTTATTGACAGAGATTAAATATTTTTTTGTTTTTTTTTGTTTTTTATATGTATAATAATAGATTGTCTAAAATTAGAAATGGGTTATTAACCCGTGAAACTTCCAATGCGACGTCCAACAAGGTTGCGTTAAACGTTTAGCGCTACCATGGACGGCGTATCTTAATAGTGTTGCGTTAAACGTTCAACGCTCCTGGGGAGGGGGAATAGAAAGAGACAGAGCGAGAGTGAATGCGTAGCACTCGAATTTGGACTCACGCACTATTTTATAATTTGTGTCTGTTTCTGGGTTACTAACCCAGTAACAGTCAGATACCCAGTATTAGACGCTAAAGTATACTTATTACCCACTACGTTTCGACATAGAAGGCATATTTTACTAACTCTTACAGTAATTTAGATCACAGGAAAACGAAAGTACAAATTTTTAAGTGTTTTCACTTTAAAAGTACTTATGTGCATTAAGAATATTTGGTTATTAATTTTTTTTCCAATAAAACGACGATAAGCAAAGTTAAATTTTTACAAATAAAAATATAAAATAAAATGCTCTAATAATGAAAGCTTACTTGAATCATAGATTCTTTTTATCGTTATAATTTTTGGAACAATTAATAAAACTTAAATTTCTGTAAAGATTTATTCTTAAGTTGTATTGGAGCATAAAACAAAGGCATAAGATTTATCGTTTTAATACAAACTTGAATGTATTACCGAAGCGAGGTAGATGTGTTATAAACTAGCTGGTGCCCGCGACTTCGTCTGCGCAGGATGAGTACTTCTAATAGCGTATTTTCTTCTCCAAGATCCTATCTATCTTTATACCAAAATTCATCAAAATTGGTAGTGCGGTTTAGTCGTGAAGACCCTTTTATCATTATAAATTTTAGTCTGTGTTATTCTCATTTATGAGCTATATTATTGTAAAGTTTCATCCATTCAGTAGTTTTTGCGCGAAAGGGTAACAAACATCCATACATTCAAACTTTCGCGTTTATAATATTAGGCCGTATCAAGCTATTGGGAGAACCCAAAAGCCAGAAGGCTAGTCCACAAGTTCTGCGTTCGATGCAGCTTTAATTGTCTACGGACTGAAAGCAAAAACATCAGAACAAATGTATCCATCAATTTATGTTATCTCTCAGACTTTTTAAATCCTCATATTGTTTTGTTAAATGTTTTCAAGTTAAAACTAATAATTAAAATACTTTATGATGTATTCCTGAATTGTATAATAGTGTTTGCTACCATCACACACACCACACGGCCATAAAGCAGACCGAAGTTAAGTGAAATAATTATACTTTGGTGGTTTGTCTGGTGAGTGAGGTATGGCCCACTTTTGGCAACGCATCTGCATTCTGTCCAGTGTTGTAACGTCCATACGTCAATCCACATCAGGTTGGCAAGTGGACGCTTGCGTACTTTTCACATAAAAAAAATTCAAACAATTTACATGTACACATGTGTTCTCATTTTTCGTAGTTTTTTTTAAAGCTGCACTAGGAGATAAGTCGTGAGTCGCGAAGGATTTATTTTTTACGAATGTTAAATGTCTGATATTCGCAAATTACACCCAGATTTGGAAGAACTGTTTATGTGTTATAACAAATGCTTGTATTGAATCAGTCAGAGCGCAGCTTGTTTTAATATGTAACGGAAATAACAAATGCAAAGTGAAATTGTGATGATTAGTTTCCTAGTTTGCTGCAATTTCCGATAATGTAAACCGCACCTACATTTGTGTACATTTATACTTTTATAACATTAAAAATCAATTAATTTCATATTTTGTTTATCTGATTTTTGTTACGTAATTATTTTGCGTGAGATTACATACGAGCATAAAATATCACTGTAAACGTTATTGACTGTTCACTTTGCGCTTTTTAAGTGATATATAATCATTAATTCTAAACGATAAATTCAGTTATATTTACAATAGAGAGGCACGAAATTGTGAAGAGAAGCGGCATAAGTGGCAAGTTATTTTTTTTTTTTGCGATACAATTAGATCATAGGTTTTTCATTTTCCGATGCACAAGAGACCTATTTCATAATTTGTCTAGAAAATTTACTACATCAATGGTTATATTATGAAGGAGAAAGGAGTGACAAAATAGATCTGCTCCTATATTGCGAATTATTTAAGCGATATTCGTTTGTGTGATTTCGTCATTTGTGATCACGATTTAGATTATAATTAAGTTGGTTTGTATGGGTATACAAAATTGAAGCTGTTATTTTCTTACACATTTTTAAAAAAAATAAATCCGTAAACATATATATAATGGTTTTCTTGAATGCGACCTGTATTCGAAATCATCTTTCGGGCATAGAATGTTCAGAAAGTAATATAACCAATAGAAGCAATATACATTGTCAAGGCTCCGGAAATTTATATATACCACACCAAAAATACTCAACGTGAAGCATAACGTTGGTGCCACTGGTAAAAACTAAATATGTATACGCTCAATGGTTCATTGAATTATGTCTACTACGAAATTGTAAAATTAGGTATGCGCGTTTCCGTCAATACTTTGTATTCATGGTTAAAAATATGTATACAACTAAAATTTCATCTCAGTATACAAAATAATTAAATTGATTCAATTCTGGCTAAAGTTGTTCGTTCCCTTTAAATAACATAGGCTGTTAAGTAATCGATAAGGTTCAGGCTAGGCGCCTCGTGCGCCAGGCCAGCTCAAGTCCGTCGGAACTGTAAAGGCCCTTAAGGCCAACAGTGGCTCATCCACCCCAAAAAAAAAAAAAATAATCGATCTAAGATTTTTAATGGCATCGAGAACCGAATATTTTTTTCCGTTCAGTATTCCCTCTATATGTTATATCAAACATCGCATTTAAAGGTTTCAGGTCAATTAGAAAACGGCACTAAAATATTTTGAGGAACGGAAAAAGACATTTGTTTAGCTTTAATTGTATTTTATTTTAAATTTTTTTACATTTTTAACATGTTTAATACGCATTAGAACAAATATTACGAATACCTGCTTCCTGAAATAAAAAAAAAAACTTCATTCGTTTCATTCACTTAAAAAATTAGTTTAGAAGCGTGTAGCCGCTTTTCCGCTTCAATAATTTCCTGTACACGTTCATGAATCGATCCCACTACATTATCGAATATAGAACTACCCCTAAAGGACATCCACAGCTCAAAGGTATGTTCGCGCTAAGTAGAGATGACGGTCCTTGAGAGAGACAATCTTTGAGGGTCCCAGTACTATACAATTTTGCTCCAAATTTTCGATAGGATTAATGTCTGGGCTTATGGGGGCAGTCGAATTTCTTACAATTTTTTCTGATTTTTTCAATCGATGCTCTAGTCAATCTAGAATTATGCGCAGAACATTCGTCATGCCCAAACTTTAGCAACATTTTTTTAAATTTTGGGCGCATTACGGAAAACTACATTAGCTGTAGGTAATATAACAAAATATCTATTTACGCTCTAGAGTTTAGACGTGTTATTTCTACTGATTCGTCCGGCCCCGATGCTGACATCAGGTGAACCGCCAGCTCGCTTGCCACGTCACATAAAAAAATATTATATTCCATAATATTATGTCAGCGATCTTAGCTGTTACACTCGACCTGTGATCAGTCGAAACTAACCTTATGGTGTAAACTTGCGTTTTAGTTTCAGATTTGAAATAGTGGTAGATGTAATTACTAAATTAAGTTATATGTATTGATAATGGACACATATAAATATATAGTTAACGATATTTATATTAAATAAAAATATCACTTTTGTATAAGCGAATACAAACGGTATATTTTAAGGTGTTAAGTGTATGATATACAATATAGACTAAGTTAAAATATTATGTGAACATATTAGAAGTATTATAAAAATTTAGAATTTATATATACTAAGTTATTTAATAAATTCATATTGATATAGACTAAACCTGTTATAATATATTTCCTTGATTGGTCGTATTGAATTTTTTATTTTATTAATTTTCTTTTTAAAGAATCAAAAAATAAAATAAAAATAGAAGTTTCTTGCATTAAAAAGTGATATGTGATTGTTTTAGTGTCAAAAGTATACACACTCAATTCCAAAAAGACGGGCGGTTTTGATTTATCCCGCCTGAAAAAATAATGACGATTGGTGTTTTAATAATTTGGATACATGCTGGCCGGTTATAAAATTGGAGCGGTATTTTGCGATAAGTTTTGCGAAATTTTTATCTTTGCAAGTTTCATATTGGTGCAGACTAGAGACTAGAATGAAAAGTACGTTCCAAATTCGAATTTATGACAGAGGTTTGTTTAAGAAAACAAGTTTGAAATACATCATGTGTTGCGAATTTCTGAATTTCGAAGTTAATATCAGCTATACTTAAATTTTAAACACTAAATATTTCATTCCCTAGACATTTTAAAATTTGTGTTATTGCTGTTATTGCTTTAGTGATAACATATAAGCCGGTAAAATCTTTTCTTCTTGACGAGGGATGTAGCCTCGATGGTGCTGAGCTTGGCTCTGAGATTAAATATGTACAGCAGTCCATAGTTAAATAAACTTCTAGCGTGTCAAGCGGAGAGATCGTAAATCTTCGTATGTGGACCTCTTGAATGAAGGAAGAGAACTTCAAAGAAATAAGATATGTGCAATTTAGTTCTACTAACAAAGCAGATTTGGCCCATGCTCATTCCGCATTGGTAGTACATTTCTTGGTGAGTGAGTCTTGGTGAAAACTCAATTTTCATGAAAGACTGAGACTCGCGCCCATGAGTCTGGCTATGTGGAAGCATAGCATTCCCACCTCTAGGTCGGAGTTTGTCGTTTGGATTGCCCAGGCAGGGCCGGATTTAGGGGAGGGCAACCGGGCCAACAGCCCCGGGGCCTCCTCAAACGAAGGGCCTCCACAATAGAGACTTCGGAAAAAAAATTCAAATTCAGTCCAGTAAACAACTTTACCTTTCATATTTTTTTCGCGTTTTACTTTTACCTACAGTACTTTGTACAAACAAGATGAACATTAAATTAAATATTAACAGAAATCAATAGAAAATAATTTGGGGGCTAGGGGCCCACTCATTTGTTGCCCCGAGGCCTCCAGAGTGTCCAGGTCAAAGTCATCGTCATTGTGCATGTCTGGGACGTTCTGTAGCGACGTGTGATAGCAGTGCAGTCGGATACAAAAAATAAAGAATTCAAAAATCGTTAAAGACCTAAAGAATGTGATTAATTCAAAGTGCCAACAAATGAACGTTATTGTTTATCGGCTTTTACTTTATAGAAACAAACAAAAAACGTGTTTCGGTTTTGCCAAGCGACCAGACACACTACTAGCTTTGAGCATTAACATTATTTCGCATTAATTTAGTTACAATGTTATGATAAAACTGATTGGTAAAGCTGATTATGATAAATCTTATTAATTAACAAAATCTTGAGGATAAGACTACTAAAAATTATCAAACAAATTAATAGTAACAACAAAAATAGTTTTTTGCTTAAGTGCTATTTTTTTTTGATAAAAGATTATTTTCACAACAAATATTTGACAATGCAATAAAACGTAATAAAGGATTGTATCCGAAACGATATTGTTTTTTAATTATTGTATTTAATATGAAAAATTAGCAAACGAAAAGGCAGCAAGCAGGTGTTGTGTATGTAATCAGGTAATTATCAATTATTTAAGACAATATCTGAGGAGTTGTAGATGCTGAGTGATGTTTAGTGATTGCATCGACAACACCTTTATCGTCATCCGGAGCTCACTTTGTTAAAAAGTGGTACCCCGGTCACTTTATTCACTAGACGAAACGCGAAATTGTAACGCTTCAACCAGGTCTTCTATGAGGCCGTGGTACTTGTCAGCAACATCCAATCCCGCAACATCAGAATCTGTTGTGTGGTTCTGTAACAGTTAAAAAGTTATTAGTTATTTAAAACATAATGCACGCTTCTTTCTTTTCTCATGGCAATGTAATACCCAATCAGGGTTCCTATGAGGCATAGGAACCAAGTTTGATCCTGTAGTAATTCTGCAGCATTTTTAACCGACTTCAAAAGAAGGAGGTTCTCAATTCGGCTGTATTTTTTTTATGTTTGTTACCTCAGAACTTTTGACTGAGTGAATCGATTTTGATGATTCTTTTTTTATTTGAAAGCTGGTGCTTCCCATGTGGTATTGGATCTTGGGATCCGAAGATACACAGGAGTCTCCTGAAAATCAACCATAAAATGAATACAGAGCGAGATATTTGAAGTGGGTCGTTAGTAAAAAATAATGTTCTAGTTGAGAAAACTCATGCACGTTAGTTTAAAAATTCGAGTTTACTACTGTTTTCAATTCATTCGTAATACTGCTTATTACAAAATAATAACTTAATGTGTGTAAAAACAGTTTGAGGCGAAGAAATTGCGATTTGAGGGTTGATCACATATCAGACCGTTCAGTCTGAAATATCCTACCCTAATTACACGGAATAGAGTTTCCTCGAGGCTTTGTTTGACAGGAGACACGTTGCGCACGCGTTTTAGATGGATGTGAATTAGTCATCTCCGTACCACGCCACCTATCGGGAAAAGTGTAGATCAATATTGCTACATGTTCATTGGTGATCCAGTAAATCTACGACTTCGATTTTAAATACGGAACGGGCAATGAATGAGGAATTTTAGCCTTAGTGGTGATTATCGTTTCATAGTAGTTTTGAAAGAGGTTCCTCACTGCGCGATGTTGCAATTTAAAATCGGTGGGAAACTGTTTATGTTCGTTAAGTGTTAATCCAAAGTTATTGGTAATCTGTATCAATTTGGGATTCGATATTAAATAAATTTGAACAGACGAATAAATTATATAGGAGAGTTTTCGAAGAAATTGTAAATAATTGCGTCATTCGAAATTTGCACTTTTTAATTCGGAAAGACGGAATTCGTAATTTCACTCTTCGGTTTTTTATGATGCAAACATAAACAGCATTCAGAATCAAAGTCAAAGTCAAAATTTCTTTATTCAACATAGGCTTATTTTAAGCTCTTATTGAACGTCAAAAACTACCACCGGTTCACTAAACTAGACCTGTAAGAGAAGAACCGGCAAGAAACTCTGCGGTCATATATGTATATTTTATTTCTATTTTTTTTTTTTCAAGTATTTAAGTATACACACAAAATTATTTTAGTATAATTTAGCAGGAGCCAGGGGACTTGCAAGTGCAGAGCAAGTCATTTCCACACATCCTTGTCTTCAATGTATTCCTCGACAGTATAATAAGCCCTTTCCATTAAGGTGGCTTTTACAAAATGTTTGAAATTATTTAAACTTAATTGTTTGTGGATGTCACCTATTCTATTATATAAGTTAATACATCTACCAAGAAACGATTTCCTGGTTTTAGCTAGTCTAAACCTCGGTATTTCCAACGTGTCACCACGGCCCCGACGCGATGTGGTATGTTTTTTTGTAAAATGGTGTAAGTTATTTCGTACATACATGATGTTCTCAAGTATGTATAGCGACGGGAGCGTTAAGATGTTTATTTTTTTTTAAATATGCCGAAGGGACTCACGTGGACCCAGGCCATAGACAGCCCGTATCGCTTGCTTTTGCAATACAAATATCGTGTCTAAACCGGATGCGGAACCCCGCGGATGCGGAAGAATAAGAAAGATTAAACATTTATATTAGAGTTAATCATTTAGAAGAAATTACACCTAAAATATTGCTAAACATTGAGAAGTTCGATTTTAAGTAATATTCAAATAGACTGTTATCTAAAAGATTACCAATGCCTTTCCACAATTAGTTATTCAATTATGGTCGAGGTTAGAGGTAGTTTGCTATCTAGAGCGATAATAAAACAAATTATACATGTTTTTAATAGGATAGTCATAGTCACTCATATTGAACACATAGATAGAAAGATATAAGTGATTTTATCGACGGTCTAATTATCGCTATATTCTCCATCGCAGAAGCGTTTGCGTTTCAATCGGACGATTGTCAGCTTTAAGGGTTGCTCGCAAAGCCTAATGAGGTTTATAAGAAATTGAGTTTGTAGATCAATAGAGATATTCGTCACGCCCGAAGGCGAGCGGATGTTAAAAAAAGGAGTCGATGAGCGCCTTGTGAGGCCTAATTAAGATATGTAAGAGATACGGCCAGCCCGCTGTTGCTTCGACAACTATTGTCCCATTCGTCGTTCGGGATAGCCTATACAGGACGCGGCGTGTGTCCCATTAGATGTTGAGTAGGGATGATATTATATAAAGGCTTTACATAAAAATTTTCTTCTTTAAACTTGTAGCCATGCTTAATTATGCGTCGATCTGTAATCTGCGAAATTGTGATTTTTAAATGTACTCGTTGTGTGGCGTTTAATTTAGTTTTTAATTCACGAAATATTGAATCAATCATCGGCCTAAATTAATTTTAAATGTGTTAGAAGTTTTCTTAAAGAGCTATAAGGGGCTGTATATAATATATTGTTTTGAATTGCCTCTCTGGACCATCCACTACGATCACTGACGGAAAATGCCTTTGACATTAAGTCCGCCTTGTACCAAAAATTTTAAATAAATAAATGACTTCTTCGTCCTTGGTCGTTCATTGCTAAGGATCTCGGCCGCACGGTGCAAATCGTCTACCGCCTTCTTAGCTGTACCAAACCCTCTTGCCTTACCCCGAGCGATTCTATTGGTTTCAGTATTTTTACGCGAATGTTATACATCGTTAAATGAAGCTATTTTACGGATTTTATCGCGTTTAATTAGATTTTTTAATTCCCGACGTTTCGAACCCTTTCCAGCGTTCATAGTCACAGGACAGACTTTAGTAATTCTACCATCCAATTGGCTCAAAGTAATCTTCTTCTCCAGACTGTCAGTCTGAATTATTTTGTAAAGAAGTCTCGTTTTCGGCATATCTACGAGGGAAGATCGGCGACTTATTTTTTTTAATTTTCATTGAATAGTTCTCACGGTATGTTCAAGGTATATGGAGCCCCTTCCGCTCACAATCATCTCATCATCATCAAACTTATCGATGTTACTGCTCTCGCGGATTCTTAGACTCTATGTTCCAACACTTGTACTTAACAATAAAATACCGGAGCCTGGACGCAATTTCATTGTACCTACTTCAAATACGTTTGCATTTACATGAATGAGTTGGCCACGGGAAAGATTGGCGTAAATTGATGTATCTATAATTTAAATTTATTCTGGTGAGTAATGCATTGTGGGTCAATATTTTTAAGGTTGGCAATACAACTAGAACCAGATATGTTTGTCTGGTAATTGGGTCGCGATATTGGATCGGGAATGAAGGCATATAACAGACTTATATGATAATATTTTAGTAAAGAATTAAAAAATATCTCTTGTAAACATAAATGGCATTTAACCTCAAAAACATTAGGATTTGTTTAACGTTAAGTATGAGACAGTTCTTAACGCATGCAAACATAAAAACAAAATTTTAATTCACAAATTTTGGTTTTGTTGCTACGGTGGGTTGGAACTAAGGCCCTGCGATTGGTGGGAAATTTTCAAATCACATTAAAACTTTGCTTTAATTCAGTCATGACATCATCGCAGCCTCAATCAACTAAATGTACCGTTTTTATTAAAATAATAATAAAAAATTAGGTATTAGTCCATGTTTTACTTTTGAGTTTCTGGGTACCTACTCCTGTAGCTCCCAACGAAAAATTTTAACGAAAAATCGTTCAATAATTTACTCCTGCGTTATTGGCAACTAAAAAAATTTAAATAATAAAGAGACATCTTCACGCCTCGGATGGTGGCGGGCGTCTGCAGAGATTGAGCATTATCAAATCAAATATGGGCGGAGCTTGCGGGATTGAGTATACATACGAGTATTTGGTTGATATTTTCTTTAATTGAAAGTGTCGAAGGAAGGTGAGGCGTGACGAATTATAGGCTATTGTTACGGACCTGGTCGAGCCTTTCGTGTTTGAGTCTCATCGGACAGCGATGTGCAACGAAAGAATCTACATAAAACAAACTTTCCTCTTTAAATTTTAGGTTACAACGAAATGCTATTATTTATACCACGCGATATGTGCGTAGTAGTAATAGGAAGTAAGTATTAAGTAATTAAATAAGTACAAAATAAAAATTAAATTAAGAGATTGCAAATATAAACAACGCTATTCCTTTTGAAAAAGAGGAGATGCAGATATTTGCTATCCATCCGCTGTACAAAACTCTTAATATCAACATGTGCACATTGCCCTGGGCTTGTCCCATACATTAGTACTACTATATACTTCTATACAATGTGATACGATTGTCTCAAGAGACAATCATACGTCAATGTTACATCCCTGTCCTCGTCATTCGAAAAACTACGTTGCGAGAGTTAATTTGAACGCGTACCGGTCGGCTGGGCCGAACAATATGCGGGCCAAAGCAATAACATGCTTATTAAATCATGAAGAGTTTTTACGATACCGACTAGGCGTGTGCCGGCGAACTCCGTAAATACCACATTTGCATCCCGACCGGGGCCCGGCGCAGAAACCGACTCAATCGATCGCTAAAAAAACCCATCGCATTATGCTCGCCGCGTACCTACGTCGCGTGGAGTGGGAACGCCACAAGCGCCGCTCGACGGCAGGGCGAAATCAACTCTACGCAGCGGGTCGAAGGTCGCGATTCGGCGTCGAGCACGCATTGCATAGGCCCCGATAAATCGCCGAGATGCGACTACAATAATACGTGCACTGGGCCGGCGCGCGCGCAGTCTGATCTGACCACTACTGTGCATTTCCCACGGGCTCCGTGTTCTCCTGTCCCGCTCCCGCCACGTAGCGCTGTCACCCTCGCGCCTGATGGACCGGCGCTCTTAAGTTAAACGAAGCACACCCACACACGGTGTCAGGCATTTCAGATTGCGCCGCGGCGGCCGACATAGATTAGGTAAGTCGGGCGGCGAATCGCTTGTACGAACTTTGTTCCCGATGCCACGATAAAACCGTGCAACCGAAGTCCTACATTGGACCATTCACGGTAAGAGGCATCCGAGATATGTAACAGATAGCGTGAGTACATCACAGTTATTGCATTAAGTTACATTCGACTCGATCCTACGCATTCAGATGTTCAGGGCAAAATAAAACTTCAAGGCATGTTTCGTTTAGGTATTCCAACTAAATAGGAATGTTTAATAAACTTACTTCCAGTTTAAATCAAGAATCAAAAAGTATAAGTAATGTTTACTCCTCCATAACTTACTCGGAATTTAATACGATACAAAATACAAAATACTGCAAAATTTAATTAGTAATATACTTCTGCCGAACTCTGTGGTTTAGTTTTCCTCAATGAAAAATTATTTATTGCTTCCACTTTCTTATTAGAAATTGGTCGTAATATTTTATATGTTTAGTAAGCAATGCGAAGCATTCGATTGCGTGATTCAAAGTTAGAAGCTGATTGATTGTTTCTAGTTCTCTGTCGTATGGCGCCAGCTCCAAGAAGAGAAAGTGAAGTGTCCACTAATGATGACTAAATCGAGGCTCCGAAATTGGTAGTGTGATTAAAAATACTTCAACTTCTACCTTCCAGCAGTTTTACGAGACAATTAAATGGCTTAATTTGAATGAAAAATATGTCTTTATGTATTGTATGCATAAAATATGTGTATTAACAATGTTAACGTTGTGAAAAAGGAGAGTTTGTTTGTTTGTATATAATCGGTAATATCGTAACATAATGTGTTGATTCAAAATTTTTCTACTACGGTAAGTAATGCCTTGTTTACCTACAATAAATAGACTTTTCTACTACCATCCTCATCATCATGGTCATCCCTAAGTTGCGTAATTTTACTATTTTCAAATAAAAGTTCGGCTGAAATATATGGCGTAAATATGAGACTTTTAGTGTGGACTATTTGTGACGTAAATAGTGGATATGCCAAACTTTCCTACTAGTACTACATTTAGGTTGTCCTCGAATTGCGTAAGTTACATTTTTTGAAATAAAAGTTCTCTCTCGTTCTCTTAGTGTGGACTATATAAAATAAAAAGATAAATACTTTTAAATAATTATTTTCTTGACACATTGTTACGCCGCTTTGTTGTTCTTTCTCACTCAAAAGTTAAGTGTAACTATTATTCGATGAGAAAATTAAGCTAGCGTTATCAGTTAACGCGCTTGCTCATTTGCCTCCTTTTTCCATTAAAAAAGAAAGTATTTTAAAGGCTAAATAGGCATTTTTTATAATAAAATACGAAAACTTAACATAACATCCATGGTAGGCAGGCTTTTGTGTAATTCACAATACTGTCAGAAAGTGAAGAGAATCAGGAGAGAAACTTGTTGATGTAAGAAGTAATGAAATTAAATAAATTGAAGAGGTATATTATCTTCTGTTTGTCAATCCGAAATGAGCGTTTCTTAAAGTTTAAAAGAATTTTTTTCTAAGTTTTTCTTAAAGTTCTTTTAGTTTAAATAGTTTGCTTAAATGTATTATATACCTTACAAAAATAAACTAAACGGATGAGAGATAACCCTTATTTTATATCATATTAGTAGGTCAGTTATAACAATATAACAGTACCTTAAAATAATACAACATTAATTGTTATTCCTTTGCTGCCTCATTAATGTTTTATTCAAAATGATATAAATAAAGTAAATAATTTGACAGTAAAATCATTATTGCCGTCGATTTGTAACGTAGCAAGCCTGTTGTATTTCTTGTTAATACTTCATTTGCATTTACGTCTTACTTTATTACTGAATCAAAACACTAAAATATATGAATACTGGCCGCCGTATCGTTTAATTTGACCATTCGCATTTGAACAAATGGGGAGTAGTGTCATTAATTTGCGTTATAACCTCAAACGACCGCGAATGTACGAAATAAATGCTTGAGGATTGCGTTTTGCAACTGTTTCATTATCATTAGCAGTCGTTATTCGCAAGTTATGACGTAATGCAAGATCGTTGGCGCAAAACGAGCAGGGCGAGCGGTATCAGCTGCAGATGGTTATTTAAGAGCAATTCGACGATACTTAGTAAACACCTTAATTCAATTAGACGGGATAACACGAACGATACGTAGGTCTTAGTGCACGATAATAGAGTCTAGTTTGGTGGTGTTTTTTGAGGTGGACGTCTTAGCGTAGCGATCGTCTAGCAATAAAGTTTCAAGCGTGAGGTGCCCTGCAGAGCCCGTATAAACAAGGTGCCCCTGCGCATATCTTTATTTGCATTGTTATTCTGTTGTTTTATTGCAACCAATCGTCGCGATGCCTGCCGCGCGCCGAAACGGTCCTTTTTATTGCGTCATCCTCTCGGTGTTTTTATCGATATTTTTATGAAGTAATCTGGAAACTGGCGCTTTGGAGATAAGGGACGTTAAAAGACTCGATGGGCCCCTCTCGTTCGGCCGTAATAACCGCAAAGATGCAAGTTTAAAGAAATCGCCGGGATGATTCGGCGCTTGCTCCGTGATTTTATTATTGGATGTAAATACATTAACTATATAAGTGAATACAAATAAAACCTTTCGAAAGCCTACATGTATAGAACGAATCGTAGAAAAGATTGATGAGATCGCAGCAGTGCCAAAGTTTGAACAAACGTAACATTCTTTGACACGTTAACTTTCGACTATTATTATGCAATGCATTATGAATAAATAATTATCTGACTGAACTGAGAAAATTAGATGTTAAGCAATGTATTTAATTGGCCGGATTATAATGTCACAATCACTAATGACGATATAACATTTAGCGTTCTTATACCTTCCAGTGTTCTAGGACTCTAACGTTCTAGAATATCTTCGCATTCTAGAATTCGCCAGTGCTCTAGAACTCGAACGTTCTAGAACATCTTCGCATTCCAGAATTCGCCAGTGTTCTAGAACGCAAATCGACCGATAAATTTGATTTTTTTTATTCAAACATAATTGCGAAAGCCAGCCTATTGCTGCATAGCACGAGGCATTAGTAATACGACCAGACGTCGGTTCCAGAGCGGTCGGCCGCTCACGAAGCGATACGCCTCGGGCAAAAGCTCATGGGAACTGCCCTCACTGGATTTACGCCCTCTACACCTAACAATCGATACGTATCACGTATGTACTCATTTCGATGTTTAACGGTGAAGTATTGTACGTTTATCTTTATTTATAAAACTGAATTTTACTGTGTTGTTATGCACGTGGAGGCAAAGATTTCTGAGTTTAATGAAATATTAGAGTACTTACAATTAACATATAAAGAGTAGACTAAGCATTTTAACGCTTGTCGGATATTACGAATTAAACTATTAGCGAAGAATTAAAAGAATTAAACTATTAAGACGGAAGTTAACGGAATATTATATCATAAAGAATGATTTGTTGAGCCAATTAGAGTAGATTAAGATCGCGTTCATCTCGAAAAGGCTTTCATTAGATATAAAGAATCGACGAACTATCGATACGAAAATATCACGGAGCCATTGATTCTTCAAAGTGCTGTCATCCAGAATTATAGCCAAGAACTTGTACCATAACCGCATTCGGCTTTCTTTCAGTTATTCCGTCCTATTAAAATGAGTGACCATTGTAACTTTTACTTTCGTTTAATTTGAGTTGTTCTTGTTAAAGACTCGGCGGTTGACTGCGATCGCTTGTAACCGCTAATCAGCGTTGTTTTTAGCCAAAGTGCAGTACGAGAGTAGGGATTACTACGGGCACTAGCCGCTCCTTTTCAGACGTCGGCACCGCGAGATGAATGGTGGGCTGTACATGTTACTGCCCCCACAATGGGTCCGTCTCACCCGGTGCGGCGGCGGCTTTGAGCCTGCGTCACACGAGCTAAGCGCGATGCGCGTTAGCGAAGTAATGACGCGACTGGAGATAACTGAGCTTCTATTTACTCGCTTCTCTTCATTCTTAATCCTTCTGTCCTTGATGTTCGCTTGGGACGGTTTCGACCCGCTTGAAATTCCCGCCTTCCGATTGCGGGTTTTGGGGTTCCGTACCTTTTAAGGTAAAGAACGAACCCTTATAAGATCACTCTCTTGTTGCCACTTGGATCACTTATGGTGTAAATAACTGGAAGTAAAAGTGTTATGCTTCTGCGTGAGTCTTCTGTGTGAAGTAACGAAGTAACGGGGGGCCCCAGTTTATTGAAATTAATTAAAAAATATTTTAAAAGGTGATTATTATAATTTGAAATAAGTTTATAATTTGAAAGGTGACAGGGCTGCCATCTGCCACCCTGCTGATATTGCAAATGTCCATAGCCGAAAGTTATCATGTGAAATGCCGGCTCGCTTTCCATTCCTACATGAAAAAAAAACTTGTTTTGATTACTATTGCTGGCTTGATCAAGAAATTATTTACCTATTGTGTATGTTTGCGAACTTACCATTACGATCTGTCATACTCTCATCTCCATCATCAGGGATAATTTGTTAAAATGTTGGGAACATTTATGAATATTGTTGATTTAAGTCAATTGTACGGTACTTAAACGAATAAATGACGCGTGTTTAGCCAAGAAGTTACCTCTGTTAAGTTACTTCTGTTCAATACTCAAATAGAAGAATACTCGAAGCATTTGTCTACTAATGTTGACAGGCTCATCAGGCTTCGGTGCAAATAGACTGAACGAAAAAGGGTTTTTAAAAAAGTCAAACTTTCCTCTATCCACTTATACTGAGTATAATGCAGGTTTATTTTCTTAGTTTTTAAGAAGCTAAAGGCTAAGCCACACTATCGAGCAGCACAGCTCGGTTAGACCGAATTCTTTCACAATCTAAAAGGCGATTGAAACAAAGAACGGTTTCGATTATTCTGGTATGGAAAACGTTAGTTTGGATGACAAGTAGTGAGAAATAAATGAACATGCGTCATGTATCGTTGAGCTGCGGTATGGTCCAGAAAGGTGGCCCGCTATGGCCTTATATTACAGGCGCGGCACCGCTCGAATTATTCTTGAGCATAAGTTACCGAGAGCGACTAATTCTTTGTTCATCCCCTTAATACCAACTTATAAAAACGTTAATATTATTAATCGGGGTTAGGAAGTTAGGCGATATTACTACTAATCAGGGATAAGTTAGGTGATTAAGAAGCCTTCAACAATTTTTTGACGTCAATGTATAAAATCATGATGTATTGAATTATGAACATATGTAATCAAATTTAGAAATAACATAAAAATTAATATAATCATGTATAAGCAACTCCACACCTGTATACTTTATCTGTAGTAGGTACCCTACTGGATTTAACAACGATCAAAGGTACAACAAAATTGTTCTATAAAGATAATTATACTGGTACCTATAATACGAAAACTTTTCAAAGTCAATGATGTAATAGCAAAGAAGATAATTATAATGATAACATTTCGTTTTTAATAAATTCACAAAGATTCATACTAATTTATTTATTTTTAAATAACGGTATAACAAGAAGCCATGTAGAGTATGTTGTAAATCTACAAAAGCAGTCTACAATCACCAAAGTAAGAATAATTTCTCTCCACATCAGGCTTCTTTAAGTCAAGGTTGTTTCTCAAATGAGTTCGCTCATCCGTTCAGCCGTAGAAGTTGCGGTGTGTTTCAATAACAGTTACAGCATTAGTGCTGTAACTGTTATTGAAACCAATTATTATGGTTAGCTATAACCCAATTGCCTTAGAAGCATCTTTTGCTTTGGAAGGGACACGTTGTTACGTGCCCCTTGAAGATTGAAGACTGTTGTCTTCAATGTTGCACGAATGGGCAGGTCCGTCCGGGTAAGTGCCACGCCCTCACAGAAGACCGGCGCGGAAGTGTTATACTTCTGCGAGATAGCCGGGGCTACCTCACTGGACAACGCATCTGAAACCCTGATGGTGTTGCAAATATCAATCAGTGGAGCTAATCATTTAACTCATTTTGCAATTTTTTTTTAATTTTTTTTTGAAAAAAAGCAATAGAGCGTTATCAATCTTGTGGATGTCAATGGACGGCGGAATACAGTTAACATCTGGTGAACCGCCTAATACATTTCTTATATAAAAAAAAACAGTTGCAACAGAAAAATTGCAAAAGTATAATCATTTCTCCTTAAGTATGAACATTGTTTATGCCGAGCTCCTTTTAGGTACTTATTTATCATTATTACCGGCTTATTTATTCAACAAAAAAAAATGCTACCTACCTATATAATACTAGGTGATTAGCAAAGCGAAAACTTTAATTTTTAAACGTAATTTTTTTTTATATTACATTAATTAGTAGTCCTTAATAATCACACAATCTCATTCGCCTTCCTTTTACTGCGAAATGGCGGATTGTTTTAAAAATACCCGGAGGATTTGAAATTGGGGAATTAGAAAAGATTTACGAGCTGGATCGTGTCATATTTCATTGTAATTGCCAATGTTAGGGATATATAACAGTTTTCCGTCAAAGACACTGCGACAGCGGCGTTCAAAATGCCAGAATGCAAATCAACTACGAATGACGATCCATTAATTTACTTTGTCTCTCGTGGCGATTGTGCTGTGCACGCGCCGATGGTTCGCCTTATATGATATTGATTCTCGGGCAAACTAGCCCGCGTCTCGAATTGTTATTGACTTAGCAAGTTGTGGGTCGGCCCTCCCAGAGCGGTTTACGAATGAGTTGCGAACGTCAAAGCACCGACTCCAGTCGGTGGTCCAAAAGTCCCCGCAACATTATTTGCGACGTGTCACCACCAACGATGAGCAACAATAAAGAGAGAACCCGACAAATCTGCGGCCAGAATGATGATCCAGCTCGATCGAAACGCCTCTATTCCGTGCACATAAGGTCCAAATTACACGATGGGCACGTGTTTGCATTTTAAAGTTTACAGTTTACCGCCATAAGGGTGCCTTTATCGATTTTCCGCGGTGTTCCGAGAACGTGTATTAATTCCGTTCGTATTTCGGTGACGTCCCGTTCGGTATCTGTGTGTAAACTGCATGAAACATTGGCCGCGTCAATAATGACTTCCTGTGTGGCGTTACAGGTAAACAATGGTTGCTCACACATCCGTTTGCGCGGAAAAACTTTGAAATGTGGGAAAATTTTGTGTTTTGTGATCGTGACGGATGTCTCGTTATAACAGTTATGGTGTATTTATAAAGAAATTGATAGATAGTGAAGGAAACATGACACATAAATATATATGTACATTATTATAAATATTACATAATTTGTAACATGAACTTAAGCAGATTTGTACTGTTGAAGCTACGAGTTATGACATCATCACTATTTTTATATTATCATCACTAATACTTTTACTCATAAAGATTACTTTAGGACTGTGATGATTCCACTAAGATGTCATTGCTGATTACAATTCTATATTATGATTTCGATAAAATTTTCATAATTTTAATTTAAATCAAATTAAACTATTGAAAACACTATTTTAAACCTTACTTTACCTTACCGCTATGGACTAAAAATAAAAAAGTATAATAATGTTAATGTTTTATTAAAAATTATTTAGTTGTAATTAAGAATTGCGTCTTTTGACAATTTGTTTAAACGAAAGATCGGGCAAAAACGAAATAGACTGAAAAAATGTTAGTATTCAAAATAAGATAACTTTCGTAAATAGGTATTTACCCATTATTATGTTACCATTCGGTGACTGATCATGTGCGAAAATTTCGCACGGGTCAAAATCAAATCAAAATCAAAAATATATTTATTCACATAGACGCTTGCGCGTTCTTATGAAACGTCAAAATTTTACATAAAAATTAATACCTTCGTAAGTAAGCTACCACCGGCTCGGAAAGCAGTTTCTGTTGAGAAGAAACCGGCAAGAAACTAAACAGTTGCTCTTTTTTTAAAACGATTAGTTAACAATATAATAGGATAGGTATAAATCTTACTTAAGCCTACGTGAGTATCAACAGTATTAACCCCACACATTGGCGTCGTCAAGATATTCCGCAATGGTATAATACGCCTTAGCCATAAGTTCACTTTTAATTTATCTACTGGCAGACTTAATATCGACTATGGGATTTTATTATACATGCGCACACTTTGCCCTATGAACGATCTATTTACTTTTTCTAGACGAAACAATGGCGTAATTAATTTGTCCTTATTTCTAGTATTTAATTTATGTCTATCACTATTCTTTAGGTAACAATTAAGATTATTTATAATATACAAAATATTACAATAAATATAATGGGATGCAACAGTGAGTATATTAATCTCTTTAAAAAGATGTCTGTCAACTTGTATTATTATAATATCCATTAGAAATAATGTAGGCAGAATAATGTATGCTTGTAAATATTTTTATTAAAGTTTTATTTTACTATAATACTAATAACTAGATACTTATGAGATAATAGTAACACGAGGTAGATCATTGCCAATGGTCCTAAGAGTAAATACCTCAACATACCAGACATTTTGTGCATTTTCAATATTTCCGAATGAATACGATACAACTAAATCATTCCAATTCAAACAAAGCCAATCTAGAATATTAATTAACTCACCTGCCCACATACTTACATCCTTAAGACCGTCAATTTGGTTAAACACGCTTCTACTAGAAATCAAATGGTCGTAAAAAATTTCAATGTGTTATTCCAATTGTTCTCTAATAGCAGGGGTGACCAACGTTTTTCTATATAAGTTTATTTTACCTAAAAAATTGCCGTTAAAATACTATTATATGCATAGCTAGATAGGTGTGGGGAGATGTAGTCGTGATCTTACACAATTATTGTCTCTAAATAACTAAAATTTATCTCATGCTCTAATTGATTGCTGCCTTTAATCATCAACAGCGATGTACCAAAATTAACTGCGACATCAATTTGTTGGTCACCCCAGCTCTAATAGTGTCGAAAATTAAGCGATCAATTCGCTTTTACGACTAGCTCACACCTCGCCCCAGCATTTATTTGGTCGTGCATAATTTTATTAGGTACCTAAAACACGGTCGCCTGCAGTTTTATTCGCGTGGGCCGAAATCGAATTTCGTTCGTTAAGTTTTGAATTCTTTGAATGAATTTCGCGTTTCAACCTTATTTGGGCGTAATACCAGTTTTTGGAATACCACAAAAATTTAGCTCAATGATGCAAAAGTAGGTACAATGGTCATCTTGTCACAAAATATGTTCAGAAAAATTTATATTTTTTCGACTCGGCATCCCCTATTACAAGATGTATGTACATTGTAATTGTGTTACAATTAATTCTCTTCGAAGTTGTTACGAAATAGAATCAGTAAATACATGTGAGGTGTGAGTGGCTAAAGATGTGTGAGGTCTAGCGTTATCATGATGAAAAACCACACCCCTTCTCGATTAATTTTCATTCTTGATTAATTTCGGCCACTTTTTCTCAACTTCTTGCTTTAATCTCATCAGTTGTTCGCAGTAGAGTTCAGAATCAATGGTCCTGCCCGGCGGTAACATCTCATAATGAATAATGCCCTTCCAATCCCACCATACACACAGCATTACCTTGTTGCGAGGTTTTGCCAGAGTTTGTGAAGCCTGACCAGCCTTTGACCACATTTTCGCACGTTCTTGTTGTACGTGATCCACTTTTCATCACCAATTATCAGGTACTTACGGTGGTAGGGCCACGCAGCAGCGTCAGCTGTTGAACGAATGGGCAGGCCCGTCCGGGTAAGTACCACGACCCCACAGAAGACCAGCGTAAAGTGCGACAACTACTTTCGCGTTTCGTCTAGTGAGTGAGGTAGCCGGAGCCCAATTTTCAAAAGGTTGTCAACGCATCTGTAACCCCCGGGTGTAGCAGATGTCCATGGGCGGCGGTCCGTCTGCTCGTTTGGCAACTATTCACATAAAAAAAAGATTATCATTTTTCAAAACTGGCTCGGTTTAATTACGTCGTAATAAAGAATCACAAATGAGTACACGGTTCATTAGGTTTCTTTCAGTGAGCTCATCCAAATATCGAGCTTTTTTGTGTACCCACCTTATTTCAAATGCGCCAAAGACGGTTTTGTGGTCAATTCCCAGTTCTTCAGCTAAATTGAAACTACTGATATGCCGATCTTGCTTCACTTTTTCAAAAATGGCATCCATTTTATCCGTAACAGGGCGCCCTGAGCGAGGTGCATCTTTGGCATCAGAATTTCCGGATTGAAAACTCTTAAACCAAAATTGTGCTACTCTTACACACACTAGGTCCATTAATATCACAATTTTTTTTCGCGGCTTGCATTGCATTTTTACCTTTTTTGTCCTAAAATTTTAAAATGTATCGAATTTCTTCATTACAATCACTCATCTTAACAGTATCTAAGAAAAACAAATGAAAATCACACATTTTCCTAATTTGAATCTTTTTAAAATGTAAACTTTTTAATGATACCAAAACCAGCCAGATACAAATGGCCAAAGAGATTACATTATAAGTACATACATACTATTTTCGAAAAGAGTTTTTCCCCAACCTAATATGTATACTATTTTATATCTTTAAATTTATTCAAACCTGAGATTTCTTTTCAATCATAGTTTCTAATTCTATTTTTAATATTTAATTAAAAGTCTTCAATCTTCGAGAAACTTTTATCTCTGATCCCCCCAGACTTATTCTGTTGTTAAACTGTATAATTGTTAACCTTACTAACGACATTCAAGGATAGGGGTCTTCGACTTATACAAGTTTAAGAAACACTTTATAAATGATAAAATGAAAATACACGTTAAAATATCTAAGGTGTAGAAATAACCACAAATAAATAGTTGTATGTGTCAATAATGATTCAATGGTGGCGAGGTGAGCGACGAATGTAACATAATACAGCGTACATTTGCCTCTAATGGTGTTAAAAGGCGTGTTGAAGACAAAATTTATTGACAATGAATATGAAAATCAGTGTGAATTATGTTTTCCGAAGATAAAAGATAGTGGTTCGAAATGTTTTGCATCGACCTTGCTAAAGAGACAATATATTTTACGAGACAAAAGATTTGGCCACATAATTATTTCGATAACTCAAGGTACTTAGATTAACAAAGAAATATAAGGAGTAGGTGTTTATAAAATAATATATATATTAAAAATATTATCTACTTGTGTTTAGTGATAAATAAATATCTTCACAAAAAATAACCTCATATTATAAAATTCTGCAGCAATTATAATTATGATAGCGTTATTATATGATATAGTTAATTATTGTGTGATAACATTTCTAGCCTGCCTGAGGATCGGAACAGATGCGCGACTTCTAGATTCCTCGCGATCTCCGAGTATTCTGCTGGCGCAGTAGTATCCAATACTGCTAAATCATGACTATGATGACTCCACTTAAGCGTGATGAGAGCAAGAGGACGATGATGATGCCTAAAACATTTTTATGAGAGATGATAATGGGTGATTCACCTGATATTAAGTGATTAACGTGGACATGGGTTTTGGCAAATAATTAGTAAAGAGGGCTTTGGCTGCCTCACACACCAGACGAAAGGAATTAGCAAGAAAGATTCGTTTCGGTCTTCTGTGCTGTCGTTCATGTCACTAAGTATTTAAACATGTTCCTATTTAATGTGTTATTACCAGTTGGAATGGAATACTATTTTAATTTTAATTTTTGTGATGTTTAAAATGATTTAAATAATATTAAAATCTTAAATGAAAAATTAGTTTTTTTTTTGCTTTGCTTTCCACACAACAGCTTATAAGCCAAAAGTATCAAGCAATATTTATGTCTTTCATGTTCCGCTAACGTAACTAATTGGTTGGACAAGGTACTTTTGATATGCAATGAGGCAGTAACGGAAGTATCAATATATAATAATCGAATTAAAAAAAGTGACTTGGCTCAGTCTTAAATAAGTAATAGGATGATGCTAGAACTAGGTATCAACAGCAACTGCTGCAGCAAGATACATTAATCAGTTGAAGAAGTTACCAGAACATTTTCTAACAGATGAAGAAATATTTTCTAATGCTTAATTTTAACGTCTTCAAAATCCTGCCATATCAGAGATAGTAAACCTTTTTATGAGCGAGAATTAAATACCTAAAAATTATCTATTTTGCTCTCTGTAATTTATGGAGTCCTAAAAAATCCCGAAGTGTTCATAGCAGTTTCAATTTATATTATATTCACTGTAATATTCATATCAACATGAAACATTTCCGCGTTTACATTGACAAAGTTCGCTGGTTGAATTAAAATTGCAAATTAAATGAGATGCACATTTCCAACCGGTTTTTTTTCTTTATGAGTAGAGATCTAAATTGGGATTATACTTAGAGATCAAAGTAGACTGTGAGATCGTATAGAAAGTAATTACTCAATTTATGATTTTACGAACACCGCCGTAATGTGTGCTATTACAATTTTTTATTGTTATATAAATATGTCGATATTATTATATTACTCGTGAATAGATCGAATTGACTTAAAATCTCAACAGGAAACTGGTTCAGAAGACGGTCCACACTAAAACACAAGCTTCTTTTATTATTTCGCAACGTGTCGATTCTTGTACCGATGCTAAAGTAAAAAAAAAGACCAATCTGGCCTTGTCCTTACCTGGTCTTCCAATGTTATGACTTATTTGTCTCGCTTTTACAGATTTATCGGCATTCGAGGACTAGAAACGATTAAATCTGCATAATGCGTTCATTAAATAACATGCAAATTGATTTTAGTCATAGTAGTCGATTGTTGGTATGGAGAATAGAAACATCTGTGACCCGTCACAGATAAGGAAGGAAATAACATAAAAAATGACATTAAAATGATCTTGGTGACATTTCAATTAAAGTTGATTTCGAATAAGAAGACGAATAGTTATCTTAGCAAACTATGCTTATAAAATATGCTGTATAGATCTAACGAATAATAAATTTTATGCTAATAAAAAAATCGACTGGCATCCGGGTAGTCTTTAATTATTTCAATAAGTATTTAATAAATACTTGAAACTGTGCTTGTTATAAGATATTTTTACATTTTGTAACACAATTAATAGTCGGAGGTCGTTAAAATTTAAGCACCAAATTTTCTCACAGAGAGAGAGAGAGAGAGAGAGAGAAAGAGTTCATTGGCAAAGGGTATGTAATCGTCACACAGAGATTTTCACAGTTCCCTTTTTCCTCTATAATACTAACATTTTCCTATACAATTCCTCTACAAGGCTTCATAAAAAATTAAACTAGTATACAAACCCAAATTTTGAACAATTGTATAGGTTATGACCTAATACAATACTAGCATAAATAAAGTTAATAAGATTATGTTCACTACAATACAATTATGGTTTGAAATTCTGTTGTACTTTAGGAGCTAGAATTAAATTCATAAAAGATTTTGTAGTAAAATATCTTACTACAATATCTTTGTCTACTTGTATTTTTGTTTTAGATGCATGCTTAAAATAAAATGGGCTATATTTTCAAATTATCAAAATATATTAAAAACTTGTTCACTATTTTCTACAAATATGGAGAAACATAAATTGTTACATAAATGTCGCCTTAACAGTAAATAATAAGATGATATTGTAATATATACACGGTTTTAAAATACGGACTATATTAGAGTATAGAGAACTTATTAGGATTAGGTCTCTTTATATGTTTACAACCAATAATATTACATACAAATAAGAAGAAAATTGTATGAAAAAGAAAATTGCACTGAAACTGAGGCACTCAAATTATGCAATTGATTTAATTAAATTGCATTTCTATTGAGTGCTACCTCTTTCCGTACCCTACATTCTTTATCATGTATCATATTTACTTAGATATGTCATAATTTAAAGTTCAACAATTTTTGACCGCCGCGCAGTATGCACATGCATCATCTTTATTAAAACATAATTGGTTTACAACAAAGCAAGACAAATAAGTGAAAGTATTTTATTGTATCTTTGCTTATTAGTTTCCATCAATAAAACAAACAATACGAATAAAGCCATTTTTAAATAGTGACTGATAATTCGGCTGTTTCCTTTGACAATCGATCAACACGCCTTCTTTATCGGCGTTATCATTAGGACATTCGTATGATTAATAGCAATATTTACATAAGGCCATTCTACAGGACGCGCGAATGATGTCAGCGTGTTTCACGTCGTTGCGACAAGTTCACTTATCGATAGGATACCTACGGTTGTAGGTGCGGCACACAAAGAGCTAATGAGGCGGAACATTAGGTGATATCGCATACAATCGAAGCTGCGCTACCACCTAACAACGTTATAAGTAGCAAAAAATATAGAAAACCCAACAAAACGACCGCCGAAGACTGTCTTGATATCAGGCACCGTAAATTATAACATAGTTGGCCCGCCATTAGCATTTTTATTGTCCCCTGCACAACACGGAATGGTCAGAGCTCGCAATATAATCGGCGCGGAGCGAAATTGAATTATTTATTTGCGCGGAGCGTTTGCGGGGCGCGATTTTTCGGCCGAGCGCCAATGTCTTGTCCGATGTCTCTTTCGGTATCACTTTGATTCGGCGCGGTCCTGTAAAGTCGCACATTTGTGGCGAAAGAGTCGCCTTCAATATTGTCACTATTTCCTCCTCACACGGTCGTATCACAGCACTTTTCGGATTCGCTCCGCTCTCAATAAAAGTTATATTCGATTAATTCCTTCGATTTTCTTGCTGTTATTTGTTTGGTGAAAATGGTGCCGGCTGAAATGGGTGAGTGTTTTGCATATTATCTTTTTTTAAATCCGTGATTCTATTAATTTGAAATTGGAATTAAATCGAGTTTAGCGTGTTTTTTTTAAAGCTTAGCAAAAAAGAAATATGAGAGACCAGCCAGCGTCGCCGTATAATTTACTGGCCACTCGTAAAGCGTCTCCAGGGAATTCGCCGTGGAATTCGGTGGCAGATTGCAGATTAGTCGCATTAATCATTCCGTGTTATTTGCATTGAAATTCCATTTGTAATTTTTTTTAATCGATTTCAAATCCGCGCGGACTTCTCGGGAGGAGATCTCGGTGTTTTTTCGTTATTCATTTTTACAAATTCGATTACTAACATCGATAAACCGTATTCTGGCTGGTCTGGGTTTGTGTTCTTTCCGAAGGCGAATGTGGGCGAACCGTTTGCCTTAACCATTCGAATGGTCTTCTTCCGAAATAACGGTCAGCTGGAGGCATTGTGCTCGGCGCCGCCGCAGGGTCCAGACGGATATCTGATCCCGCTTCCACCGATTCCGCGTGCCGGAGTACAATTGCGATCAGTGACAGGCTTACGTGTTACAAACTGACACAAAGAGCGCGTTGAATGGGCCGAGGAATTCGAGCCGCGGCCGCGTCGAGTTCTCACAGCGCCATGAGAACGCCTTTAACAAGCGATATTCAAAAAAGAGCAGCGTCGATGTCTCTGTTGTCAACGGGGCAGCTCTTTAGCGCGCGGCGTCGAGCCGAACTGGGCCCTAAACTCCTGCCGCTAAGGTTCACTTCGGTTTGGCCTTCGTTTAGATTTTATTGTTCCGTTTCGGCATGAATTGCGTCACCGGCTCAAAAGACAAAGCGCGGCCCGATCCACGCATTGTGGGGCTAGTGATGAGCCAAATATTGTTACGATGGCTGGTCTATGCTTTATAAGGGTAAAGACGATCTGTCTAGAGATTACGTTCGCTTTTATGGCACCGGTAGCTTACCCGAATCAGATATCGAAACATACGAGTACATCCCACAGGAATTTTCCGATGTCGATAAATTTATCGACACTGTCGATAAATTTATCGACATCGGAAAATTAATTACAACTAACTAATTACAATCGGCTACAGACCTATGGTTGTTTTTTTCGAGGTGGATGGTAATTTAAAACGTCGGCAAAACACCGCGGTTCACCTTCGATTCGGCCGCCACGCCAGATGACACAGATAAGTGATATATTTCAATTCGAAATAATCTCAAGACCTTTCCCGAATTGATTTCGGAACGCTTAACTCTTAATATTTATTTTAGCCGATGGCTCCGTATTTGAGGCTGTGTATTACGATAATTTCAGAAATTATCGTAATTCTAACGTTGTTCTCTTATTCTGAATTTGTTACAGTGAACGAAAAACGAAAAACAGCAAAAATATCGAAACTGTTCATAACGATTGAAGAAAATGTCGGAGACGGGATTATTAAAACGCATCACATTAGAGATTTATTAAAACATATCATCTAATATTATAATTATAGGCCAGGGCTGCTATGGAAGTATAAAAACCGTTATATATTTAAAACTAGAAAATTAAAAATAGAATAAATATCATTGTTAATTCATCAAAACTTTTTCAACTTTCAACTCACGTATTAAATGTAAGCTTTTTTACGATTAAAAGCGTCAATATGTATTGCGAATTCAGATGTTTAAGCTTTAAGCTTCGCTAATACCGATACATCATGTTTAAATAAAACAAATTCCGGATATAATAGTTTCTGGAATTGTCGCTTATATAGCATATTATTGATAGAACTATTTCACCGAAATTATCACGTTTAAAGTGTGTTATAAAATTTCCCGTTGATTTAAATATTCCATCCAGTGAGCATAGACACTAAGAGAACAAATTAAACGCTATACAAGCATTTTTTTATTGACAAAAAACAAAATCTATATTATATACATTTTCTATTTTATTTTGAGGGTTTGTTGACGTTCTTATATCCCGATTTCAAGGTCCAATACCAACTATTTTGAGGCTCCTTAATGTCCTTGTATCCCTTCCATTGTCCAATATTAATGTGGGACTGTATGGCAAAAAAAACTATTAAACCGAATTCAGTTCAAAAATAATTTTCAAAATCCATTCTTAAACGAAGAAGTCCTGAGTTAACGAACACTACTTTTTTTGAAGTCGTTTGAAAGTTTGTAAAATAGTACCAGTGCTTGCTAAATGACTAGTACGCTCAGCATATAGCGCGTCACTAGCTACCATCAGGTGAACTAGAAATGAGTTTAAATCACCATTATTTGGCTTATTCCAGCGCTTCAAAATCAACCAGCGGTTTACAATTTTGCACTTGCGAAGAGCAAAGCATCAGAGTCTGGTGCGAGGTGATTTACGGCTTCCACTGGGACGCAATTATAAAAATGCATCCCGACATCGTTGTACAGGGTCGCGATTGGGAAATTAGCGACGGGTCCCCGATTCGGTGTGGTCCACGGGCCTGTCCGTCGATTCGACCAAGCTTTGTCCCGCCATAAAGCGTCCGATGTCAGCAAACTCGGTTATGGCCCGTTGTTTGGCACATTCAGCTGGAACAATGTCTCAATAAGCTTCCCGTCGTCTCATAATAGGCCCCGATCCCGTAAACAATGCCACCCTAATATGTTTTGATGCTCCCCATTGTCTTCGGCCGTTGTCCGCGCGATTGGCGCTTAACAGGCGTGGAGGGCTAGAATGCGTTTTCGTCTTTACGTATTATTCGTCGGGCTTGAAAGAATTGTTTGACGACTTTCAACGCGTGTCGCGGGATACCGTTACTGTGACAGCGGACGCCGTTTGTATGAATTGCTACGTTCGTTGTGTTTTCTTAACTATTGTGATGGATATCCCTTGTTCTTTCGCATACATCTATTAGGATTACGACGGCTTTAGAATGGAACTGTGGACGCTGTTGTTGCATTTTTAAGGTTTGGCCCAGTATGAACTTTCGGTTTCTTTGTATAATTTCAATTGTGTTATGGTATTATCGCATGTTAAAGTACAATTAAGAGTGGTGTCTGGGGAAAATGTTAAAGTAAGTCAGTGATTTTAACTGTTTTATGACATTTTATTGGCTCATTAAAGTTATAATCTTGTTAAAGTTAGAGTAACTTGTTAGCTTAATTTGTTAAATATAGGTTCCTTATAAAATAATTTGAGTAATATATAAAACTAAAATTTTTAAAAGAAACAAAAAGTTCCTTCTTTAATTATACCGTCATTAATACTATAGGTTAGTAAGCCGAACGTGCTTTATAAATAAGTGACGTTCGAAGACGTTATAGTATCAGACGAATTGTCTATAAATATCGTCGGAGCACTTTTGTCGTGCACAAAATGAGAATCGAGTGGTCAATTGGCGATAGCGCGGCGCGTCCACGGCGTCGAGAGCGCAATACGGTGTGCGGCGCGTAGCCCGGTAGCCGCGGGCAAACATAAATAACTGACCGCGGCGCGAACGGGCCCCGTATTTACCGCGTTATTATGTTTTATACGTCGACCCGCCGGTGCGGAGGCGAACGGCAACCTACATAGCGTGGAGCGCGGAAGGCGTAACCCGGTGGCAATCGGTCGTCTCGCTCGACGACGCCCCGAAACGCACCACGAATTTATTAAAACGAGGAGAGGAGAGCGGAGGACGAGTGAAAAAAAAACCGCCCGACGGCTACCGCGCTCCGCGTCTCGACGGAACTAGATACGTGTTCCGCGCGCGAGCGAGAGCCACCGGCGGGGCGGTGCGCGCGAGCGGGACGGACGGCGTTTGGTCGGTGCGCACCGAGGCGGACGGCGCGGTCATGTGGGCGCTGCCGGTGTTGCGCGCGCGCAGCTACTCCGACGCGCTCGAGTTCCACGCTCGCGCCGCGCCGACCTTTAGCTGGTGAACTTGGAGCGTCCGCGGTGAAGCGTCCACTGGGACCGGGGCGCTGGTCTCCGGCGCGCGGGAAAGGGACGGCAGGCTGCGGAGAGCGCCGTGCCCAAAGGTATTCGTAGAATGCGTGATCTGTATCGGGCGAGGGGGCCGGCGCGGGGGGGAGCGGGGCGTTCGGAAGCGGTGGCAGCTCCCATCGACTCCTGGGGTTATTCTTCCTCAGGCCACTGCCGCTCGAGCTGCGCACCACGCGGTCGATTCCACCGAAGCACACTTCACTCGTTAGGAGCGCGAACACGGGGAGTCGACACTAATAAATTACCGTTTTTTCCACCGCACTCGCACAGTCCACGCCGCGCGCCCGAGTAATTTATACGCGAAGGGGATAAGCATTAATAAACAATATACGCGTCCGTTGGCGCCCTGACAACAGTGAGTATTCCCATGTCTTTACGATTAACCACCGATCGAAGCTTTCTTAATTTGCGGGTGCAAGCCATTCCTGCAAACGGTCTTGTAGCACAAATTAAAACTTTAAGGACACGAAGCAGATTAAGCAAGCGAACGATTGGATCTGCAATATCTTTTTCTTTTTATCGATATCTGTGTGCAATCAAAAATTATCTTAATGTGGTCTTATTTCTTATGAATGTTTTTCTCGTATATTTTTCTATAGTTGTTTTCTTCTTTAAAAAACAATTCTCATTTTTCTATAAGTACTTCATTAGTTACAGTTTCGATATTTAAATGGCACTAGTCTATAAATAAATTTTTCCGTCCTTAAAAATCCATATACATATCAGATTTGAATAATCGAAGGCATTATCATTTAAATTGCCTTTAGCGCCTCTCTCGGCGCTAGGATTAAAAAAAAACGATATTCAGAAATATTGGTCCTTGTCACGGTGTTTTTTGTCAACGAAAACTTCGCACCCGACTTCGATGGCCCATTCATTGTCCAATGGCGGCCATTTCATAACGATTTATGGTTTATTTAACAATAAAAGGAGAACGATCCTGACAAAAAAGCAGCCTCTCGAACGATTAGGCATTAAGGAGCGGCCAGTACTATCGATCTTTGCCTTTGTAGCGTGCGAAAGTTAGATTGCACGCATCATTAGGTGCATCTTTTGTCACTCCACGAAGAAATTCCCATGCTATATTCTTTTTTCGAATGAGTTGACTTTTAATTTAGTTGCTAGTATTTATGTCCAATGAAAAACGCATTTACTTTACGTTAATAATAATTTCTTCATAATTACGTGTCGAGAAAACTCGACGAGTAGAACAGTAATTAAATTTCAACCGACGATGTACAGAGTATGCAAATTGTGTACAGCAGACGCAATTTCAATAAATTAAAGAGCAATTTTAATAAATTGAATACAATTTTAGAGACACGGTCGTGAGTTAAACAGCCACAGAGGTGAATAATAATTGTAAGCATAGAGTTTATAATTAAAGTCCATAGTGCACTGGCAATAAAAAAGAAAAGACTGATGGTTTGACCGTACGTTTCTGAACAATAATATATCGCTTATTCATTTACGTGACCCTTTTATCGAATAAAAAGGAAGATTTATAAAATTTACGCTCATGATAATCCTCTCAGAAAGATGAGTAAATATAACGCATAACGTATTCTTCGTATTCTTCATAAGTACACTTCATTCTGTTATCTAATTTAGTATCTTACATAGTTATACATAAATAGTTAAATTTCTTTTATTGATTAATAACCCTTCGCAATATTTTAGTTAAGTATTAAAAAAAATATCTATAATTATAAAGGCAGATAAATAAAGAATATCAATAATTTACAATTAAAATGTATGTTGTTTTCTTGATTTTACGCGAATATTATACAATATATTAAATGAAACTACTTTACGGATTTTCGCGTTTTTTTTTATTTTGATTTAATTTCCGACGTTTCAAAATAAATAAACGCGATAAAATCCGTAAAGTAGTTTCATTTAATTTAAATGTACAAAACAAGGTGTAGCTATAAAAATATGAAGCTTTTTTGAAATAAATGTTATGCAATTTATCGTATATTTTGTAGTTTAGATTATATACAAGGGAAACCTATAATTATAACAATAGTTTAAACACTGAACTACTCGTCTAGTATTTCTCCTTTCTAGATAATATCTGTGCAGTAGGTACCTAATTTCTTACATGTTTCATGTTTTTAAGATTATGATATAGTTTTAAATCATTCCTTCGAGGGTTGAAAGAGTCGACACGAATTCGGACAGCTTTACGATTTGCCTCAAGGTTCAAACGAATTTACGCCCGTAATTACTGCCAGATGGATTTTATAGTCGGAGAGCTTGACGTTTCACATTAAGAGTTATCCTCGACCAACTATTCTTTTAAAAATGAATCGTGTGAAGAATTAACTATGATACTTAAATCCTAACAGCTCTAATATTAACTTTCGTTGATTGAGACCTTTATGCTGTTATAAAGAGCAAATGTATCTCAAAACTACGTATTTGATGTTAATAATAATATAATTACACGCATTACGGACTTAATTTTTTTTTACGATTTATAATATCATTCGTTTTTCTTGAATTTTATAAAACATAAATAAAAACTCTGAAGTTACAAAAATGACGTAGTTATTTTGTTCTTATAAATTTGTTAAGAAAATATTGTTAGGCTCTTAGACTATAACACGTAAGACAGTAGCGGGTTGTTAGCACGCGCCTTCTTCGTTTCAAATTGAGGTTCAAGATGGCAAATAATGCAAATTGTATGCTTATGAGCAGGTTTACTTTTCCGCAGAAGAAATCTACCGCACTTTGGTGCATTTTTTAGTTTTTTCATTTTTACGTTAATTTACGCGAATACCATAAAATTTGTTCAAACTCGTTTGAGGATTTTTTCACGTTTACATTTGATGATCTTATTTAAATTCGCCCTTATTACTTTTCGGGAAAATGAAAATACCTTTAATCTAAATAAAGGTCGTAGGCAGAGAATTGACATCTCTCTATCATGATCATGATATTTTTTTTAAAAAAAAAAATCACTGAACCTTTCTTTTCATTCGTTTTTTTGGCAACAAGCCTTTAGAATCATATTTATTTATACACTTTATTGTACACAGCATATAACAAAAGAGGCATTATATTATTACACTTCGAAATCGTATATATATTGAAATATATATAAAATTTTGAAATCATCGTCATTCGCAAAAAAAATTATCATTTTTTACTAAGATTGTGTAGATATTGACTAAGATTGTCCATGACAAAAGTGAGCTATGCTTCATAAGGGTTCCGCCTGTAAGGGTTAATTCCTTACCACTGTTAAGTTAATTTATTCGACCATCTCTTTTTTACTTCAAGCTTATAATATGTATTGATAAATTCCTATGAAGATCGTTTAAAATGGCGGCGTCTCGCCACGGGGCGCTGGTTTTGGGTCCCTTTCAACAACGCCGGTAAGGTCCATGAAATGAAGACGGAAATCTCTCTTACAGCAGAATAGCTATTTTAACACATCGCGAAGAACAAAAGTGTGAAATGTTGCTTGATGATAAAATGTTAACGATGATAATAAATGATAACAGAGGTAATGTCTATCAGAGGGCTTTCTAACGGGGACTTGCCTACTTCCAAGTTACGAATAACTAATAATATATTATGTCCTAATAAACTTGCTACTTAATAGTTATACGAATTTTGCAGTCTTTTGTAAAGTTTTGTTTTATTCTTTGTTTCTGTTAGTTTGCAATAAAGTAAATTAATAAATATCTCGATAACAAGTACCTCTGAACTTTGGCATTCATCGAACGTACATTTTTGGACGTATGAAAATATGAAATCATCAAATCGTCAGTAAAAGTTCCAGTCACTGTTATACTATGCTTCTATTAATGACTTCATTTAACTACTCAATGATAACGCCAAATCAATTCCCATTCGAGTATACGGTTGTATCTATATTTTTATACATGAATTTGCATTGAATTGGTTTTTAACATTTCTTCTAACTAAACGACCCATGCACGTTGAATTAAATGGATAGTTTTTAATTGAAAAAGTCTTGTCGACAGTTGAAACGCTGCGCTGTTGCATATTTGAGCCTTTTTTTACCTTGTTCAGAGTAAAATTCGGTGTACGATTCAGAATTTGATTATGAGATTTCAGAATTTATGTACCTATCAGTAGGTATTATATACAGAATAAAATGTAATAATTTTAAATAACTAATTAATCAACAACTAATTCCTTTACGATGACTAAATCTCAAACAAGTTTAAATAGAAGTTTATATAGAATTAGAAAAACGATCTTGCTCTGCTAGACTTTTGACTCCATCATTACTCGCCATTACGAGGGATAGTATATTTAATATAGATACATATACATATTATATAATAACCAACATTACTTTTCTTTTCTCATTACTTCTCGTTTTTGAGCCTTGTCAGATCGCATTATCAGCGTGAGATACATACGCACCTCCAAACGATTATTGCCACACAAACCATACAAGTGGAGAGTCAACAATCGCCTCGCATTTGGTACATAACGAAATCCAACACACTCGATTTGTCCCAAACAACTCACAGACATGGAAACGAAGGCAGGAAACCTGTGTTTGCACGAGATAAAAGACAAAGGCTGGTCGAGTTTCGGCCAAGCTTATCTGTTGGTAACCTCAGCGACACCTAGATAAACGAATTCCTTTCTTGGGATGTGTTAAATATCAACAAATAGAGCGCCAACCACGAGCGCCATACGGTCCGACTGACGTGAACCTCAAATAGAATCTCTTCTCTCGGAACCCCGTTCTGTGTTCTATTTCATCAGTTTATCCTTTTTAAATTTCTTAAATATCAAGTGTTTTTTTATGAATCCATGGAATCGCGAAGTTAGATTTTTTGATAACTTGATACAAGTTTAACCGTTGAATATTAGTACTTTAATATTGTATTATTTTTGTTAAGCGTTTGAAATTTGAATAAATGGACATAATTGGGGATATTTAAGCAAAACTACAAGTTGTGAATTATTTAAAAATGTTCTTTCATCTTATAACCTTATGTTAACAGATAACAAGAACAAAAGAGGTTATAGTTTGCAATTTTTTTTTACGTTTAACCAAACCGCTCGCAAATAACTCCTTTGCAACAAAAGGTTGCACAAGTTACTATTAAGACGCTACATAATGTCGGGGTTGTTTTTTCTTCTTTTTTTTGTACATAGATATCTTATCGTTGTTTTGTTTGCACACGGACTGAGCACTGGTAATTGCTTTGTGCGTGGTCTCCTTTGAGGATTATCCGACAGGTAATTCTTACGCCTGATAACATTATTCCGCGATAGATTTTACGGCAAATAATAATATTCTCACAGGCCTGTGTTTAATAATATTCACGCGGGAACACCATTGTTTCTCTATCTAGTTTAGTTCTTGGTATATGCGTTCGAAGGTTTTCTCTTTAACAATATTACGCGAACAGTGAGATTTAACAATATTACGCGAGAAATTTGGCCAGGTTGCTTTTTGCTTACGTTACATTCTCTCTTCACACATCTTATAGTGTTTTCATTGGAAAGAATGGAATGGACGGTAATCTAATTTAAATATTTTATGAAATTTTTGGGGTAGACTACTATCGGAAATAAAATGTTAATTATAACGCGTTCCTTTCGTTATAAATCGTATGTTGATGTTTAAGATACGCGTGTACAGTTGACGACAATTCGAATGTACACTCCAGTGCAATCGTCTTTTGGTGGCTTTAACGATCGTCAAGGTTTATGACGATGAGGATGTCGCTAGTTGCGATTGGCAGTGTGTGCCACGGCATTTCATTAAGGCAGCCCCCCATTCATTCTAATCTACGCGTCCATTGAGAATGTTTGTTGAGGTCATTTCGCGCCGTTTGTTTGCTTGATCGACGGCCGTAGCCGAATGTTTGCGGCGAAGCGCCACAGGTGACGCGTCTACCTGCTTTTTTTTCTAAGCGTGTGTGCTTAGGAAGTTAGACATCGGACCTGTTGTTTGTTGCGCGGACGGAGATTTTGAGTGCTTAAGGTTTTTTTGTCCGTGTCCGTTTCTCCTACGCGGCCGTTTATATGCGGCAAACATCACTATCAGTGAAACCCGTAGGTATAGTTGACTCTAAACTACGAAGTCCACTGAACATACATAGTTTCGCTCTACAGACTACTTTCAAGCTGGACTTTTTCACTTGCGGTAGTGGTGGCCGTTGCTTAAAATAACGTTACAACACTGACGCGTTACATAAACGAAACAGAATAAATAAACTCGTATCGTTACTAACACGAGGTATCGTCGATCGCGGCCAATCAATAGCCAAGACGCCGAGATTTCCGCGCCAAGCGAAGCGTGAAACGAGACCACACTGGAACAAGTCATCCGTCACAGAAGTGACTGCGCATAATTGCTCATGAATTTGCCCACACCGGCGTTCGTTGCTTAGCCTGCCTATTACAGTCTAGTAATGTTTGATGCATTGCCGCCGTCCCACGGGTGAAATCACCGCGGGCGATAGAAAGTCCCACCCACGCGCGCGCTTATCCGAATGAATTCAAAAAAGGAACGTTCGTCTTTCGAACGCGCAACAACAATCGCCCCCGGGTTACGCGCCACGCCTCTGCGCCCTGATTGGTGCACGGTAGCTGTATTTTTTTAATGCATGTGAAAACTTGCCATGTGCACGTGTTGTGCTATGAGTTGGCGACATATACTCAAATTTGTTTCTGACTATTCTTTTTTTAACTGTCTGTTTTTAATTTTTTTGGAAATGTATTCAAATGTGGTTGAATCCTCTATTTAGTATGACTAGAAGAGAAGTACCTAATAAGATATTGTATTCAATTTTTACAACACAAAATAATTTTAGTAACATCGGAAATATTACTTAAGACTTGAGTCACATGAGGAGAGTTAAAATCACTACAATACGTTTCCATTGTGTAGTTAAACAAAATAGAGTCATTTGGTTATGTATTAATTAGAAATATAAAGTAGCGCATTCGTGGCTAAAAGGATTTTTCCTATTACTATTATAAAACCACAATATGCAGGTCTTGGGTAAGCTTGGTAACCACTACCCTAGTTGAAACGTCTGAATCTATAGCCTGATAACTGCGCCGATCTATCAGACGCTGGTAGACTGTTCTCTTATATAAGAGCCGTGTGCAAGATACTTTTTACCTACCGCCTTTGATTGGCCGCCGCGTAAACCGGTAGCGGGCGCACACAGAGCTGCCCGCCCGTATATACACGTTCAATGTGCATGTGTGCGTATTTACTTGGCTTCTGTGGGCCCGCCTACCCGCCTGGGAATTGGGGAGTGATCCCGGAGGCCGTGGAGCTACGGAGGAATTCCGAATGGTGTTACAAGGAGGCATCGGGTTCGTTGTTTCTTTATCGGCATTTCCACATTTTCTAGGATCTTTAGTAAAGTTTTCAATAAGTATTATTTTGTAATTTTAATATTCGGTTCGAATTACAATTGATAGGCGATCTATGATGAATAATTTGGTCTTTGAACATTTTTGACAAGGGCAAAGTTGTGGCAAGTATTTTCTGAATGTTAATTGGCTTTATAACTATAATTTTATAACTATATATATCATAGATTTGTTAACAAGCTTCTTGGGGACCTATGCCTCTAATTATTATCGAACTATTGACACTTAACTACTGTTAACATACATTTTGAAACAATAAACAGCAAATTATAAACGGCTTACCGAATAATCCGACCACGTCGTGGTCTCGTGTTTGAATACTTTGTCTAGGATTTAATTGGCTTTTTAATACGTCTACAATGCAAACCGATACTGTCTCTGTTCGCCTTGTTAGGGTTAATACGCTTGATAGGTTATTTTTAAAGGTCCGTAAACGTAATACGTTGTTAGACACGGCAACGGTCTTGGGCTGTGAGCGCAGTGGGCGAGAGCGGGCGAGCGCTTCGCCGGAGGCTACGAGCCAAGCTCCAATATATCAGCCGACACTCAGATACTCCGCGCCTCGGCACAGTGAGTGCGGTGGAGTCGCCTTAATAATAAATAATATCGCTCGCATAAAAATACTATTTATTATTAGAACAAGTACCTACTCAAGATTTAAATCCTTACATGGTAGGCAGGGATAGTTCTCTTTCTACTGAACTCGAAAATTCTCGAAAATATCGGTACATGAGCAAGGCAATAGTAAGTGGCTGTGATTTATGCATCTAAGAGAATTGGCCATCAATACGAACCTAATATTCCTAACCTAATAACCTAGGTTGATAATTTGGAAAAAAACCGGCCGAGTGCGAGTCCGACTCGCGCACGAAGGGTTCCAAACCATTATCTATAAAAAGTTAAAAAATCATATCTGTTGTATGGGATAATATTTTTTTATTCTGTTTTTCAGTATTTGTTGTTATAGCGACAACAGAGATAATTTGAACAGTCATTTTTATTATATATAAAGTATATTTCATTCATTCATTCATTATAAACAGTCTATTATAAACCTTGCCAATTATAGTGTAGTAGTCCAAATTGGACCGTCTAAAATCAAATTAATTCCACGCCACAAAATTATCCGTAGCATACCTATATGTAAAAGCGCTGTCAATAATTGATTCTGGTCAAAAGTTTGAGTGAGGTATCGACTCCACACTTTCCGTTGTTCAGATCCCGGCGCATACCGTTCCTGTGGGAACGCGCGGGACATAAACTGTTTCGTTATTTCTGCTCACCCGCTCATTTGTATATTATAATTTGGTCCCGGCTCAGTCCGGCGAACTTGAATTTAAATTGTTATATTATACCGCCTCGTACTAGAGTGCACTATGAAAGTCGAAGTCAAAATCGATATTTAGTTCAGCCTTGTTTCAAGTTATGTTCGTCACAAACTGTCGGTTCATTGAATGACGTCTGTCGGGAGAATAAACGTCAAGTTACTGCGGCCGTGTTTATCACAATTATTGTCTTCTCTTTTTTATATCGTTTTTACAGAACAATAATAACATAAAATCAACAATCATAAAGCCCGATAAATTCTCCGTTCGGACTGGAGCGGATATTGGAACACCGATGGTTGCGTAACTTAGGTGTGAGACTAAACGGAATGGAAAGGTTAACTTATAAGTTTTTAATATGCCAATAAAATTTTGCGGTCAAAATTTATTACAATGAAACATGAGCATAATTAAAAATTGAGAGAATGTTTGCGATCAGTATGTAATTTTACGTGCAGTAATAAAAGTTCTGCCATCATTTCTGATATAATGAGCGTTGTAAATATATATACATGGGATTTTTCGCATGTTTTTGTTTTGTATATTGAATTATGAACGTAATGAATGAGGAATTAAAAGTAATTCCACATTATTACGGCGTGATTCAGCTCGCCGCCTGGTATTCTCCGATCAAAAAACTAAAGGACAAGCCAACAATCGCATTCCGTCCTTCTTCACACAATGCAGATGGCTATCAATAGGAGGGAGAGAGGATAACGCTCATTGTTCGTTTAGAAATGTCAAATAGAATGATAAACATAAAATTTCATGTCGAAACGCACAAGGGGAGCGCACGCGCGATACAGAATACAATTTGATGATACAACAAAAGAAAAAACAAAGTACGAAGGCAGGCATTACCTTGCTAAAAGGACCGGCGATCGACCTATGTACTCGTGTATTCGAAATAGTTTTATTATTGTAATGTGCAAAATACATATTAAAATTTTATTTTTATACTTACTCCTCATCCAAGTCTATGGATTTCCGTACGCCCAACTCAAATGAAGATTGAACATTTTTTCTTCACCAAACTTTTCATCTAGTAAACTCATCTAGTAAGTTTTGTCTCCAATATGGAATCTACAACAATTGCGGGAAAATGTTGAAGATTTGTACTGACATATTGAATATGTTTCTAGAATTTAAAATAAATAAGTTCTCAGCGCGATATTGCGTTCTAATCTGTAATTGGAGCCCTTCTTCCCCACAATTCTGTATTGAATAAATTAAAATATTTAAGTGGCAATGGCATACTTTTATACGGCCAGCACCGTTACCAATATAGCGACAATTATCGCGCCGCTCACCAAAACACTAGCGACGTTCCGAGAAAGCCGAAGTCCTGGCTGGACGCCGCGGCCACACGCTGGCTCCGGGGACCCCGTGAAAAGCGAACAAAGCCCGCGAAGCTCGATAATGGGCCGCATTAGACGCGGCCCTAACGCCGGACACAATCGCTTGATAAATATTGTGCGCTCGGACTCGGACGTGTTCATTCGATATTTGAAATTTTCTCTTTTTTTTTGTTATTTTGTACCAAATTTAGTACGAATGGAGACGCTTAGTTTAAATAATTATGAATATATACTTCGTTTATTGTTTAGTGAAATTAAAAAATGTATAAAGCGACAAACTTTTCTAGTCCTTTCAAGTAAAGGTGTGCTTTTTCGGCTACAATCTGTTATAGTATATTATATACTATGCTTTAGGAGTATATTATACAGAGTTTTGGGTCGTGACTATTTTATGCGGTCAGTCAGCCTATTGAGTATACCTATCTAGAATACGTGCGAGTCGAAATCATCGTTTTTACGATTAATCGCGTTAAAGATAACTACAAATAACTTAAATATTTATAAAAAAAAAAAAATAACACGGAGTATACTGAGTTAAAAGCGAGTACTGTTAGCGCTTACCGATGACGTTGTTATCTTAAGTGCTGAATTATCACGTGCTCATCGGTGAAGGGAAACGTCATGAGGGAATCTGCATATTTTCGGAAGAATAAAACATATTTCAAAATTATGAAGTCTGCCAATTCGCATTTTGTACCTACTGAAATAAACAGGACAGTTCATAGGCGTGATCTACCCACATAATAATCGTAAATTTGACGAGCATAAAACCAAAAAAATGCGACGAAATTTACCAAGACAAAACTTTTAAAAAAAGTCATATAGAAAAAACCTTTTAAAAATAGGAACTAAATTTATATTTAAATTACTGCGTAAACAATCCATAAACCAAGCTTTCAAAGCTGATAACTTTAAGACTTGGCGCTAAAATAAATGAGTCAAGTATCACAGTATAAAGCAGTCTTACAATAAAATCAGTTTTATTAGGAACGAGTGGTCATAATGCATATATTAGAAATAAAATCCTACGTGGTTTACTGCCGTCATTCTATCCACACTTCAATAGTTGAAGATAAAAAACATGGCGACCGTGATTTATTGCGCTGTTTTACAACTGTCGGCGCATCTTCGTGGATCGCCATTAATTCGATGTACATTGCCCAGTCGAGACAATGGTTGCAATAGCGGCGCGTGTAATGCGCGAAATGGTGCGCGCTTGGAATTCATCGTCGTCTAAAAAGCCGCTGCCGCGTACAATGTTGCCAACACAACAATCGCGATAACGATTTCGTTTTAGTAGTACCATTTGCTTATTCGTTTGTGGAATTTTGCGTAATTAAGTTCGGAGTGGCAGTTTTTGTTGTGATCATTAAGGGCTCTGTACGCTGTGTTCGCGCAGATAATGGAGGTGCGAGATCCTCACTACAATGTTCTTAATGAGACGAAATGAGCATATTACACCGAAGCCCTGTTTGCACATCCAACCGATATAGAAAGAGGCGGTTGCGTACTCCGTTTGTTCAATAACAAATTATATTGTACGAATGATTGCTTTCAAATTTTACATGTACTATACTAAATTTGCTATTATACCTATTAGGTAATTACGCTAAAAGATATAATCTTAACATTGATGTCGTTTTTTGTCGAATATTTTCCTTCTTTACTTTTTGAAAAACTATTTGTTTTTAAGTTGTGCTCTTCACTCGACACATCAAAGTCAAGCATCCCGTATAGTACTTATCTACTCTCACAGAAAATGATTATGTGAATAAGTTAAACGCCTTCCGCCGATAAAGGTCAGAAAATAAGTGTTTAGTCAATTTTATTTTCCGTGTCGCCGACGTTCTCTTCTCTCGTTGTTTAATTAACGATTGTCTCGACTCGTAACATTTAAAACAAACCTCGAAACCGCAGGAATCTCACTTTGAGTGACGCATCATAACTGTCAAATTTTATTATACGATAAACATAATTATTGTCACCGTCGCTTTTGACCCGTGAACGTTTTGTTTGTAATTAGTTTATTACGCAGGGCTAATAATTCATTCGAACGTCGGAGTTACATTTCTATAGTAGAAGAATAACATCATTTTTGACTAAGAATTTATTATGTTTCATATGTTTTACCATATTTATGTACATCTGCAATAAGCTTGTGTGTTGAAATTACTGTTAATTGTTTTTTTAATTCAGTTCAGAATCTTCGCACTTTTGTATTATTATTAAAGTTTTAATTTATTGGGTGTGGCATTATTAACAGATGTATTCTATCGGCCAAATTCATCAGTTATGTGTCAAACGAAGATATTCAGTGAGGAAATACTGATGTTCTTTTTTTTATATAACATTAAACATGTAAAGTGAAATTAAATTAAAATATTATTTTCTAATAATAGCTATAACAGATTTAGTAGTTAGTTTTATTGAGAGTCAGGTTTAGGTTTCATTTAAGTCTGGACATTCAGAATAGATTGCTTATTTTCTTTTTTTTAAACCTAAGATAACCGCGTATTATGGAATGGTTTTACAAAGACAAATAGCCAAATCGGAACTAGAACAGATCAAGCTAAATCCTTATCCCGGGTGGGGTTTGAACCTGTACATATCGCCTAAAGTCTATCGTTTATCATTTACGCGAAGCGAGTCCGTTTATGCGAAGATATTGTTTATACACACATTTCGAGGTGAGACTATAGCGTATATTTCTCAATTATATGGACGTGTCGTCGGGTTTCATGAGCAATTATTCTATGAAACCTAATGTTCGTGGTTTGGCCGCACATAGTGAGTCACAACAGTTTTTGAGGAGCCTACAATGAGGTCCATGTTCTGACTCACCTGAAGATCCGCTTGTACTCATTACGTTAAAACTTAAAGATCTTATCTGTGGAGGAAAGATCGCGGATTATTCGTTTATGACGTAACATTAACATCTCAATATACCAGTGATGTTAATAATAACGAAAGAATTTGTATTGTATCCGTCTATATCATCGCCACTCAATAAATCGGTGGTTTCGCACTAATGTGAATATGAATTAGTTACCTGCGTTGCTATTGCAAGATTTCAAATCATTTAAAAGGAAGTAAATTAATAATTTTCGAGCTGACGGTACCCTGAGTTAACAGTGACACCAACACATCAAATACATTAGTCCGTTCCGTTATGGTTAAATTAAAATAAGCCGCGATAAGATCCATGAACTAGCTTTATTTAAATGTGTTATATAGGAGATTATCATTCGTATAAACGGCAGAGAATTATCACAATCACGGACCCCAATTCCAAGCAAAAGGGTTATTATTGCGTAACCAGTTATTTTTGCAGACGGACTGAATACAAACTTTTCGAGAGTCTCTCCATTTGGTTTCCGCGACCACCATTATATGTAACGTCGTCCAATTCCATTTTCGGTGGGCGGCTTGATGCGAGCCGCCCGATCCTCGTATCGTATGTAGATCAGGAATTAAACGTACCCTGTCTTTGTTACCGTAAAGGGAGGTCGAAATCACTCCGATGTAAAGATTGCGCGCCTCTTTAACGTATTCGAAGTAAAAAAGGCATGTGGCTACTTCCAGTCGTGATGGAAGACGTTTTTAATCTTATCGTCGGACAGATTCAGAACGAGCAGCTGATGATGTTAGCTCGTATATGCAATTGGCCTTGGCCAAAAGATTAACGGAGCTTTTAAAAATAAATAAAAAGTACTGCCAGATTATCTTTATAGCTTTTACAAAGATTACATTGCATGAATTAGAGCTCTTCGTCGCAGTCTAGAAAATTGCGATTCTTTTAATATAAAGAGGTATCATAAGTTTTTTTTTGTGAGAAGATGCCAAGCGAACTAGCGGTTCACCTGATGTTAAATGATAATCGCCGCCTATGGGTATCTGTTGCAGATGCGTTGCGATCTTTTAATAAAATAGGTCCTGGTTAGATCGTGGTCCTTTCTGCCAAAGTCTGCCAATTCATGCAACAGCAAAGACTGCTGCGTACCCCTAACATGGTATAAAGTTATAATGATGTTTTCAACGAATAAATTCAATAGATGTCTAACTGTCACTATTATAGGTATTCGTTAAATAAAATACTCTGTCTTTTTGACCCCATAAAAATTTGCTTTCGCGTTAACCTTAACTCTTCGCATGAGTTAATCTGCGAAATTTTCCCGAACGGTAATAAAATGACGTTTAAAGCAATTATCAATGAAAGGTATCTTATTTTGACCGGTAACGTTTTTAGAAGAAGAAAATACTATATTCTACATGTCTATTTTTTGTTAATAGTGGCTTTAAATTGGTGTTTGAATCATTAAATTTGATTAATAATAATTATGGACGTTAATGCGTACCGAAAAATACCTTCACGAAATAATATACAGAAATGTTATCAGTCGTTATGTTTAAATTTACTACATAATATAATAGAACAGCTTCTTAGTTAAGAGACTTTGATTAGATCTAGGTGCCAGCTCTGTCGTCTTTAACCGCACTGAAAGGCCAATACCTTCTATCTCGCGTCCTAAAGCTTGTTAAAAAGAGGAATGTTTCTATAATAAGTGTTGGAAAATTAATCGTTCATAACCACAAACTTTGTTTTCAACTGTATTTGTCAGTCTAAAGGCCACTAATATTCAATTAGGAAGTATCTGAGGTATTATTACTGCAACGTTAGCACGTTGACATAAGCTTACATTGAATTTTATGTAAGTATGAAGTCCCATTACGATGTTAGAGCGGTTTAGCGGTCATGAAGGCGGTTTGAATAGTGCTCAATGAACGCGCAAAGAGCGCGGTTTCGCACCTTAACTGGGAGTTAAATTTTATAGTAATATTACGATGTGGAAATTTCAATAATGGAAGAGCAACGTACAGTGTAATAACAGTTAATTTGTTGTTAATCATTAACTCATTTCTAGCATGCTTATTCCAAAATCAAATTTTCATTTTTATTACGAATAATTCTCATTGTACATTATAAACTAAAACTATAAACAATTATTGATGTTGATAAAGTGGTTTTGGTCATTGGTTTTATTCAACGTTTGCAGTGTGTAAACAAAACTATTTAGTCATCTCAATACGCTTCCCTAAATCTATCTTGTAACTGTTATAATTTCGTTGTTTTGTGTTATAATTTCTGTGTTCAATTTAAACTTTACATTTTATGCACGAAAACCCTACCACGTCGCCATTTTTGAAATGTAATACGGATAAGCGGCTCTGTGTATTCCTTTCTTCGTTTCTTTGCTAATTAAGAAAGACGTTACGATTTCGCGCGAATGCTGTGGTCAGAGCGGCAGGTAAGTGTCCCCCAGGGCGCGGCGGCAACAGAAGCCGGCGTCCAATTTGCCGGTTGCGGGTCCGTTTCCGAAACGTGGGTCAGGGTGCGTGAGGAGCGCCGCAGCCGCGAGCCAGAACCGACCGCTAAGTGTTACCTGTGTTGAGTCGTGATTTCGCCCATACGGTATAGCCCAGTCTTCCACGTTGATTGTCACATTTCGTTTTGTAGATTTTGGAATCTTTTATGGGTGGTGCCTAGTTTCCTAGTCCTACTATGGGGGACAGTACACTTTATTACTGTTATGAAAAGCTTAATAAAATAAAATCCTATTGAGGTGAAATATTTTCATAAAATACTTTTATTTATAACGAATAGTGTACACGAGTGAAGGCCCAATAGTTTGTTTCATTTCTCAATAGTTTGTTTGTATATATATCTATAGCCCAGTCGGGTAACCTGTAAAATCTCGATTCATGTCAAACACCTGACAAGTATTTAACGGTTGCTTACTGAAAATTCAAAATAACAGATTGAACATCTGTTATTTTGAATTAAAAAGCTGTAATTCAATAAAAAGGGGAGATTACTGATGCTACGTCAACTACATAGGTCACCATGGAGTACATATGAGCTCTTGTGTGATTCATAAAGGGAAATTTAAACCACATAGCAAATCTTGCTCGAATAAAACGATGAAGAAACATCTGCTTTAGATTATAACATTGAAGAAGAATATTTTGAATATAGATAAAATTTGTATTTCACGCTAATTTTTATTTATTCAAAAATAAAAATCAATGGTATGTCTTGCAAATTTGAATCTATTTATTTTAATCACTTGGACTAAAGAAATAAAAAGTACAGTGTAAAAAAGAACTTCTAAAATGGTATAATTATTTTAAAATACGCTCGAATATGAAGACTAATTAGTTTAACGGGACTAATGCTACAATAAATTTAGATCGACGAATATTAAAAATTAAATGCATTTATTTACAGCATTACTCTTATTGATTTCTAAGCAAAAGTGCAAAAACTCGACAGATTGATCTAACTCTGTAATGTATTTTTTATATAATGAATTTTTCTGTTGGCATTGAAACATTAAATATATTTACTTAAAACAGAAACTTCGACCGAAGGTAAAAAGTAATCTGTATCGCCGAGACCCAAAAGCGAAATCACGCATACAAAGTACAAGTCGACTTAGACCCATTTATTCGGCCATACAAACATTTTCCCGCGGGGATCGAAGCCGCAGCACCTCGCAACGGCAGTCCGCGATGACCACTACTATTGCGCGGTGCGACTCTGTTCGTCAATAATGCGGAGCACTGGCGGCGCGACATTCGGCCGTCCACTGCGGAACCCGACGCTTCGCGTTTCCCGACGCGAGGCGTCGGCCTACCGTCCCGCTACCTGCGCCCGATGGTGGGGGCAGCGCGCCTTCCGCGTAACCTTATCAGCGGTCCCACCACCCTCGTGCCGGCGCAGTTGCCAAACGCACCCGCTCCCAGTCGCACGCGCTGACGGTACTCCATTCCGCGCACCCCCGACTTCGCTGCCGCCAGTACAGTTACGCGCAGTCACGTACCCAATCGAGTTCGAGTTCGGTTCGAGTGAAAGTGCCGCAGCGGGGCCCTACTCGGTGGTATCGTAATAAGCTCTTAGGTGCGTATCCGATAATGATGCCGAATTAAAACGTACGCTAATTGCCCAATGAACATTAGCCGCTTCCATGTTCGTAGTCATTGACGGCATTTACATAAGCATTTGATGCAACGGTATTATTGCTTGCGATTGTAGTAATCCACACGGTCGTAAATCAGTATTACGCGTCGATTGGTTTAATACGAACATAAATTTGAGTTACTATGCTTCGTAAAATCGGAGTTGTTACATGGCGAGTTAGGTTGTTTTAATTTTAGATCGTATTGTGTACAGTTAAAGTGTAAATTGGCGAGGTCACGTATAACAGCTAAAGCTTCTTTCCTCCCGCCACAGGCTTCCACGCCCTGCACGTCGCGCAAGCACCATAGACCAGACAAAATGTTCGCCGTGATGCAAATCGACGAGGATCATACACGGGACTTTAGGCGTAAACTGCGCCCCAAGTGTGAGTTCGTCTGCAAGTACTGCCAGCGCAGATTCACCAAGTCCTACAACTTGATGATACACGAGCGCACCCACAAGAGCCCGGAGCTGACCTTCAGCTGCGAGGTCTGTGGGAAAAGTTTCAAACGGCAGGATAACTTGCGTCAACATAGGTGAGTAGCCACACAATGTTTTATACAATACCTCTTTCCCCCACACAATGTTTTCTACAATACCTCTTTCCCCCACACAAAGTTTTCTACAATACCTTTTTCCCCCCACACAACTTTTTCCACAATACCTCTTTTCCCTCACAATGTTTTCCACAATAAATCTTTCCTATATTATTATCAACTGCACTTAGGCAGCTCCAGTCAGCGAGTCTGCGCCGTGGCCTGATGCTGTAGAGCTCGTAATTTGAATGCTTATTTATGATTAAACGCTAAAATAAAATAAAATTTATGGAGCACGTTTAACATTGTCTATTCGAAGTAACTACCATATGAACAAACGTGTCGTCACAAGCAATTTCAACTTATAAAACATAATTAGTTTTATTATATACACTAACATCTCTTAACTAAGATGATTTGAAAACTAAGCGCTATAAATAACTGTGATGCTTGGTATACTCGGTACTGAATGCGCGTTTGGAGTACATTTCCAACCACCTGGCAAAGATTTTTGCAATACGTGCTGGAAAATCTTTTAAAGTCACACTGACTAGATGTTTAAACGACGAATAAGTGTTAATTTGCTGTTAATGTTGACAAACTTAGGAGAGCTGTACTAAAATGAAATTTTTAATATTTTTGTGTTGTGTAATTACACAAAAAAATTAAAAAATTGCGCCGATATAGTATTTAAACTTTTCGGTTTATAGTTTTAATTGAAAAAAAAAAAAAAAAAAAAAAAAAAAAATAGGTACAAGTCACTAAATTGGCAATCTGCTTTTAATTTGTAATAACCGTGATGCTTGATAAGACATATTTTTCTTCTTGTTTTAATGTTACACGAACGATATAATAATATACCATAAGTCAACCATAGAGATTGACATCACAAATGCAAGCTCAATCCAAGCCTAATCCGAGACTGTTTCTAAGGACACGTGTTTATAGTCTTAGCCTGAGAACACTATTTCCCAGTTAAATGAATCGATACCAATATAGCTACATGTCCGCGTTGCCGGGGAAAGTTTTGTTAAGCCTTAAGTTTGGTAAAACAGACACTGATGTATCCAAAGTTTGAAAACACAATTGTTTTCTGTTGTCTTTAAAATGCGATTACCTTATTTTTTTTTATATGAAAAGGTGGCTAGCGAGCTGGCGGTTCATGGGATGTTAAGTGATAATCGCCGTCCATGGACATTTAAAACACCCGTAGGGTTGCCACACTTTAATAAAGAGGGCCTTCTAATATACCATTTGTGAGTTGTTTCGATGATGCTCGAATAAATGCGGATTTTCGTCACATTATGAAAAATGCTTTATGGCTGTTTATACTCAGTTATTTCACCATTAATATATTTATGTTTATTTGCATTGAGAATTTGCTTTCATATCATATGAAAAATTGTGAGTCAATTAGTTCCATGTATACCATAAAGTTAAATGTAATTGTTATAGAGACATATACGGCCAAATCTGTAAAGGATAGAATTATTTTGGTATATTATTCGTGTGTAACAATAATTTTTTTTAAAATCATAACATTCGATACGATCGATTTTTAGCGAAACATTATCAAATCGATTTTCACTAAATTACTAATTTTTTTCTAAATCGATATAAATTTAATTACTTATTTCCGCGTACTTGTACATATTTGCATTGATCGCGATTAATATGATCGAAAACAGTATGTTCATTATCCATCTGTGTCACGGAGAACAACTTCGACTGTTCGAGACGTTTGCAAATCAATTATAATACAATTGTTTGAAATTGTTTTCTTATTTAATCTATGACTATTCGACTGCCATTAGGTCGATTAAAAAAAAGGCAACTATAGCCGGTATTGTAAAACCATTAAATCGTAGTATAATAACGCCACGAGCCGACCTATATTGCGGTTAGCAGCGCAGCTAACTGACAAGGCCGCGGCTAGCCGACAGACTGTATTAGGGTCCCAGCGATCACGGGAGCACTGGGCTGTGCCACTCCGAGGCACTTAATCATCAGCTACTACTGTTACAGAGCCCCGCAGACCGCAGCTCGGCGTAGGATATGCAACAAGCAATACCTAATACTTTAATAACTATATCGAACAACTACAAGAGCTATTTCTTTATCAATATAACATTTAAGAGCTCCTTTAAATATTTCTATTGCATTTATAAGGTTCAACAGTTAATTAAGACCTAACAGGCTAAGACCGATACAGCATTTGAACAGCTTGTACCAGCTGATAGATAACTTGCACAACTTTCATACGTAACCATCGCTATAAAGCGATAAAGTTCAATTTAGACGGCGTTCGAAACGTAAGAGTTACAACGTTTGTCGAACCAACACACGGCCGACTCAAATCCCCGCGACGTTGAACGATTGAGCTGTAAACATAAACGCTCCGGGCAATTAAACGAGCCGTGTTTACTCCCTTATCTATATTACGGTTTTAGATCGGAATTAATTCATTGTAACACAAGACGTCGATTGCCGGCGTCGCAAAAAGCCGGCGAAAACTGCGAGCTTGAGGGTTCGGTGAAATCCCTAATTGGAGAAACAAGCGCACATGTCACTCGCATGCCGCATGCTTCGAACGCAATTATGAATACCAGATTAACATACAATGTGCCGGTAGCGGCGCTTACGTTCCTATTCATGTCATCTCGACGGATGAACTTTCCACGGTCCTACGAAACGCGGGCAAGCTGGCGGAACCCGTCGTGAACCCGAAGCGTGCCATATTTGTACATCTTCAGCGTTTTTCGCCCGCCGAGTCTGTTTACGGTGCGGCGATAAATGTTAAGGAGTCACGAGTCGGACAGAATGCTTCGTGCACTAATTTCGACGGTGCCAACCGGATTTCGGCCCGCTCTTGTGATCCTCCTCTCCATTTGCGAAGGGTTTCTGCTCGGTCCAGTTTGACTCAGCGATGTAAAAGGAGTTTGTAGCAAAAGAAGTCGCCAATTTTAAGAGGGTGAAGATTTGGCTTGTGCTTGGAACATCGTTTAAATATGGTTGGCTATATCACCATGCTATGACAATGGCAATGGCACTCATGAACATACCTTGCTTAGAATTACACTTTAATTGACTCAACAACAGTTCACTAAAACTGTTTCACTTTTTAACTTTACTCCTCAATCATTGACAATGCATTGACTATCGTGTGTAATAAAGTCACGCAGAGAGCTCTGTCATTATTGCAGTGTCATCGCGAAATGCTGTATCTTCAGCAAGTTTACTATATTAGATACATGGTATCGGTGTAGCAATAGTCAGCAGACAGTCTACCGGCCTGCAGTCAGGAGTGGCCCCGTCAGCGGCGCGCCGAGACGTGTTCCGTGTGAATCGGCCCGGGCTACCGCGAGATCGGCGATAGACCGCTCACGCCGCAAGAGTCGTGAGCTCGTGACGTGCCCTCGTGTTAACGGTGCTTAATGGGCCCTAATGCTTCCGAAACTGTGCGAACGTCGACGGTAGCCCCCGAGAGGCCGCCACACGTGACTGCTGCCGCAATTTGCAGTTTGCCCCGCTAGGGCTGCCCCCGTTAAGTTCAATGATCTGCCCAAGTCGCGACTGAATAAGCCTGACGAGAGGTGCATGTCTCTGCAATTAATTAGACTTTATGATATTTAATTTTAAAAATACGCCGTCACGGTGTATCTTTTAAGCAACAGTTAAAGATTACTTTCTTACATTAAATGATGACATATCTTAAAAAATAGGCAACAAAAAAGTATATATGTTGCCTATTAATAATAATAATCTTTATTATAATATCTTCTAAGACGAACCTGTCTGTATTTTGTTTGAAATACGTAATAGATAAATTTAATTCAGATTATTGCAATATAAATTTATATAAGTTTGTATGACTTCTTTTAAAACTTTATGAAAAATTCATTTAAAAGGTCATTTCTTGAATTTATTAATATTCATCGGGCGGCGACCGAAGCTTTGGCAACCCTACGCATGCGGAAAAACATTGTGCATCACACTTAACCTCTCCCCGATATTATTGTTGCAATTTGCAGAAAGGGCCATAAAAGCAACTCTATTCGCAAAAAATTAAAAATGAAACATAGAATAAAGTTATTTTATCGTATAATTTATAACGCGGGAAGTGTTAGAACAAATGTAGCGTACGTGTGGTAATATAAAAATATACGCATGTGTTAATTAATTGAAGTTTTCAATTTTACCTTATTCACGAAAATGTATTTTAACAGGTGTACCTACACACCTCTTGCAAACTTTGAAGTCTAAAACTTAATGTCTCAGTTAATATTTTATTTTTAAAAAATTAACATAAAGCAATCAAGGAAGGCTCTTTTGCAAAAAAACCCTGCTGATAAGAGTAAAGTGAACATCAAACGATCATGTCAACCTTACGATTCAAAGGTCCGTCATTTTAATGAGATATCACGTGTTTTCCTTTTTTAGGCTATTTTTAGGTTATCGCTTTCTGTTTAAAATGCTAATTCGCGATTTATCTTTACGATTTCGAATGCGAGTTCGTTAGTATTTTATGATAGGTTGTTAATCATCTAAATGCGCTTTAAGATTGGTACGCCGAAAGGAACACATTTGTCGACAAAAAGAATTACTCAATTTTAAAAGCAGTTTAAAAATGTTGTTTTCGTTATTATTATGTGACATAGACTGCATTTCCGATAGAGTGCATTGTAAAAACATCTTTGAAGACACTAATATTTTGTCTTCAACGCAGGAGAAAAGGATTTAACTGCGCGACCGTACCATAGGCTCATTGCCCGCCGTCAGTCATCGTGGTAGTCGTTAGCAAAGAAAAAAATGCAGAATATATAAGCTTATAGCCGCGTGTGTAGCGTGTGTACTTAGCAAAATAATCGGTAGCGGTTTTCGCCGCCGGGAGCGCTCACGTCGCGGCCCTGTGACGCGGTTTCACACGCGGCTCCTCACTATCCCACATTTCGTAGGACATCGACTTTCTTAAGAAACGCCTTTCTTTCAATCGTTTCGAACGGAATATTTTGTTGGACTTATTTTGCTAATGTATGATATCTGTTAATGGGTCTCTGAAGCCTGATGGAAAATGTTAACAAGAATAGAACGGTCGCACGTAAGTTTATCGACTTTTGTTAATTTAAGTTTCATATTTTGCAATTTAAGTTGGCACGACGATGAAAAAGAACTAACGCAATCTGTTGTTGTAACAGTGTGCAAACGGACGGTACAGGGTTAATGAATCAAAACGTCTGGCGTCGAGAGTGCGATGTCCTATTAAGTTAGCGCAGTGGGTCATCGGCGCAACTCGCGGTTTGCCCTTATCGCTTGCACATCGCCCGTGTCGCCGATAGGTCGATCCTCTCGATTCGCGACTAGTGCGAGAGACGAATCGGCGAGATATCGATGCTTTGTGCGACCGAATCGGTCTGTTTGTGACGATTAATATGTCGCAGATTTGTAGTCGGGCTTACTTTTTGGGTATGTCGATCAGTATTTAATTCGATGTTAAACGAAAGATTCAATCGGTCCGTTTATAGTAGGTGTATGCTAAATAGTTATGGATGTTTTGTTTGTTGCGGCAGAAGTTCATTATAGTATAAAATGTATTGATAAGATACTATGATTCTTTTATTTTTTGCGACACGATACATATTATTCTCGCGAGATTGATAATTAATGTGGCGATATTTAAAGATAATCGACTCATGTTAAGTAGTACTGTTATTAAAACGGAACATAACCCGATATTTTTATAATATCCATAGCTTTGTAGTAAAGTTTTCTAGAACAATAATTTGTAGCTTTTAATTTGTTATAGGATTGTATAGGATCCTTAGTGTTTTTTCAAAGGTAAAAAGTACGAAAGGGGTCGCTGGCGTTTTCTATGGGTACCAAAACGAGCCGATATAATTGCGCATTTGAACACTACGGCTACACAATTGTTCGCGCATCGCGACCGAGGTGGCGAACGCCGTTAATTAGGCTTGAGAAATCTCGTCCGATTCATAGGGTGTGTTAAAATCGCGATCAGAGGGACGATATGTGAAAATATTCAGGTACTTTGATTTTTACATTACCATTTACGCTTTAACAAACCGTTTCCAAAAAAGCTAGTCGAAAAAGATTAAAGTAATTAATTTTAACATCTTTTATGTGTCACAAATAATTATCTTATATATTCAATAAAAATACGTTTTTTTGTGCTGTGACATATCTAGTAAAATTTTTAATAGAGCGATTTCAATCAGTTGTATTGAAAAATAAACGAACAAAAACTATTCCGGCGTTTCGGTCCCATCGGATATTTTTTAACGTTACCATAAGTATCGTTAATTGTAATCGTGATGTGTCGCAGAAGATGCGGGAAGAGTATTGCGGAATTTAAGACTTTCGCAAAAGCAGGACCAGCCTGTAGGCAGACACAAAGCGCCCGTTCCCACAGTCGCACATACGGGCTGTGCGCTCACGAACTAACCCAGTGTCGGCTCTCGGATCGCGCGGAAGTGGATAAATGCCGCCGCCGTCACCTGCGCCCTTTAAACCGCATCGCCGTGGCAAAATCGTCTTACGCTCAACTCGGATCGAATTGTTATCGAATGGCATTAAATCGAAATAGGCCACCGACTCCTTTCGTGGCTTTCAGACAGTACTGCACTCATTCCTACATGTCCCGAAGCCTCCGAGAAGACTTTGACATTAATTATGCACAGCCTCTGTTCTTCGTGTCTGTTAAAATATTTTTTAATTTTTTGTTATACTTGATAGATTTGTTATGAATTAATTCAATTTAAAGTCAATTTTTGTATTTGCTCAAGCGAAATTTATTTTATCCGAAATGTAGAGAGATAAGTTAAATATAAATTTCTTGAAAGTTTTTTCGTTATAATAGATATACATTAATTGTATAAAATGCCTATGGATTAGGCGTTTATCTAAACAGCCGGATTGTTAACAACATCATTATTCAGCATAGTTATTTCTAAATGTCGCTTCTTGTACACGCTTGCCATTTAAGCCACCTTTCCCTGGTGTTACAGCTAAGAGGGCCTTCGTAATTAATACGAAATGATTAACATATCAACGGCCCAAATCATCTCGTTATCGGAGACACAACAAAAGAAACTTAGCCATATCTACGGTCTTCGCAACACCTTAACGATTATCGATAATTAATATTGACATTTGAAAGACAGTTAAAACATTTCTAACGATGGAAATGATAAACAAGCAAGACAAGCATATTGCCAAAAATTAAGAATGACAAAAAACTGTATTTTTAAAGGCATGCGAGATTGGCCACTTTCAAGCCTTTAAATGAATTAGTCGTTTAACCGAATGTTTTAATCCTTTTAGCATTAGGCTAAATAAAATGGCACTTTGCAAGAATATGTTTGAAAACGGGATTTTCGCAGGGATCAGCAGATTTGTTATTTACACTCCGTCACGTAATCTCGTTTTAGGATTGTAACGGAGTTTTTAACTGTACCTAATCTCTGGCAACGCACAATGCGTTGTTTCTTTATGAATTCTTGTTTTGCTTACGTTTTTATATCTAAAATCAAAGTTATCTTTTCATGTTACTCTGAGATTAAAAGATAAATTTTGTTCTTAGGATCGTTTCAGACCGTTTTGAATAAACAGTATTAGGGCATTAAGCTACGACTTTACTGACTTATTTCAATCAGCTCTCATTTAATCTTAATAACGGAGAGCGCTAATAAAATATTATATTTACATAGCAAAATGTGACAGACACGTGACACTCGAATTATAAAACCACCCAAATGAAAAAATATGTCATTGTTTTATGTTATTTATGTAAGCGAATGCATTCTTTCAAGTCGTATAATACATTCTGCATTAAGTCTTTCAAATCAAAAACATATCTCAATACATACAACTCAAATACAATTTCGTCACTTTTTTTTTATTAAAAGTAATTAAAAGTAATATTTATTTATACTTCATATCGTCATGATAAAAAAAATAATCGAGTTTTAAGAATTTAACGGAATTTAATAGCACTGTTTAAATTGAATAGCTAATTAAGAAAATTGATGAACCATTAGTGCATCGTGAATCTGAAATTACTCTCAAAAGTCTTTTAATACTAAACTGGGAACAAAAATATTATATTATGTTGACGGATTTTCTCGCGTTTGTTTGAAATATGTTTACTTTGCAGAATTCATGGGTACGGGAGGGACTGTTTACAGATTATTTAATTGTTAATTTTATCTCGATACACGCAGAAACTGCTAACTGTGAATGCGATGCAGTCAAAATATTCTACAAGTGTTCAAGCGATGGTTCCTGCAATAAAAGATTATTTTGATAATATGTTGCTTCTATTTTCGAAGGAACATAATTATTATAAATAGCAAATTAAAACCATTTTGCGGATTATATGTTATTGATTGAAGTTCCGATGCAAATATGTGTTTATATTGACATTGAAAATTTCTAATAACATGTTTTTCTCAATTGTTGTAGATGTAGTCAATGCTTGTGGCGGTGAAGGTGTTGGAGTTAGCACGATCCTACCACAGCGGTCTCTCTAACGTCACACAGTAAGGGTTACTTTATCATAAACATATAAAAGACTAAACAACTTGACTATGAATATGATCGTCTTATTCATTAGAACATCATTTTAAAGAAGACCGCGTAAGAAGTTCATGAATCGAACTGAAATTTGTATTTCGGTCGTGCTACAGCCCCTGCAAGCATTTTAGTTGAACACAAAATTGTGGCACGTTGGATAATGATTAATGTTTGTTGCAGGGGAATACACGATAATCCAAGGAAGGGGACCACGTGCACAAGGTGGTGATGGTGACTATAAACCTTCGCGTCACCGTCAGCCGCCGTCAAGACTCAACATTACATAACAGTATTCGTGCTTCCTCACACCACCGCCAGAATGGGAAATGTGAATCACCTCAAAACCCAACATACATTAAACATCTCACCAAAACCAAATTCCATCAAACACACAAAACAGTCGTACCAATTTTCCGAATGCGTAATTATTTGGGTGTTAAAGTAAAGGGATATCAAAACATTCTGGTGATTTTGTAAATAGTATTTATTAGGATAAGCGATGGTAGCATTTAAACATTTTAACCGCTTAGCTATGTTCTAATGTAATATAATATTTATATGATATTTAAAATATTATTATTAAAGGCTTTGATACGTTCAACGTACAAACTTAATTTTTGATGAACTTATTATATATGTTCGTCTGTCAATGTGAATAAAATGTGTTACGTCGAAAATTTGAAATGTTTACGAAAAATTTTAACATATACAAAAACATAAAAATAAGCCGCGTTTGATTCGTTTTAATTAACTGATTATTTTAAGTGTCAGGTTTATTTCAATTTGTTTCAAATATAACATTCTTCTTCTTCTTTTCTTTGTTGGCGGTTTTCAATGAATACGCCAATGAAAAAAATATAACATTACATGTTATATGCATCGACTTGGTCTAAAGTCATTGAAAAATAATTTGACGATATTTTTAACAGCTTATGTATCCTCCGTCCATAAATAGTAGATGGAAATTGTGATTTACGCCATACGTAATAAAATCTAGAAATCATCGTAAATATGAAAAACACGCTATAATCCGGTGGTAATCTTCAATACGTAACATATATATCATTATTTACTCCTAATTAAATTTGTATTAAATGTAAATTTGAAGTTAACTCTTATGTAATTGCTCTAGAGATATTTGTGTAACTATTTTTGGTCAGCACAAGAAGAGGAGCTAAGAACTATGAAATTCTGCTAATTTGTTAATTGAATGACACTGTTTAGTTGATTTTGTCGAGTTGAACTTCTTTATATATGGTATAAGTAGTATCCTAGAGTAATTAAAGAGTCTTAAGTAAATCATGTTAGGAGTAAACTTTGCCGTATTTCGCTCATTTGCGAAATAACTTTGGCGAAGTTGCGATGGTTGCAATGTCTTTATATACGATATATAAATATTTATATATGAAATGTCATATAAGACTATATACGTAAATTGCTTGATAATATAATGTGCTTTAATAAACGTATTTGTTTAAATTTAAGAGGTGATAAGGAAGTAGACAACATTCCAAGTGCCAATAAATGGAAATCGCTTTGTCGTTTAGCCATATTTTTATTTTTTATTGTAACGTTTAGATTTATGGAGTTTAATATTTTTTTTTTCATTGTTTGAATTATGTACGTATGTATCCATTTACATTATAGATGAAGTATAATAAATATTGAATAATGAAAATCCGATTTTTATTTCTTATTCTTCCAAAATCTCAGAATTATTTGCTACATTTTAAAGCCTGAAAAATAAAATACAGATTACTCAATATCAACACATACTAACGCGGATGAGTAAGTGAAAACCGTTTGAATATAGTGAATTTCTTAATGACAATTTAGATGAACCTTAAATGTAAATGAAAATTTAATAATGCTAAGTGTATAAATGTTATTCTAAGTCTGCAAGTATATTTCATTAGATATCATGTTTTTATACCACAGTTAACTTATAGATATTTTAATTTATTTTATTTTTATTACTTTTTATTAATATTGTTTCTGCTTTACATTTTAAACTTATTATTAAAATTAAATATATTAATCCAGGTGCTAAGAACAGCACAATAAATATTTGTACGCTCGTCTAGAGCAAAAAACATGCGAGACTTAATTTTATGACATAACATCACGTTGCATTTGTACAACCATGTTTTTTTTACAAATAAAGTGTTTATTATTATTAAAATATTAACATATCTAGTGTCAGGGTTTGCCTGATTGTAGTGGAAGTAATCCTGCCTGTCGGTAAAGCTGGTGGAGTAGGTCTTGAAATAAAAAACTTTTAGACACTATTTAATTATTTTAGACACTATTAACTGCTAGAAAAATAAACTTCACGACCGCTTAACGTAGTCGTTGGAAAGTTGTAAGGAGGTAAGGTAGGAAATAATAAATATGGCATTCTAATATTTAGAGGTATAAAATATATATGATGCAGACAAAAATTTCAATGGTCTTTTCGCCCTCGTAACAATTCTAATGATAAAGATAATTCTAGTGATAAATATTCTGAATTCTTTAAATACTATAAGGAATTGATTTTATGATATTAAGGAACAAAATATAATTTTATAATTATATTTTCTTCTAAAAATGGATAAGGAACAATAATAGTTCGATTTTTTTTTATATCAATGAAGTCGGTTAAAAATACCTGTTACGCCCTAGTTATATCGGTTTTTGCACTAACATTTTGGACCTTGCCACCGATGATGAAGTACCAGAGTAATTTACTTTCTAAAATGACAGTGAAAAATTTAAAATGCGTAGGGACAGTTTTGCCAATTCACAGACATGCCTCGTCATCCAAGGCGTCGAATCTGACAAAGGAAAACCGAAAGTGACCGCGAAAGAGTCCTGAATAGACCCCGTACGAAGACTGCGATAAATCCGACCGGCTAAACGAATTCCGGACAAATGTATCGGATGCCGTGACGTTTTCGCCGACGACGGAACCGGTCGCCGCGTAACTCGGTGGCCGAGAGGCGCAGATAGTCATCGCTTAGAGCGGCGCGTAATACACGAAAGCATTAACACTGGGATTGAATACTGCTGCGAATTATACAAATCAATATTAATTACGGTCGTCGTAATACTCCTAGGCGATACTTTAGATGACGTTTCATAATGTCATATTAAATTCGGGTGTCGTTTTCATTTTACGACTTCTTTACTTACGTGTTTACTCTCAGATTAGCGTTTATTGTTGACCATGGTGATAAATAAGATGTTATTTTATAAATAAATACAATATTTCATTTACAAACAAAACGTAAAAATAAGTAAATCTTACTAATATGTGTCTGGAAGTCGAGAACAAAGCTAGTAACATAATGCGATAGCATGTAAATTACGGTCAGTTTTTTGGACTAGAGCCGTGATATCTCATTTACCGGGCGCTCGCTTTAAATTCAGTATTAGACTAATACCTAATAAAATGATGATAATAATGATGATGATGGTGACATTATGATAAAATAGAAACATTTTCTATAGAGCTGTCACGGATTCTTTATCATATAGTAATTTCTGTCACAGTGATTGCTATACATTTAAAATTTTTAGATATTACTTGCACTTAAACTGTTGCCGCAATAAAAAGTATTATATGAGAAGTTATGACAGATAGAAGAAAAGATTGGGCAGATTTCATCGAATATAGATTATAATAATAAATAATTTATATGCAGAATATAAATTATACTTTTTCAGTGAAATCAATAATCAAATATCCATGAATGCAAACGAAGATAGTTCAATATATTGAAACAGAACATTCATTAAATGTCAACGTTTAGAAGTCTTGTAACACACATCATGACTATAATTTTTCAAGATATTTATTATACTCATTCAAGCTTTACAAATGACGAGCCTAAAAAACTCAAATCGATTTTGAGAAAAAGGTTTATAGAAAAATATTTTTTGTCGCAATGACAGTTGACAGCTTGTTATTAACATATGACGTTAAAAAGCGCGCCAATTTGCGCCAAGTCGCGGCAATTTAATCAAAGTCGTGTTCGCGTAACGGTTCCTCTGGGGAACCGAGGGCCTGTCCACAGCTTAAAGGAGTCCTTAAGATGCTTTACGACGGCGCACATTACAGCCCGTAACAATTACGACACGGGTTCACTTTAGGACGGGCCGTGAGTCGAGCGCCCGTATCGCCGATCTGCGATGGTATCTGCCGCCAGGGACCAACGGAAGCCTCCTACGGCGAGAGCTGGATTCTTGCTCTGCAACTCGCATCCGAGTGCGGTTCCCACGGCACCGCCCTAATATCGCGATGAGTAAAGGCCAAGCTTTCGCAAGTCAGTCGGATGTTGGTCACGGATCTCTTCAATGTGTCATCGTCGAAGATCGCGTGTTGCTGTTACGACACAATTAAACGGAGGATCTTATTGTTCATTTCTTTAAAAAAAGCATTGCTCTTACTGTAGGATACCATTATCCTGCATTGTTAGGACATTTCAAACATCAAGATCCGAGACAATTATTTGTGGATCACAAAAAGGGTGGTCCTGTGAAGGGATTGAACCCACGATACCCGACCCCGAAGCCAATACACCTTGACAAATGGATCACGGATTCTTGAAATAATTGACTGATAATATTTTCTCCTCTACTGATACATTTTTTGTTTTATCTTTGTTCTTCTTTATTAACTAATCTTGAAGATCCTGAGTGTACAAAATCATTCCATGAAGTTGTTCATTTTTTATGTAAAAAGTTTCCAAACGAGCAGACGGTTCACCTGATGGTAAGTGAATACCGCCGCCCATGGACATCTACTACACCCGAGGGTTACAGATGCGTTGACAACCTTTTGAAGATTGGGCTCCGGCTACCTCACTCACCAGACGAAACGCGAAAGTATTTGTCATAGTTCCTCTTTACGCTGGTCTTCTGTGAGGTCGTGGTACTTACCCGGACGGGCCTGCCCATTCGTGCAACAGCCGAGGCTGCTGCGTGGCCCTACCACCGTAAAATCAACCGTAAAACCGAGTAAAGACGTTGTATGTCCAAATTGAGATTGCCACAGACAATTTGGAGAGTAATGTTTTGTTTATGACTTCAGACTTTCTAATTAATTGCACTATCAGACTGTAAGTGGGGGAAAATCAGTGGTATTTTTTTATCTTTAGTCAAGAACAAACCAGCAATCACTAACGTTAGGTTAATTGGGCTGACGTCAATCGTGGGCTATGAATCTTTTATTATATATAAAAGGTGCTAAAATTAGGGTGTTATTAATGAAGCGATCGTGGTTAACCCATTCATGGTTCGCGCAAACAAAAAGCTGTTCGGAGGTGTTGTTGTACTATTGTTATTTTACGTAATCGCTTGCACGGTCTGTTTAAATATATCGCTTTATGATCAAGCGTGACGATTGCTTGAGCGTAAGTGTTATTAGACGTATTGTATTCGATATTTGATATTCTATTATAATAAACTGACGATTATAAGCATAGTTTGCATTTCATGTGGAACGGAGGGATATTAAAAGTAATGAAACTCGTATTGATTTCCTTAACACATCAAACAAGTTGTGTGATGTAACTCTTATGGTAAAACTATAATATAGATTTGGTCAGGATAGATAAATAATAAGGCCACAGTAGATAAAGAGCGAGAATTTTTTTATTATAAACAGATAAATTCTGAAGAAAGCATTTACGTTTTGCTTGAGATTTTGGCACTAACAAGTCTTCATCTATTTTTCATCACGTCTTATCGAATGTACATACTTTCTAATATTTAAGGAAAATTAATTTAACCAAACGGCATATCTGTAAGATTACTTACATGTTTAAATTAACAATACCTCTAACTTTTTCACTCATGTGAGATTTATAACAATCGTGGAAAGAAATTAGTACCTAAATGTGTTTTTATTAGACTGATACAATTTCCAGTTTACGCTTCGAATCATCGTGTATATTAATATGATTTCTGCACATTTACAATGGACTACCCAAGACGATTCGGAGTGGCAAAACGAAGAGAAGTGACCACGATTTGATAGTATGGTGCTAATTCGCTCTAGGCAACGGGTACAATGCGCGGAAGGCATCGCACATTGTGTGTTGATGCATCTAGATTTAATTTTCACTGAGCACTTCTCTCGTCTACATTTGTATTAACTGTAAAACAAAACAATTAAAAGTGCAAATTCGTCTATTTGAATTTTCCGAAAAGTTGTTCGCTGACGACAGAATTCAATTTCTACAATTTTCCGCGACGATGATAATAGACCCGATGGCTTGACTTTAATCCTATTGGAGAGAGGCAAATACCTAGTCGTTTGGGATGCTACATGCCAGGGCCGCGGTGGCATTGGAGGCAGCTGAAATAACTAAGTGGAGCAAATGTGACACTCCTTTGCTGTTGAAACTTTGAGTACAGTTCCTCAAAGTGTCCATTTTGACTGTCTGTCTATGTTTTATTTTAACGATGTGTTTTTAAGGTATTCCTTTGGAAAAGCCGTGGTGTTTGTGAAGGCAAAAATGTTTGTTTTGAATTTTAAAGAAGTCCTTTTGAAGCAAGGAAAATTTTCATGTAATTTTCATACACACGATGTAGAAGCAACAGGTGCAGAACATGTATGACTTTCATATGATTTTGGGTCGTTTTATTAAGGGGTATAAGAATATCCTCCAGATTTTAGGTAACGCTAGTTGTAGGCACTTAACGCTAGGCTGGTTCTATGAGAACGCTGACTTAGACCACAGCTATATAATCGAGACGTCAGGATACAATCGAGGTTTAGCGCTGAACATGCGTTAGTCAACACAGCCATGCTAGGGTGGTGTGGATGCCCTTATATCTAGCCAAGCATAGATGCTTTACTAGTTTACATTTTTTTTGTAGACGAGACTCGTCTACAGAAAAAATGTACTAGGTTTGCATAACAACAACACTACGCCAAGGTGCCAGGATACCCTGTCCCTACACGAGTGCGCTTACAAAGTAAAGTTTGTACACCAGGAACACCGTGCACTCTTAACGCGACGTTGTATAATTGGGACATAAAGTTGTTCTAATCAGCCGGGCCATAACTTCAACACGCGTCTACACCGGTCTATTGCGTGGCAAGCGTAGGTGTCCGCACAATGAAGACTGTTCACACATCTATCGAGCCCCACTATTTGATCTACAATGCGCTGCCAAACAAAGATACGGCGGCCTGTATATTATGGCTATCATATATTAGTTAATTATGGACGCCCTCATTTTACAAGTGAGAAATTTTTTCGCAAGCGTGTTGAATTGAACGGATTTGAATGAAATAAAAAAGGAAATTGCCTTATGTTACCTCTTAAATGGACTAATCTATTATAAAAATATTAGTATAATATTAATGTTTTAAAGGTTTTTATAAACATTTGAATTTGTTAATATAAGTAATGATTTATTAATCTATTGTTATTGCTTTTACAATTATTGATGGGTACTGTAAATTATTAGATTTATAGTGTTTTTTATAGGTATTAGGTTTTTAGTTAGGATTTGAAATTAGCCTTAGAGTGAGTGATTAAAATGCTGATTCCCTTGATAGCTACCAGTGAAAATGTGAAAGCATGATGAGCACAATATCATTTCATACATCTTTAATTTTAATAAAGGAAAGTAACAGCCTAAATGTGCCCTACAGCTGGGCAATGGCTCTCTCTATAGGGAGTGTTAGGGCATAGTTTACCGACACCACTGCGGATTGACACTTCACAAATGTTCAAAAAATTTTTTGTTATTATTTCAAGATACTTATACCGTATTAAATAAAACCTATACAATAGTACCATATAAAATTAAAAGCGAGCGGGCCCTGCGCCTTCACGACTTACGTTCATGCATAATGCACAAACGACTGAAGTTTATTTGTCGGTTGACTGGTAAACAACACCTAATGGTGTTAAGTCCGCCATTGTACGCTATTGTGCAAAAAAAAAAAACAAAAACAAATCAATAGCCGAACATACGTTTTTCCTGATTTGTCATTTTCTGTTTATTTAACTATCGGTAAACGAAGCGTACATCACTTCAATCGGACTCACTTTAAGCCCGCCCGATAATAGTCAACAGCGGGTAATTTGTAAAAGGAAATATTTACCAAGACGAATGCTCCCTTTGATGTTTTATCCGTTTCCTATAAACGATACCTTTCGTAATTGATTATTTGGTTCCGTTGATTTTTAATCAACAAATCCTTTAACTGAACTCTTTTTTTAATTACACACAATAGTTCCGTGGCACAGATTTGGATGGAATGGATTTAACTCAATTATACACGACGTCTGTGAATTATTTAGTTCGATTGTCGGAGTTCAGACATTGGGCAGGTAAGCAGGTATAGGTTGGAAAGTGCTTAGTTAAAGGTTTTTAATTATTTTATTAAATATACTGATCGATGCTTACACACGATTATTTAGTATAAATGCTTTAAAATTTCCAAGATTTTTTAAAATTTGGAAGACATGAAGCTGATGGTTTCTTTGATTTTACAGATTTTAATTAGGATTTCCCGCTGATTATTTGAGCCTTTACTGTGATGTTAGACTTGAAAATTAAAAGCGAACTTTTTTTAATTTTGAACTTTTAGGAGAATTAAGTATGTTAAATAATTAATAAACAAGGGCTGATTTTAAGGGTTTTTTATTTTTGTAATATATAGTATATAGGGCCACGCAATGGCTTCTGCTGTTGCCGAATGGGCAAGCGCGTGCGGGAAAGTATCACGGTTTCACAGAAGACCAGCGTGAAGTGGAATTATCAATCTTTTGCGTTTCGTCTGGTGAGTGAGGTAACCGTAGCCCATTTTTTAGGGTTCCGTATCCAAAGGGCAAAACGGGACCCTATTACTTAAACTCCGCTGTCTGTCTGTCTGCCCGTCTGTCATCAGGCTGATGTATCTTATGAACCATGATAGTTAGACAATTGAAATTTTCACACATTATGTATTTCTGTTGCCGCTATAACAACAAAGTGTGTGTGTACTTATGTACACGCGTTAGAAGTTATACTTCTTTGGCGAAACCAGATAAAAATCTATTCAAACATTTTATCTTTCGCCTTATTCTACGTTTGTAGAAAAACCGGCACAAACAATAGAAAAAGGTATTTAATACATTGAAAGTTTTATTATAACGCATTATCTAGTTAAATAAAGTTAATTTGAAAAATAATAAATAAATAAATTTAAATATCACAAGTACAGTTGTCAGTTATCACGCAAAAATCGTCTAGCTAACTTCAAGGTGTCGGTTTTTCGTGACCGTGTGCGCGCGCATCGCAAAAATTGACTGTCATAATTTTCCCTAACGCGCCAAAAGAAGTATAACTTCAAAAAACAGAAGAAAAAATATTTAATTTGGCCTCCCATACAACAGAGATGATTTTTTCCCGTTTTTATAGATAATTTTACGGAACCCTTCGTGCGCGAGTCCGACTTAAACTTACAAAAAATGTTTGTATGCTGGAAAGGATATAACAATAGACGGCGCCAAGCATTGCTTCAAATGCTAAGAAAACAATGTAGAAGAATACGTTAAGATTTTCGTCGGTGTGGCAATCAGCCGTTTAGCTCAGTGGCTAGAGCGTCAGGCCGCGAATGCCGAAGACGTGGTTTCGATTCCCACAGCGGCGACAATCTTTTCGCACTTTTTCTACATATTTTAAAGTTACAAAAAATAATTAAGCTACCCTTTTATTCATAATGCCATTAAAGCGTGAATTACGGTAAGCAAATGTGTAAAGTGAAGGTTGCGTGTAAAACACTCATCAATGAGTTGGATAGTTTAACTGGTATTTGTGGTTATTAGCCACTTAATACAACGAATAGTCTTTTATTTTCGGGGAAAATTATTCACACATGTTATAATAATAAAAAATTATTGACTCCAAACGTTAAATTAGTTTCATAAAAAAGATGTGAATAATTTTTTTTCCATCTGTTAAAATAATAATAATTCTTTATTTCAGGAAAAAGCCCATTGAAATCCTTGAATTAAATACAAATTAATAATTTATTCAAAATAATGAAATAAAATAATAATAATTATTTAAGTCAATTGACAAATTAAAAATTCATGTAAACATTACACAACCAATTAATTACATACTTATGATTAAAATGTTTTCACTACTTATTCTAAAAGTATAATATAGTACTGACACTATAATAAAAGTATATTTTTGATTATTGCTTTACTCGTTCGTTCCTTTTTTTTGTTTATCTTGCTTTTTATTTGTTTTTTCTGAAAAATTATTCTTTTTTTATTTCTTTTCTGTGAAAATGCCTACAATGGCTATGTTACGTTTACATCGACTAAAATCCACACAAAATTTCACGAAGGGAGAATATTTCGCATTCCCGCCAGCTCTGTATATCGGCCCCTTGTTTATGAGCAACAGACTCTTCCGTGTCTGCTGCCCAGACGCCATGAGAGCTGGGGCTTTATACAGTACTAGCGACCCACCCCGGCTTCGTACAGGTGCAATGTGTTATACATATAAACCTTCCTCTTGAATCACTCTATCTAGTAAAAAAACCGCATCAAGATCCGTTGCTTAGTTTTAAAGATCTAAGTATTCATAGGGACAGACAGACAGAGGGACGACTTTGTTTTATACTATGTTCACTTTTTGGTTGGGTACAGTACTCTGCAACAGAGTAACGCTCGTGTTGAGGCGCAGTACTGATTTCACATTACGTACAAAAATCATATAAAATAAAATATATAGCAAACAACAGAATTATATAATAATAATAATAAATATTTAAGGGACACATACTTCTGTTTGTAACGAGATGAATCCGGTTCATTGAAAGAGGTTCCTGAAATCTTTTATTTATTATTTCTTACGGCTATTCCTGTAGTAACCTATTCGTCATGAGATCAATTATCGCAAGAAGTTTTTTGTAATAATAAGGCATTGAACACCTTAATTATAAATAAGGTTTCTTGTTTATGCTTTTCCCTTTGGAGTATAATAACGTATTGATATTCATTGCTTTTGAATTTCGCGAATTTTGATTCTCCGTTGATAGAACTATATTAATTCTATCAAACCTTTGGTGAATATTCGTTTTAAATTTAAATTTCCGAAGAATATGACGTGCGATGCATTAATTTTGTCATGAAGGTGATGTATAAACAGAAGAAGTTCTGGTACGAGTATTTCACAATTTTGATACCTACCAGGTAGATTCGCACGAACGCAGAAAAATCCCTAATATTTTGCTGTACGCATAATTATATTTATCAGATGAGGTTTTTGCTTAAGTTTCATAAACTGAGTAATAGGTTCCATAAAGTTGCGGTCACAGATTTTTCGAAAATGCAAGTAATTTTCTTGCTATGCATAGTGACCCATTTCTAAATTATATTGGAATTTCTGCATAAATAAATCAGTGTTAATATAATGAAAAAGCTCGCCGTTTTATTGTATGCACTCCCATACAATAAAACGGCATACAATGAAAAAAATCCAGGAATATTCCATTAATTGGCCGTTTCAATGACCTCAGTCCCGAAACGGACGTTCAACCTGTCTCATATAGCGGACAGTGGTCTTTCGCGAACAGCCAAATTGTACGTCGCTAGTATTTGATTTAGTAGTAATTAGTATTTGAATCCCGGTCTCGAATGAGCCTCGCCACTAGGCTATCACTGCGTCTATTTGAAGCACAATGCGTCTAATAAAGCTATGACGTCCGCGAGGCGATGCGGTCGATCGACTGTCGCCCGACACCAGCGATCTGCGGTCGCATTCGGAATTAGTTGCGAAGTAGCGCGAAATTGTCTTTCGCAGAAACGTACGGCGGCCGCCGAGTTTTTATGCTAATGTTTAATTTTATTGTTGCACACTCCGTTTGAACGAAATAAAAATTATGTTTATTTGTGACCGCAGGGCAGCAGTGCGTATGGTTTTTCTCTGGATAGGTGTATACCACTGAACAAGTTTAGAGGTTTGAAAAGAGCTTTTTACAAGTTTTAATATTGCCGTCGTAATTTTATAATACTTTGATAAATATGAACTTATGATTTCGCGTCAATGGTCATGAAATGCGTTTTTATTGTAAACTAGCTTTTCGCCCGCTGCTTCGCTCGCGTTGAACCCTTAAATATTTCAAACCTTTACAACACTTTTTTCCAATTAAAAAATAGCCTATGTCCTTTCTCAGACTCTAGACTATCCTATCTGTGTACCAAATTTCTGTAAATCGGTTCAGTAGTTTTGGAGTGAAAGTGAGACAGATAGACAGAGTTACTTTCGCATTTATAATAATATTATTATGGATAATGCGACGTTATGAATTCGAGTAACATAGATTGGATATGGCATTTATTACAAACCGGTAGATGAGGCAACTCGAAGTAAAGCGAGCTCAAGCGAGGATGACGTTTTAAAATTGCCGCCCGATTATACAAAGGCGTTCGGCTCGTCGAGAGCAAAAGGACGCCAAGCGGCCGTCCAGAATGAATTGGGGCAGGCATCGCGGGCGACGCCGCGGGCCGCGCCGTGTCGCGCATAAATAACGCCGCGACACACCGCTCCGCACACGTTTGATACACGACCGGTGTTGGTATACACGCTGTCGGACACGACGCGGCGTTCAGCGGTCTTTAGTGCGGCCCATTCACCACGGATAAAGGAATTCGCCTCGTCCCCGAGGGCTGCCACTCGTCTGAACCGCCTGCCGTTTGAACTTCGAACAGTTTTCATTCGACTCGCGAAACATAGAAAGTTTAAGTTGTAGAAAGTAGAAGAAAAGAATTATGTACACATTCGCCGTAATTCGAAATGTTAGATCACTCGGATGAACTTTTCGTAAATTGGCGCTCAGTTGCAATGTCGTAATAGTGATATCAAAATTCTTAACTGAAATTCGCCTATTACATAATATAACTATATTAAATAGTTACATATTTATACGTATACTTATGAGGGATTGATAACCTAGAGGGAGTGAGTCTAGTGCAAAAGTAGTCACGTCTTTTAACACTATCTCTGCATCTCTGCATTAGTGTTAAAAGACGCGAGAGCGTCATTTTAAAACGTATGCTTTGCTTATCATTAAACCAACGTGATGAAGCATTTTTGAGCTGTGCGCCTGTCTGTATTTCTGACTACGTTAAAAACAAAAAACACAGTATTGCATCGCATACGGGCATTAGCTAGTTATTAATAAAAAGATTTATTGTACACTTGATACCCTTTTAACACGTGCGAATTAATAAGGTGATAAAACAGGCAAAACAATATTCAAGCGATAGCGATTTCAAATTTAAATGATGACTAATAATGAAAGAGTCGCTGATGCAATAAACGTTGTAGGTAGTAATATATGTTCATTTTTTTTTTTTTTTTTTTTTTTTATGGAGAAAAGGGGCAAACGAGCAGGAGGCTCACCTGATGCAACACCTGCAACACCCGAGGGCTCACAAATGCGTTGCCGGCCTTTTAAGAAAGAGTACGCTCTCTTTTTGAAGGTTCCCAGGTCGTAACGGTTCGGAAAGACCGCCGGCGGCAGTTGGTTCCACAGAGTGGTTGTGCGAGGCAAGAAATGCCTTAAAAATCGCGCTGTTGGGGCGATTCCAATCTAAAGCTTTCATTCTTATATGTGTGAGCGGTTATAATTTTTATGGAAACAAATCTAAAATGAAAATTAGTACAAGGGAACTGCTTGATAACATGAAATTTCTTTCAGAGGTGGTACTACTGTATGTCTAATAAATAAATTTAAGCAACAGATAAAATAAGTACGAATAAAATAAATACGCAACCATGGCGCTTACATCATATCGATAGCAAATCATCGTTAAAGTAGAATGTTATACAAAATGTTTATATGTTAGCAAAAGACAGATAAAGATCTTTTCAGCAGAATTAAAAATCGATATGTTGAGAGATGTGAGCTGTCTGGCGTTTGTTTTTAATTTCATTCATCTACTCAAAAAAACTGAGCTTAAATCTGTAATCGGCACCAATTGAAGTTGTTGATTGCAATTTTAAGCACCAATGCATAACTTACAGTGGTGAACATTAACATCGCGAGGAAACCTGCATGTTTTGAAAAGAATAATAAAAAGAAATACGTTTTAAAATATGTGGGTTCGGGTGGTTCACTATGCTTTATATTCTTATTCTTAGCCTTTGCTTAGCAATTGGGTTTGTGAAGAAAAGATTTTGTTATCAGGTATACATTATATTTTATACGTTATATTTTTTAATGTAATTTAAATGTTATAACAAATAGAAGAAAATTTATTGAAGCAAGACAACACGCGTTGTTCCCGAACAAATTCGAGAGCGTGTGACGCTATAACTTAAAATTCTAACCATCATTGTATGCAGTTGATGCAGTGTTTTAAATGTTTAGGGAATAAATTTCCGCAAATTGTTGGGCCGCGTGATGGACTATGCCCTGATGCCCTCTGTATAGAGGAGGCCTTAGCCCAGCAGTAGAATATCTATAGGTTTTTACTTTTTTCCTTTACGTGCTCCAATTTAAAAGATTTTTTTTCACTAGTAAGGTTCCATTGGGGATGGTCCCTTATGATCAATAATAGAATCTATATATTAATATTAGAGTCCATGAGAACATCATGAAAAGTTCCAGTTGCGAAGACGTCTCCACGACGCGTCAATTATTTATATTTTCCGTGTAGATTTTTACAGTTTTAGTTTTAATAATATAAAACAATAATTTGATTAGTGACATTTTTGCATTCGTTTTTTTTGAAATAGCGTTTCTAATAACACACGACGGCAGGATTTGTCTGTTGTGTCAACCCTAGTTGTAAACAAAGTGTATCGATGGAAATAAGGATATAGTACGTACTTCCATTGAATAAATGCGAGCGCTTCTCTTGGGCGGTTCGAAGGCGAGTCGTGTGGGTTTCGTCCCGTCGCCGTTACGCAATACGTAAAGGGCTTTAGCAGAAGTTGAAAACTGAATGGAAATTTTTATCAAGATAATTATCTTCTAAGATTGGCCGTTACATCGTTACCTTATTGATTTATCGTCAAGTTTCCGACTTTTATGTGTTCATATTGTTTGATTTTCAATGTCATTATCAATGATATAGTGCAGTTTATAAACGAACGTCAATATTGCGCGGATCATTAGAGTGGGCGGGTGATGAAGTGTTAATAGAAAAGTCGTATCGTTTTTGGATAAAAAGATTTACGACCGTCTCACATAGCATTCAACCTAAAGTTTGTAACGAAATTTTAGAGTCCACGATCCATTAGTCCGTCGCTGAACGGTGTACACAAATTCGACGCACGTGTTAACAATTAAAAACTTTTAGTCCAACAAATCACCGCTCTCAACAGCAATTATACGTCGTCACGGCTATCATGGGACGTATATAACGGGCCGTCCGACTCGTCTCGAATTATAGTTTGGATACGGTGGTTTCGCACCCACACATTTCCGTGTAAAGTGCTTTAATGATCTGATATTATATCACGATATTGTGACCGATCCGGTCCCGTTGCGAGACGGTCAATGGATCGGCTTAATTGGATCTTGAATGAAGCTGCGGGTGTAAGCGCTCAACTGTCTGTTCTGGGTGTGATGGGATATGTATGGGGCAAGATTATGATGCGTTAATCGGGGATGATTGCTGCAGTAAAGCTCCGTTTTTGCGTGCACCGGCAGAAGTACCACGATCTGATGACAAGACTGAATAAGACTAAAAACTAAAGTAAAGTAACAGTTTATACATGTCCCACTGCTGGGCAAAAGCCTCAGGTCCACCACGCGGCTGAACCGAGGACGGGCAGACTTCACATGTCGTCGAAATACATGTTTTTGTTATTATTGTGCAAAATAAGCAGGTTTCCTCATTATGTTTTTCTTCACGGCTGTGCACGTTATAAGTCGGCACTTAAAATTAACAATTTAACTGTTTATATTGTGTCGGCAGCAGGATTTGTCGGATTGATTTCAGGTTGCTGTTTTGAATATTGAATTAAAGGGGAGCGCCCGGATACTGATAGACAGAAGTGGGTTGGGAAGTAAGCGGGACTCCTTCTCAAAAATCACTAAATAGTGAAATTGTTAATTTTAAGTGCTGGCAGCGGAGATTGAATTCAGGCTGCTGTTGTGAATATTGAATTAAAGGGCCGGCTCGGACACTGAGCTATAGACTGAAGTAGCAGTATTTGTACTTTTGTATTTCTATTGATTTGGGGATAGACGTAACCGGTACTCCACAAAAGTTTGGCAACGCGACGCTGTCCATGTTGTTGCAGAGCCCACGGGCGATGGAAATCGCTTAGCTTCAGGTGTACCCATTTTCCACTTTCTCCCATAAAAAACGCTACGTGTGGTATTCGCGGCCTAAAGGTTGCGAACATCGGAACGGCTTTCGAGATATCGAAGCCCGTTGATGTTGTCACGAGCGCGGGGCGGTGCGGATGGCGCGACCCGCGTGGGCGGCGACGATAGTGATGCCTCCTCGATTGCGTTACCCAAATATCGATATAGTGTTAAAAACTAACTCTTGCAGCCCAATGATTTTCTTTACGCGAATACTCAAAATGGTTAAATAAAAATGTTTTATAACTGTCAATAGTATGTCCATCAGCGCTGTAAAGTTTTAGAAACGCCAGGAATTTAAAAACAAAATCGATAAAATTTAAACTGTTGTTTTAACTGACATTTTTGCTTTCAGATCAGAATAATTAAGTTTCATTGAACGAAGAACTCGTGATGATGCCAGAACCAACTAGCCCTATACTGCCATTACAGTTGGGTCGGGCCGCGCATATATTGTGCGTGCATTATGTATGGGGAGGTATGTCACTTGCCATCGAGGTTCGGTACTGTGTTGTGAATGTATTGATCGATAGCTGGAGGCGGTAAGTACCGCCGTGGACTGCAGGTGTACCTTATGTACCTCTCGCCTCGCGTTGTGTCGGTTTTCACGTGGAAAGTATACCTTCAAAAAATACTGGTATGTCGTTGATTATTGAAAAATGGATTAGCCCTATTAACTGATTTGCTTGCGACATATTTATGAGGAATTTAAAAAGCAATAACACACCATACAATAACAGTTTAAGAGCAGCTTTCACTTCAATAAACGGAATTGTAACCTAGTTTATTCATTCGTATTACTTTTTCTTACCTTTACATATTAAGTAATATGATGTGCGATATATATAGATATAACTATATATAGATATAACTATAGTTGTGGCTCTTCGTAACTTAACAGCTTTAGTAGTGCCGAAAATAATAGTCATGGGTGTATTTTGTGGTAGTGTACGGTGAAAATGGTTGAAGAAATTTTGTAATTTTGTTATGATATTCATTACAAAATTTTATTTTCCTTACTCACGGAGAAAAAGGTGTTAAATCTTTTTACATCATCATTTCATCATCATTTTTACTGCTGAATATATAACATACATTATAACTTATTTCCTTCGAACACATGCGGTCATTCGCTCTCCGCATCCAGCCAATTCGAGCAATGTTTCCAACTTGTGAACATTTTAAATAAATAAATAAAAGACTATTTTATAATTAAACTATCGATATAGTTAATCGTTGGAAAGTGGAACATCCCTAATAAATTGAAGCGCAATCTTTCGTTAAGCCATGGCGGCTGTGGCGACAGACAACATAAGGTCAAAGACGGTCCCATAAGAACAGACCTTTGAATATATAGTCTTGCACGTTAAACGACCAATGCTATTTCATTTTCAGTTCACTATTCTAAGGGTCTGCTTTTAAATGTTTTCGGACAGCACAATTCTGTTGATCTATTGCAATGTGCGGCCGTTTACGCTCAGTTTAGATATTGTTATTTAAGACAAAGAAATAGTTTAAATCGAAATGTAATATATAATGGTAAAAATATATTTATATATAATACGTTTACATGTGGAAATTGATTTACAACTCTCGATCATAAATTTGGATTCGGCATCGTGACCGCCGACTATAATACGAACCGAAAGAATTTTCAATTCAATCGCATTCATACGATTAGTCCGAAGCCTAAAATAGGGAAAAGTATTTTAGTTGCTTCCCTACTATTCATACTAATGGACTATGGTCACTATCTTCGATGATGAATTGGTTTGAAATGATTTTTTTGGTGTGAAATGTTGGCAAGCGAACAGGCCGTTCACCTGACGTTTACTGACTACTGCCGCCTACAACCTAGTGTTGCAAATGCATTGCCAATTATTGGCATAAGCCGGCTCTGGTTATCTCACATACCAGATGATACCTACGCGAAATTATCTTAAACCATTACATAAGTTTTGGTATTCTTCTTGGGCCTTTCTTTCCAAGAAGAATTCCTCATCCACAAACCCTTCTAACATAACCAATCGAATTCAATAAAGACTACCGCTACTTTAAGTTTTTAAGCTATTTTTAAAAACACTATCCATACGATAAGAAGACATAAGACAGCCGATAGGTCAATTTCCGGGCCCTCGCTTTTGAATCTATATACTCACCAATGAAATTGTTAATTGCAATTTTAAATGTTGACTTATCACGTGCTCAATGGCGAAGGAAAACATCGTGAGGTAACGTGCATATTTTGGAAATAATAACAAAACAAAATATTTCGAAGATATATGACGTCTGCCAATCTACAGTTTGGTCGCGTGGTCGAATTCACCTAATAACATCTAGATAGAGGAAATTAGCCCATTATGCTAAACAGTGGTGTATACATAGGCAGTTACTAGTATAAGATAATCAATAACCTATTTTATTTTTGATTATTGGTTGGTCATATAAATACTCATCCCGGGTCCCACCCGATAGGACCCACGACTCGTAGCGTCAAAGTCTATGTTATAAATACGGTGTTAACTGAGACAAACAACATAATGTATGTTTTTACAATAACTAATGTGTTTTTTAAATAAATAAATGTGTTTCAACTCTGTCTGTGAAGGATATTTATTTAAAGGTTATAGTAAACATCCACAAAGTTGACATAAGTGACCGGAAACTATTGGGGGTAAACAATATAAAATTTTGGACTGTTTCTTGAGACCAACAGTTTAGCGAGTAAGCGACACACGTTGAGCAAAGTTTGTGTAGATATTGCTGACATAGGCCAGTTTTAGATTACATGTTTGTTATTTATTACGTATTATTTATTTATGGTTTAAACGTTATTCATTGATGGTTTTGTATTCAGTTCTAAATGCTGAAGCTTCATAAAACTCAGAGCCTATAGAAAGGTTTCACAACGGTTTGTGAAGACCCGAATATGTAAGCTAATGTCTGCTGTCCTATTGGATATGTTCTATGAACATTATCTACGTTAATAACGTTTATATATCAATTTTAAATTTGAATTTTGACCTGACCAATGTCTTATAAAAATCTTGGATTTTCCGTTGTTTCTTTAATGGAAGATATAAGATTAATTGGTTCTGGTTACCTCTTCGGTTGATCTTTTTTAGATATTGCTATCATATGTACTTGGAGTTCATATGGGTTTGAGCTTGTTGCATCCTCACTCATGAAACAACGGGTGAAAAACTGAATACTCTTACTATACACCGTTTTTCTGTGATACCTTTGTTTCCCTGTTTAAGCTGGATCACTAAAGGCGCTGTTTGGCTTTACCAAGTTTATATGATTATATAAACAATGTGATTAACAATAGGAATTTTATACTTCTCTTTTTTAACGGATTATTTAGTACCTAGCCAGTGACTGCTTCCTACGTAATGGTCACTATTCCTTTTACACGCAAATTGATATACATAATTATATCTGGTATATCAATTATTTGTGGGTCACACGGATACTTCTCCCGGGTGGGAATCGAACCCACGACTTCCAGCATCGGAGCGATCAGCTTACTTACTACGCTACCAAGTCATAAACGAAACTGTTGAAGCTGCTAGCTTATTTATTCCTCTCTTGAACACTCCTTTTTAAGCAGATGGAGAGTCGGTCCCATGTGGGTTGTTCCTGCTCATCTTAACTCCTTTTTCTGTAAGAGGTATGAACGACGTGAACCTGTTCATTCTGGAATAATAATCTATATGGAATTTGTGTACTTAAAGGTAGCTTACTTGAGAGCCGTGATAGCTCAATGTCCGGGCGCTCGCTTTAATTCAATATACTCGAGCAGCCTGAGTTCAAATCCCGGTGCCACAACCAATAAAATTGTCAATTTTAAGTGTTGGCTTATCAGTGTGCTCCATGGTGAAGGAATACATCGTGAGGAAACCTGCATATTTTCGAAATAATAACAAAAAATATTTCGAAAATATGTGGTGTTAACCAATCCACAGGAGGCCTTCGCCCAGGCGTGGGACATGTATAGACTGTTACAAAAGGAAGTTTATAGGTTACACACCATAAGCCAAAACTACTGGAGCCTGTGAAGCACCATTTTACGTTCGTTGCGAAGACGGGTTGTCGGCGTTGTCACCCCATTGCTGGCGGCACGGCGTAGAACACGCGGACGTGCCTCCCCGCCTTGACACCGCCCCCCATTGTCTCGCACCACGATTATATTAATTCTGCGGCATCAAACGTCCGGTCGATTACTAAATCGATACGAATAGTGCATTATGAATTTTTCAGTACAGTGATTTTTGTCTCACCCGTGTGACTGCGGTTGAGTTTTTAAGAGCGTCCTTTTATCTTACCTTTATCGTCACATTAAAGTCAAAATCAAAATGCATTCAAGTTAATATTCAAGTTGTTAAAGTCACAAATTTACCAATTTGTATTTTGCTTGAGGATGTACTGTACGTTTAATTATTCAATCCTTGTTTACTGTCTTACTATCTACGTTTAATTATTCAATCCTTACTGTCCTACTATCTACGTTTAATTATGCAATCTCTAAAATAAAACAGTACTCGAGAGTGAATAGCATGCACATTTGTATATGGATTTAAATCTCTTGCAAAACATTTCAAGTTACACGTTTTATATTATTAATGCTACGTAATTCATCAATACGCGATAACATCCATACGTGATATTATTATAACGAAACAACGCTTTGGTTAAGGACTGAACATTCTGAAGATGAAGGAATACAGTTAGACGTCGTGATTACTTAACTATAACTATAATAAATACATTTCAATATAGTACTGTTGATCTACTTGCATTTTATGAGAGTTGGATACATTTTGGTAATCGAGGATCAAGATCGTAAAGTCAATAAAACCCTTTAATAAAGTAGTGGGCCCCACTTATTTCACTCACCAGACGAAAAGCAGAATTATAACTCTTTCATTTCATGCCGATCTTATGTGAGATGACGAACTTCCCCCTGCTCATTCATGTAACAACGAAGACTGTTGCCCTACAATAGTACAACTACACAGCAAAACAACTTAGCTTAAGATTAAAAAGAAAATATTATACCAACTTATTTTTAGGTCTTAAAATATTATTAGCTTTTGTATTACATTGTTCACAACTTGTTATTATAATTATATAAAGAGCAACATTTTCTTCACAGTTTTCAGCTTGGGTAATGCTCCGTCTATGAAGCAATTTAGTGATTCCAGACGTTTCTAACAAAAATAATTGATCGATCGCTGTTATAAAGATACATATTACTAAGATTTAAGTAAATAGCCACATGTTAGCAATCAATTTAGTTAATACCTGTGCTTCACACGTAACTTAACGTACAACTTAAACGGAACGTATAATTACACAAAATTACTTATGGAGGTTATTTATTACGTATCAATGCCTTATGGACGTTTATGCAAATACTTTCTTCGATACAAATCCATTAATTACAATTTCAATTCAATTCTTCAAAGGTGGCAACGGATGGTCCAATCGTGGCTATCCGAAAAACGACCGTAACATGCATACATTGCGTGCTAAGTTCCAATAGCCTGGTCACGCGTAACTCCAGAAGCTCGATGGGGCTTTTTGCGCCGATGTCAAAAGCGACGGTAGCCGTGATAGGCGAATTTGTCCTGTTTTAACGGGGGATAAAGCTCTGTTTGGGGTTCAATGTCGATACCGTTGTTGCATTTTAAAACGGGCCACGCGCAAGACCGGTAGCCCGCTGACAATAAGCGATCCGTCATCGGGTTAGATAGCGGGCGTGGATGATTGCAGCCTTCCAAGTATAATGCCTCGAGACAAATTTAAATAACAAGGCTTTATCAATGCGTTTTTGTTCGATTCCACCAAAGGCCAAATTGTTCTTTTTGTGTTTTTTACTCTGTTGTTCGTTCCTAATTTAAATTTCGTGATTGCTTTTACATATCTAGAACCAGCACGATAGTAAATAATTTTTTAAACAGCTTACAGGTGCCATTTTTGCGAGTCTATGAAATTATGTTCGTAGTATATGTTATAAAGTCAAGGTAATAAAAATGAAAGTCACTTTCACTTGGATTAATTCATTAGTAGGTCTGCTATTGGTAATAAATTATAATAGATTTAAGAAGAAGCAGTAGATAAGTTGATAGTAAATTTTGCTTTTATGATGTTAACAAACAGTCTAAAATCAGTTTATACCTCAAAACTGAGAGGATACAGATTTTTTAAGTGAAGAAATAACAGGGCTGTTTTCATTTGCACCATTTTCTGTTTCATTATGCTACCGTTTACCGTATTTAGGTTTTGCTAAAAGTAATCTTTATAGTATGAATCTGATGTACTTAATATTATATATATTCTTTTGCCTAGTGAATGTTGAAATCTTATCGACATGCATTAAAAGTAGTGTACCTATAAGGACCGGGATTCTGAAACTGAGTACCTGTAAATAAAGGACGATTCGCGAATTGACATGGGAATGAGAGGCAAATAGACATTAAATCGTTAACGACCAATTTTTTTTTATTATATCAAACTTTCAAATTAAGTCGACATTTAAGAGTTATTAAAAATATCTTACATTCTTATTACAAGCAATTACACATACGTTTAGTTTGTCAAAGTATTTGTATAATGATGTCATTGCTAATTTTGCGTGAGTTTCATTTTTTAACATTGTCTTTATCGATATTGAAATCGATAATTTGTCAACGGATGTTAAGGTACCTCCGAATCGCTAAATATGGCGGCGGCGAATAGAGAAACCTTGTAAACGATTTGTTAACGTCGCAAAACATTGCCGCGTTGATAAACGTCTTTATATTAATATTAACTTCGTGGTTCGTGGACGGTGTGTGCCTGCTGGTTGACTCAGAACACTGGTTGAAAGTAAAGTAAAGTAACAGACTGTACATTTTCTTTTTTTTCACGCCACCCCACCAGACGAAACGCGAAAGTATTATAATACCACCTTACGTTGGTGTTCTGTGTGGTCGTGGTACTTACTCGGACGAGCCTGCCCATTAGTGCAACAGCCGAGGCTGCTGCGTGGCCATATCACCGTGTAAAATGTACATGTCCCACTGTTAGGTAAAAGCGTACTCTGTACACAGTGTATTAGCGCATGTATATACATCAATTCATAAATACACTAAAACATACAATATATACATCTACACGACTGCTTAGCAAAGGGCTCCTCGGTCTAGATGTCATCAAGTAAAGTCTACCACGTGACCTCACTGCGGATTAGCGGACTTCACATATCTTCGAATTTTTTTTTATTATTCCGAAAATATTCAGGTTTCCTCACGTGCACGTAACGAAACCTATCACCACTGAGTACGTGATAAGTCAGCATTTTAAATTAACAATTTAATTGGTGCCGGCACCGGGGATCGAATTCAGGATGCTCGACATTATTTACTCGTAATTAAAAGCGAGAGCCCGGACAATGAGCTATGCTATACGGCTCTAAAGAGTGAAGCCATGGCAAAAACTTTCCCTGTCCTTTTTGAGTCCATCGATAGCTTCGTATCTTTCCTAGACAGCATGGAACTATGCGAAACCACACTGAATACAGACAGCATTACCCTTTGGGGTTGCTTTTGATTGTAATTGTAATTCGTAAATGTAATATGTATTTGCGTTTATCTTCCCGCCATTTAGAACACTATCGCGTCCATATTCCGTGCCACTATTTTATTTAATAATGTTTCTTTCCTTTTCCATTGTTCTTTGTTCCATAGCTTTATATATCGCTCGCTAGTGAGTCGCTACCCGCCCCGGCTACGTATGTATTAGACGTATACTCTAATACATACGTACGTATACTCTAATACATACGTACGTATACTCTAATACATACGTACGTATACTCTAATATATACGTAGCCTTCTCTTGAATCACTCTATCTAGTAGATAAAACCGCATCAAGATCCGTTTGGGAAGACTTTGTTTTTTACTATGTAGTGATAAAGCTGTCTCTTATATGGAGGAGTCACAGGAGAAGAATAGAAGATATGTGTAGGTTATAGGTGAGTCACATTCAGTGCACTTTTTCCGTAACTCCATTTGGGCGTCGATATCCGGCGGTCGAACCGAACCCGAGCCTCCGGTGAAATCTCCACCGATACCCAAAAAAACAACGCCCGATTCGCCATCTGACGGCGGGCACTCTTTCACGCATCGGACACTTTTAGGGAGTCGTACATCAACGTGGCGTTATCTCAGCGCCTGTCCACGTGATGCATTGCGGCCGCGCGCTCCGCGATTAACGAAATTAATTTGTCGCGCCCGATCGGGAATGCGTTGTTTCGCCCCCAAGGCTGCGGCCGGCGTCCGTGCGTGGAAATTTCACGGTTGTCGGTCGGTTTTATTTCGAATGGTGGCCGCTTGACAATCGCCGAGTGAACGACACCGCGCATCAGTGGTCGCCAACTTTTGGGTAGTGAGCCAAGTAACTGGATGACCAGAGAAGCCCAGGGGTTGTTTTTGAGTTGGTTTTAAAAGTCCAATAGTGCCATGTCTTTGTCATTCGGTTGCAGCCGTTGCCAAACCATAAGGAACGTCAATCGCTGGATAAAACTACTACTTTACGACCCCATTGGCGTGAGGAGTACCCTGCCTCCTGCGCCAGAGGGTGTGGGTTCGATCCCCACTACTGGAAAAATATTTTGTGATGAACATCGTGTTTTTCCAGTGTCTGGGTTTATATATATATATAGAAAAGTTAAAGAAAAGTATGTTTAAGTATGTTTATAAGTTTATCTAGTACCCATAGTACAAGCTTTGCTTAGTTTGGGACTAGAGAACGAAGAACTTTTACACAAAAAAGATGTGTCCGATATTATTATTATATAACTTTACGGATGGTCTCTGTGGGGCTGCTTTTCTGCAGTCAAGTCAACTCAATAATGCATGATTAATAGAGACTGTTGCGTGATTTTATGCCAGTGAAACTCTTTTTATAGCCATGATTTGTTACATAGTACCGGCTGGTTGTTAGGTGTAGGTATATAGTTTAATTATAAATAGTGTTAGTAAAAGATAATTTACTCCCAGGCTGGCTAACTAGTCCTATAGGATAAAAAAATACTACTTTATAACGCTTTCTATAAGAACGAAGGGAGATCGTCAGTACAATTAAGCTCTGGCAAAATAATTCTCCTAAATATCCAACTTAGAAGACAAAAGACTAATACATATGTTCATTATTTATATTTAATGTACTTTACTTAAGTGTATTGCATTATTTAACAAAATGTTAACACATTTTATGACGTCGTAGGATAATCAATTTACCGACATGACTATTACCTGGTTTTGCTTGTCAGATGATAAAGAATTAAAATCGAATATCTGCAACCATTTATGAATATCGGTAAAGCAAAAAAGAGCTAGAATTAACCCTACTTTATTCACCTGTCCGTCAATTGCATTAAATGATTCGCTTGAAAGTTCCTTCTTGCTGTCTATCCTTTCACTTCATTAAGCCATTCGTTCAGCTGCATAGTTGCTTTTCCCTTTAACTAGTATTTTCTACAAGAAATGTTACGCCAGCGTGATGAGACGGTAAATGGATAAAATTCAGCGTCGTGAGAAGATCGAATTCCTTGGACGCCTGTATATGTCCCACTGTCGGGCAAAAGTATCATCATATCTATATCTCTGTACCACCGCGGATTGTCTTCACATATCTTCAATTTTTTTTGTCGAAAATATGCATCTTCCTCAAAACCTTTTTCTTCCCTGCTGAGCAGGTTATTAGTTCGTACTTAAAATTGAAATTAACAAATTCTTAGGTACCGGTGGCATCGGGATTGAAACTCGGGTCGCTAGATTGTTTTGTTCCCTGAGCGATTAGGAGCAGGGAGAGTCTCTCCATATTTCTATTCCTGATCATCGAGCGAAACATTTAAATAAAGAGAAGCTCAGTCAAAGATGAAAGTGGACAGATGAGATAGATGGGGATAAGAACTGACGGATTGAGTTATCCACATTTAAAGAGAGTAGAGAATGAATGTTAAACCAACTCGAGATCAAGACACCAGAACTAATGTTGTAAGCCATGACGGGTGGATGTAGATGGATCTTCATTGGTATCTTATTTACGATCTTCCTTCTTATATCCAATCATACTAAAATCCCAAGATTCCGACGACAATCCTGTTGCGAATATCCGAGTATCAATGTTCAAAATGTTCAATATGACTCATGCACATCACATTTTGAACTTAAAACTAACTGACCTTAGGTTTGGATGAGTAAAAAGGTTTCAAAATCGGTACTGTAGCCTCTGAGATCGTCCATTACATACAAGGAAACAAATAAATCATAACTTTTATGTTCTTTGTACTGCCCGTGCCCTGGAGCTTAATAGCCATTATGACCGCTGATCTACGTGGCACAATCATGCCTAACGTAATCAAAAGACCACGTCAACTGTCGTCCGCGTATTAATTGTGCTTTATTGTATCAGAAACACATCTTCGAGAGCGGTTGTAATACGGCCTTTATCGTCCGGAATATTGTCTATAACGTTGCGTTGTCGTATAAAAAGGGGTCGTGACCTGCCAGACGGGCGGTAATAATGAAGCGATGCGCTTGGTAAACAAAGAGGGATTCATACAACATAAATGTCACGGAATAAAGTCATCCGTCCGGGGCGGAACGGGCCTCTTAATTGACTCGGGATCTTAAATAGATATGTCCCGGGCTTCCAATGCCGTAATTTAGATAACGGCCCGTGTCCCAACACCGCATAAATACGACACGTCAAAACACGCTTATCTCCCGACCACCACGGCGTTGGTGAAATTAATGGAATCCACTATGGGACAAATTTGTTGTTTTTTCTCCTCCAAGTCTCCGTTAATATGTTTTCGCGTGTAAGGTCATCGCTACACGTGTAATTTCACTTGCCTAAGTTATGAATTGCAGTCGCTGCTCCTTTGTATTGTAATGCCATTAGTAACGGAAGACAAAGTGGCCATTAGACAAATACTAGCGATTAGTTGAATCACGCTTCCCAAAACATTCTTTTGTATTGTTTTTCTAACGAATGCAACGTTCGTTAGGAATGATAGAGATGATTAGATAATAAACATTTTTTAAACACTAAAGTGTTGCCGTGTTGTGAATTAACTTCCATAACACAATTATAGAGTTTCGTCGCATAACTTTTAATAGCTGTTGTTTCTTTCCCGGAAATGCATAACATTGTTTAGTGGCACATCTGATATTAGTTGCCCCTCTTCAACTCGCGATAGATTTTTTTATCGTTAATATTAAAATATGCATACAATGACTCAAGCTCAACGTTAATTACATTTAAAGTTTTTCTAGAACGTTGTATGAATATTTTCGGGAAACTTTAACAGTAAATTTGTTTTACTTCTTACATATATAACATGTTTTTATCCCTTTTCTGCAGTCTGCGAGTACACCTTAAATTTCCCCAACCTCTATATCGCCAGATACTTGCAAAATAACACCGATTCGTCCCAAGGATATTTGTGAGGCTTTTGGTATTAAAAAACACCCAAATTTCAATAGAGAAGAACTTCTAACGGTGGTAGGGCCACGAAGCAGCCTCGGCTGTTGCACGAATGGGCAGCCCCGTCCGGGTAAGTACCACGACCTCACAGAAGACCAGCGTAAAGTGGAAGTATGACAAATGCTTTCGCGTTTCGTGTGGTGAGTGAGGTAGCCGGAGCTCAATTTTCAAGAGGTTGTCAACGCATCTGTAACCCTCGGGTGTGGCAGATGTTCATGGGCGGCGGTATTCACTTAACATCAAGTGAACCGTCTGCTCGTTTGACAACCTTTCGCATAAAAAAAAAACTTTTGGTGCTATCCTCAGCTTGGGATCAGATGTTCATGGGCGGCGAACAAATAATATTCAATCTGTCTCGTGTTCATGAACTTAACATAAATCAAGTGAACCGTAAAGCAAATGTCATTGCGGTGCTCGTTTTATGACAACCTTTCGCATAAAAAAAAAAAAACTTTTGGTGCTATCCTCAGCTTGGGGGTGATTAAAGTGTCGCGTTAGTAACCAAAACACCTTATTAATATGTGGATAGTGTTATCTTTTATTGCTCGTCTCTCGGCTCTTGAATATTCGGATACTCGGTTAGGGCCAAAGGGGTGATAGCTTGTGGTTGATGCTGAGTTTTCACTGAGCCCATGCGATTTTGCAGGTGGAAGACCGTTCTTTGATCATTTCTTTGGCTAATAACAGCACTCTAATTGCGTGCTAGGACAGAGCCATGACACAGATCTTAGCTTTCACGTCACTGTTTTTATACATGCAGTGATTTCATGCATGCAGTGCTTTCATGAATGCACTGCTTTCATGCTTTTATGCAATATTTCATTTCACTGCTTTCAATATGCACGCATGTTGGTATTGATAATTTAAGATAAGGGCGCGATGAAGGAAGCTATTCAAAGAAGCCTTTATAAACTATAAAAACGCCATTTTGCAACACAAATAAAATATAACATTCAGCTTATCTAATTCTCCCACTGTAAAATAATTATGAAAATACGAGTGATGTCGACTGAAACTAGTTAATTAAACGATCACACAGTCAATGATGACGATTGACCTTACATAATCGTCAATAGCACCGATGCACTTACAAAGGGGCCCGTCCGAACGGATTCCTCGACGGGCGCACGTGGAAAAAACGAACAAAGGCAATTTACTCTAATAAAGTATAATTAAAAGGCGCAGCTTTATTGGGCGTCCCTTCACGCGCCGCGCCATTTTCGGTTTTAATTAATCAAATGTCTCTTCCAGGGTGCGATTTGTTCCACGCGCGCATAAGGGTTGAAGTCGGGGGCGTTTTATGGCGCTTTATTGCCAAGCTATCCGATACAGCGCGTTGTAATTGTTTGTCTATTCTCCTAGAGCTCCACGAATGCCCAATCTATCCACGCGGGTCCCTTTCATCGGGTCGGCTGTGGCATTGTTTTGGTTCATCATATTTTAATAACGTGAAATCGTTGAGTGTAAACCGATTAATTTTATGCCCGTAGAGTAGAAAAAATATGTGCAGTCTCCCAAATAGTTGCTGTGTAACTTCCTTTTTGAATAAACATCTTTTATACATGCCTGAGAGATCGCTAACATGTGGTTATTTAGTTATTTGAATCTCAGTAACAAATATCTTTATAACAATGACCGGGAATGTCGTAAAACTATTGTTCTTATATCGTCTTTTATTCTTTATAAGAAATCGAACTAGAATTACTAAATGGCTCCATAGAACAAGAACATTTCCCAAACTGAAAATCGTTGATAATATGTCGTTTTTTATACAATAACAAGTTGCGACAATGTGATACAAAAGCTGCAAACTTTTTAAGACCTCACCGAATTCCTTTAAATCTTAAGTTAAGTTGTTTTTCTATGTAGAGCCACGCAGCAGTATTGGATGATGCACAAATGGGCAGACTCATCCAGAGAAATGCATAGAAGACCGGCGTAAAGTGGAAGTATTATATTTCTGCGTTTCGTCTGGTGAGTGAGATAACCATACCCTACTTTCTTAAAAGGCGGCAACGCATCTGCAATCCTACAGATATCCATGGGCGCAGGTGTCATTTACCATCAGGTGATATCTGATGGTAAATGCGCCAGCTCGATAGTCACCTTTTCATATGAAAAAAAAAATAAATAAAAAAGTTAAGCCTTTGAAATTCGTCGATGAAATGTTATATGTACCATGCCAAAAATAATATTCCATAAATAAACCGGATACCTACCAAAAGATTCAATTATATGATAATCCTTACTTCTTACTTCTTAATAACATTATAAACGCGAAAGTTTGTATGTATGGATGGATGTTTGTTCCTCTTTCACGCCAAAAACTACTGAATAGATTGTAATAAAACTTTATAATAATATAGCTTATACATCAGAATAACACATAGGCTATAATTTATAAAGATATTGTGTAAACTGTCCAAAATATAGGTAATGATAAGTGTCAACTAAGCAGGAAAAAATTCGGCCATCTGCCAGATATTCTGGTGTATAATAAAAAACCCATTGATTGGGTCGTGGTGAAGCCGCGGTTAACAGCTAGTACAATAATACATCTATCAAGACATTTCAAAAACTAACAGAGTACGGTGAAATCGGCCCTTAACACACACAATGTTGCGTTTATTAGATGTGGTCGGCAACTCTACCAACGCATAATTAAAATTGTTGTATGTCCGTCAAAACGTCCTTCAGTGGCGTTAGATACCGAACTGACAACCACCGTCTAATAGAACCTGTAATTACAACTTCACAGAGGAAGCCAACTGTGTAAAAAAGAACGCGTGGCTATATACCGTAATTAAGTGTTAAGAGAATTGTTGTAGTTTTGTATTCGGACATGTGGTAGTTTTTGTTTTACGTTTAAAGTTAACGGCCCTGTACCTGCGATTATGTAATTGAAACTGAATAATTACTTGATATAGTTTGCTGCTCTACACTTTACGCTTTTGTATAGATAATATAGTGCTAAGTATTAGACAGTAAAACATTTATTTGTCTATTTGACAGTGTGTAGGGTTTAATTTAAATATTGAAATACTAGACAAAACAACGTAATTAAGTTATAAAACACAAAAAATGTAGCAAATTTTTTTTATTTGAAAGTTTACAAGCTAGCAGGCGGTTGAGGCCTAATGTTAAGTTACACCCAAGGGGAACCGATGCGTTGATAACCTTTTGAAAATTGGGTTCCGGCTACCTCACTCACCAGACGAAACGGGAAAGTATTTTTCATACTGCCACTTTACGCCTTTCTTCTGTGAGTTCGTGGTACTTACGAGCCTGCCCATTCGTGCAACGGCCGAGGCTGCTGCGTGGCCCTACCGCAGTTAAATAACAATATGCTCAATAGACATACTGTGCTTTAGTGGAGCAAATCATTAACTTCTGCTGTTGGTAAAATGAGTAGGCAGAACTGAGTAGGCAGGTAGGTAGAATTAGTATTAGGCATATAGTAGGTAGTGATAAAGTAGACGGTCATACTTTGGTGTTTTTTTTTTCAAATTTATATTGCAACCCTGCAGCTGTGTATATTGCATGAATATATTAAATTAATGCAATATATTCTATTGAAGGTGGTGTATTGGTGGCGGTATCGATATGCCACCTTGTTCCATAGAAAAACGGGATTATTCTTAAGTAAACTATAATGTACCTATCTTTAAATAAAAGTATAATATCCTATATTTTTATTTAAAGGTAGATTTTAAGGTACAGCTTAGGTGCAGGGACAATTCTTATACAGCGTGTCGTTACCACCGCGACAATAAATGAACACACATATAGAGGATTACTTTTTAAAATTTTATTAAACATTTACATTCTTCAAACATCAATATTTACCGAGTTATTAAATTTTACAAAACAAACAATTTTAGAACACCCTTACGTATGAAACTGTAATGTAAAGTTCATTAGTAAAGGTCAAAAGCATATGAATGGGTTGAATGAATTTAAAAGAGACAAAACATACTGTTAGAAGGAGAGGCTTGTAATGCGGCGCTGTGGCGCGAGTTGTATAGGATGTTACAAATTTTGTTTCTTTTTTACTTCATTAGTTTGTTTGAAAAATATTTTTTTTTAATTATGAATTTTGTTTAACGTTAATATTTTATTATGATTATTGGCAAGTAGCGTTAGACGTGTGTTCATTTATTGTCGCGATGGTAACGACACGCTGTATATAGACGACGACGACCTGTAGCCTGTTAAAAATTCAATATAGGAAAAAAGCATTAACGCTTAGAAATATAAGAAAACAGGACTTTGGGACAGGAAAATCAGGATTTAATCGCGTTAGAGCTAGGTTATTTTCACAACACAAGAACACAACATGACAGCCGAAGAACCTTATTATCGTTATTGTGCACAGCTTGAGCCATACGTGCATAACGTAACTAATATCAAAAATGGAAAGATCCTGATCAGAACCATAAAGAATGACCCGCCATGTTGCCGACAACAAAATATTATACAAGAAACATTTGTTGAAAAAACAGTGGAATAGTTATTACTGGTAGTAGTGAAATAAGTCATAATTATTTCTTTTTGAAATAAGTCTGTGTAATAAAATGAGATACTTTTAAATCGAAAAACATTTTAATCTCAACCAGAAATAAATAAACCAAAAAATTATTCTCTTTAATGAACATTGAATATTGCATCGTGCGAACAATAAAAAATATCTTAACTATATTTATAAACGCTTATCACTAAAACCAAAATATCTTTTAATGTTTTCAATGTCATGTTCAATTTTTATTTTAATATCCAATTTTAATAATAATTTCTTATAATTACTCTAATTCACTTCCCGTAAGCATGAATTTAGCAAAGTCAAAACGTCGGGAATTAAAAATTAAATAAAACGCAAAAAACACGCTCCATTTAAATAACAATCAATGCATTTTAAATTTTACCGAGACAGCGTTTAAAATTCACTGTCTAATTATGAATCGACGCTATTCGGTTGCTGACCGTCATTTTGAAGTATTCTTATAATGTCAAAATCATTGTCAATCTTTCGAATCTAAACGAAACGTTTCAAATAGACGCTTTCGCAATCGTTAAACAAGCAAAACCCATTAAGGGTGAAACTGCAGTAATTGTCGATGGTTTGGTTTTTTGTTAGCCTTTTGTGCGTGATTGACTGGGCCACTACGTTTATTTGACAAGGCAGACGTATTCTATTCGGAACATAGTGTATACAGGACGTGTTCGTTTGAGACTATTAATTTAGTTATTAAAATATGATCTCGTTTAAACGAACATAAACCTAAGAACGATGAAAAATTTGTGAAAGAACAATGTATTTGTTTTACTGATTCGATTAGAACAAATTCGATTAGATATTTAATTGGGAACAAACAGCAAGTAATGCAAAATAAAAGAAAAGAAAGAATCATATCAATAACATAAACTTCTTTTATTTTTTTTTCTATACTAATTCATAATAATAGCGAATAGCAGTATTTAGCAAAACGAAAAAAATAAAATTAACCAAGATAATATTTTACACTATTATATTGTGAAGAAGAATGAAACACAGACCTATAAAAAATCGATGTTATTTCAGATGATGTTATTATAGATGTTACTTGAAAATAACACAAAGCTCTCAAAACTCGCGATTTAATGGTTCATTATTTTTAATGAGGAAATTACTAAGAGTTTCAGAAATTGTATCTACTAAAAACTTAGTAGGGACTAAACTGTTTTGTTAGTTCATCGCTTGTAATTGGTGGGACACTATGCGACTAAATAAATCCTTAAACTCATCGTTTTCTTCTTTGGCAAGTAATTGCGTATTTTTACAGATCACCCTGTATTGAACATTCTATCCAAAGATGCGTAACATAGATACATTATCGGCTAGTAAGCGAGCGCACTTCGCTCGCCACAAAAAGGTGTAACAGAAGCCCTCGCAAATGGATGGCGCCCTAATGAGAGCTCCTTAGCCTTAATTTAAAACGATCAAGCCCCCATCTTCAGCTTATGGGGAGGATAATTGCCAATTTAAAACGATTCAGACGGTGCTCGACTGTTTAGATAGATGTTATTGAAAATGAGCGTCATAATTGAGTAAGCACAAGTAATACGCCCCAATATTAACCGCGAAAATACAATGTTTTGCTCATATTAACCAAGTGTACGCTCGGTTTTTTAATGTTTTGCACAACTCAAACTGCTTATGTGCCCTAAATTTGTCTTAATGTTATATTTATTAAGAGCATGTATATGAAATATAGCAAAAACTAGAAGACTTTCTGATGACGTATTCGTCAGTTCATTACGAAACTATAGTCGATGCTTGATCTCTCGATTTCGATCGTCTGATGTCTGACTGAACATTTCGCCCCGCGCTCACCCCCAGCAGTGAAAAAAGTGACGAGCTATCACTCATCCCCCACGTATAATTATCGCATCTAAAACCTTTTAGCCGTAAATCCGAGTAGTGACTTCTGAGAAACGTAGCGGAGACCGTGGGAGCACGCCGCGTTTCGGTGTCTAATCACGGGCTAATTACAAGTTTTGGCTATCACCGTGGATAGACAGTGCATTAGCCAAAGGTTAGAAGACAAGCTACGATGTCGGGCAATGTCTCGGAGGCATTGTTCGGGTACTGCTGTGCCCGTTCACACGACCTCCGAGTCACAACTGTTGATCGGCGCCGCAGCCTTTGCGTTTAATTAAACCGCGATCGACATATGTCACGAGTTTTTTGACGTCGTCTGCACAACTTGGATTAGGAATTACATGAACTCTTAAAACCCGTTGGACTTTAATTCGTGAAATAAATTAATTTTAACGTTTTTAACAAGATAAAATGCGTACAAATAGTTCCGTTTCATAATTTTTGGTATTCGGGTAGACGCATGAAATGTTTATGCATAGACCAGTAATAACCGATAAAACATATACCTAAGTAGTAGCCAATTACATAATGGGTACCAAGAATATATGTTTTCTCATGCATCTGTAGTTTACAGACATTTCTTCTTTTTATACATTGTTAATTAGTTCTATATATTTATTTATTTAACATTTATGCACAAATAGTAAAAAACAAAGTCGTTTAATGCATATTCGTCTAGAAACGCCACCATGAAGAAAAAAATATTAAATTCAACACTTTTTAATTGCATCCTTCTGTTTAGAATAGTCGTTAATGTATTAAATAACTTACACTGTTAACAATAATTATTATTAATAGTGTGTACATAATTATATGTATATTTCCTATTGTTGTGCGTCAATAATTGAAGGATTAGATGCAGAGTTGTGATTTGATCAAACCTCTACTGTTTGATTGACGGGTCGTAATAACTGCAGGTTAATTGTCCAATTGCTATAATTACGGCCGAAGGCGGGCGCGGGTCGTATGCCAAAATATTTTGACGTCACAGAATGTTACGGGGCTACAGCCAAAAGCATGTAATTACGCGGTACAACTTGTTACAAACGCTTTTCGTTAGCAATGGATATCTTTAAATATTATTTTACGCTGTAAAGTAAAATGTAGTATTTTACTTTGACATTTTAATTATTGATAATCTAATATTCTGTTATGGTTTGGTCATTAGAGAACTTAAAATTTTACTATTAAACCCCATCAAAGAATAGTCTTTCTTGTACTTCAACAATTCGTTTCTTCGCTCCAGGCCAGCATTGAAAAATTATTATTAGCATATTTAAAAATGTGATAGAGCCCGGCAGCAGTCTTTGCTGTTGTTGCATGAATGGGCAGGCTGGTCCGGGGAGGTTCGATGACCTCACAGAAGACCGTGAAGTAAAAGTGCTATACTTCTGCGTTTCGTCTCAAGGCTGAGGTGTCCGGGGTCCACTTATTTAAAAGTGGCAATGCATCTGCAACTTTACGGGGGTTACCTCGTATGCGACTTTATCACAAACAAGTTCTTTATATGACAAAAAACAAAACCGACTTCAAATCTCGCTCCGTATTCATTTTATAATTCATTTTCAGGATTTCCCTAAGTAGGTATCTCCGAAGCCCAATATCCAATACCAATGAAATTAATATGGGACATGGTAAGCACCAGCTTTCACACAAATAAAGAATCATCAAAATCGGTTCATCCAGTTGAAATTTATAAGGTAACAAACATAAAAACAGTCGAATTGAGAACCTCCTCTTCTTTTGATGTCGGTTAAAAATACCGTCAAAAACAGCAACATATTTTAAAGTTTCGTTTGTAGGGTAGTAACAACTCGGACCATATTCGATAAAGTCATTACACACGTACTGCAAACAACAAAATAAACGTTCGTACATAAATAATATTGACGAGGTCACGAAACATAATCTGCGTTGTTCACACAGTCGTAAAACCGCCCTTGCACTATAAGAATCAATCGTCAATGTTGCGTTAAGGTTCTCCGCGGAGATATAATATGATGTTACAATATTTATTTGGTTTACTCTTACTTTAAACTTACACGTTTCGACATATCGTAATATACTGTATAATATATGTGTACGCGTATATTGATATACATACATACTATTATACATACATACGTATTATCGAAATAATAACAAAAAAAATATTTTGAATATATGTAAAGTCCGCCAATCTGCAATGGCCCTAATACCCTCTGTACAGATGAAGACTTTGCCCAGTAGTGGGGCTGTTACGTAACTTTACGGAGTTGTCGAAAGACGAGCTCCTGCTGGTCGTCTGGTTTCTTTTGCCTTGCGAAGAGACTTTACGTAACTTTTTTGTTTTATGTGAGATGGCAGAGGCAGAGGTGGCAAGCGAGCTGGCGGTTCACGTGATGTTAAGTGATAACCGCCGCCCATTATACGATATACTCTGGCTGGTCGGCAATACTTTACCTAGTGCTTTGTGGAATAGTTCCTTTCTATTAGAATTTCAACACTGATTCGATCTAAAGACCTAAAAGGGTTCCAGTTGGGGCACTTTTTGTTTGGCTCATCTTCCATTAAAATTACTCATAAGTACCAATATATATTAACTTTCCACAAAACAACTGTATTGAAAGTACTCAAACCTCATTTATACTCGTGAAGTCTATAGTCATTGATGGAAATAAAATATAAAGTAATAAAACAAATAAACATAATAATAAACAAGACTGACTAAATGCGAAAGGAACGAAGTGCTCCGGCTTCGACGACATGTTTCGATTATTGAATGAGCATCGATGCGTCGGGCCGATTACATTCGACTAGTTTGTTCGATGTTCCCTTTTCACGACGTCCGCACGGAGAGACGTGCAAGAGGCCTTGCCACAATGTACTTTTTATTCGTATGAGAGGACGAGGTCATGCAGAAGTGGAGTAGCCAAGAATATTTTCGTAAAAGATAATATGTTTAGTAGTTGTTTTAGATTTGTAGTTGAAGAGATAAGTTAATTCTGTTTAGTTTTCACGGTTGGTCACACTTAAAAAATTTTATTGTCAAAAAATAGTATATCTATACTACTATATTTTGCCTACTCTATGTTAAAAAGTAATTAAATGAGTAAATTAAAATTTTTATTCTTTATATTTTCGTTTATTTAATATTTATTTTACCGTAAAACTTAAAATAACTGAAATGAAACGGCGATATATGCAAAGAAACCTTTTTGTTATTTGAACAGTTGAACGAATACTATAATTATAACTGCTGCTTTACCAAACTTCTAAGTTCTAAATCCGATGGGATGATAATTTCCAAGCTCCGTCATTAAATGAAAATAATTTAAATGAGAGAGAACAAATAGTTAAAGGGTACAATTGCTCCTACGTAATATAAAAGTATTATGAGCAGCCAATGGCACAATTGCAGTCTGTTCAATTTTGCCACTGGCTGCCAAAGGTTACTTGAACAGGGGGCCCGGTTACCTCAGTATAAGAAGCACCGGACGGTGATCTACTGTAAGGTGCACGTGCAACAGGAAAAGCTACTGCATAGATCTACTGCAGTAAAAGTAGCGAAAAGCTATAGCACAAAATGAGTGTATATAGTACGTGATATTATAGGTGTCTTTACATATGTATGTAAAGAGACCTATAATATTACCTATGGATATGGGCATGTGCCCACATCCATAGGTTGGTAGTAGTATGATGGAAGGAAGAGTTAAGAGGCTTCTCAGTTAGTTTACCACCAACAACTGTTCCACAACTTAATCTTTTTGCCAAGCCAGCGTGAAAAAACTAGTATTGCATTATTGCCCCTCGATTTTTCGCCCCGTCCTATATTGTCCGTATGGCATAAACCCATCCGAAGTGAGAGCGCCGGCTGACGCTAGTTCCCGCTATCGCGACGGGATCTCGGCGACAAATCGCGAGATGGGCCCATTCCGCGCCGCTGCGCACTCCCGTCCGTTCCTATCCGTGAACATATTAGTATTGTAACCGATCGCCCGTTCATACGCGGTAAAAAAGGAGCATTCGAATAGATCCAAGCGTGAACAGCCCGTTGTATTTTTAAATATTGGAACGGTTAATAACACCTAGGCCGCTGACAACCCAGAGAGATGTGCCCGCGTAGGGTCCATGAGATGCGATACCGATGTCGATAATCATCTGTTGTGACAATCGAGATATTATTACGAAAAGTTGTGTTGTTCGTCGTTTTTCATGCCCTATACAGGAGGCCTATGCCTAGCGTGTTTACTTAAGTCGTAAGTCGTTATTGGAGAATAATCTCACAAATCGTAGATATAAAATATATCTATAATTATTAATTTCATCATAAAATATATATAATTATTCTATAGCAAAAGGAAGTATTAATGTTAAAAGATCGTTGTAATACTCTTTTTAAAAGGAGATGATACGAATGACGCATTGAAAGGTTTACACATTTGTAAGTGCATCAGCCGATGCGTCACGTGGCAAATATTAAATGAGGTGACGTTAAAAAATTCCCCATTCAACCATAAATACGGCCGCAATCAATTACGGGGCCGTTGTCAACAATAAAGCACGAGAGAATTTACATTACACAAACGATCCACGTGACAGCGAATCCTAAACTAACGATATAAAAGAGGTAACATTTCCTCGCACCTTAATACAACGAATGTGCTTTAAACGCGCCCAAAATTGGCTGAACCGTGACGGGGGTAAACTCGTCCTTATTGCGATGGGGTACAGTCTTCTTGGGAGCAACGAGGTGTCTCGTAGCCGCAGTGATGTGTACATGAGTGGTTTTGAACGTGTTATCGCGGCATTACATTAGTGGCGAGTTGACACGACCAGTCTTCTGTAAGGGCACGGCTTGTATTAGTGGCTTCTAATTTATTAGGAACGATAGGACGACGGACGCCGGCCACCCCGACCACGAGCCCATTCACATCGTGGGGGTGTGTCGGCAAGAATCGACCACCCTCTTTTTACAAACTAACGCCACGATTTTCCAATACCGTTCAGTTAAAGTTTTCCAACACAATTAATTATCTTGTACATTTCTTATCTTCGTACAGATACACTATGTATTTTTAACAGTATACTCGCTTTGGTGTTAATTATAAAATCACACATCGAAGCTCTGTGGGAGGATTGGTAAAACTAAAAAAAAGTTGAGATACTAATCGCGCGTTGCCTTTTTAAACGGCACGCGATTTATTTCAGTGGACCATTTGTGCCCGCGCCACCCTACATTTTTATTAACACCCCAGACCCGATAAACAGGATACGGAAAATATATTTATTTGTCCAATCATCAAATATAAGGGGCGTTCTCGGGTTACACCAAATGATTCGGGGACGGGGTGATTTGTTGCGATAATCTATACTAATAAATAACCCACTCCATTCAACGATTGAGCTGCCTTGCTTGAGATATGTTTTAAATTCCATCACTTATTGCTCGTTTTGTTCGACGAGTAATTGTTCAATCATTCGATATTCCACTGTTATTTAAGAATGTGCATAAAGTTAAAAATCTAAACGGTTTGGGACGGAAAAGTTTTGTATTATACTTCTAGAAATATAATTACAATCTTATCAAAAACACTCAATGATAAGGAAGAGGGAGGTAAATAAATAAATTGTACTATTGTGACTGTATTGGTGAGATGCATAACGCAGCATGCATTTCAGTCTTGTAAAGAAAAATTGTCTACAATTGTTCTTTAGTTATTGCTTATAGGCCGAACATATAATATACCTATAGAATTACCCGAAATTGCTATTTACGAACACGAAAAGTCTTGATAAACAATATTCATACGTGAAATCACCACTACCGAGCGAGGAATTGCTTTTTTTATGTTTTTGTTTACAAGTTCCAAATGTCGTTTGTTGCAGACGCAATGAGTGTGTGGTCTTAAACGTCTCGTCATAATCACGATTACATACGGGTATCAAAAAGGCATGTGTAATAAATACAAATCTCCGACTACCGGATATGGATAATTCGTATTGCCATTTCACGGGCATCTCGCCGATCGTAAAGCGCACACCACACGAAGCGAAACTTTTATACGGTCGCATAAAAATTTTGGTGTTGCATACCAAGCTCGGCGTTTGACGTTATTGAACTTACCGTACCGTACGTAAGTTTTGGCGTTTCTAAATTTAGCCGTAACTTATGCGTGCGCGCCGCTCCGATAAACAAATATATTATCGGACCCTCGACACGTTATGGCCAAGGGTTAATATAAAAACGTTATAAACATAAAACAAAGACGCTGGTCGGAACACCCACACCGGGCTACTTTTATTGTGCTTTCTAGTTTGTCGTTAAACGCCGCGAGGGAGCGCCGTGGTCGCGGAAGCTAAAATCGCTAAAATTCTAAATTGAGCTCTAATGTACGGACTTAGGCGTTCGGATTCTTTTAACTTTTTAAATTTCTTATCGGCAGCAGTAAAAACATGCGACGCTTTATGTCGTTCGGAATCTTCGATTCGTTACTTAAGTTGCCTAACAAGACGAATGGACTTGAAATTAGAAATGAACAGTTAGAGGCAGGAAACTGTCTTTCCTCGGGTTCGATTTTAGTAAATCAGTACTAGAGCGGGCTCCCAATGACTTTGAAAGTTGCTATCTTAATTTGACTTATAAACTCTTTTACACTTTTACGGTACATCGTGAATTTAACGAAACAGCCGACTTAATCGGGGTTTTAGTCGGCTTGACATGTATATTAAAATACCAATAATTGACACGAAACGTTTTCCTGTATGTAATAAATTTGGATCTAAAAATTTAAAATAATGTCTTGACAATAATGCTCGATTATTTTTTTCATCGATTTTTTTACGTGTCATGTACTAATTTATTTTTAACTTTTAAGGCGAAGTTAAAATGGTAATTCTTTTTGATTATTATCTTGTACGGACACATAAGCTTATCTTAAAAAGGATGAAAGCGTAGAATTACAATTAACGTTAAAATTTATTAAATAATATATTTTAAATAAAATTGCGAATTAATTTAAAACTATCTATTTATTCAAATTTTAATATATTAGTGCTAACTCCTGCACTCAAGATGAAACATTAAAATTTGTAGAAAATGGGCGCAAAGATATTCCCCGCTGTGAGAATCGAACCCGCGTCTTCTAGATTCGATCGCACCCAGGCGCTTTAACCACAAAGCTAAATCAATTTTATAAAAAAAAAAGTTCTGTACTGAAGTTTGTCTATGACAGCAATATGTCGCTCGCGCGTCTTGCTAAAACTGCGTCGCACGCTACACTCATCGGAATCTCTACAATTTATGTTAACACGAGCGAGGTGCAGCCCCGGCCGTACGTTATCGGTTTTAACGGGTGTCAATTGAATTTTATAGGCTTTTTACACGGCTCGCGGCTTTACGAGCGGATCGGCGAAATTGAGGTCGGCAGAATGCCCGCCGCCGCGTTTGTGCGCGTCGGTTAACGATAATGCAAATTCTTTATGCAGCCCTCGCACTGTTCTCTATGATTGTGTCGGAAACAACAAACCATGCGTGAAATATAACAGAAAAAAGTCATAGAATCTGTTCTGATTGGTGTATTTGGCAGGTAAAATTAATAAAATTATCTTTGCGATGATGACTAGTAGATTCAACATCCGCAGGATTTTTCATAAGATATTCTTATCGTTTATCATACATTATGGTGTGTTGTTTGTAATAAGACAAGTTTTCCCCCAAATCCCTATAGTTATAAAGTAATTGATATCGAAATGAAGGAACTTCCATTGATAATGTAGGTGGTTAAAAAATAGTTTCAGCATTATATATGTACATTTGAAATAGTCAAATAATTTTATTTGATTAACTTACTTAAGTCTGATATGACAATTGATTGTCTTGAAATATTTTCCATCGAGGGAAATAGGGTTTATTTTTTTGAATCGCTTTTCCGGTAGAGAGTTTTTATAATAATGAACAAGTCCCAATTATGAATTTTGTCAGCATCAAACTGCATAAAATAGTTTTAAGTGTTGGATCATTTACCAAATTTTAGATACACGAGCTATTATGGATGTATTAGTATAATCTCTATTATTAATTCCGAACTATTATAATTAAAAGAGGAAAATATCTACAAGTCAATAAAAAATAACCAGAATTTCTTGAGAATATTATGTGGATATGATGAACTATATGATATGAAGAACCAGGCCATTTGTTTTTAGGTGACATTGAATGTTTTTCAAAAATAGTCGACGTGATTTACATTGGTGTGTCTATGAGAGCTACACCATAAATTTGCTTATCTGTATTATAATTTATAATATAAATTTTACAGTATAGCTTCTTCGTTTTACGTTGCATTATTTAAGTATTTTACTGTTTTTACGGGCTCGTCATAGTCCTGATGTTTGAATTAAAAGAACGTTTTTAAAAATCCGAATAAAAATGTAACTGATAGTCTTTTTGTGTGCGTGTCACATTGGCAAAGGATTTACTAAATGTTTAAACATATTATCACGACGCGGGTCGAAAATCTTAAGCCTACATAACAATCAAGCCTTCAAAAGGCCTCAAGTTGCATAAGAAATCGTAATGTTTATCTTAGCACACTCGACCAAAATGTTTCGACAAATCTCTAATAGGTATTGTAAATAAAATATTCCCCCGGTTAAGAAGCTCCTTACAGTTGGTGAGAATCACTAACCAAATTAACGTGAACTTGTCTTCCGCATTTTTCGAAGCCGTCACCGGGCTCAACTATGGCTTGTTATTTGACAACTATATCGGGATCTTCTATTCGCCTACGAATTCCTGGGTTCCGGACAGGTAGGAGATTTAAAAAAAATTAAGTAATAATCCGACCAAAAGCCTATGATAATCTGATCGTAACGCCATCTTGTCCTGTGTGGCTTGGACGTAAAAAACGTGTGACATGATTATCGGTACCTATAGGACAAAAAATTTAAAGGCCGGTTCACATGACAGTCTCACATTGTTCCTAGACAATTATTTATTGATAAAATGAGGACGTTTACAAACTCTAATATCTGAGGCATATTTTTAATAATTTTATCTAATATATGACCCAACCTTATCTCGTGTTACGTTGTTTAATATGTTGTGCCATTTTTTGTCCATAAACACTTGAAACAAAATAAAATAAAAAGATTTTCATTCGTGTCACAATTTTAAAAAATATTGTAATGGTAGGTCAATTGCAATTGAAAAAAAATAACATAGTTATGAATCACCACTGACTCATCTCTTTGGAGAATTTGAGAATTTACAAAAGCCCATATATACAGGAAGCTGTGCAAAATTTCATGTTTCTAGACCCATCTGGACAGTTTAAGTACAGCTTGTATGTCGGACAGTATTAGAACTGTATAAAGTAAGCTACAAGTAACTTCAAATAAAATTAAAAGCTTTCGCCTGTATGTAAACCTAACCCAAGCCAATTATAAGGGCGCGGCCCTCGATAAGGGATGAAAGTAATACGCCCGATAACATCAGGGCCGCTTGTTAGTCGCAATAAAATGGTTTTTGTCGTCGAAACTGGAGCGAATTTTTTCTGACGCCCGCCTCGACGGCGGCAATTTGTCGTGATCGTGTATTATGGACGTATTTTGATATCCTGTGACGTTACATCGTCTTTGTTATTCATGTTGATTAACAGGGCGATGACTATGGTACTATTTGGATTTAATATGTAAGGTTTCTTTTACTAAACAGTTCCATTGTTAAGGCAAGAGTAAATAGAGACAAATAGAGTGAATAACGGCATTATAGAGCATGTGAGGTCATCAAGTCTGAATTTGTAAGTGGTTTTCGTCAGGTCGGGTTATCAACTACTTGCTAGCGTGTCGCTAAATAAGTTATAGAATCTGTTCTGATTGGCGCAATTGGTGGGTGATTAATCAAATTATCTTCGCGATGGTGACTAGTGGATTTAACATCTGCAGTGGATAAGTTTTCATAAAATATTCTTATGATTCTTCTTGACCCGGGCTTAGTTTTATGGATACAATTTGCATCTAAGTAGGTGATGTTTTAAAAGTAAACGTTTCCCCGTTGTAATTATTTCATATTTTTTCTGCTGCATCGTTACCAGCCCGGTTGATGTACGCGGCGGTGACAGCCCAAAAAGAAAATAAAAAAAAAACATGTTAATAAAAAAGAGTCTGTAAAGTTAGTTTGTTAATAAAATATAATAGGGGTTCGACGTGCGTACGGTTAAATTAGATTATGTACATATATTTGTGACTTCCACTAGGGCGTCTGTCTGCTGCAGAGTCTGTCGTCTGTCAGTGTTACTACATATTTAAACGTTCATAAGGGCATCAGAAGTTGAAATTTCTTTAGTCTCCAGTCAGAAATTACGACTCGACTTTTATTTATTCACGGTGCCATTAAAACCGATAGGTTTGTGGTTCAACGGCACAACCCGCCTTATACGAAATGAGCTGGGAAGTAGATTACTTCTCGGCGCCTCTGTGATAAGCCCACGTAGGCGGACAGACGGACGGACGGCGTGAATCACGGACTCTAGCGAACACATCATCGTATAGTGCACCTAACTTCAGATCAAAACTTTTTTTGAATAATTAATAAGTATTTAGATAGTACCGGATTGATGTTCCAGCTAATATTCCATTTGCATGTTTGGTGCAACAATTGTTACTATCAATTTTCAAAAGGTTGTCAACGCATCTGGAACCCTCGGGTGTAACAGATGTCCGTGGGCGGCGGTATTCACTTAACATCAGGTGAACCGTCTGCTCGTTCTGCAACTTTTTACATAAAAAAAGTCTTCACGAAATTTAAAATGGATTAAATTGATTGAAGTTATTTTTTTTTGACTTGTAGGAATGTAAACACGAAACATTTATGTCACCATTGATTTATATGTACCAATTGTAAGAGTCTACTCTTATAAAATTTGACTTTGATTTGATAGACAAATACCGCCTATACTAAGGAAGGCTTAGTAGTGGGAAAAATAAGTCTCTATTTCGACTACTATGTTATATGGTTAAAGTTGTTTTAGCAGGATATAAACTTTTAAAGAACTTTGTGTCATATGTTTTTCTTCACATATATAATTGAACTGAACTCCTAAACGGCTGGACCGATTTCAATGAAATTTTGTGTCTTCAGGTCGATTCGAGAATGGTTTAGATTCACAATATGGCCCACTTCAATTTTTTTTAATTTTTAATTTATAAGTTGTTGGTTTTAAGTCATGTATAGAGGACGTCTGTCGGATCCGCTGGTAAATTGTAATATTGCTATTACACACAAGGAGGCAACGCACCTATAAAAACCGCTAATTACACGTTGGCAAACAATTAATTTTGATTCGGTCATCACCCCACACCATACGACGTGTTTGTGCCAAGGTGTGGCAAATTTTATGCGTAATCGGCCACACTAATGTGCTATAAATTCGGCGGAACGTTTTATTCGAACGGGTTACTCGGTAAATGATTGCACGGCACTGCCGTTTTTATAACGACGTGTGCGGTTTTAGATGTGTATAAATAGTCGGTCATCATGAGTTACCGGTTTTTTTTTTAAATATTTTTTAAAAGAGAATCAATTATGCACCAGCAATAGAAAGAAATAACTGTCACAATTGTAACAACCATAGGGTTGCAGTAACTCGGTCAACTGTACTACACTTAACTGATTTAACACACAAGGATATATAAATACATATCCTTGTGTACAGGTACGTCCTATAAATAATAAAAATAATAAGGTACGTCCTATACGGCTCTCCACCGGTGATACTTACTTATACGTTTCTATGTCTTGCTACCGCCTTCATAGAAAGTGACATGTTATAGATTGTAAATGTCGTTACTCTTGATTTAAAAAAACATCGCACATCTGAGGTTGATATGCGATAATTTTGCATTTCGTCAGATGACTGATATGATCTGCACCTAATATAACTCTTTTAAAAGTCGGCAATGCATCTTCGTTAATAAAGATGTCCACGATCGTCAGTAACCATTTAACAGTGGGTGAACAAATAAAAAAGTTATTGGCATTGCCTTACAACTACCATTAAATAAATTTAATTAAATGCTTTGAACACTGTAAACGGAATACCTCAAGTTTCGTGTCAGTACTGAGCTAGTAGCTTTACAGATGAATTGAGTTAATATTGCATGACCGGCGAGTGTGCGCTTTTGCTCTGTGCGGGATCGTGTTCTATTTTACATGTGAGATCGGCACAGAAAAGTAATTGACCATTAGTATATCGATAGTGTATGTTTATTTATTTTTATGTAAAATATTATTTTATTATCGAAATAGGTGTATAAGTAATCATAGTAAGCGATAAGCTGAAAATGAACACTAAAACTTTATTTGTTATGTTATTTGTAAATTTTTGTGTATTATACTTTTTGTTTCAAAATTTTTTTTTGGTTTTTTTATGGGAAATAAAGTGTTATTCTTATTATACATACTAAAATTGATAAATGGATTTTAATGGTCCTTTAGAAATATGGGTACTAATATTTAAAACTACGTCCATTATAGAATCAGTGAAATGGCAGTTTCCACGGGCTATATAACTCAGCAAAATTTTGTATAGTTCTATCTCTCATAATTCCACTTCACGCCGGTCTTCTGTGAGTCTGTGGTATCTATTCATGAAACAGCAGAAGCTGCGCTACCTCAGTCACCAGTTCCTCGCACCATACAAATCTATCTAGGATCGCAAGATCTTTATTTTTATTTTATTGTTATAGACACACCAACAATTATCATTGTTATACAATTTAAAACAAGGCGAAAACAAACAATTTGTACACCTATAACAGATGTGTACAGACTTTACGATATAAAATTATATAAAGTTTAGAACTTTAAATGGAATATATTAAATAAATTTAAATTTATACCCTTATGATGGCGCTGTATGCAGTGCGTATTGTCGTAGCTGTTCATAACATAAATAAATTTTGATTAGATCATATCAAATATACTTCTGTGATTTGTTGGAATGTGATTGTAAGGATTGTCCTGATAGTATTTGCGAAAAAAATGTTATACATAACGGCGTTGACATTCATTAGCGGCGAATTCTTTGCCGACCGTACATTTTGACGTCTTTATACAAACGTACGACTGCAATAATATGCGCATATTTAAGCTGCGTTTCATGCAATTTGACTCCACCGGGCCTTATTTACGGCATCGCGCTATTTTCATACTGAAGAAGCCGTCGGATTGAGTGCGGCGCGAAAAATTATACAGCAACGTGAGATATGCAATTGCTTCAGCGAAGATATTACTTTCCGTTTCAACTTTATCGTCGCCGTTAGTGTCGCTGATATAAGATTATCTCCGTGATAATTAAGTGATACTATCGCGCGTGCCGAGCCCTGCATATTTTAACTAGATGTTCGAATATCTCAGTGCTCTCGGAGTGAAGAAGACGACTCTGAGCCCTACCAGCAACTCACCTTCGCGTGCTTTTTGTTTTTATGTGTATAATTATGTTTATGCGTTCCGATACAGTCTATCGGAACGCATATAATATTGTAAACGCAGTTTTGTTAGGAGCCGGTATACTTAGCTTTCATTGACGAAGTACTTGTTGGTAGGTACAGTAAAACGCATAAAATAATAATAAATAAAAATGAATGAATGGTATTAATTAAAAAAAAAACAATGTTATTAAAACTACGTATTCATTCATCATCATCATCATTATTTCAGCCTGTTTGAGTCCACTGCTAAACATAGGCCTCCCCCACAGACTGCTACGAAGTACAATCCTAAACGAAGTGCATCCATCGACTACCCGCACACTTGCACAGATATATACACATACATACACATACACATATTCATTAAGCTGACCGAATTTTAAATCAAATTAATTCCGTCAACTATCGGTGGTTTACGTTGGTTATTGCTGTTGCAAATTTGGGTGCATACATTTCTTCCAATACTTCTTTATAAGAGAAGGCATTAAACCGCGAAGATTCACTCCAGAGGCATTCAGAGTAAAAACAGCCACGTACCGCACACTAGACTTACAGACACGAAACGTACTCAGAATTTACCGGCTTACCCTGAATTTTCGCTGAAGTGAATAAAAAGTATAAAAATTTATATTATTTCTATTCAATGAATAATAATTATGAAACTTTTGAACAGATAAATCTTTAATGAATAGATGGATCCCCTAACCGTCTGTCAATAAATATCTCAATAGTCCTTTCGAAGACAAAATCACAGGAAACGAGCAATTTCCACAAGGCGTTGCTAGCGCCACTAAATTACCACGAAACCGGCCTAAGTCAACAAAATCAACCGGAAGACAATAGATCGGGTCCGATAAAATTACCTAATCGATAATTGTATCTACGACACTTCGAGTCACACGTAACGTCGTAAAAATGTGAGAAAGTAGACGAAGATAAAACTACGGTCGACAGAAAAAGCAATTGGACGTTTGGAGCGCGGTGGTTTCGTAATTTGAGCTTTACACCGTTAACATAGAAGCTATGGTGCACCGAAGGGAGCTGTGAGATTACCTTAGTCGTATTGTAAAGTCGCGAAGAGCGTGGTAATAAAAAAGGTGAAATGTCTCAGTAGAAGCGACGGAGGACGTACAGCCGATAAGGGGACCACCAGAGTAGTGGACGCTGCAACTATTTTTAGAATTATTTTCCGGTCTTGACAAATTACCTCGACACTGAATTTTCGAGCTGTACTAAAACGAACTTAGTTTCTCGAAAAAAGACGTCAAATTTCCAAATTTTTTTTTTATATTATTTTGTCAGGATTTTGTGCTAAGTTTATTTTACTACAGCGACCATCCGCTTTCTTTTCCTATTTTGGTTCTGTTAATCGTTTAGTTGTAGAAAATATCTTCGGTATTTTGATTATTTTTATTTTGCATGTTTATAAAAATCAAAATAATTAAACCGACATTACACCGCAAATTTAAGTTTAGATGTCGAGCTAAACGCTCGTCCAGGCAGCGTGTTGGAATTCTACAATAGAAGGTTAGGCCACAACTGCTATTCTATGTCGCAAACGCAGTACGCACCGCCGCCCATACCTTTCACGTATTGGAGTTACGTGGACGAGGCTTCGCATCGGCAGGAAGAATCGTTTCCATTACAAATTTATACCTTTTGTAAATTGAGCGATAACTTGCGTCGGCGATGGGGACCGCCGGGCGTAGGGCTATAATAATGACGTTCACGAAATATATACGATTACGACGAGATAGCGCGGTGAGGGCTAAAGGCTATTACTTCATTCTGTGTCAACGGCCCACGGCACGCTGGTGACATGCCTGTGCGGCCGACACCAGCGTTGGGTGGCTGTAAGCAACACCGTTTCGTTGACGTTTAATTTCTTTTTAAAACTCGCCCGCAGGGCGTCACCAGCCCGACGCAGGACATTTAGTCCACAGATAAAACAATGCTTTTTTTTAAATAACTGTTGATCACTGAACATCAGAAAACGCGATTTTCTTTTCATGTTTTACTTTACCGATATCGGAGTTGAGAGATGGGATGATAATGATAATAAAACTCGACATTCATTTGAAATATTTGTACATCTTTAATGTTTTAAAAGAAAAATTCTGAAATTCGTTCAGTGGGCTATGCTCGGCATTTCTCTGCGCGATAGAGTTTTCAATGAAGACATCCGCAGTAGAATATAGGTTATCGATAGATCATAGTGTTAGAAAGCTGAAGTGGCAATAGGTCGGACATATATCTCGAGAAACTAATTACCAACGTGGAAGAAAAGTTTTTTGAGGTGGCAGCCACGTATTGACGTGTCGTAGTTTTGGACGACCCCACACTAGATGGAGTGACGAACTGTGCAAATGTGAGTATATATACCCTATATTCATCTTCCAAGGGTGAGTTTTGAGAACCTGTCGAGTTCCAGTTCAGCAGAAGTTACTGGGTGACTTTACTGTACTTTGGCTCTACCATCTTTTACCACTTCCAAACCAATAAGTATACGTTATAGTTTGTTACGGGTTTTCACTGGAATTTTTTAAGACAATAGTTTACAAGATGAAACATAAATAATTAAAAAAGGGCAGTGGAAAACCGTTGCCACCTTATTGTAGTCATTGTATTAGTGACAAGAAATGTTCTTGTTTCTTGAATACGAGGTGCGAAACGACTTAAATAGAATTCATGACAGAAATGACATTTTTTTAAAGAAGCGTGCCATTTCAATGAGTGGTCGGACTTTGTAGTTTATCCAAACAGATGTAGGATAAATAGAGGGGTTCGCAGTCCTTAATCTTATTACTAATACGACAGGCAGTTAAGTCTACAAAGGGCAGATTTTCCCAATCCTCTATTTACCGTGGAACCGCAAACAAACTGACACATTATTATGATTTCATTATCCCACGGGATAAAAAAAGGATGGATCAGGCAAACGGCCATCCTTTCACCGTGTTAGAGATTACACGACCGTCCGACCAAACGAAAGTTAATCGGATTTTCTATGTAAATTTATTGTTGACTGAGAAAAAAGTAATCCCATCCGAGTTGCGGGCGAAAAGTTGTTTCGTGGGACTTAATTTTTTTCAAAAAAAAAGAAAAAAAATTAAACAACCGCATCGGGCAGTTGTTTACTGTTGATGGATTTACGACGCGGTGACTTCTTTTTTTCTTTTCAATCGTTTCGCCCTTACATTTACAATTTCCTAAACATTTCTTTCGCCCTTACGGCCATGGCGTAAGAAGCAAATCTCCGTGGCACTATATACTCATCAACTTGTGCCAGATTCGAATTTGAATGATTTATTATTCAAAAGGCTAAAGAAAGGTTGCTACTGTCCTCATTGTTGTCACTTTTCCAAGTTTGAGATAGCTTTGCCCGCTTAGAGGTGGCATCTTGTTTTAATCTTTCCCTTGCTTTTTTTAAAGTCAGGTTAGCGAAGTAGATCGCTGCGGTGTCTCATCAGAAGCCATCAACTATGTAGGTTATGTGAGTACAGCGATCCCTGAATTGGTACTCAAGCAAGCATTGAGGCTTCTTTATCGTTATTTACTTCATTAATTTTCTTCTTAATTTGACGTTTATGAGTTTCTCAACAACATGAATCTGAAGCACCTATATATTTTAGAAAGTATAATTTAAAATATACAACCCTTTCCATTCGCATGACGATTTACCTACTAATTTTAAATAAAAAATATCATTATTTACAAATTCTATTGATTTTTATAAATCCTTTGCTATAAAATCTTAATCGATGTTTAATTTGATTAATATATATCTAAATTAATTGAATAAAAACTAAACACCAATAAGGAACTCGAACAAAAAGTGGCATTCGCTTAAGAAATCAAATAAGAAAAGGCTTTAATGTTTTAGCCATGACCCACGACGGTGTTTGTCAAATATGTATATACATTTTTTGTACGGTGCAACTTAACAAATCCATTAAGACGGGGTTTAATAACGAAATTTTCACGTCCGTAACACAATCTCGAGCTATCGATGTACGCTCGGGCGATAAGGCTGTACCTTTAAAGGCGCCGGGCAGGTAAGAAGGCGCCGGCGAACTCCCTCATGCAGAAAACTACTCCGCTGATGAAACGAACACTTAATACGCGACGACGGTCACTACACAGTCTAATTAAGACTCGGTTGCCCATCACGACCGTCCAGTCGCGATAGCCCTCCGGTTAACTATCGCCCCGCAGTAATCGGGGGTCTGCGGTTCTGGCCGTGTAACATTGGTCCGAGCGTCCTTATCTTATCGACGCGCACTGATTTTGAGATTCGAATGCTCGGTGTGCGGTTTCGCCGTGTAGAGATTTTCTTTACTCATTTTTTTGTTGATTGTTGTCTATTATTATTTATCGGAGAGAAAGCGGCCGATGTTTCAGCACGCACTAAGGAGTCCCTTTCGATGGGCTTTAAAGTTTGCTTTGATTGACGATAACATTAAAATAAAATATATAACATCAGTTTTGTCTCTCAGAATTTCGCATTTGATGCGGATTTGAATGGCTATCTAATGAATATACCGTTTGCAGAATTTCTTACGAGTAAAAATCCTTATAAAATTTGTGTGTTTGGTGGTCTAGACGCACACTAAACGCACGTTGATACTTAATAAATTACATTGCTCTGTCTCCATTTCAAAAATCAAGTACAACATAGTATTTATAAGGATTACATTGCTTTAAACGTTACGCATAAATACATTTCATACTCACATCAGTTTAATTTCAAATTCCGCTTCATCGTCATCATCATTTCACCCTGTTAGAGTCCACCGCTGACGACCTTAGTATTTATTATTAATTCCGCTTGGTATCCAAAATTTAAAACAGGGATGAAATTTGTCGCAAGTCAAAGGATCTGTTATACGGTAAGTTAAAGGTCGTAAATTAAAGGATCTGTTACCTTATATAAAAAAATCCACTGCCGCGAGTTAAAATAGCATTTACCTCGTATAAAGACTGATAAATAAGGTCTCATTTGACGACGTTCTTGAACTCGTTTAGTGGATTGTCTTGAGATGATGACAATCGTTGGTAATTTCAGGCTTCATTTAAATATTTGCTTCGTCCCAATTAAACGTGCGACAATGAGGTTTCAACGTTGTTATTAAACAAGCGGTTCGTTCACGGCATGCGATCCTCCCCCATAAAAGCTGATTATTCCCGTAATTAGGTGCGAAGATGCCTTGACAGGTTTACATGTTTAGCGGGACGGTGAGTGTTAAACTTTTGAGCGCGCTGTAAAAGCGCAGAGTGCGCGCAATAAAACTGTTCACGTAATTTGACTTCAGCTATAAGGAAGGAACGTATATTGTAAGAAAGAAAATCAAAATGAGGACGACCTGTACCAAATTTGGTTACAATTTACCATTTAAAATGAAACCGTTGATCTGGCATTTATCTTATGGTCATGGTAAATTTGATCAAATATTTTGGAAACTTCAATCTTCTGCGTCATTATTTGAACCTATTAATGGCTCCTTAGAGTTCAGAATGATAAATCTAAGTAAGAACGGGAATTCGTTAATAATGCATTACATGCATCTTTAAAATACTTTATTTGACTTAGTTATACTAAAGTTATATTATATTACTAAAGTTGTGGAAGATGACCTACACGAAGTTTTTCTTTTAAACTCCGGGTACGTGTAAAATATAAAAGAAGTAACTAGTAATTCTTCTCGGATTTAGAGATATTATCGTCTTGTTAATAAAAGTTATTGATATGTATCCATTTATATGATCGATAAAAGCTTTCCGGTGAAATTGTTCTTAAAAGACCACTTGTATTATTTATGTTTTATAAAGTATTTGATTAAAGTGGCGTTGAGAAGGACGTTTACATTTATGTCTTTTAAGTGTAATAAAATATTTACTAGTTGTCTATCTGTTTCTGAGTAAACTCGAAGAAAGGTTGGATTAATTTTTATTTATTTCCTAGCTAAGAATTTCGGCCATGTATAATTGAAAAAAATCTGGGCATACCATCAGACGATAGATGTAATCAGGTCGCCTTGAATATGATAATGTTATTCTCGGAAAGCTGCTACAATTGAGCTGCCAACGACTTCTTCCCATATCAATTCTTTAATTATTTTTTAAAAAACATTGCAATTACTTTAGGATAATATTATCCAGTGTTGTAATGACGTTTCATAAATTTCACGCGGACAAACACCCAGATGCGAAACAACTATCTGTGGGTCGCACAAACAGTTGTCCCGTGTGGGAATCGAACCCACGACCCCCGACGCCGAAGCCAATACCTTGGCAACTGCGCCACGGAGTCGTCAATACATGTGTCCGATGAAGCATAGCGCAGTCTCAAGCTAAACGAATAGGTAAGTCATCAGATAATGAAGAAATACGTTGTTTGATTATATGCATGGGCGAGAATTAGCGGATGGACGATCCCGGTTATGATATTAATTCAGCGCGCAATCTGCCGGGGTTGGCGCGGGCGCATATTGTGGCACGGGCGCGACAGTCGAACTGATGTCGAGGCGAGTGCAATCAGAGCGCGTTGGCGTAGCGACAGTTTAGATAGGACATGACGAGCCTTCCCTGGGCGATGTTTTTTGAGAACTTTCCGGTATTTTGTGATCCGTTTTCCTATTAAGAATCGTTTCTCGTTTACGTTTATTAAATACTATAGTTATCAGCCTACTATATAGGCTGATATTGCTTGTGGAATATTGCGTTGTAATTTGTAGACCTAGTCCGTGGCTTAACTTAGTATTATTGGAAATTTCAAACCATACTTTATGGTGGTAGGGCCACGCAGCAGCCTCGGCTGTTGCACAAATGGGCAGGCCCGTCCGGGTAGGTATCACGACCCCATAGAAGACCGGCGTAAAGTGGAAGTGTGACAAATACTTTCGCGTTTCGTCTGGTGAGTGAGGTAGCCGGAGCCCAAATTTGAAAAGGCTGTCAACGCATCTGTAACCCTCGGGTGTAGCCGATGTCCATGGGCGGCGGTATTTACTTACCATCAGGTGAACCGTCTGCTAGTTTGGCAAATTTTTAATAAAAAAAAATCCAACTGACTACTGATGTGAATGAATTTGTTATTAAATATTATAATTTTATAATGACTAAATAATTTAAGCTAACTGTAGTTATTGAATCTTTTTAATAAAAGATATTACATATCTTTTATTAAAAATATGTTAATAAAGATAAGAATGTTAGAAATGAATAGCACATGAAGTTAGCTAATAAATATCAATATAAATTAAATGTGTCATTTTGCGATTGTCATTTCATGTGCCATAACTTCTTGTTGAATAATTGACGTGTTTTATTGTTTTACCAATAATAAAAATAAAACTTTAGTCGTTTTCAATATTAAGCTTCGGTGAAATTTCATATCATCATTCATATTATATCATTCCTAAGAATAGTTTCACATTATTTGAATATAGCATACCCCACATTTGAACTAAATGGTTCGCTTCCTTATTCATAAAACCAAGTAGAGGAACAACCCATCTGCTTCCACGTATCACTTTATTTATCTTGTAGTGCATATGCATGATGCCTATTTTAAGAGCAAATGAAAATCGCCATTAACGGATTACGGTTAAACCGGCTCCATTATTTTAATAAAACTACTTCTTCGTCTCATCCGTCCTATCCTTTCGCCCCTTACACTCGCGTCTCGGTAATTGAACGGCGATGTTAAAGGTATCTACGGCGCTGGAAATAAAAAGGGGTCCCATAATCCCGGGTCCCGCCCCGGCGTTGTGCCCTCGCCACGTACCGTCATTGTGTGGCCAAATAAATGCGGCCCATTGAATGAGACGCGGGGCACATCGCGTCCGCTCATGTTCCGCGAATTACAAGTTCGAATGAATCGAGACCGTTCGAATTGCTCAGCGCTTCAGAAATGCCTTTGCATTTTTCATCATCGCAAAGGCTTGTGTTGGTCGTAATTTTCTTTCCGCGGAAATACTCTAAAATTGCATTTTCAGCTGTGATGTTGGGCAGCTCTCTAGTAGGGCATTATACAATTTTTGATCCTCGTGAGTTTACTAGGTCATAGTAATGAAATTATTGTATAGGCATCAGTTTTTAATACGCGTGCAGAATTCAAAATTACTCGGAATTCTGATTGCGGATCAAAACTCGAACGACTCCGTTAAATCCACGCATACACAGGTGAAGCTAATAAAAACTTGTTTAAAAATGTGCCTAAAAGAACTGATGTAATATCTTGAGACTTCTAATGCTGCATAATTTACATTATATTAATAGCGCTCCTTTGTTGTCGTTTAGTCAGAAATAGTCGTAATAGACTTGAAGTCTCTTATTTTGGACTCCCAAAGAAGACGTCACCAAATCTAGCTAACGATTTATACAGTCAATGGCCATCAGGGACCTCAGCCAATTTTTCCCCAAATAGACAACGCTCAAAAGAGCATATGTAGAAATTAGGCTATCCCACGAGCTAGAGGGAAGTAAAGTTGGCCTCGGCTATCTCACCTCACCAGGACGGACCTGTCCGTTCGTGAAACAGCGAACACTATTGCGCCACGCCGCCACAGTTTTAAGTTTTCACTTCTGTCCGCAGTCCCCGTGACTGCTTACTTTTTTTAAATAATCCTCCGCATTTGTGGTATATTGTCGAATAACCTACGGATGAAGTTCGATGCTAAGAATAATCAAAATGCACTGTTAAGTAGGTATGTAAATAAGCAAAACCTCTAAAAGATTATGATGCTGTGATATTAATTTGTTATGATTTACAACTGTGAATCACTATTTATAAACGCTTGCCATATCAAAAACAAAGTCAACAACAACTTTAAAACGCGATACGCGCTTTGGATGAATTTTTTTGGTAACCTTTATTTTTGTCAAATGGCGTTGTTGGATTCATTGCGCAACTGGCGAGTGAGGACGTATAAAAATTGCGCTGACAGCGTACAAGGTGGCGCCCTCTGAGTGCGGCTTATGTTTTTCGATTTGTCAACCGGCGGAGCCAACCTTTTGGGGTTCCTTTTGGAGAGCGCACGAGGACTGCGTCGTTGGCTCCGATAAAACAATGGAACTTTATTGTCCCGTATAAAGTGTATTTGTCAGATACAGATAAGCTCAAATGATTTTGCTCTAGCTGTTAAAAGGTTGTGTATAGTTGATATTAGATTTTATTAGGTAATTTGGCAATTTCTCTACGTAAATGTTAATGTTTCTTTATAGGGCATGCGTTCCTTTCTGATGTTCATGATTTGGCAGACGTCCGAGATGGCTTATTGGATGGTTAAGTTAGTCACTGCAACGCGAATGATAGTGTAAAATATTTAAAATAAAAATATATAAATACAAAAAAAACATATACATATACAACATGAAATATTACAAACACGTATTTACATCTCAAAATATTTTTATTGGACTTGTTACTTCAACGTTTATAGTTTTACATAAGTGAAACGATAAGTTACCTTACGTTCCTGTAGCACTAATATAAAACTAACGCCCGGTTTCTGAAACGCTGATCAACGTAGAATTTAAGTAATCAGCTGTCAAATGGCTTTTCAAATGTTATTTAAGTTGCCAAAAAGATGTTTAAGCTCTCTGAATTGTTCAGAATGATCTTCTTAATGATTAAAATGCTAGTTAACTTCTGCGATGATCATTGCTTCAGAATTCAGGCATTAGAGTTGAAATTTAAAATAAAAAAAATAAGAAAGTAAACTAAATTACTTTCAAAGGCAAGTTTAAGAAAAGGCGAAATTATTTTTGGAGCCAAAAATGATTTCGCCGAAAAATGATTTTCGAAATAGAAAAAAAAAAGAAATGGTTGGTATAGACGTAGTCTTTAGGCAACTTCTGGCCTAGTTTCGTTCCGCAATAAAAGAAAATAAACATTTTCTATTTTTGTTATTTGGGTGGGGAATCAATAACGCCATTTAATTATTTGTAGTAATTCTGCCGCCTTCTTGCGAAAAAACGGTCCACGATCCAAAATGAGATACATGGTCGGTCGGTACATGACTTCAACTATCGAACTATGCGGTTATTGTCAATTTTTGGACAGCTTTATTTGATCGAAAATAGTTTATTGGTGGGGAAGCTTTTCTTATGAGAAATCTTTTCAAGCGAGCAGGGTTCCGTTATTTCCGAGGGTTCCCGAAGCGTTGCCAACCATAAAATTCTCAATAGACGAAACGCTAGAGCGTAATACATCCACTTCATGGTGTTCTGTGCTGAGATCGTGGTTCTTCCTCGATCGTGGTGGACGAGCCTGCCCATTCGTACAACAGCAGACGCTGCTGCCTAATCCTTACCACAGACAACGGTAAGGTTTGTGAAAAAGGTTAAGGCATCAGATGATACATCTAACCACTGACAGAGATCAGTCATGTATGTTACATCAAAGGCCAATTGGGCATAGCTCTTGTTGTATTACATACACAGCGTGTAAATAATATTAAAGTAAGTTCTAAGATGATACTCATTCATCATGTTCACCATCATCATCATTTAATCTTGTTAGAGTCCTCTGCTGAACATTGATCTCCTCCACAGACTGCCACAAGTACGATCTGCAACCGTCGACTTCCCGCAAGTAACAGGTCGCTACTCCATCTAGTGGGGGTTATCCAACACTGCGATGGCCAGTAAGAGTGTGTCACTCTAAAACATTTCTTCTATATTAAGCTTATTTATATATAATCGAATATTGTTTTTGAGTTATTCATTGCATAGCAATATTATTTTGTGGTAAATTCTCGAAAAATAATATCATGTAAGAAAAATCTAATTGTAATAACATACTTCTCAAAAGCTTTGAAGTTTCTAATGGATAAATCAAAATCCGATTTTAGGAATTTCCAAGTTTTATTCCATTATTCCGACTCGCGTCTGACTGATCAAATCAAAACAGATTCATCGAATTATAGCAACTATGAATCACCTGTAATCCCTAGTAAAAATCCCATGACATTCTCAGCTACCCGTACCTTTGCTATCTAACACAGAATCTCGTCCGCAGATAGTTTAACCAAATAATCGGCAATCGTGGGACAATACTAGAATGAAATTCTTAGTAAAATGTTCGTGGTAAGTGTCAAAAGTGGAGAATTTTTTTTTAATTCATTTTAGGCCACTTTTCTAGTACCGATTTATTAACGTAAGAGTCTACCATCTATTTTATGGCGTACAAATTTCTGTTTATTGTCGTTGAGTTAACATCGATATTTTATATATTATGGTTAACCCTTTCTCTCGGTCTCTTCGTAGGGATCATTTTGAGAATATTTTGTATCAATACTTTATTAGTACACATTTCACAGTGAAACTGGTAGAAAGTAATTTTTTTTTAATAGGCGTTCAAATATTCGTTAACAAATTGCCTGGTCACCCTAACAGAAATCGATCGAAAGTCTTACAAATATTCATTGTTAACACTTTAACACGGATCTACGAGCGAGATATCAGATTATATGTGTTTAATTTTGTCTGGAATCCTACTGAGCTTTTGTTAAGTTTTTTTGTCTAAAACAATCTTTATATTATACTCCTATGAAATAGTTTTGATGACGGCACTCTTTGTCGAGATAGATAAACTATAGAGAATTTTGTCCAACACTGTTGGGCTTCCAATATCTGTGTTTTATATTCTTTTATTAGTATTTGAGCTTTACCATTAGTTCGACCAATTTTTATATTACATTATTTTTATAAGCATTATTTTGAAAAATTACAAAAGAATTTACGGAATTTATTTATATGCAAGAAAGTTCTGGAAGTTCGTTTATGGTATGGTAAAATATAAGTTTAGACGTAACATAATTGAAAAGTTAATATTTTATTACCATATAATACCTATACAATAATCGAAATACAAAATGATAACCGAAAAATAAAATTCAATAATGTCATATCATTTGACCTAGCTCTCGCTGAGTTAGTCATAGAATTTCTAATATTTCCTACATTATGTTAATTTTTCGATATTCTATTTTTGCAACCCAAAAATAACCTCAGAATTTTATTTAAAAGTGATGTAATTTAAGTATTCAAGTTTTTTCGAAAATAATAAAAACCAGTGAAACATTTAGCAAATTACGAAAACAATTCAGTCAAGTAACAATATGAACAAGTTATTTATAATAGCGTAGATCGCGAGTTATAAAAAGGCAACTTTATTGGAGACGCGACTAAAAAAGGCTGTGGGGTGAAAAAAGGTTTTAAGAGAAAAGGCACACGCGGTTACACAGTCCTATCAAAAAACAAACAGACACAAGTTTCTACTTAGGTGCCCTGTTCGCGGTTCCGTGGAAGACGGCCGTAAAATTTATGATTCGGTGAATTATTGTCTCTTCCAATATAAATATGGGACTAAGGTAATCCAATGTTTATAATGTGGCACCGAATCTCTAAGCCGAGTAAAAGGATATTGTAAGTTCTTTTCTCTGTACTGTGATAAACTACACGATACGATACGACTTTAGAAACTGTACTCTTTTTATAATATTTAGCATTATTTTGATATTGTGGGTTTTAAATATTCCCAAATCACTTACATTATAAACTATTCTATTGTTGTTATTGCCATGGAAGATGTAGCTTAAAACATGATACATAAGTTCAGGTAAAGTAAGCTAGTGTGCTATACCGGCGTTGAAGGTTCAGCTATTTTGCAAAGTACCTTAAAAATGGTAATTAGGTTTATGTGTAATGTGAGTTATATTGGTCGGCACACTGAGATGATTTTAAACGTGTTTAAGACGACCCTTAAAATAAAGTCTTACCTCCAAAATGTATAACGGTCGTCGATTTCATCTACAAAAACGATACTTTTCGTATTAACTAGAACCTATTATTAAACGTTTACATGAATGGCTGTCGCCCTGAGCCCCATGCACTGATTGCACGTTTAGCGTAATAATAACAACTAATGATGAACACACTGAAAAAAAGAATCGACGATAATCTCATGATTATAGGAGCCACGTTGTTGATTATTATAAAACCATTATAAATACATCTACCCCAAAACAGATGCTCTACGAGGTTGCGGATAATGGTCGACCTTTTCATTATGTCTCTCTCGGTGGGGTTAGAATTTTAATGTGTTTTATTCTATACCGATAATTGTTTTCTATCACATCAATCCTTCAGAATTAATACAATAAACTTTCATTGAACCTTATTTTAAAGACAAAAATTGAGGAACAACTTTAATAAGCCGCTTTTGAAAAAAGACGAATGTAGTCGAATGTATTAGCAAAGCTCTAGCTGATAAACAAATAGTGTAAAGGTGATCTAATTGTTTGATTGTTTCTTCAAATCTGGATATCTTGATATAGATTTATTAATTTGTTTTTAATTTAGTTTAATTTGCTTAGTTGGCTTGATAGTTTTAATACATATTTTAATTACGCAATGACGAAAATGGTAAATACTATTTGTTGGTGTTATATTATTAATGCAAAAAGTTCACATGCGTCAAATATTAATTTAATTCGAATATTTTCTATTGAGTTCAAAATTCAGTTCAAGATTAAATACTTAATTCATCAGTCATTAGCGGATACACTTAGAACTTTAATGCTTTACTGCAAAAGTTGATAAATTCGGAGTACTGTTGGTTATTTTTTGTATAATGTTGTCTATTGTCTACTTTTTTAATGAGTATGTAGTTCTGTTCAACCCAAAAGGGAAAGCAAAGAAAAATATGGTCCTTGTAGCCTTGTATAGTAATGTGAAAAAAATGGTATTAGATATTCGAAAACCGATTTAAATAAATAACACATTTGGAAATATTGACTGTATCGTTGTTTCTTCTCTGACCGGTGTTTACAATAAAGATGATTTAATACCACGTCCGGGCCACGGTCAACAGCACTATGTACGAATGTAAAGACGCAAACGCATAAATTATCTCGGGTCGCAATCACGGACGTCCATAAAGCACTCCGCGGTCGCGGAGATGCGCGGACAATCGTTCATTGAGGTACTTATTTATTTTAAATACAATCATCAGGGGGGCCTCCCGCGGGGTCGCTCCCGGGGCGCTGTCGCGGGCCCCCAACCTCGGGCCGCTTTCGGCCCCTTTTAATCAACTGTCATGCGGTCCTTACGATACCATTACATTGTGCGGCCGCAAAACCATGTTTCCGTTTCGCTCGCATGTATTGTAATGTACACAAGGTTGCGTTTCGTTCTTTTCGTCTACTTCGCAGCGTGGCAAATAAGCACGGTGAGGTCCGAACGACTACGGGCGCCATCTTTATTATTTGATTGCGATGTATTAGATTCGGTTCGAATGACATTCGAAATTCGGTTACCGAATGGACTGGTTCTCGTATATAAAGTACTAAACTTTCATTTCTGTCCATTACACTAAAACTATGTTTGTTATGACACATTTAAGACGTTGAAGTTCGGTACCGGGAATAATTTACGCTTCATTCCGAGCGTCTTTTTATTGTATCTGTTTATTAATTTATTCATGGTAAACAAATGTAGCTATCTTAGTTTTCTTTTCAAATTTGGACTGAGGTGAAAATATGTATCGTGATAGAGTGACTTGAAATTAACAATATAGCTGCGTGGTTTAATAACAATTAACATATGTGAAGAAATAATATTCTAAGATGATAAGAGAGACTTTAAGAAATATGTTCTCTGTCTAGACATAAGTTGTCTTAAAGAGTCGCATGCCATTAAATATCTTTGAAATAAACAATCATTTTAATTACTCCGCGTAGAAAAATCACATTTAAATTTAGTAAGATTGCATAAAGAAGACCGTTCATGAATTTTAATTCCAATTAGCTAGGTGTTAAAGTGCCATTTCGGTTGTGCGAAATTCTGAAGAGGTGCGCGCCGCACTCTCTCCACACCGTATTAATAACAACAAGTAACCATCATAATATTCACACATCGGAATCCATAACTGGCCGTCAAGCTCGCCGCGTTGATCTGACGAATTTGTCATGGTCTAAAATAACATCCGATACATACGGGCACCCAACTTATGCGCCTTGCATATAGTTTATACAGCGAACAATATTAAATTTTTATTTTTTCATATGTTACTCATGATAAATGAGTTATAGTGTGTAAATGAGTTGTAGTGTAGTGAGTATAGTGAGTATGATATAGTAGTTAAGTTTCAAATTTTCAAAATAATAACAAAAAAAATTTCTCAGTAGGGTGGCATGGTGAGGTTTGCTCTATTACCCTTTGTACAGAGGGGGCCTTTGTCCAGCAGTGGGACATATATAGTTTGTCACTTTTCTTTACTTTCTTTAAGTAATTCATTTTATTTGAACCACGGAGACCACGCGACCACTAAGCGCAAGGGAATCATTCTTAGTAAGTATTGTTTGTTTCTGTTTTTACGACTGTTCCTACACGAATAATTATTTAATGTGTAAAATAATTTATTGTGTTGAAAAGTACATTAATTAAAAACAATTGTAATTAATTTAAAATTAAATTTAATTATCTGTAGTTATATGTGCTGTGTGATAAACGGCATGACCGTGTGTTGTACGCGTTAGCCATTTATTTTTTCATGTCCTAAACGGGCCGTAAGTAAGGCATTGTGAGGCGAATGGTAACAATAGGTACCATAATGGAAGACCATCGATACCCTTTCTTTGACGGAATTTAATTGTGTGATGAAGTGCGGTTACGACATTTTTTACACGCTGCCCGAAACTGTTACAATGCGACCAAAACGAGTGCGAGACCGCGGCGTATTAAGTGTTCACGTCACACGGTCGAGTAATAGCCTTAACAATAACATTTTAAATTAGCAGAAACTATGTAACGTATGTTTTGCAAGAACATTGCGTTTTTGTTTATTTAAGCTAAAGTGTATTGTGGCTTGCTGTATTTAAGATTTTGTTGTGGTAAGTAGATAGGCATAAATTGTAATAACAAACTGAATTAAATTACAATAATAATGAAGCGCAAAAAATATATTTTAATACAAACAACTTTCATTAATTTAAAATAACTTCTACCTCGATAAATTTTTAAATAAGTGTGCTAGGTTACCAAAAATATGTTATGTAGGAAGACTTTGAGGAGAAGGCCCTTCGCACAGCTCCCATTTATCCAAGGTTTTACAAGAGGTATGTAGATGACACCTTCACCATTTTACCAACAAGTAAAGTTAATGCATTTCTAAACCACCTTAACTCAGTAAATTCCAAAATACAATTCACTATGGAATTAGAGCATAATAACTCTTTAGCTTTCTTAGATGTTTTGGTCATCCGCAATCCAAATAACACTGTAAGTCACACTGTGTATAGGAAGGCAACCCATACAAATAGATACCTAAACGGTGATTCTCACCACCATCCATCCCAGTTAGCTACCGTGGGTAAATCTTTGTTTCAGAGAGCACAAGGGATCTGTGACAAACAACACCTGGCCGCTGAGCTTCAACATGTCAAGCAAGTTCTGCATGACAACAAGCTTCGAGCACCGCGCCTACGTCACAGTGACCGAGTGAAACCAGCCACAGTGGAGCGAGTACCTGCTGTTCTACCATACGTCAGAGGAGTCACCGACAAGATTGGCTATATCTTAAAGCAGGCTTCAATTAATACATTCTACAAGCCGCTGAAGAAGATTAGTCAGTTTTTACCATCTGTCAAGTGTAATATCCCTCTGCAAGATCCAGGAGTGTACAAACTTGACTGTGAATGTGGGCTCTCTTACATAGGTCAAACGAAAAGAGCAATAAAAACCCGCGTGAAAGAACATATAGCTGACAAAAAACACAATAGATTGAACAAGTCTGCAGTTTGTGAGCACATTTTGAATAGGCCCAACCACTACATCAGGTTTGACAAACCACAGATCCTTGCAAAAGAACACCGATTCCTCCCAAGGATGATTCGCGAGGCTATTGAAATTAAAAAACACCCTAATTTCAATAGAGAAGAAGGTTGGGTACTACCATCAGCTTGGGATCCTGTCATCAATAAAATTAAATCTAGGCCCAAACAAACCACTACTGCAAGACAAGATACAATTAGCTCCCTCTGCATAGATCGGACACAAAATTAATAATTCAAAAACTGACGGTAGCCCGGGTTAACTATGACAATCAGACGTCTAACACCTCAGTCTGTCCCGTGACCATGAACGCTGTAAAGGGTTCGAAACGTCGGGAATTAAAATTAAAAAAATAAACGCGATAAATCCGTAAAATTAGTTTCAAGTTTAAATACAAGAAATTAAAAAGTATGTTATTTTGAAATGAATTAAATTTGCTCTTCTGTGTCTATTTAAAAACGATAACACCACATCCATCTAAGGCCCCCGCGTTTGAGTGGAACACGGTGAGACGGCAGCCATTCCAAAGACTACCATTACAATAAATAACAAAAGACTTATTAATTAATTACAAATTAGTTCCCTCGCACAGCGTTCGCTCGCTGATATACGTCTTAATTTCTCAACGAAATCCAAACGCTGCGCAGCGCAAAATCCGCATCAATAAGGTTCAAATTGCCGTCCAACTCACAGTTAAATTGATCGCGCTAAAAGCTCGCTCATTACAAGATTACCACCCGCTAAGTCGATAACTTGATATTCATTTAAGTGTAATAAAGTGTTGCGAATTATTTCATTACGATTGCTTAAGAGTATGTAACGGTTCGATTTGATTTTTATCGCCACCGTTATACGTGTAATAAGGTACGGTAAAAGCGCGTACTTGTCGCAAATACTCGCCGATATTCGAACATATTTGTCGCATTACTTGCACGCTTTAAAACTGTCACCGTTGACTCCTTTCAGATATGCGGTGAGCGCTCCAAATTGTCAGTGCGTATGCAGTTTATTAAATTATTTAAAGTTCGTACATTATAAACGCGTGTTTTTTTTTATTCGTATTATTATGGAACTTGATTTTGTTTGGTTTTATTTTTGAAAAATTATTTGATATTAGTTTATCAATTGTAAATTTAAGAATGTAGGTACAGTTTAAATTGAACGTTTTTGTTTTAAGATAAAATCCTTTTCGGAATCATAAAGTTACATGTTTCCATTAGCAACCTTAGGTTGAAAATGCATGAATAAACTTGATGTTTTTATTTTGTACGTGCATACCCGTTTAAAATTAGGTACCTACCTAATCTTATATTCTTATCCGAAATTTAAGGTGGTTTCACATATTTGCAACACCTGACGAGGGAATTTTGTAAAATGTATTAAAAAGGTTTAATTATCTAAAGCCAATTTTGTTCAGAATTAAAACAAATCCGGCAATCAATGTATATTACAAAGTTTAATCACTTAATTATTGGTTTCTGATGAAATATGTTTTACGTTATATTCAAACGACCTTATTAACCATATGTTATGCATAATTAATTTCGAAAATATTATAGTGTATCACAGATGTCGGCGAGAAGCGATTAAAATTCATTTATTCGTTTGTTTAAAGCCGAAAAATGAACGCAACGGGGACATGAGTTAATTGAATTTTTAAAGCAAACTGATACCTACAATTTTTTAAAGACACTTCATATGAACGAGTGTACCTTTCAGTTCCCATCAATTACATGCTGTGATTGTGTGTGATTTTAGTTCCTTACCTTACATGTGCTGAGCCGCTACCTAAAGTATATCATACTAGATTATTATAAGTATTATCCATTATTTTTATTTCATTTCCCCTCTATTGTTGCCGATTTATTTTCTATTGTTTTGCAAGGATTAGAAATTTAACAAATCTAATTTAAAGTTTGGGGCATAATCGTAAGAAACGTGGAGAATATAAAAACAGATTAAATTTAACAAAGTTTTGTTTAGAACATGCAATTTTCTTATGGAAAATAAAATGGACTCCGTTATCAATAAAATCATGGTCTCTAATATCTGAGCTAGTAGTTTGTTCTATTTTACTTACGATTTTCTTTTAAACTTTATACTCCTTGGTATGCTAAATTTATTAAAAGATCCCAAATATTAATATTTATACACATATATATTTTAATATTCCTATAGATGTCCCACTGCTGGGAACAGGCCTCCTCTGTACAGGGGGTATTAGGGTATAGACTATTCCGCGCCCCACTGCGGATTGGCGGACTTAACATATTATCGTCGAAATATTTTTTTGCTTTTATTTCGAAAATATGCAGGTTACCTCACAATTTTTTTATTCACCGGTGAGCACGTGATAAGTCAGTACTAAAAATTAACAATTTCATAGATGCCGGCAACGGGGATCGGATTCTGGTTGCTCGAGTATATTAAATCTTGTATCTTGTATTAACTGATGTTTTTACTTTCAGTCCCGAGACTATCAAAGCTTCATCTGACGCAGAACCGGTGGACTAGCCAGAACCCACGGGTTTGGGCAGTATATTAAATCAAAGGCGAACACCCAGACACGGAGCTATCACAGCTAGATAAATGATGTATTACATCAAAATCGATTATTGCATATACGGGTATGCCTTATGCTAGTATGTATCTTTAAAGAGTGCACACATTTTGCACCTCTGGGATGTTTTAGATAGTCCTTGAGAGAAATTAATGTCGACCCTTTTTATGTTTGTTGGATGTAAAAGCGGTGTTGTCGTAATTTTGGGACTGTGATACAATGTCGTACCTTAATATGGAAATGTTGTCACTTGCAACGGGAGTAAAAGACATGGTAAAAAACTCACCAAGTGTGTGCGAATGCGGAGGGTTCCGTACCATTATCTATAAAAACGGCAAAAAATCATGTCTGTTGTACTTATATATTATATTTTTTATTCTGTTTTTAGTATTGCTGTTATAGTGGCGACAGAAATACATCATCTGTGAAAATTTCAACTGTCTAACTGTCACGGTTCATGAGATACAGCCTGGTGACAGACGGAGAGATAGAGCGGAGTCTTAGTAATAGGGTCTCGGTCCTTGGGTACAGAACCCTAAAAATGGGTGGAGGTGACGTTGAACGGAAAGGAATGGAAGAGAAGGGACATACCGACACCAAAATTAGCGAAATAAATTAAAACACTCGATAAACATAACACGTTTTACGATCTTAAAACCTACCATATGAACCTGTGGAAAAAATCTTATCTAACTAAAAATAAAATATCTCACGTCGATTTTATTCTATTTTTTCAAATTGACGCTATTTTATCACTGAGATTCTCGTTTGTTTTCTGAAAATAACAAAGAAATCTTTGCACTAAACATCGAGAGAAATCCTCGAGTTGTTATCCTGGAGCCTTTATAGCTTAAATAGGGCGCTGTAAACAACCAGGGTCGAAGGTAGTCCAATAAAATTAGGACATTTTAATTATGTCCCTATTTTGTCGGCCTATATGTTAATTAGTGACGATGGACGGTGGTCTAATTCTTAATAAATAAAGATCTTAATTAAGAAGGCACTTCGGATGCTATTGGGCCCATAAAGCGATAAACCCCTACTGCCTACTTGAACCTTTTCAGGGTAATAAGACACCTAAAGAGCGCTTTAATTAGTTTCCAATTAATGGGGACGAGATAACTAGGGGTTTTTGCAGGAACATTTGAGAGGGCTTTGGTGTTGTTAAGTTTTTCTGGTGGGTTTCGTTCTTGTGAAGGCAATGGGCATAAAGTCAAAAATATAACAGCTTAAAATAAGAACTCCATTTTTAAACGGATCTCATAATTTTTTATATTTAATTTGTGTAGATTTAGTATATAAATTACATACATCGAAGTTGATATTTTCAATTTTTGTAATAAATGGGGTAAAACTAAATTTTTGAATAATGTTTATTCCTATAACCTTACAATATGAAAACTGTTTTTAGGTATTTATCGCGTTTGTTTTTAATTTTCAACTCCCGACGTTTCGAATGCTTTGCATGATTCAGGACCACGAGGTATACGTTGGAAATAAAAATTAGAAAGAAATGCGATAAATCTGTAAAAGTATTCTCCTTTAGTATCGTGTTCACGTAAATAAAAGATATTATCATTCGCTTGAACCGTTAAATCTTCACCGGAAGCTTGTACCGCGTGGTTTAACTGAGCTCAACTGGGCCAAAGACTCAACAGCTTTCGTGAGTGAGGTGATGGCGCTCAACCGTTGGATTGGCAAATTATATAAATCCTGTCTGCGGAAGAGAGCATTAGCGTACACAGTGTACAGTAAGCGTTGGAACGCGGGTTCCAGTCACCGATTAATACAGTCAACAGTCATCTGGGTCATGGTCCGTAACAAACCTCCATGGCCCGTAGGTGACATTCTTCCCCATAGACAATGAACACATGAGCATATGCGCGGCTTTACCTGAGGCAGAGGGCCATACCAAGCTCGGGTGTTCTGGCTACCCACTATTTCTGCATTCGATAAAGCTTTAATAATCTACGGGCTGAAAGGATAAATATCAATCAAGGTAAAATAAATATCACCTTCAAATGTTTTAGTTAATACAGGCCACCTTCAACTTTTAAAATGTTAATGCAATCTGGTTTCTAGCGAATATTAATGTTGTCTTATTTAAAATAAAGTTTAAGATCTAAGCTTATTTTCAATTGGATTGTGTGTTTATATTTTTTTTATAAAAACTGTAATAAGAAAATTTATTTCTGCAAATTTAAATATTACATTCTAAAAGTGTTCTAATATTGTCTCATCAACCATCAGTCGTTGCAGTGTATAAAAATCACTTATGTTTTTCTTTTTGGGACCTGATTCTAGAGCTAACAACGACAAGCTTTTTTTTTCTTTAAAATCTGAAAATATTTTCTTATCCTCCTTATTCTCGGCCAAGGAAGAATATTCAAAGTTCGATCTGGACGTTAAGAATTAAGATTTCGAGCACTTATTTACGAGTATACTAAGTTGCAACGTAGAGTTTTTTTATGTCAAAAAGTGACAAACGAGCTGTTCACCTGATGTTAAGTGATAACCGCCGCCCATGGACATTTGCAACACTGGTAGGGTTTCAAATTCGTTGCCACCTATAAATAAAGTGGGCCCCGGCTACCTCACTCACCTGACGAAACGCAGAAGAGTAACACTTCTACTTTACGCCTTCTGTGAGGTTGTAGTACTTACCCGGACGGACCTGCAAAGTTTCTTTGTTTTTCTTTCCACCTCCTCCATTGTGAGGTACAAAAGGACCGGAAACTTCGCAAGAGCCGCGTCCTAATCCACACAACCAATACGCCGATTACCGACACCGGGAGATAAGGGGATATTTAACATTGGAGAGAGAGACAAACCGACAGACACACGAGCGCCTGTCACCAAATACAGCGCTCTGTTTGTAGTTCAAACAATTGATAAGATAACCTTTAGGTGAAGCCGACACAATGGGCGTCGGAGTAGCGTCAATATTTGTCGTATGAATACCTTTCAGTGCGCTTAGCGCGTGCTGCGACCGGCCCTCTATCACACCGAAACGTAACAGAACTGGATGAAGCATATCGAATATTCAGCATTTTTATATTATTGTTTCAAGAACATTACATTAATTTTTTGTTGACGGATTTCTACCGGGTCTCTTTTGCGAATAATAACTGGATAATCTTATCGAATTTGTGCATATTTATTTATAAATTTATTGTTTACACCCCAACATAAGGCCAAACATCAGGATTGTCCTTTGAATTTTTTCATTTTAATTTACTAAATATCTTTAATGTTTTCTTCTTAAGATCCAAATAAAATATTAATGAACATTTACAAGAAATATGTGGTTTTGAATGAAAATATTTCGCGGTGCACGTGTTACGCCACGTTCTAAGCGCGTTCTACTTGTTTATACTTCAATTTTACAGATTGTAATTGTTAATTTTATTAATTTTACTTCTTCTTATTGCGGTGATTTATTTGTGATTTCTAGAAATGTTGTGGTTCAATAAGGTATAATAGGCTTCAAGGAAGTAATATGTACCTACATACGGTTCCGTTGTAGGGGCAGTGTGGGCTGTTAACTATAGTCCGAGTGTGTTTGTTCCATCGCGGCTGTCCAAACTCGATATTGACAGCTGTGTGGCCAACAAAAATCGAAAGTCAACGCATATGGTGATGCCGAAAGAGTTAGTTAGCCTTTTTGAGCCTTTCACGATAGCCGTATGAAGATACTAATTAGTTAAAATTATCAAGGTTCAAACTGGTTTTAATATACGAGACCAAAATATACCAACTATGTAGTGAGGCATAGATCAGGCAGGCATGCATCATGCAAAGTTACTGTTATATTTTACAAACGTTTATCGCTCTACGGTTTATAATTTTTTTTTGATAACATTGCCTTTGCTTTAAGATAATGTTATCCTAAAGCGTTGTAAGAAGTTTTACAAACATAAATTTCACGTGGACAAACACCCAGATGCGAAACAGCTATCTGTGGATCACACGAATAGTTGTCCCGTGTGGGAATCAAACCCACGACCCCCGACGCCGAAGCCAATACCTTAACGACTGCGCCACGGAGTCATCAAAATTGAGGCGATACTCAAAAAAATTAAAATAAAATTATAATTTAAGCTTCTTATTCAAAGCTATTATCAACAATTTAGAAATTTGGTAACATTTTCATCATACGAGTACATTCTCTTAACACGATCAAAATTATCATATTGAATGTTTAGAAATTATTGAATAATTATAAAATTAAAGTTCGACAATTGAACTGAAAAGGTTTTTTTATGTTTATAAATTGATCATGAGTAAGGTACCTACTTATAATGTTCTATATTAGTTAGTGATAATGAATTTTATTGCGAGTTTTCAATGAAATGATCGCATAAATTTTCATGTCTACTATTGTTAACACAACACGTGTTAAGTTGGTTGTTACTTTTGCGTTTAGTTGTATCGCCTCCGGTTTCCCGCCTTCGGAATAACTGGCGTTTAAACGCGTATTTGTTCTCACTAAATGCCCTGGCGAATTGGAGCGAAGTGTTCTGAGCTAGTTAAATAACGTATCGCCTTTATCTACGCAAAGACCATAAAGGCTCGAGAACAACCGTTGAGTACGACGGTTTCAACTCATAGGAATTTCATTACTTTTGACGCTTCGATTAAAGAAGCATTCGTTAACTGCTTCCCATGTGTAACATGTGTGTTTCGTAAATAAAACACATGGCGGTCGTGAAAAAAATCTGAGTAATTTTTTAAAAATGACTATTAGGACCGTCTATACTCGGCAAAAATTAGGCATTCTGTGTCTGATTGTGTTACTAGATACGAACACAAGACTAAAAATTAACAAAGTTTCGCAAGTAGCGGATGTTTCGGTTCTTACGATGGTGTTGAAAAACTAAGTTCGTGTCGAGTACTTTGTCTGTATTTGTTCCAGATGTAATAGGTAAACTATATCGCAATTCTAGAAGACCAGTAGCAAAAAAAAATTAATTTTCATTACATGACATAAATTGATCTTCACTTTTGTTCAATAATTCTTAGTAACAAAATACTAATACATATTAGAATTTCTATACTAAAATGCCACATAAAATCGTTTTATGTTATTGATTGCTTATATTCGTATACATTAGCCACGCTGAATTTAAAAGAGAAAAGATCTATCGTCTCGCTTTGACGTGATGGAAAATAAGAAGTATTTCGCCGAAGTTTATTAACATAGTGACACACATTAAGACAATAATAAATAACTTTTACATAAACTGATATTGTTGCTGCGGCTATATTGACTGCAGAATTCAAAAGCAAAACGGTACCCACGAATTGCTTATGTTTAGTATCATACTTTGCGCAAAGCCGGCAATGCTATATTTTATCGGATACAAGCTGTATTACATGCTATTAGCGAAACGTTGTCTGTCTACACATCAATAAGGAATTCACGGCGTTCGGCCAGCAACTACCTCGTAATCGCAACGAAGGTGCTATTTGTAAATTATCAATTCGTTTCGCAACAAACTGGATTCGACGTTAAGACGAACTACTTTGTTTCTTATCGCTCTCAGTGATTGTATTAGAATTATAATGAGTTTGTGCAATTTAAATGAGTGCAGAGCGAATAAATAACTCTCGTAACAGTAACGAATAAAGTAGACGAAGATGACGCTGTCCATTTAATTTTGTCACGAATTGCTTTTTACTTTTATTGCGAATTATTATTTTCTTTGTACTGTTATAAATGACGGATTCTGTTTGTTGCCAGTACGATATTATGAATCTCTTGATCAGATCTTATTCTAAATCTTATCACTAATGCTGCGCAAGCTAAAATACGTGTGCGCATGTATGGTCTAATTTCTAATGAAGACACGCTGTCATAGACTTATAGAAATAAATTTGGAATCAAAGTAAAGGTTGATTTAAATGCTTTGAAGACTGCATATTTTATCGTCAGCCTTTACTGCCGCTTTCAACCAATATAACTGCATAGTAGAGGCCATGACTTCGTGGCGAAGTTGTCAAGGTATTGGCTTCGGCACCGGGGTTTGTTCGTTCGATTCCCGCCCGGGACTACTATTTGTTAGACCCGCAGATATTTTTTCGGATCTGGCTGTTATCACGTGAAATTAATGTTCGTTAAACAACACAGGATCATGTAACCTTACAGTAATGGTATTCATTTAAAAGAAATGACATAAGTTAACAGAACTAACAATTGTTTAATCGCTTTACTGTACGCAACGTACGATAGAGCATTCGAGACTGATCGATTTCCGACGCGGGTCTTACGTGCGCGCGTACGCACCGCACAACCGTCCAATGACGGAGAGAGCTGGGTGGGGATAGGGGGGGCGACTTTGGGTCCCACCCACCGCCCAGCGCCACGGCCTCCGAGTGTTGAATCACGGATAATAGAGCCGCGTCCGTTGACGCTCGAAAATCCCGGCCGTAAACCCATTGACGCACTAGCAACGCGTTGTGTGACGCTTGTAAAAACTCATTTTACGGCCTCCGATGGCTTCAGTCTTAGATGTCGTATATGACTCGCTGTCTGAGTTCGAACCGTATCAATTCGGTTTCGAATTTCAAATTGAACAGATCTGTAATTTAATGTTATTATATTAAATTACGAATCTGTTCAATTTATTGTTATAAAGTTTCTCGTTCTGATGATTTTTTTCTTCGCAATTATCATTGCATGAATTTTTGATTTTTTCTATCTTTCTATGAATTAACCTATACCAAAGTCAGAGCATTTTTTTTTCTGTCTATCTAAAGAAATGTCAGGATATTCTGCAGTCAAATACTATTTCTGTTTAATAACTATTATAATACATAATTAATACATCTATTAATATTCTTTAATAAGTAAGTTAAACAAAGAAGCAAAAGCCATTTCTAAGGGTCTCTTTATCTATTATATAATTATATGCTCAATAAAGCCCGTGATACCAGGCTTTAAATGTAGTATTACAGGCAACCTGAGTTCAGAATTCGGTGCCAGCACATACGAAACTGTTAATTGCAATTTTAATTTTTGTCACTGGGTCAGTAAAACTTTTTCCAATAAACGGATGAGTTCAGTAACCTCAAACCATAAAGACCAAGTTAAGAATAAAATGTCACAACGATGTATTGATTTTAAGGGTACGCGGATTTGGTGTTGCAAATCTGCGTTAGTTTTTAACAACTTAACTGTGGTAAGAACTCTCAACAATCTGGTTCTTCCCTGTTGCACGAATGGACAGGTCCGTCCAGGTCAGTACCGGTAACTACGAAAGACCGGCGTGAAGTGGAAGTTTTACCCTTCTGCGTTTAATCTGGTGAGTGAGGTAGCCGGGGCCCACTTTATTAAAAGGTTCAGCAACCCTGTGTGTTGTAAACACCAATGGGCGGCGGTTATAACTTAACGTCAGGTGAACGAACCCCCAGCTCGTTTACCACAGTCTCACATAAAAATAACAAACGTTAATAATATTATTGAAGAGCTCAAGGTGACCCCATATTAGAATAATAGTACGTACCTGTCTTAAAATGCAACGATAAAATAAAGCAAATTAATGACTTCTGTTCGGAGTGTCTTATTAATGCTTATGCAGAAAAACTGCACGATAAATGGCACGTTTGTTTTATTACGTTTATAACACATATTAATAATAGATATCGGCAGGAAATATTTTTATTTAAAATTTACATATAATAACAATGAAGTGTTCACATATATATTTAAATTCGTTGTAAGAAGCTTGACACCAGCGTAGTAATTAATTTTAAAGTCATTTTTATGCGTCTAAAGTTGATGGCATTCACTTTATGTGAAGGAGATAGATGAATTAGATGAACTGCATCAGTATTTTATCTGTTATCTGGTAACTCTGATGTTTAGTGATATTCTGTAGTGGAAGTGGACATATCCAATAATGCTAATCAACTGTAATTGTGTACACGTGAAATGATTATGAATAAAGCTCACCATTAAATTTTAAACGAAAAAAATATCTTTTTAGTTCAATATCAGTTTTTACCTTGAAAGTGATTATTTATTAACGTGAATGTGGAAAAAATTAAAATTTGTAGACAAAGTACGAAAAGAATGTCGCCGCTGTGGGAATCGAACCCACGTCTTCGGCATTCGAGGCATGACGTCGGGCCTTTTTGTACAAATTTTAATGTTTAATCTTAAGTGCAGAGATTGCAAAACTGTTTTTTTTTAATATTCTCTTCTTATAAGTGTATGGACGTCTCTTTTACGGTAGTAATTAAAACAGTGTGAAAACATTGGTTAATTCCGATAGCGTATCTCAATCACTGGTAGTGTCGCAATTCGTTCAGTAACTACTAGCATTAAACCACGTCCGGGATCTTACAAACGGTTTCATTCGAAGAGCACGAGGCCTCTATAGAAGCAACAGAGCGCGACCCAGCGACCGATTTTGGAGAGCAGCGCTCACGACGCGGCTCCGTGCAAATTTTATCAGCCGGGAACAGGTCACGAGGTAGCGCTGGCAGACGACCTTCTGCGGAAGACCCTGATCGGGCACGCCGATTACGCTGCGCTGAGCTCGGTTTGACTAGATTTGTACGTAAAGTGTTAGTCTAGATAATGGATGTGGGTTTCGAGTTTCGTCCGATTGAGAAATCTGAAGCGTACAAATGTGAATCTGAAATTTAGCGCTGTTATTTTGAGAGGTGGCAGATATTCCTGATTTTCCCCTCCAAAGTTCCTTTTATACCTCTTTCTGTCATATCCATACATCTACGCTCACTTGTCTACTGATAATTTTATGTCGTCTTCTTGGAACAAATTTAAATGGAAGTTAGTAGGTATATATGTGGATTGCTAAACTAATGTTTGATTGATAACATCGAAAAGTATTTAATGCTAGCCTCTTCGTAACAAATTGCCTTCAGATTGCGCTACATGGAAATATGTTGATTGACTATATGGAATATATGTTGATTGACGCTTTTTACTCAACTGATAGTTTCCACCAGATGACAAGGTAGCATAATATCTTATGCACCGTTAATTTAGCAGCCCAACATTTGCCGGATACTACTGGTATATATTGGTAGTTTTTGACGTTCAATAAGAGCTTAAAACAAGCTTATGTTGAATAAAGTTTTGTCACTTTGATAGTATATTTGCTAGTCTAAAGTTCCCTCTCACTTTCGCACCATAAATCTGCGTCAGAAGTTCTTTATCTATCCATTCCATATATTCATAGCACCCAAGCCTCCTTATAACGCAGTTTTTATCAAAAATTTAAAGCTTTAATACTGCTTAGTGCCACGGGATATCAGAAATATTTTATATAGAGACTGTATGAAAAAATGGAATTTAATACGAACGCAGAATTTCTATTATTTATACATTTAAATGTTTTTTTCATGGTAGAAACAATTCATTCTCAACATCCTTGAACGCGGCTGCTAAAACCGCGTGACATTTGGTATGGGCTACCATCTAGGGTAGTAAGATGAATGATAAACAAGATCATACAAGGAGAAACTAACAAGTAAGGACTGAGCAGTTTAAATATAGGCATTATATAACGAATGCAAATAGATTTTGAATCGGTTGCACGTATACGAGAAAACAATAGAAAATAATAAAGTAATACATTTCTGAAACAGATATTTTTTTATTGAAACGTGAGAAATATAAGGCGCATCAAAACATTAAATGAATATCCTCATAACTTTGAATATTTACTGGACTTCATATTGGTTGTAATGACGTCATGAAATAGAAAACAAACACAAATACCAATCAATTATCAGTTACTAGCAATTCTGCAACCAAAACGGTCACTCCGGATATGCGACTGCCGTCCCTGTATCCCCAAGCCAGAATACGTCGAAGAGTGGCGTCCATAGTCTAGCGTATGGTTACATTATAGAGGGAAGAGGTAATTTCTCGGGCGTTATCGGGGCAATGGCAAAGGACACGGTGTTTAGAGCCTGCGCACGCAACGTGTGCGGGCGGTATCAAGCAGACTATCGCGGCGACGCCGTAACTGTCGGAGGAGACATGATAACCGCGCGTGGGCACACGCTCAAAGAATCGGTAACGGAGACGCGACGAACTATTCATAGCTAAGTATATTCTAATGCCGTCTATTTTAAAATTAATAAAGAAAAGTCACGTGTTTACTCAGACAAACACATCATACGTCGTGTTCAAAGACTCGGCAAAGGAGACGCGACAAACTATTCATAGCTAAATATATTTCAATACCGTCTATTTCGAATTAATAAAGAAGTGTTGCAAGTTTATTAAGACAAACACCTCGTACTTCGTGTTGTTTATGCGCGAGGAAAAGTTTTTAAAAATTCTGATGATTGTTTATTAGAAAACATACTTGGTTCTGATAATTATTTACATGGGTAAGTCTCGGGTTCATTGATACTGGTTGATTAAAGCAAGGCGAAAATTGTGCGAAGGATTTGTATTTACCAAAAAAAGACAATAGACAGTATTGAAAAATAATCTAATTAAAGTTGACAAAAATAATTGGTAAAAGTGTCTCGATTTATTTTTTAACTAGTTAAGTAAACATATGTAACGGGATATGCAGATATATCGATCCTGCTTTTTTCACAATTTCTACAAGATAGCTAAACTGACACAATTTTCTAAAGAACGAAACGAATGTAGCAATGCTGCTTGGAATTTAATTTGGTTAAGTTAGGTAAACTAATAACGGTGAATTTCATGAATCAACACGACGTTAAAAATTAAGTAAAGTAGCAGCCTTTATATGTCCCACTGATGGGCAAAGGCTTTCTGTACAGGGAATATAAGAGCATAGTCTATCACGCGACCCACTGCGGATTGGCAGAACAGAAAAGAAATATATGCACCGTCGAAATATATTTTATTGATTATTTCAAAATATGCAACTTTCCTCCCGATGTCTTCCCTCAGCGATGAGCACTTGATAATACAGCATTTTAAATTGCAATTAACTTAATTGGTCCACGATTTCAACTCGGGTTGATCGAGAATTAAAAGCGAGCGCGCGGTCCAAGAGTTGATACGACCTTTCTATTAAAGATCCGGAGTTGATCTATGACCACACACATTAAGCGTATGCGTACTGCGTCCGCAATCACAATTGTCACCGTTAATTCGCAGGCTTTCAGATAGGAAGGCGCTAGGAGGCTGTCGTTTCGCGAATGCCGCGAGTGGTTACTATTTGATAAACATATCACGCCATTTTAAGTGTGGCCGGAAAACGCGCACTTTAGGTGCCATCTTAAATACATTAAAAGTGACATCGCAATGAAATAAATAAGTTTGCGAGGAGGATTTCGATTTATTAATGAAACGATTTATAACGCATGATCCGCAATCGTGTCGCGTTTTTATAAAACTTTATTTCCGATGTCTACTTGAAATTAACGGTAGACGAAAGTGATTTATGTTGAAAAATATTCGAAATTTCTGGAATTTAAATTGTAAACTAAACGTGATTTAATCCATGATAGTAATAAAATTCAATAATGTTTATTAATGATTAAATTCACTTTCACGGTTTTCATTTGAATATCTGTTGCTTGATAACTTGATGTTTATTGAAGCAAATTACATGAAGAAAGTCAATTATATGTTCGTTTGTTTAGGAATGGGAATAACAAAATAACTAAGTCAAAAACAGCAGAGTCCTAATCGCTTTAAATTTGAAAAATGTGCTTAACTGTTATATATAAATTATAACGGCCGTGCTGATGCTATTTTGATAGACGAAGTGATAATCATTACTAATACCACAAAAGTTTTAAAATTTTGCGTAATTAAGGTAATCTATATTTTCTTAAGAATTAAATATTTACGTATCACTTACGCACTTACTTAGGAACGCCTTTTGTGAAAAAAGGTAAAATAAATTTTAATTGAAATATTAAATGGATTTATAATTTACATCTCATTTCAACCTGAATAAGGAAGATTAGAGCGAATACTATACTTTTTATCAATTAAAAGTTATACGTGTATCTTGCCGAGCATCAAATACATGATTGACAGCGAGGTTAGGCATGCCGATATAGATTAGGTTGTGACAGTTTCTAAAAGACCAACAATAATTATAAACCAATCGAGGTTTAAGTACAGTCGCACGTACCAACCGCACCGCTTGCTATGGCGATAAAAAGCTCTCTAAAAGCTCACTGAAAGCCACTATCGACATAATATGAAGACAAATAAGTCATGCGAAACCGTGCTTAACTCTCGAGACCGCGTGAACGCACGTTCCAGGCGCATTGTCAAAACACCTTATACAATTTCACCAGCGGGAATAAAAAAAACGCACACCGTGTTCTGTGTGTGGTCGTTGCGAATAAAAGCGCCCCCTAATAGTGATGGGACATATGGTCTAATCTGGTGTCGTGAACCGCACAAAATAACAACAAAACACATCATGCTGCGCGACTAAACATTCCTTTTAATTTGACGCGGCGCGAACGTTTTTACCACTATTCTTTTTTACATTAACAACAGATGTTGTATGTTATCTACGAAAATTTTCTTAAATATCTTGTTCAGAATTTAAATCGTAATATTACACCGTCATAATTTGTAATTATTAAATAAACGTAATGATCGAACACTTTAAAATATAAAATAATATTTATACGGACACATTTTTATGCAACGTTCTCTGGTTCTCTAGTCTCTAATTTGAATTTTAAATAAATACATATTATACGTATATAAACACCCATACACTGGAAAACACTATGTTCATCACACAATATTTTTCCAGTACTGGGGTTCGAACCCACACCCTCTGGCGCAAAAGGCTCACTACCCCACGCCACGGTCGTCTATAAAAATAAAAATGTACAAAGTAACGTGAAGTGCACATCACTACCATTTGAATTCGAATCATGAACACTTGAGCGAAAGACAAATATTTTTCAAACACCGGTGTGAGCAAACATAATCCTTTGTGACAATCGTCGGTGATTTCAGTGTCGATGACAATATGGTGTTGTGCGAAAAGGTAAAAGAAAAAGGTAACGGCAAAAGATACGCTTTGTTTAACTCAGCGGGATTTCCGATTGGGGTGATTGCTATGTAATTTGTGAATAATACGCGTCTTTAGGGGTCTTCTAAGATACACAGACCCATTATTACATTGCCACAGATAAAACATTCACTGTCGCTTTTATCTACTTTTGGATATGATTCTGAATTCTTTAATTTCTTTTGTAAATTACTTAAAATTTGCGGCCAGATCCAAGATATTCTATAATATGAAATGCATCAAATAATACAATGAAAAATATTCAAAATCGATTGATTGTCAATAGTGTTTAATTTTTATGCGATACGTAAGTCTACATTAATTTTTAATCTCAGTTATCATATGCATACATCTTAATTTATTTTAAGCTAGAAAATAAACTTTTTTTTATTAATTGATTTAATTTAATGTGTCCTATTAATTTAACAAATTAGGTGAATTATTTCTCTTTTTACGTGTTATTTCAATAAAAAACATATATTTTGAGCTACATTTAAAACATTTGATATGTTCGCTGTGCACGAATGGGCAGGGCCGTCCGGGTAAGTGACTTGATACAATACCGACTAGTTATATCCGCTCGTATCTATGAGTTTTCTCCAAAGAACAAGTAATAAAAAGTAAAGTAACAGCCTGTATATGTCCCACTGCTGGGCAAAGGCCTCCTCTGTACAGAGGGTATCAGGGCATAGTCCACCACGCGGCCCCACTGCGGATTGGCGGACTTCACATATGTTCAAAAAATGTTTTGTTTTTATTATTTCGAAAATATGCAGGTTTCCTCACGATGTTTTCCTTCACCGTGGAGCACGTGATAAGTCAGCACTTAAAGTTAAAAACTTCATTGGTGCCGGCACCTGGGATCGATTTCAGGTTGTTCGAGTATATTGAATTAAAGGCGCGCGCCCGGACACTGAGCTATCACGGCTCAAAGAATAAGTACATAAAATATTGTACACACCAATACAGTTTTACTAACAAACAACAAAACCGACTTCAAATCTCACTCCCTACATAATAACACTTAGGTAGTTTAAAAAAAATATAAAAGACAGTTTCTATTTGAGGGAGAGAGAGAGGAGAGTTCCTGATGTATCTCAATAAAGAAAGCCAGTGAAGCTAATATAGTACCCCTTGAAAGCTATACCGAACCTAATGCCAAAAGAAGTTTTACTTTATTTTTTGTTCATAGTTATTTTTGTTTATGAGGTACAAACAAAAATTTAAAACTTCCTCCTTTTTTGAAGTCACTTGAAAAGTAGCGTATCGTATAAAAGAATAGTGACGTCACAAGGCGAACTAATAGACGGGGATCACGAACAAGCGAAAAAATCGATAAACACCCAATGTTTAGTTTTTCTTCATTGATGAATATAAAGCAAAAAGTCGCGATCGCATCCGTGTCTTGAAACCAATCAAGCGTGTGCTCAAGTATCTAACCATAAAAAATAACGCAATCAGAAAACCACAAAACCCGCCAAATCCGTAACGAATCACGCTGTTAAATTCGAATTTCGAATGCGAATATTTGAAATATGGCGGTTGCGTTTAAAGACAACGTCGACCGAACGGACGACGACGCGGCGGCTGCAATTTGTTACCTTTTTAACACGTCATCAATTTTTAAAGATTCAAAATGAAAAAAAAAAAATCTTAAAAGCCATGTGGGCTTTTGTGAACGGGTTTCGTGTTAGAAAAAGAATTGAGCTTTATGTCATTTTGATACACTCACAAGAGCCTTTTGTATGGGGGTGAATTGACAATGGGCGTTCTTTTTATGCAGGTGGAAATCTTTGATCTTGTATTGCTTCGATTCTGCGTTGAATTAAAACGATTCTTCAAGCCGTCTTTAAGAAGTCTTTTGTAGTTGTTCCATCATAGTATATAATTACCGTTTATACCCATTAAACTGTTTATAAGAACAAATATTGTAAATCTAATTGTGTTTGGAGGGAAAATAACTTCTTTTTGTTGTCATCGTGTGAGATTTTAAACAATATTTTGAAACCCATTTTTAATCAACTGTTTTATATGTATTTATAACTTAAACGTATCAAAAGGGATAAAATAATTTTTAATAACAACGAAAGGCTATTTGTGATTGCTATGAACTTTCGGATCAAGGTCAGTCAGTTAAAGTACTTTATTATAGTACATATTACACGACTCATATCTTTGTATTTTTTTATTTTAAGATTTTAACGGTTTTACACACTTTGTGGTAAAAGTACAAAACAAAACAGCAAATATATATACAGTATACTAGCTACTCACCACGGCTTTGCACGAGTAGCACTAAATTATCGAAAAAAATCTGTTGATCGGATTACTACCAAATTCCTACAGGATCACCCGTTTGGCATATAAGTAGAGTGCCAAAAATTTTCTCTACAATTTTGATTCATATAAATACAGATTACTATCTTTGTCACTATCGCTAGGAGCAGGATTCTATTAGATATTGATCACTACATAGTATAAAACAAAGTCGTCCCGCTGTCCGTCTGTCCCTATGTATTCTTAAATCTTTAAAACTATGCAACGGATCTTGATGCGGTTTATTTTACTGGAGAGAGTGATTCAAGAGGAAGATTTATAAGTAAGATTTGCATTAAACACGTGCAAAGCCGGGGCGGGTCGCTAGTTATACAATAAATGTCATCGTCTTAGTCTTGAACAAACGTGGCATTACTAGTAGAAAAAGTAGACGTTTTTCTGATTATTGTTAAACATGAGTATAAATTACAAAAAACTAGCTGCTGCCCGCGACTACGTCTGAGTTGAATAGGCTAAAGGCGTAACATTCAGACAGAAAGACAGATATACATAAAATATGTATATAAATTATAGCCTATGTCTTATTCTGATGTATAAGCTATATTATTGTAAAGTTTCATTAAAATCCATTCAGTAGTATTTACGTGAAAGAGTAACAAACATCCATACAGACTTTCGCGTTTATAATATTAGTGAGGATTGTGAACAGATTTTTTTAAACTATGACTTTAATTAATTGTAGTAATTTTTTTACGTGAGAAGGTGGCAACAGACCGGTTGATTCACAATATTTTGAATGGACATTTGCAACGATCGCAGGATTTCAGATGCGTTGCCATCTTTTAATTAAGTTGGCCTTATACACCTGACAAACGCAAAAGTGTAACATTTCCACTTCACGAAGGCCTTCTGTGAGATCGTGGTACTACCCCAGACGGAACTGCCCATTAGTGCAACAGCGAAGACTGTTGTGTAGCCGATGCATGCACGTATGAATATCAAAGAGGGTGTAAAGAATAGATCAGAGGAAAGATTGATAGTGGAAATCTAAGACATCTTCCTGTCTACGTATGACTGTTCCTTAATGACTCAGTTACTCGGTTAACAGCTATGGACATAACAGCATAGCGGGTCATGGGTTCGAGTCTCACTCGGGACAAATATTTATATGACGGACAAAGAATTTTTGAGTACTGGATGTGCCTTCTTGCATAATTTGTGTTTATGAAACGTCACAACAAACCAAAATTATTTTAAGTCACAGAAGGAGTAACGAATTTTTTGAAAGATAGAAAATCTGTGATAGGTTTGAGTAATTATTTATTTGTAAATTCAGAAATATGTTTTAGATTAATGGACAGCTAAATGGAAATGAAAGTCTAGTAATTGAACTTTTATGAATCAGTTCAATTATCAGAAATAATAATTATTTTTTGGATTGTATGAATATGGTTGCCTAGGCACATATCTACATATCACATTCCAAAAATATTTCTACAGTCGTTTATTCTTTATTTGTTTTTCTGTGCAGGTGAAAGAAAACAAAAATAAAATTCATCAGTTTAATTTTTCCGTTCTTATACTCTCTAAAGTTGCACAAAAATACCACATGCATTGCAGTCTTCACTTGGTTTTCTTGAGATGAATTTAAATCTTTAACGAAGACTTTAACAAAATATTATATAATACAAATGACACATTTAAATTATTGAAATTTTTATAGGTACATATTTCTTAAGACTAAGGACGGATGGAGTTTACACGATGACTAAGGATAGGCACTTATTTATTCTTTTTTATTTATATTTACATTGACAAAATGAGATCAGATAATTTACAAGATTTAAGAAATTAATATTAAGTCTAAGTAATACTATTTGAACATAGTTCTCCGAGAATGTTATCTTGTTAGGAGTCATGTAGAAGATTTTTAAGGCTTTGAAGACCTGCCATTTGTACAAAACAACTTTCTAATTATATGTAACATTGAAATATCTTTGAATACGAAATTTTCAAACAAAACTTAATAAAACATCGTATGACGAGTGAATAGTAATGATAAATAGAACATTCAAAAATTATTAATTTATCTCTTTCATACTATACTCGGTTGTAATACATTAGTTATTATATTTCAAACATACGACATACATATGTCGAATATCGCGATGTTTGGGTGAATAAATCAGTCTTTGATCCGGAACAACATGTTCGTACGGCCGATATTTACAGTGTTTTCTATGGCTCATCAGTTTTCGTCCTCCGTGTCCAGGCTGTCGATGGGGAAGTTTGGGTTCAGTACTGGGCTCTTGCCGTTGGACCCGCTGGGCGAAGTGCTCACCGACGACATGCCGACGAGGTTGTGCGTCAAGCTGTGCCTTCTCAAGTCACAGTTTCTTCTGAACACTTTGCCGCATGAGGAACAGTTGTAGGGTTTGATGTCTGTGTGCGTCAGCAGATGGGTCTTGAGGTTAGATCGCTGGTTGAAACTCCTGCTGCAGACCGGACACTTGTGCGGCGACTCCTCCATGTGCAGGATCTTGTGGACCGCCAGCGTTCTCGACTGGCAGAAACCTTTGCCGCACTCCATACACTTGAATGGCTTCTCCTTTGAGTGAATGTATCTGTAATGAAGAGGACTGGATCAATAGGGGTCCTGACATGGTACCAAGTCTAATTCATATATTCTTTTAGATTTCTTATAAAAAAAATGTAGACTAAAGAAATGTAGACTGGTTGGGAAAATAATTCTATCTTATTGCAGTAAAAACATTAAAAAAATAATGTTAAATGTAATCATATGGAAAATAGGAAACGCTAGAACGAAGGTGCAAAATCAATAACACAATGTTCAATAACATTGTAATATTTAAGATTAGTTGGTGACTCTGTGCTGCAGTTTCTAAAATATTGGTTTCAAAATAAGTCAACTAGTAAGTTGGTAGGTTTTTTTAACAAAAACATGAAGAGTATTTACAATACACTAAATTGTATAAAAAAGTCAAATTTTTCTGTTACAAACAATGAAAAGCAATTTCGTTGGAATTAAGGGAATCTTATAATAGTCGTCAGAAGTTTTCAAAATGTTATAAAATCCGCGAAGTTTACACTAACCTAAATATCGGAATTTATTAAACACATATGTTGAGATTTCTGCAAAATTTTAAAGAATTATATCAATTATAATTATTAGTTATACATTTTTGTATCGTTATATTATTTCTGTAAACTACGGCCTGTTGACAGTCTAATATAATGAATATTAGACCTTAAGGTAATAAATACTGGACACACCATTCTTTAAGCGTTATTAATATGTATTTTCCTACCGCGTTCCTTTTACCTGTTAGTCGTAAGTGTCAAACACACTTTTATAATTCGAATAAATAGCTCCAACAAACAAGGTATAATTAACGCCGTACAACGTACAATCAATAATAACGGGCAACCTGAAACCAGCAATCGTGCAGCAAGCTCAATAAATCTAACACGCCGTCTAAACAAATAGAACCGAAGCGAAGGATTACGTGTTCGATGTAACGTTAGAAGAGTAATAATCGAGATTAGTTAGTGACGATAAACACTTCGTAATGAATGGAACGGTGACACGGCGGAAACGCGGCTTTAGGAACATGTTCATGAGAATTTCGAGTATATTTGGTTACGCAAACGATCACATTCCTTGTAATCACCTAATTTCCCACTGGTTTATGTGCTTTACTAAGGATATGAGTACAGGGGATAAAGTACCAGTGAGACTTGAAGCCTTATGAATCACCTAAATTGTCAGACTGAAAGACTGTTCTGTTTAGACTCTGTTCAAAACTTGTTAATCTGCATATTTTCATGATGACTTACTATAAACAATAAGGTCTTATAGGAATTGTAGCAAAAAACCCACCCTACTCTAATTGGAACAGACAGTCGTGAGAATATAATTTCTGGTGGAAATTTGAAGAATTAAGTTTTATTGTAATTGGATTGTCTCTAATTTTCAACCAAAGAATTTACTTTCATCTATTTTTGCTAAAACCAGAATAATATTAAATTGTAGTGATTTAGATTTTATTAATGTTTTATGCGGTGATCACTTATATATTTGTAGTCCCAATGTTTAGACTCAAATTGCTCAAACTTCATTATTTTGAACTAAGATGGAAATTATAATGTAGATTAACAACATAATTATAACGCTGAAATATTGAAGGGGATGAAAACTAAGAATATGGATGCTTGGGGAATGATAACGTATTATTAAACTAGTTTAGTAGTTTAGAGTATAATGTTATTGGGAACAAGAAATAATAGTTGATAGTATTTATAGCAGATTAAATTGTTTACAATGTCAGTTCTTTCTGAAACCAATCCAAGTTAATTTAATAATGTAACTCAAATATTATGACTCAGAACGAGCTTCATAGTTCCTTTTGTAAGTATACCAAAATATCATTATAATAACAATAACTTCAAAACAAGCAATAAATTAATTTCAATTCGAACCACAAAAAGAGGTCCGCCCGATCGCCGGCTCGAACGCCGAAACTTAATTTTGTATGCGGAGAGGATATTTACCGCGGTTCTCATTTTTTCCTCACCGTCCGTATTAATCCTCACGTCAGGACCACGTGCTTTGTATAGCACATCGCGGTCCGCCTCGGTCCATTATAATGTATCGTGTCAACGGACATCGATTGAACATCGACAGGCAGCCCGGCCCCGCTCGGTTTAACCCTCCGGCGTCTACACGAAATTTATTTTATTGCCCCACAGATACGGTGATTTGGAAGGAAACGGCCGGGAGACAGGTGTTAAGAATTCAACACCTTTACCTTCTTTTTTCGTTGGCAACTCGTACAGATAAGTGGGGGAATAGATTAACGCAGATTAAATGTCGTTGTAGGCTATACATACAATAAATGTAATGGCATTATTTATTGAGGCGCGTTCGCGTTCGGAATTCGTGTTGTTTTAGTGCTGGATTAGAGTTGTACGTATTTACTGAGTGGAATATTTTTCAAGATAAAAGAGATACGCTCGCGGATTTATTCGGAATCTGTGGACGGAGGGAGAAATAATATAATAAGAGTAAATTAAAATATTGGCTCAGAGATTAGCGGTGGTTTTGTGAAGTAATTTACGCGCGTGACGGACGCGCCGCTGATAACATCTGCCCGGGCCATACTTAACCCTTTTTGTTTTGAATATTTCTCTTCGCCTTCATAACTCAAAGGTTCATAACGTTTTGCTTTTAGATGTTGGGTATAAAGTCTCTTTTTATTTATATTCTATGTGTTCTTTATTTCAAAATATCTATTGCATTTATTACATCGCTTAAGGACACCATAATTTTGAAACGGACAGAAATCTAGAAGAAAGAAGTCTACACATTCGCTTGGTGTCTTAATCCTGAGAATAAGAAACCCTGTAAATCAATATACTGATAATAAATAATAATTATAACATGAATGGTATTTGCCCAAATTTTGATAATGATTTAATTAAATTTAATACTCCAAATTTGGATAAATATGTAACAAACAGTAAGTACTGTTTATAAAATATTAGTTATTAAAATTAGTGAAATTGACTTCAAAGACAGTAAATTGGATTTAACTGTACTAAATCAAACGGTTCTTTCTGCCAGTTTATTGCTATGCCATATTATTTGCAACCTATAGGGAATAATATTTTAGCAATTGCCAGGTTATAATAAATAATATTTATATATATTTACACAAATGTAAATTACCTGTGATCCCTCAGATGATCTTGCCGTCGGAATGCCTTGCCGCAAATGTCACAAGAATATGGCCGCTCGTCTGTATGCGTTCGTTCGTGTATTAGTAGGTTGTAGGACTTCGTGAACTGTCTATTGCAAAACTTACAGATGAATTGCTTTTTCGTTCGGGGCCCGCTGCCCGATGTTTTCTGTTTGTTCGTGACACCGCTTCCCGTCGAAGACGTGGAGCTGTTAGTGGACTTAGAACTCGAGGAGTTAGAGGGTTGCGGTGACAGAGGTGGCTGGGTCGGGCTACCGTTCATCTGTTGTTGGTACATCGCGTTCATTAACAAACTGGGGTAGCCGCTGTCCAAACTTTGTGAGGAACTATAACCGTAACCCTTCGATGTCGATTCTAAATGTTGCTCTAACGTGAACTCGTCCTCATTGTCTAGCAACGCGAGGTCTTCTTCGACCTCCTCCGATAGGTCCACGTCCTCAGCCGCGATTGCATCGGACAGCGGGTACTCCTCCGGCGTCCTTGGTGACAACTCGCGAGTGTTATCCGACACGTCGATTTCTGTGATCTTCGCGCTGGCCGTCGCTATCCGTAAAATGTCTTGTTTGGACGTCGCACCACTGTCTGTGTTCGTTTGGTTTGAACTGCCAACGGACGATACGGTTGTTAAGCGCTGCAGTGTCAAATAGGATTCCAGCGCTTGCAGGTTAAGGGCGGCGGCAGCGGCAGAGTTCGACGGAAGCAACGCCGCCTGCTGCAGAGAGTTCATCATAGCGTTCTGCAGCGAAATAACAACACCTTGTAGCGACCTTTGCAACATGTTTTCTTGTAGAAGCGCGGCGGACGCAATCGACAAGTTCAAGCTCGACGGGGACAAACTAGCTGCCTTACTTGTCACTCCTTTGGTGTCCTCGCTCGGCGGAGGGGTCTCGACGCTCAATCCGTTCATGTCCTGCGCGACCTTAGTGTCCTGGATCTGCAGATTGTTTTTCAGCTTGATAATGGCGCTCTCCAGTGAGTTCAACGTTGACTTCGACCGGGACGAGCTTTGCTCTTGCATATTGATGGGCTTACGCCTGGAGATGTCATATGAACACTTGTTTGGTGCACGTGCTCTGGGGTATGCGGTGGGAGGGGGCGGACCGCGTGCGCGTGCGCTGTGCAAGGGGCACGGGTAGTGTTGCGGCGTGCGTGGCGGTTGTGCGACGCGGCGCGACTGAGCCGGCGGGCAGCCGCCGCCTCCCCCGCCCCGCCCCCCCCCCCCCGCCCCCCTCACAAAAGCTCTCTATTTTAGGCAACTCTTTGTACTTAGTAATGGTCACCTCACGCTGCCCAAACGACAGACACGTCCATGAGAACAACGTTGCGCCAGTTCCGTCGTAACCCTTTCAAGTGTAATGAGATTCTGAATGGAGCCGTTCGGCTATGGGAAAACAATCGCGCTCCGGTTGTCCGCCACCTTTTGTTGGCGGGCCGGAAAGGCATCGAAAACGTTATGTACGATTGCACTCGCACCGATTTGCTCTGTACATTATTGTAAATCTGATATAAGAAACCCATATCGAGATACCATTGTTATGTTTCAGAAAAATTAATAGTGGCAGCATGGCACCAAAAAGTAAGGCCTAAGACAAAAGCGAACATTAACCAAACAAATAACAGGCCTCGGCTGTGTCGCTTAATGTTTATTCACCACAGACAAAGCTTTCGATAGAGACATCAGTTTCAACCGCAGGTGTTTTGTTGTTCGATCAATGAAAGTGATTTCAAACGGCCGTACATTAATATTATTTCACTTTATAATGGGACGATTGTGTAAAAAGCACTTTATTGAGACCACATACAAGTTAACACATTGCGTAGGTACATTCTTGGAATTATAATATGATACTTTATGTACATCGATAAGATTTATATGAATTAAATGTTCGTTCTTTTAGCACTTTGAGTTGCTTCATTATTAACTTTGAATTTCAACAGTATTTTTGTGTTAATACTTAAAATGGATTGATGTATTTCGTTAAAGTAACCTGCATATTTTATTGTCCACGTGCTGGAAATAAATGAAAGGCTAAAATAAAAACAGAAACGAATCCTCTACAAACAAATGTTTATTAGTATTGTCCTGTTAAATTAAACGGACGTAATAATGTTTACTTACGTTGGTTCTTTGCCAGCCTTTTTAAAGTACACAGCTAACAGCAATTCGACGAGAGATTTGTTTATGTTTGTCAATAATGTCCAATGTTGTCAATTGACTTTACGATTTTCCTTAATGATGTGTGATGACACGAGGGACAAGTCTGCAATATGTACTCATGTTTTAATTACATAAAAATATGATCCTTTTCGAGTACGTACAGCTCTGAATTTAGTTAGTGAGCCTGGTGAAAATTATATTGGAACATCTAGAAAATGTAAAACATTTATATATATATCATTTTGATAAAAAGCCAGAGTTTACTCAATCATCTATGAATTTATGGAATGATTTTATATCCTTCTAGCGGTCCATACACTTTCATCCATGGTCGGATATATTAAATTCGGGTACTCCGCATAATTATGGCCAATATAGTAAGAATAATATTTTTATATTTTATTCATTTTTGAAAAAAATATCAGTGATAACTTGTTTATTGACACCGTCGAACTAAAGGCGTGATAGCTCAGTGTCTAGGCGCTTACTTTTAGTTCAATATAATGAACAAACTGAGTTCAAACCCCTATGCACAACTCCCAAAATGCTGGAATCAACGAAAATTTAATTTTAAGGGCTGACTCGTCACAATGTCAATGGTGAAGGAAAACATCGTGACGAAAACATTTATAAAAATATTTTAAAGATATAATAGTAATGGTTCGATGTTATTGAGGTAAAGAAAGTAGTAACTAATACAATAAATACAAAGTTTGTTAGTTACTACTTTCTATATCTCAATTACATCAAACCATTTGACAACCCGACTGTCGTAGAAGATAGGAAACATGGTCCTAGTACTTATTTATAATAATTATATATTTATATATCCATAACATAAGGTTGCACGAATAGGCAGGGCCGTCCGGGGAAGTACCACGACCTAACAGAGACAGCATTCTTAGCTTCTGCAACGCATTTGTAACCCTACGGGTATTTTTAATGTCCATAGGCAGCCGTTATCACTTAAGATCACCTGAATCACCAGCTCGCTTGCCATCTTCTAACATAAAAAAGATAATGTAAACAATGTGCCTAGAATTTTTTTTTATTCGCGTGTAATTTGAGTCTTTTTAAGATCGTTCCTTGTATGAATCTAAGATTCGCTGGTCGCAAGATACATACATACATTGGTCTCAATCTTAATAGATCGTTTTGCAACACCATACGCTCGTGGCGCAGTCACGGCCGCTGCCCAGAAACAAAAGGCCTACCCATGCTCCAATAGAGCGTGATAATTGCACGAACAATTGACATGGGAAACAGGAAAATGGAGCGTGAATGGAGCTTCAAACGTCTCTCTTGTGGATTGCGAATGGTTGCAAGTCCGCTTCTTACGATAAATGAAAAAAAACCAAAACATGTCTAAAATGTTACTTTTACAACAAAAATCTAACGAAAACCGATTCCAAGTTAATATTTAAATTTGGTAAACGAAGAAAATTAAATGAGATGGACGACAATTATAAAATTGGTACCATATAGAGGGCGAAAGTTTTTTTATACTGCTTTCTTTGTGGACGTAAATAAAAGGTTATATATCTAAGCAGAAAATAATTCTAATAATGATAAGGATAATAGTTCATTATTACCATAATTTTTTTGCAAATATGACTGAATAGTGCAACTAGTAATATCTCTTAATTTATATATAATGATCACATCATATAATAAAGTAAAGACCCTACCACATTTTTTTTACACAAAAAATGCTTACAGTTCAAACCGAAAGCGTAGCATAAATTTTATTTTTATGTTTTGCAAGCAACTCACTTAATTACTGTAATTAGCAGCAACAATTTACATACCGCTCGGAAGCTTAGGAATCGCTTGGCACATTTTTTTAAAGACTGATTTAGATATAGTGGTTACATTACGAAACAACCTATCCAAATTTGGAGAGATACAACTTTGTCAAGGTCTTACAAAACATATCAAAGAGCGTAACAGAAAAATTTAATTAGTATGTGATTTGTTATAATAGATATGGATTACCATATCTCTTATCTAATTTAGTAAATATTAATGTTATATAAAATATTTTTTTATAACAGGCTTTAACATTGTAGACAAGATTACAATGACCGTTGACAATTCATACTTACAATAATCTCATTATTTATGAGCCGCGTTGAGGTATAGTTACATTGAATAGGAAGTACGTTCCTATTTGTTTGATGGTTCGTGACTCGAATTGGGAATTATCGTTGCACATTGATGTCTTCGAATTATAATCACGTGGCCCATTTTGTTTCTCATACAGTTTTTATAATAAAGTAAAAGTAAAGGTGAAACTCTAATATTACGTTTCACCCCACTTCAAAGAAGGACGTCGTTATCAATTTGATTGTGTTTTTTTTATGTATGTACCTCAAAACTTCGTTATTTATGAACCGAATATAAAAATTGTTTATGTATTGGATTCTGTTTAGCTGGCATGTAGTTCTCAAAATCAAATACAATTTTTTAATTTCAGTTGTAATTTTTCTACACGTATCATGTTTAAACTTAAGATATTCAACCCTCTCAACCTTTTAGAAGAACCAGATGAGAACTTACAAAAAGCAAAGCTCTGATATAGTAGTCAGGAACAATCTTCTAGAACTCAAGAGTAGAGACAAGGCGTAGGTATTAAATGTTAAAAAGTTGTGCAATGAAGTGGAAGGATGTGTTTAAGTACTACTTAACAAAATGTAGAGAAAACGTCTCAACGAAGCTCTAGATCTACATATAATTATATTTGTAGTTAGAGTACAGGAACCTAATAATGTTCTTATATATTTATTTAATTTAATGATATTAATACACCACACGCACAAAGTGACGACAACATGAGAGATGCTCTTAGAATCTCTACAAAGCCTCTAAGATTGAAAACGGATACACGTCATTGTAAAAATTTACCGTTATAGCAGTGGGATGTTAAAAGACTGTGATATTGAATCGAGTGTAAAGTAAAAAGTAAATTCATCAACGCACCAACGCATCTGCAACAGGCAAGTTGCATGCAGCTCTTCACATCAGCGGATGTGAAGAACTGCATGTCGGCGACAATAACTTATCATCTGGTGGTCCGTTAAATTGTATGTGACCTAAAAATAAAAATTGGGGCAGATTGTTGACGTAGCAGCAGCAAATATATCCTCTAACACGCAAACACGTACAAATTTTCCTATTTTCAAGTTTACAAAGCAAGTGCGATGACTGTTTATCGATTACGTGTTTGTACGGTCAAGATTGAACTGTGGTGGAAGAATAATAGATCACGTAACAACTCCTGCTGTATGAAAGATTATGTTGGCCGAAGAAGTAGCGAGGCTCATCGGTCTACGACAGGCCTGCGACTTCCCTATAGTTGTGAGTGAAAACTTAGGGCTGTCAACGCTCGGAAGTAGGCGGTGTATTGGAACAAAGAAGAAGTAGCGAGGTTAATTGGTCCGCGACAGGCCTGCGACATCCCTGGAGTTCTGAGTCAAAACTAAGGGCTGTCAACGCTCGGAATTAGGCGGTGTATTGGAAAAACTAAGGAGTAGCGAGGCTCATCGGTCCGCGACAGGCCTGCGACATCCCTGGAGTTGTGAGTGAAAACTTAGGGCTGTCAACGCTCGGAATTAGGCGGTGTATTGGAACAAAAAAGCCTTGGACTACTATGCCGCGGTTTCCGACGGCCCTGATCGCCTCCTTAAGCGGCAGGCAGCCCAGTTCGTCGGGCATTAGTCGCTCGAGCACGAGCGGCCGTTCTCACGCCACCACCGCCCGGGGGCGACGCGCGCTCACGACTCCCGCGAGATATGAAATTAATTTATCTACAACTAAACGGAGTCGCGCGGAAAAAGTTTTCACGTGGGTGTAACCGTACATGGGTCGTGATTTATTGGTACGGTTTTCTAGCCCCAGCCCTGAATAAGGCAGCGACTTAGGAGCGAATGAAACTTCGACGCGTCACGCTTTGTTTTGTTTTATTTTCCTACGAAGTTCACAATTTTCGATTTCTGTAAACATTTGGGTACACAAAAACACTGGAGGTTTAGTGTAGGATAAGGTAATTTAAAATATGTTATTATATCTTTCGAAAAATGTATAAAATTCGGTGTTGAAGGCGTTTTTCGCATTGTATAAGATCAAACACACATACATTAGTCCGAGAAATCTTAATACCGAAATCTGTACGTCCTAGAGGTTAAACACGGTGGGAATCAAACCCATAACCTGCGAGGCTAAAGTACAGCCTAACAGGAAGTGAAACGACGTAATGTTTCATGCCACCACATTACCAGGTTTCAAATATCTTCGAAATATATTTTTTCATAACTTCTTAGCTATGCAGTTTTCCTCGTGATATTTTATTTAACAGAGAACTTGTCAAACCCGTGTTTAAAATGACATACTAACAATTTCATCGGTGTTGACACCGACATATGACCACATCACAATATGATATCAAGAAATGAAACAAAGCATGAACAACAAACGAAAAAAACAACATGGTTTTATGGTATACTAAAAGCGTCTTCGGATTATTCGCTATATTCCTTTACTTGTGTATTAAGGGTGTCACAAACATGAAGTCGCATGCAAAAGTTGGCAGTAGCAGTCATCCGGAGATCGAAACCAGAACACTACGTAAAATAACTCTTGGCGAGGTGGCGACTTAAACCATTGCGTCACTGCGTCTCATGTAGTCAATTCCAGAAAGTTCTAAGTTAAAACCGCAGCGTTCATATTCTAGAGCTTTCGCCTTACAAAGCGTGATAAAATTAAGCGGTCAGTGCTTAACTTACACGCTTTCAGCGTGCTATCGCGTGATTTACTTACTCGCCAAACACGCTCGTCTCCCCGTTGATTTTAGTAGGAACGGTTAATTGCCCACGGTCGTTTGGATGCGTTTTTATGTACGCCGTAAATTATCGGGCATTTGAGCTAAAGACCGAGCTTTAGCGTTTCTCCTTGTAAGTAACTTTTGATTGATACTTTCGTTATTTTCATATATTTAGGTGAGGGTTGATTAAGTATATTCTCTATGTGGTACTGCCATCTATGCTTGGTAGTTTTGTGTTATTTCTGGTTCCGCGACTGGCGGCTAAAAACTCGCGAAATAGTTTTATTTAATAATTTTTAGTATTCGTGTAACCACAAGTAACAGTTTTTTGGGAACGTATATTGATTTAATTGTATGTAAATTTACTTTTTGTTTACTGTGGTAGAATCGTGGTGCATTTGTGAAGAAGGGTAAGTACAACAGACACACTAAAGGCTGATAATTACAGTTGTTTAATCTTTTTTCTTCCATGTGTGGAGTTAGAGATGCCCCGATGGAATTTACGTCATAATTAAAACGACAACTCATACTCATAACGACAAATGGTATTTTCCCAAATAACGCGAGTCATAATTAAAACGACAACTCATACTCATAACGACAAATAAGTGGTGTCCGAACACTACTTCTTCATTAAAATTCCCAAATAACAAAGCGAGTGACGATTAATCAGTTTCGATAGTAAATGGCGCGTAATGATATCGCGCTGTAACGCTATCAGTCCGAATTAGAATATTCATTAGTACATCGGACGGGTTTCCAAATAGTTACACGGCAAACCTATGACCTCATATATCAATATAAAGATAATATTGTAGTTCGGCAACTACTTTAGTAGCGTGCGTGTCACCTTTACACACCGGACAGTGGGAGAACTTTATAATTTTCAAGTCAATCATCGTCGATATCGAGTTTCAATTGAATTTTTTTACTTACCCGCCGATATAACTGTAGGTGTTCGACGCGAATGACAAATGTGTTCTCGGCGTTAGATAGCAATATTGTATAATGTTGTATTCATTTTTTTGTGAAATAATTTAATGTTTTTCTTAGAAATCTGGGTAGCGGCGTATGCTAGCCGCTGCGTTTAAAAAGAGCGATGACAGTCCATATTTTACTGGCGAAACATAGAGTACAGAGGTAATTTAAAATGCGTATTGCCTTGTTCCATTAAGTGGTCGTACAAAAGATAGAATTATTCATTTCGCGTTACGCCAGAGTTATGTAAAATTTACACAATAATGTGATTAGGCCTGTTCACTATTACCAAGAAGATTTTACAGTTGACTTTGAGTAGCTCTTTAATTACTAAAAAGATCGATTACGAGAAAAAGATCGCAAATATTCTAAAGATAGTAAACAGCATTCTATTGAAAAACATAAAACCTTATTACACATTATAACCTAAATATACCTTATTATACATATTCACAGCAGCTTGTCCTGCACAGATTTGATTCATGATAATGTATTTTTCAACACAAGGAGTTGATTTTGTGAAATGAAATTTGAAAATATTCCAGCCTTATCCTTGAATCCGGGGCTTCTAGATTTATCCTAACGGTTTTACCTTTAAAATACGAACATTCATAAGTCCTCTAAAAGGCTTTTTTGCATTACCGTTGTAATAACTTTATAATTCAAAAGCCGTGACCTACTGACTCTAGGTCGTGTTTGTGCCAAGTTGTAGAGACCTTTTACACTCATATATCATACAAATACTATGATCCGGAATTACGCATCTATTTATTTTATTTTATGTGAAAAGTTGCCAAACGAGCAGACGGTTCACCATATGGTAAGTGAATACCGCCGCCCATGGACATCTGCTACACCCGAGGGTTACAGATGCGTTGACAACCTTTTGAAAACTGGGCTCCGGCTACCTCACTCACCAGACGAAACGCGAAAGTATTTGACATACTTCCACTTTACGCCGGTCTTCTGTGAGGTCGTGGTACTTACCCGGATGGGCCTGCCCATTCGTGCAACAGCCGAAGTTGCTGCGTGGCCCTACCATCTAGACGGATGCATATACAATTCTTTTAAAATATAGACATATGTGGGAATCGAACTCGCAACCTGCGACGCCAAAGCCATAAAATATTGACATCGCAAATCTTTTACATTTTAATTACTGTGGTGAATATACGCAGGAGTACTTTTGCGATAAAATTCCTTTGAACCTAAAAATAGTTTCACTTAAAAGATTTAACATTGAATAAGATCTCTATTCGAAGCCGCGATAATAGACCGTATATTTCCAAGTGTAACATCGTATTGTCTACGCCCTGTTTAACCGTGAGTAAGATGGTGATTTCAGCTATCTTGTTAATAGATAGCCGATATCAGAATTACGCCTCAAGCGAATGTACGTTGCACTTTTAGCTGCTTTACACATCACAAATGAGATAGGATTCGCTCCAATATATGTTTATTCCACACCGAAGATACCATTGAAGTGTTAATTGTGAAGAAAGTCGCTCAGTGTTTTGAAGAGCATTAATTGTTTCTCACAAGGCCACCTGTAATGTTTGAACATTTATTGACTAAAGTGGAATAAAATAATTCAAAAACATCATCTTCGACATCACTTTCTAACAAAAAGTCAGGGATTATAACTTTTTAAATGATAGGCCCAACCAATTACAACCCGCGAAATTGATTCTACAGAATTACATCGCGGGATTAAGACTTGGTGATATCAGATAAGAATTGATGTACTCGCATGTATGAAAACCTAACCTGGCACGAATTCTAAATATAAGTGGAGAAACAAAAAGTTTTCAAGGCGTCAGCATCAAGTTTCTTATTCGCGAAGTATTTAATAATAATGCATTAACTTAACAGTAGACAAAATATGAGCCGTGATAGCTCAGTGTCCGGGCGCTCGCCTTTAATTCAATATACTCGAGCAACCTGAGATCGATCCCAGGTGCCGGCACCAATGAAGTTTTTAACTTTAAGTGCTGACTTATCACGTGTTCCGCGGTGAAGGAAAACATCAGGAAACCTGCATATTTTCGAAATAATAACAAAAAAAAATATATTTCGAAAACATGTGAAGTCCGCCAATCCGCAGTGGGGCCGCGTGGTGGACTATGCCCTGATACCCTCTGTATAGAGGAGGCCTTTGCCCATTAGTGGGACATGTATAGGCTGTTACTTTAGACAAAATATTGCTATCTTTGTGAAGCCTTAAAATTTGACAGATGACACCGGGTGCAAACGTCAAAAACAAATGACATAAATGACTGTGGCGTATAACAGATTTACTTTCATTAGATATACATGTTTTACAAAATGTTCATTCAAAAAAGCCATCGCATTATCATTCTGTGTCAGTGACTGACTCGGTGAGCATATTGAACCCTAGGTTGGTTCCGTTTAAGGCCCGGGTTTCGGCTGGGACCTTATGACCTCCTACCCGCAACGGGCTTATTTATTGCACAGAACCGGTTCCCGTATTAAACGTCTGGCAGCAAAATACCAACTGTGTGTGAATATATTACTATGGATTCACTGTCTGTTTTATAAGAGTTATCCGTGCAGACAAACATTTTAAAGTGCAATTAAATATTGAGTTTAGGTGGTCATTGGACAAAAATTGTGGCTCTAAGCGCATAATCCAGAAGGCTCGGGTTCGAATCCCGGTAGCTGCGAAAGATTTTGGGACAGTTTTTTTTTAATTCGACATGTTATAAATGAAACTAGATTTTAAGGATTTATCGCGTTTATTTTTAATTTTAATTCCCGACGTTTCAAACCCTTTACAGCGTTCATGGTCACGGGACAGACGACATGTTATTAACACTGTATTTATAGATGAACTATATAGTTTCCATGTTTGCTTTATTTATCTTTTTATTGCTAAAACGATACCCTATAGTACTACGTGTGACGTGTAGGTAATAATTACCTACATGTCACAGAGGTCTTATACAAACACTAAATAACCAATCGCGACCAAACAGGCTACCCAATTCGGACATATATGTAATTGCGGCGCTTTATATAGAATAAGGAGTTTAGAAATCATGACAATTATTATTTACCGTGTGCCATCGAAGAAATAGACCAATTAGCCGGCATGTGACTTTCCATCTGAACATAAGTCCAAATTTACTTGCCAAGAGTTAGTTGGTTTACTCAGCTAGAGTAATACTATCAGGTTACGATTAACTATTAAGTTGAGTGGTCAAGCACAATCGTTTGAAAAAAACCTAGTAAACCGGTAAATTATTCATTTATACTTTCATTTCTGAAATGTGTATTATTTTTACGTCTAAGAAAACCTCACCGTGCTATTACTGTACTATGACCTGTAAATTTACATAAATTTACTTTATATACTTGTCAAAATGAAAACTTTAAAATAGACCCTTTGATACTACTTTTTGATTAACTATTAAGATTGGATATCGATTGTATAAAGGCTGAAATATTAAAGACAAAACGCTCAGAATGATCAATTTAAATCAAAAACATAAAGCACTGGCACAAGCTGGCACTTGTATTACAAACAATTTTGAATAAATTATGCTAATCAACATCTTGTATACGTTTTATAGCATTGGCGTCTGGTGCGAAATTTGGCACTGCACTGCTTGACAAACAACACGAGCAACTGAAACGTAGCGTAAATTAAAGAGTTTCTTAATAACATATTTAGATACCATAATGTTTACGAACGTAAAAAGACAAAGAATACAACTTGATTTTACAGCGTATCAAATTTCACAACCTTCACTACATTAAATCATAAAATAAAATAATAAAACCAAATCATATTGATGTAATGTTTATTGGTATTTATAACAGGTCCAGAATTCTTAATCAGTTTTAAGTATACGTTACCATTTAAATTAATTGCTTCTGTATCTTTATCTTTATTTTAAAAACGACTGACGAGGTGAGATCGAACGCATGATACGTCATTCAATAGCAGTTGGTGAGGTGAACATTTTAAGCCATTGCATCATCTCTACAAAGATACTTAACTTTTAAATACTGTAACGTTGATGAAATCACACGTTACAATACTATTGAAATACTCTGCGGATCTGTGGATCCCACCAGTGTACCACACAATTATTACAGATGTTCTTGCGGAATGTAGGCTATGAATGCTGAATCGGAATGCGGAAGCGGAATACGGGATGGGTGAAGACAAATAGGGTAATACTTCATCATCATCATCATTTCAGCCTGTTTGAGTCCACTGCTGAACATAGGCCTCCCCCATAGACTGCCATGAAGTACGATCCTGAGCCACCTGCATCCATCGACTTCCCGCACATTTGCACAGGTCGTCACTCCATCTAGTGGCGGTCGTCTTACACTGTGATGTAATACTTATTCTTATGAAAACTTATCGCCGGCATGTAAGCATCCCGCCAGATGACTCCGTGGCGCAGTTGCCAAAGTATTGACTTCGGCGTTGGGGGTCGTGGGTTTGATTCCCACACGAGACAACTGCTTGTGTGACCCACAGGTAGTCTGGGTTTTTGTCCACGTGAAATTCATGTATGTAAAACGTCCTTACCATACAGTATAATGTGATCCTACAGTAGGGGGCAATGAATTCGAATGGAAGACTACAATAGAACAGAGTTGAGCAGTCATCAACGATGCCTTTATGAAAATGGCAATAGGAGCTGCCAATGAGTTGCTATTATAACATTTATAAATATTGTAATGAAACCAATATGGTACCTATAACTTGTGATTGGTGTGCAAGTACTTTTGATAGGTTTTCGGAAATAAGTTAGATTTTCAAATTTTAAAACTTCATAGGATCGAACTCACACTGAAATAATTATGCGAGCAAATTTATATGTAATTTTTTTATTAAATTACATATAAGTAAAATTAATCTCTATTTATTTTTTTACAATCAGCCGTTTTTATGTATTCTGAAAAATTCTGTGGTATAAAACAAATAATAACCTTCATAATTACAACGAAAAGCCCCATTTAAATAGTATTTTGAACGTGATGTACAACATGAAATAACTAATAAGTAGTGATTTCAATTAATTTAATTTTGTTTATATTTAATTTCTCAAGATTATACATAAAGGAATCGAACATTCATTTAGTGGATTACTCTAATAGTAACGGCATAACCACTTCATATGTTAGGTTGCAAACATTTGACCAATGATGAATGAATCGACACTCAGGAATTTTACTGTGTAAATGTGATCCGGAGTCGACACGGCTATAATGTTTTATAGGGCTTCAATGTTTTACGATTGTCACATTTAATTATTTCATTGCCGGCAATTAAAGTTTGGTGGAAAACGATTTTTTATGTTTTACAACCGTATTTGGGTAAATAAAACCTCGGGGCATTTTGTTTGTTTTTTACCACACACGATTTCGAAATAGTGATGCGCCGCGACAGCTCGATTTGTGTCGATGTATTTATGACGATACTACATTTACAAGCTGACAGTGCCCGTTAAAGATTTTTTGTTGATACGCCTTTGAATTTTTTTATCAATTATAAATAATTTTACTATAAAAGCAACCCAATTGTTAGACATCATGGTTAAAGTAAGATGAGTAGATTTTGAAGGATGTTAATTCTTTGTAAAGAATAGATGAAATGATTTTTGTCAATTTATTTAACTTTTAGAATAGATTAAAGCCAAATGTATGCTGCTATATATCTATGAATATATATTTGTATTAAGTACTATTAGTAAAAAATCTAGAGTTGAGTAACTTGAAGCATCGATATATTGATATGACCAGCTATGACGCTATGAGGATAATGAACGTCACATAATAAGTTCCGATTTATTGTCATCACTATCTCCGTATTGCAATTTAGGCGTATGAGCATTATCAAAAAATATTTGACATTTAGTGATTTAATTAGTAATTTATTGTTAACGATAACGAAGTTTAGTGATGTGACCGGGAGGTAATCGTAAAACATCTCCAGTACAGAGAGTTAAACTGAAATGTCAATAAAAACAGCATTTAAATCTCATACTTATCTCAGCAAAATAAAATGTAATTTCCTGTGGAAAGTGTGGTTTGAGTTAGTGAAGGGATGTAAAATCAGCTTAAACTTTATTTTATCTTTTTACTTCGCTGAAATTCACATCATTCGTTAAACAAATGGTTCGTGTGCATGTGCATCGACATATTGCTTATTTTCAATACACGGTACTGTGCATTCATGATTTAGATTGTAGACATTGATGTATCATGTATCAAATTAGACAATTATGATTATTAAACTTCAACTTAAACTGCTTTAAATTGCTAATTTAAATTATTTTAATGACATCTACTTTACATTATTAACACTGATATTAACATTATTTCTGTTATGTATGTGTACTTCAAATTTCAACGCTAAGTTTTTTTAAAGATTTGCAAGTTAAGATTGTGATATAGGCTGTTTATATAGGGTTCGTACAACCCTGACAATCTGATCTTGTTCGTACAGTTGTCAGAGCTCACTGTTTCGTAGTTGTGCGAGCAATTATAACAGCGCCAAAGAAATCGAAGCAATTACGAAGAATCAAACCCTGCCCACGTATACGAAGGCCGAAGATTAATAAGTGGCATTAGCCGCTCTATAACAGTCGCAAACGGGTACGGCCGTACCGGCATCGGATAAATTGCCCGCCGCGCTAATCTAATTACTTAGCGCAATGTCTTATTTGTAACTTTTTGTTGTGCAATTAAGCCCGGCTTCGTTCCGCGTGTAAACAGAGATCGCTGCGTGCGCGGCGATTTGTTACGATGCCTCGTGGAAGCCCATCCGTGGAACGAGTGCGCTTTGATTTGTGGCCCCCGATACCAAGCAATATGAGTGCTGGTACAAATTAATCCAATGTACCCCAACACACCCGTACAGAAAGTCATCGAGTTCCTAACGGAAAATATGGGTAAAAGTACGCTGAAACTGACCGCTGCCGCCGATATTTCAGCATGATAAGCCCTAGTATGAATAAATGTTATGTTTTTTTATGTTCGAAGATGTTAAGCGAGCTGGTGGTTCACCTGATGTAAAGTAATAACCACCGCCCAAGGACATTTGTAACTCGGTAGGGTTGCAGATCCGGTGCCACGTGTTAATAAAGTGGTCTCCCGTTACATCACTCACCAGACGAAACGCAGAAGTGTAACGCTTCGACTTCACGCCGGGCTTATGTGAGGTCGTAGTGCCTCTTCGGAGGGACCTGCCCATTCGCACAACATTTATGACTGCTGCGTGGCCATATCATAGTTAAATCTACCAAAACAATCGCTTAGTGCAACAATACATTTTTTATAACAATAACCATAATATTAAACACCATCAACATTATCATAATTTCAGCCCGTATAAGACCTCTGAACATAAGGCCCCCCCACAGACTGCCACGAAGCACAACCCTGAGCCTTCAGTATTCATCACTCCTTAATAATTTTATTTTTCACTCCATCTATTAGGGGATCGTCGTACACTGCGATGGCCAGTACGAGGCTGCCATTCAAGAACCTACCTGCCCCATCAGTTATCAGTTCAACGAGCTGCATGACCAGGCCATCGCCACTCAAGCTTACTAATCTTCTGAGCTATTTCGGTTGTCTTTGTTCTACTGCGGATGTCTTCATTCATGTTCAATGATGACCGCCGCCCAGGGAAATCAGCAACACCCGTGGAGTTGCACATACGTTATAACTTTTAAAAAGGTGGGCCAGTGTTTCCACACACACCGATCGAATCCCAGACGTTCCAGAAACAGGTCTTTTGTGAGACCGTGGTACTTTCTCGAAGGATCCTTTCCTTAAGCCTTCACAGCTAAGAGTATTTACTGCAGAGTAGCAAATATGAAAACTTTTTTTATACGCTATGCTGTTTGGAATTGTGTTTGGCACAGTAGATTAGGTAGAGTCAAGTTTAGAGTAGCTGTCTCTGATGCTAAATAACTTCTGCTTTTACCATCTCTATTAAATTAATAAAATATGGGTAAAAGTCAAGATCTTTATTAAAATTAGGCTAATTTTAAGCTCTCACTGAACGTAAAAAAACTACTTCCAGTACATTAAACTAGACCTGTCCAGAAAAGAACCAGCAAAGAACTTTGCGGTCTTGTTATCTTATTTTTTTTTGTTTACAATATTATTTCAACATAAAATGAGCAGCAGCCATTTCCAGCCAGTCATTTCCACACATCTTTTCCAAAAACTCAAAGCTTTTAAAAAAACTTGAGGTGAAATGTTAGCATTGATTTATATATTTACTAGCGACCCGCCCCATCAACATCCGTTGCGTAGTTTTAAAGATCTAAGCATACATAGGGACAGACAGACAGCGGGACGACTTTGTTTTGTACTATGTAGTGATGATTAAAAGGTGAAATATTAACAGTGATTTATACTGTTGCGAAGTTTAAAAGAACATTATCTTCCTAGCACCATTCGTGTGGGGTGGGTTCCGTTCTATCGACTTTATTCATTGGATTAAGTTAGAAAAATTTTTTTATACATTCAATTAATTAATTTTCGAAAGTAAACATGAACGGTCAAGTGAGGAAAATCGAAACTGATTTGTTTATCTGAAGATGCGCTCGGCTCACGTGAAATGTCGTTATCTCAATTAAATCGATTAGCACGCATGGATTGATCAAAACATGTCGTCGACCATCCAAACGGGTAATAGTTCACGAAGTGATCACAGATTATAAATAGAACGCGAACAGATTAGCAAGACGTGTGGGTAATGAGTACTTTGGTTTTTTATGTAACCTCTTTTTTGCTAATTGAACTTCAGACATGTTCGAACCAGTTAGACAGACTAGCCGTCTGCGATAACCTACCTATACATACATATGTGAACGGTAGATTTAATCGTTGTTTTTTTTAATTGGGTAAAAAATGTACTTTTATATAATAAAAAATAAAATATTTTTACAAATATAAAAAAATTAAAAAATTAATTTAAAAAAACTCCAATTAATCGCAGCGAAGCTATCAAAACACGTCAATCTTACGTCATGAGCGTCCCTTTTAAGATCTGCAGGTGCATATGGTTTGGATTGGTAAAGGTCAAAACTAGAATGTTCAATAATGCCACACTAACATCCACGGCTGTTGATACAAGAGTAATAAAAAGCACACATGCTCATTTCATCGACAATTTGAGTCAAGGTATTACAATAACAATAATAATAAAAGAAAAACAAGAACATTACAGAATTAATTTCATTTTTTTAAATAATTGATTCCTATATTGTGAACAGTCGTTCGGTGTCAATAAATTGGTCAGAATGGCAATATAAATGTTTAAACTGAACGCCTTTTTTGAATTCATTTTTTATCATGTATTGCATCAAAGGCTATTAATATACAAAATGATCAAAGGATACAAAACATCATAAAGGCACCGGTTCAACAGCGGAAAAGGTGAGGTATAGTTGAACCAAGTTATTATTAATGACGCTATTCAAATTCCTTTATTGCATTAACAGTAGGAGTCCTACTGTGTGGAGAATGCGAAATATAAAGATATAGGTATGTTTTTAGCTTCATGTTTGCTGTGGTATATTCCTTATTATAAATAAATATAATTTATATGTCATTTAATTATTTTAAATTGCGGCTACGTACTAGTTATATAAGTTGTAAGGAATAATTAAAAAAAATTGGAAACGTTACCAGATTTTGGGACAAGGTGGAGAACATTTACACTAAATAAAAAAATATGGCAATACCCGTTTCACGTCTTAGTAACTTAGTACGAAGAAATAGAAGTAGATTCTAACAGAGACTAAGTGACTACTGTGAAAAAATTAGCTCTAAAGTAGCTAAATAAACGCTAAACCAGTCCATACGAGATCTACCACTACCGGGTCATAAACCTTTGTTTTTCGAACCACGATATACGTGATGCCTAAGTCAGAACGGCGTCATTAAGTCAGATTTTAGCTAACACCTTTGTACGCTGATGTCATGACTGGGGCCGATAAACATGAATTATTTAAAAAAACGTACCACTCTTTTGTCATACACAAAACGCTGCACGCGATCGATATATATATATATCGATATATATATATATATATATATATATATATATATATATATATACAAAATGCTATTAAAATCATCCTAAATAAAGTAATGATAAATTTTATTCAATTTATAGATTTATCAACCAGGTCTAAAAATGATGCAGAAAAACTATTCCTAACTATTTAAATCGAGTTCTAAAATACTTTGTCTTTATTTAGAAAAGTATGGAGTAGTCTTGGTGTTTATGAAAATTTTATCGATTTGTTGGATTTCTGAAGAAACCGTGATTAGGTTCCGCAAAAACTTAAATACGGTACGCGATAAGGGTTTGGAAGTCTTGAAATGTGGGAAATAAATAGCGGATTTTTTTGATTACTTGACTTGGAGACTTACATTTTTTAGGTAATTACAGTTAGCCATATAGGTAGACTGCCAGCAATAAGGGTTCTGCTTTCAGCGATTGAGGTGATAAACCCTAAAAAGAAAGATAAACCTCACAACAGTTGACAGTAATCATATTACGAGGGGGGCTTACGTTCATCGCATTTCGATATCGCGGGCGCGATCGATTCCATTTCATTTGTCAGATGACGCAGCGTTGTCGCTGACGTGACGCTGTTAAAATGCAAATTTTCCATAAATCGAACAATAAGAATCCCGACGGATCCGTCTCGATTCGTCGACGGCCCGCGTCCCGCCAAGCAATTGAATTCACTCGATCACTAATCGATGTCTTGTCCGTGATAGACACGGTCGGGGTCCGCGGCAGCAGGGTGCCGACTTACCACACAATCCATCGTTAACTTCTTTCTGCCTTTCATTAACTGTTACGTTTACATTATCGACTCTATCCGTAGTGTTATAGGGTCCACATTATATATTGCCACGTTAAGTGCTCCACCTTTTTGTTCATAACTCTCTACTGCACTTTCGTCAGCAAGTTCTGCAGTTCGATCTCCAATAAGAGCTGTACTGGCATCACATAGAAAGCATATTTCTCTGTATTCTCGGACAACTTGAGGCCTTTTGAAATCTGGTAACGAATTTAACCTCATTACCTATCTTAATGCAGGATTTGCCCTTTCGCGCCGGCTAATCACAAATGAGCATGTAAAGTTGGTAAATTATGTTGCATTGAGTCCATATGTGTTCTTTTCTTATTAAGTCAGAGTTGCTTATTCATAATTAACCCCCCTTGATGTTTTATTACTTCTGTACTAGTTTATGAATGCAAGCATTATCGCACTGCAATACCCTGTAATTTTTTCGAATGCAGATTTTACTAGAAAATCAACATCAAATTATAAATGACATCTAAACTCAAAATAATACTTGTGTAAGATATATATGACTATATTATAAATAAGTCATTACAATTCGGTCATTTGTCACGTGTTGATATATAAAATATAAAACTGGTTCTTTTGGCGACATTATCTATAAAAATTACAATTTTTACTCGTCGAACGAGGTAAAAATTTGACCACGCGTAGTTTGTGTACGACCCAATATAGATACTCATCTATTTCCATAAGCACCATATATAAAGTGTCGAAGGTTCCGCTGATGACGACCGCAAGAGTCAAGAGCAGCGCTCGTGGATGCCCCCCCCGGCGCTCCCCAGGGGCCGGTGCAGCTCGCCGAACTAAATCAAATAATGACTAATCGATTCCTTCTTATATTGCACAGTAGGTACACGTCAAATGTTATTCCCTTTAATTTTTAATGCCCGCCTTCTTGTTTCTCCTGTTTGCATAAAATCGGATTCGTTATAGACAATGCCGTGATTGATACGTTTTATTAATGCTTTGGCCTTTGATTGATGTTTATTAGTTCGGTAGTCGGAGTTTTGGGAATCATTAGACGAGTACGACGTCTTATGAAGAGTAATGGTAAGCTGCTCGCGGTGCTCAACTTAATTCGAGATACGACCGCTCGTTATTTATGATTGTCCGTTCGCTACAACTCCATTCATATTATTCAAGTGGACGTCTATAATTAAGTTTGATTCAATTAATTCTAAAACCGGAACTTAATTTGCGTTCGCCGTATTCTTGGTTTTACGACGATTGCTTTTTCTCCAAACTCGTGCTCTATCGGCCATGTTGTAACAGTCCCGCTTAATCGCTATGCGAGATTCCTAACCAGGCCATAAACAACTTGGAGATAAATTCAAACAATTATTTCGAGAGTCGTTCGATACGGATAGTCCGTTTCACTAGATGGCGTGTTTTTTTACGCCTACGCGTATCTACATGGTTAGAACAAAAGGTAAATATTTAACTAATTATAACAATTATAATTATATAACATTTATAAAAACAATTTGCATTCTAAATTGAACATTACGTAATACTAGCAAACGTCTATGGATTGGCTATTTCCAGGTAGAATTTCTCTAAGATATATTATATACCAGGACTTAATTTTAATGATTTTCATCATAAGCCATTTGATTTGAAATTAAATTCCTGTAAAAAAATTACCATTTACTCCAATACTTACCAGCAAAATCTCACTTACTTATGGGCTTGTTTTACTGCCTTTCTCCCAAGTATCTTTTTAATCCGTGCAGCATTAACTTTACAAAACGTGGCACTTTGGACTGATTTCATTGTAAGTTTCTGTATTTAAAATAACGAACATTCTTGTGTCACTGTCGTTGGGTTTTTATTGATTTGTAGTTTCTGTTATTTTTTTCTATGTTTTAAACATGACTTGCATCGATGCAATTGTGCGTATTACGTAATTATTATGTGTAATCATAAATTAAAATTACCAAACTTCTGAAAATCCAGATGATACCTTTTAATTGTGTAATGTTGACAAGCAACATCGTGCCTTTATTTCAGACGTTCTCATAGTTTGTGAAATTTTACGTAGAAAAATTTTTGCACATACGTTATTAAAATAGCTTTATCTTATGGGATCTAGATCTTATCTTGAACTTGTAACGGACAAAATGTTTGAATTTATATCTAAAAGTATTACGCTATTTCGATTTCAACTTAACAATAAATGTCAATACATTACGAGTGCACCGTACTGTCATTGGTTCTCATAGAACTGAGCATTTGAAGGCAAATAAAATGTTTATTCATTCAAGTAATAGGTTTGGTTTTGTTATGACTTCATTTACTAGAGATATGGAGCCGCGTTGTTCATTAAAAAATGAGTTTGTTTTGGATCATTGCCGCTATTTTATTTTAGTATTACTATTTAAATTTTAAATTTTTAACGGGACTGCCTACATAATGAAAGCACCAAACGAAAGCATGTTCATATTTCAAGGAGAAGTAATAACATCTCCGAAATAATGTAGTTAATAAATATTCTAGTCGAATTAAAATTACTTTTTGTATGAGTGAGATTGTACCATGCTTTGATCAGTGGTTTCGGGTAGAGGAGTTATTGAATTGCCGATTTGTTAAGTTTGACGAATTTGAAAGACTTTTGAGTTCATTGTCCAGTGCGGAGGACTGTAAAAAACGTACTAATGGAGGAGAAGTCTGGGCACTTCTGAATATTTTTACTTCCGCACTTAAATTTGCCTTAAAAATTTACAGATCAATTAACTACACATGCAACTGCTGTGATATACATAAAACATGTTATGTATATGACAGCATTATATGTATATAAGAGGTATCAAACAAAGCGGAGTGAATCGAAGCATAGCCTGACTGACTGAAATAATAAAACTTCTTTGTCGATGTCTGGCATTTGGCAATATACAAATCCTGAGTATAAATTGCAATAATTTTAAAATTATTTATAATTAACATATTATCAGACAAATGTCCGACAAATGTGACATATGTCCGACAAATAATTGACAGGGCTAGCAGTTGACAAGGTTTTGTGTATTAGACTTTGGGAATCAGAAAGGTTAATCGGACTTAAAAATAAGGAATGTCTGTGTTAATCGGACTTAAAAATAATGATGTCGAATATTGCCTACCTGTGCTTCCAGAAAACAGCTACAAGGTCCGTAAGTGAAGCACAAAAGTAAAATCAAATAATCCAGATGTTATGTAATAGAAATGTACTAACACAGAATTGTAAGGAAGGCGAACTAGTGCGGCCTCGCAGAATGGCGTGAAAACTTTAAAGTTTCGTCTTTTGAGTAAGGTAATCTAAGTAGGTTGATAACTCCTTTACAGTTGATAACGTATCTTCATCCGTAATGATGTTAGAAGCCAAAGGTAACGGTAATAACGAACATCAGTTTCGTCTGTACGGTGGCCACCTTCTCACATAAAAAAAAATTCAACATCTGAATAGCATAGAGCCATAAAACAGCAACACAAAGAAACACACGACCAAATACACGGCTTGACAATTTAAATAACGCTCGTCAAATTGATTGCAACGTAAGTACAACGTGGGCCCTCAGAATAATTCCACCGAATGCGCTAGCACAAATTTAGCTAAATCTGTAGTCATTCTATCACACAATTTATGTGTTATTCACTTATAAATAAGGAATAGTTCACAGTGATAGCAAACGTCCTTTGTTGCCTTTCGTTACCGTGTTGTGATGCGAATCGGCATGTTCTCCGCGAGATCGTACGGGAGTCGAGTACAAGTGACAAATAGGCACGCTGTTCTGGAAAGGTCGGTGCTGCGGCGACACATCGATGGTTTTATTTTAAGTCGATGACTTAATATTAGTGTTGGGCTTACACGATTTTCGATAATTTTTCCCACCTTAATAGGTTTACATCAGGTCGTCGTGTATGTTACCCTTTTAAGATATGTGAAGTAAATCGTCGACTTTTTCTTTTCTATACACGGTAAGCATAATCAATCGTTGTTCTAATTAAGAAATATGTAAAATTACGACGGATAACATCGATAAATTTCTGGCCTGCGGCACATCTCTCGTTTTATAGATTCATATCTTTTAAATGTATGCATTCAGCAGCGCATAATTCAGGATTACAAATTGTTTGTTTTAGGTGCGGACGCGAAACGTATTGGCGCGATTCCAACCTAAAAGGGTGGCGATAAATATATAAAAATCTGATGAGCCATTGCGAAATGGAAGGTCGCCGTTTTTATTTCGCGCCGCGATCTTTCTGCTCGTTCCTCTGACAAAGGACGAGGAATTTAAATTCGCTTATGAATACAGTCGTCGCTCCACTGTGTGTTTATTTTGGTCCTTTGTGCGATCGTGTTTGTTTGGCAAATGAATGATTTAAACGCTGATCAACACTGAATTTATGGGCTCGTTGTAAGTGGCGATATTACCTTATTGTTCGGGCTTGTAAGTATTTAACGGAGAAGGTTCAGATTTGGACACTTTTGTTTTACTGTGCGTTCAGATTATTTTTTTTTGAGAAGGTGGCAATTGTGCTGGTGGTTTCCCTGATGTTAAGCGATAACCGCTATTTACATTTGCAATAAAGTAGGTTTGCAGATGCGTTGCCACCTTTTAATAAAGTGGGCCCGGATACCTTTCCAGACGAATGGCAGAACACCCACTTCATGCCGGTCATCTATGAGGTCGAGGAGTACCAAAACCGATGGACCTGCAAATTCATACAAAAGCGAAGACTGTTACGTGGCCCTACCACAGCAGATGGACCGATATGTAAAATTCAAGTATTTATAACAATTTTGGAAATAAAAAGTTCTTCTATAACTTGTCATGGAACATTAAAAAACCGATATCAAACCATGTACCTGTATTAAGTTTAATGAATAATTTACATTTCAGAAATACAACTTATAATTATTATATTCGAGAATTAAGCCCAATTATATATTGATCATTAAAAACTCATTAATTATTCGCATTACTCGTTTTATGTAAATAACGCTATAATATATATATGAATCCAAGCATTTGATTAGACAAAAACATGTCAAAGGAAGCACGCCGTAAATTTTTTTGACGTTTTTAGAGCCGGCCATTTTGACGCCGTACAGTAGAATGGAAAAAGGAAACTGATATATCATCAATATAAAGATTGCGCAAATTTAAGAAGTCACGGCCCGTCTTCGAGTGGTTGTCGCCGCTAACTGGTTCCGATGATTCGGAATTTATTGTATGTGACAGATAAAGATATGCGGGCGCCATAACTTATAATGAGATTCATAATTAGTACACGGAAGAAGGGCGAGCAATAAAACTGGTTAAGCATTTGAGATATTTAAATTTGAAACTATCGTAGAGCGCTAAATCACTGAAGATTTCATTATTGCTGATTGTGATTATTGCGTCTAGTGGCCAATACTCAAAACGGAGTATGCAGTTACTTGCAGTTTGGTTTATTTTCTTTCATGAGAACATAGGCCCAATTGTTGTAGCACATAAAGATGTGTTGTACGGACAAAGCGGACTCTTGTAACGGCAAAAAAAGCTTCCAGACAACCTTATAAAGTGCGAAGATTATTTCTTAAGATCTACCTTATATAGAGACATCCTAGGCCTTTTAAGGACTTATAATTACGCGAACACTACACACTATTAAATGAAAGATTTTTTTTTGGTTTCAGATGTTTCTGCCGTTTCGAATGTTTGCCCGTATGGAAATCGCACCTACGATCACCGGCGCCGAAGCCAATACCTTTGGAACTGTGCTATTGCGTGTGAGGTATAATATGAAAAGTAAAAACAAAACATCGTATAAACATAATAATTAATTCATGCTCACCATCGTCATCGTAATACTTACTGTATTGTACATATTGTGTGTGTCATACTAAGTTGTATTGTAGATAAGATTTTCCTGTTGATAGGATTAGGCCGCTGAGTTCAGTTCATTAGACCGTCTGGATACGCTATCCAGTAGATATAAAATGGCACCTCGCAACGCCGAAAATATTTTCGACAATTCATCTAGAAAAAATAAAATAAAATAGTAATAAATCTACAAATAATCACATTTAAGTTTTGAAACCACTTAACACAGGACCTGTCTAGCCGTCAAACTGTATATATATTATTTTATTTTTGTTTACATTACCATTTGTTATTTTTCGCCTTAAGAGGTTACAATCGTCTTTCTCTGTCTACCTCGTTTTACAAGACACGCGGACAGAACGGTTTTATGCGGATGAAAATAGTTGCCGGAATATTATTTTATATCTAAATACGACAGCATTCACCGTTCGTTAACAGTCTACTTAAAAAGGGTGTAATATCAACGTTTAATGTGATTTTTTTTACTAAAATAAAGTTTTAGTCTGAGAATTATTTTTAATATTATTAGGAAATTAGTGGTGTTTCTTTATTGGCAGTTAAAATTGAAATGAAAAATTTCGTTGGGTACAGGTATTTGAACTCAGATTTCGTGAATATACTGAATTAAAAACAACTAGGGAAAGCCTTTTTATATAAGTAATTACTTTTATCGCTCAATTTTATGTGCCTTCTTTCTATTTCGCTAAGAAAGGATTTTAGGCGTTTAGTTACTTCTGTGTTTGCGTTTTAAAATTTTCATGCGTCTCTATATAATATAAAGTGAGGCTTACACATTTTATTTTAATATTTTATAAAGTTATGGCAGGTGTAGAGATTAGCGCTATAAAAATTTTAATTTTTAATAGTAATGACAACATTCTCGTTCGAATTATAGTTGTATAACGATATTCGAAATTGTTTGTATGCTGTAAAGTATATAACAATGGTTGCGTCATGCATTGCTTGAAATAAAAAAAAAAATAAGCAAGCGAGCTTGGTGGTTCACCTGATATTAAGTGATAGTCGCCGACGTAGAACTGTTGCGTGGCCCTACCATAGATAAATGTTGAGATTTTCGTCGGTGTGGCAATCAGCCGTTTAGCTTAGTGGTTAAATCGTCTGGGCGCCAAGCCCGAAGACGACGGTTCGATTCCCAGAGCGGCGAAAAACTTTTCGTATTCTTTTCCACAAATTTTAAAATTATGAAAGGAATTGGTTGGGTGTCATTTTTCAGTGTTTTATTTTGGCTGCTTTCTTCCCAAAAGAATATGATACCGAGCTAAAACATTAAGAGTCACATTGTGTATAAATGTGATTCAAAGTTATAACATTTCATGCATTTTTGTTTTCTCTTGAAAACAGAATGTAAAGTCGGTCTCAAACAGATTGTTCTGTTATCATAAGAATGTAGCATCTTAGTTTGAACATAGCATACAAAGTTTTGCATTTATAATCTTTTAGAAAATAATTTGCGTCATAATCTTAACATTGCGTTCAAATAGATTTGACTTACAGCAACGAAGTAAACGGAATCGCTCCGACGGTTTCTCTTTAAACTTTTCCAGTGTAAGGCAATAAAAAAAAGTTGTCAGCGCGATAAAACGAGGCTCAAGAACACTTAACTCTTTAATATAGACCGAGAATTCGATGTAAAAGTGCGAGCGTATTGTGGGCGTTCGGTCAAAGTTGAGCATTTGAACTCCGTTGACCCCGCGAGCACGCCGCAGCCGGCGACCGAGAAGACCGCGCAGGTTTTTCGAAAGTGACATCTTGTCCGTAACGAAACCGCTGGCACGTTCAGTATATCGACAATGTAACACTGTTGCCTTTGACGTATTGTCATGGCTTAAATGAGTAGTTTAGTCCTCTCGAAAATATTTATGTATGATAATTTCAATTTGATATTCATAAAATAAGTTAAACGTCGATTCATAAATGTTAAAATAGGTAAAAAATGTAAAACACATCGAAGCTGTATTTTTATTATTATCGAGTTGAATGGATTGTTTTCTATAAGAATAAACAAAATTGGAGTGTCCGTTTATTAAAATAACCACTTCTTCTAATTAATGCATAAGAATGTTTACACGGTACATATAACAAAATATATTTTTCTTCAAGTTTTGTCTGTCTGTCTGTCTGTTTGTCCCTGATCTAATTTCTGAAACGGCTGGACCTATTTTGACGGGATTTTCACTGGTAGATAGCTGATAATTGTAATAGGGAGTAACTAAGGCTACCGTACTTTTCTTTATTTTAAATTCCACGCGGACGAAGTCGCAGGTACAGCTAGTTTGTAAATACATGTGATTTTTATATTAAACCTTATAAGGATATTTAATTTGAAAAATTCGTTTAAATGCCTTGTAAATAATAGAAAAAACTACTATTGAAGCATCTTATATGTGTCAAAACGCCTATTAGAAATAATTAAAGGACGAGAACAATTTCAATACGTCTACAAATAAATATTTAAAATGCATTGATTAAAATGGCGAAAGATGTAATTTGAAAATTGTCAGATATTTATACTTATTTTATATTAAATATTAAAGAAAACCACAATACATAGGTATATGGAAAAAATGTTTTATTAAAAAGTCTAATAGGTACTTACATCTTTTCAAAAGATGTTTTCTTCAATAAAAAACTTAGGAATAAAAATGTGTTAACGTTTAATTAAGTAACGAGATACGTATCATACTTACAATGTTACTACGCATATATTTATACCTTTGCGTAATGTTTGTGTCTAAGGATGTGTCCATTATTTTTTTTAGTTTTTTAATATTAATCATTGGCTTAAACTAGGAGCAGGAATGAGGTCTGAAGATTTAGTCGTTTGGGTCATGCCATTTGTGTCCAGTGTTAAACTTATTGAATTGATCATTCTTCTCAATTCAGAGAGTTTAACCATCCTTTTGGCAACTCAAATGACATTTTAAAAGCCATTTGACAGCTGATTAGTTAATTTCTACGATTATCGGTGTTTCAGAAACCGGGCGTTAATTTCTGAAACTTTGAACGCATTATTTCAATTCTGTAGAGTAATAAATAAAAAAAATTAACATAATTACAACTATTGTAGCAAACGCGTACAATTACGATTAATTATTGCGAGTTTAGGACAACATACGAGCTACAAATACGAGCCCGTGCATTATTCCCGGGTCAATATTCAAATGAGGCCGGTAATGAGTGGCGGCTTACGATTCCTGTAAAATATGTACGTTATTTAGGTGCCTGGATGGCGGCAGCCGCGGGCGCGGACGCTAAATTAAAAACACGTCAAATGTTAAATTGGACCGAGACATCTATTAAGGCTTCTAAAGGCGCGTTCGCACGGTGGACTTTTCTAGACTCCACTTACGCAGGTTCACATTTTTTTATTTACGCAAGTTAGTGTTGTTTGATAATTGTCGGTTGAATAATTAAATAAAAATTACGTTATAGGTTCTATTTATATTCTCAAAATTTATCTGATAAAAAAGAGTAAAAAATAAAAAACCAGAATAATAAATCAATAAACAATGTGTAAATAGACCAAGAGATTTTCTCACATAGTTTTATTTATTGCAGTAAGTATTAGAAGCCTTGGAAAATGCAAATAAAAATTAACGCAATAAAATCCGAATAGTGTTCGAAATAGTAACAAAACAAATAAAAAACTAGGACAGGTTACAATAAAAAAATAAGGAAATATAATAAATACTATATATTTCCGAACTGTTTAAGCTCGGAAATATATAGTTTACTCGTAAACACCATTAATCACTAGACAGACTAGAAGATAGTACCTGTGCTTGTAGACGAAGTAGCACGGCCGTGACCGCCAATGTAATCGCGGCTTATCCACCAACTAGAGGTATCAAGAAACAAGAGCTTGAAGGCTTTTACTTAATTCAGAAGCACAGCGGGTGTTCCCAAAACCATTCGGCCGACACCGTGAAATATGGCGCGCGCTGCGCTGATCGGTTGCTCCCTCGGGCTATGTCCTGCGTGATTTGAATTCTTACAACGGCGGCCGATGCGGAGTTTCTGATACTTTACGGCGAATTAGCCGCTCCCTTCATCGTTGATTTGCGACGCACTCCGCGATCAACCCTAGTACTTGTCAATTAACACAGTCATCGCAAAGGGTACTGGGTAAGTTCGAGTGATTTTTTTTATTATGTGGAAAGTTGCCAAGTGAGCAGACGGCTCACCTGGTGTTAAGTGAATACCGTCGCTCATGGACATCTGCTACACCCGAGGGCTCCAGATGCGTTGACAACCTTTCGAAAATTGGGCTCCGGCCACCTTACTCACCAGACAAAACACGAAAGTATTATACTTTACGCCGGTCTTCTGTGAGGTCGTGGTACTTACCCGACGAGCCTGCCCATTCGTGCAACAGCCGAGGCTACTGCGTGGCCCTACCAACATGATATTTGATTGATTACTAATCTTATAAGCTAATTCCATACGAATTATATGGAGGTTACAAGGGAATGTGATACTAAACAAATAGAGTTCAAAATTGGTCCGTATCCGAGGTAAGCGATCTGCGTTCCATCATAATATCCATGACGCTGACGGTTCCTTTTGTCGGCGCTCACAAATAAATGCAATTTTCTTTCGACAAAAAACACATTTATCATGGCTTCAAGTGACGTTTAGAAGTAGCAAAAACAAATCGAGGGACCTTTAACGGTGTAAAAGCTTATTTAAAATTTATAACTTCTCGAAAAGTTAATTAAGTTTTAATGGAATTCAAAACGGGAGTGGACTTGGTAGCCAAAAATAGGCGGGGATGTTATAAAACATAATTATTTTTCGTGGTTAATGATTTCGTGTTTTATGCCGCCGTCTCCGCTTCTAAGTTTGAAATGTAAACAATTGGTTTAACTTTATATCTATATTGAATATCCTTAAAATTATTTGTTTAATATTAAAAGACTTTTTAAAAATCGTATTGTTTATTTATTTTTTTAACACATTTGACTAACAATTCGACTTTAACAATATTCGACTAAAAAGTTCGCTTCGAAACTTATATGCCGTTGTTAATGAAATGTGTCATGCGCTATAAGTAATTATTCAAGTCGGTTAAACCTGAAACTAGTATGACCCTACCTATGTTTAACTGCCCGCCGCAGATCCTGCGCAGTGCATACATTATTAGGTTTGAGTGGACAAGTCATATGTCAACTATTCGTAAACATGTCTTGTCCCAAGTCCACCTTCATAATTTAATGTCCGTTTGATTTATTTGTTTACTTTTACCTCGCGGTATGTGGACAACGCGAAACGTTTGTTTACACAGAAGTTTAGAGGAACCGATACGACAATGCTTCGTAAATCCTCCAGCGGGTCTTCCACGGCCGTGGCAGTCGCAACTTTATGTCTCCATTCATGCGTGTGTGATCGTTTTCACTAAACTTATAGCAATGCCAACTATAGGATATGGTAAACCTCCAACCCGCTGATTTACTGGACACCGTCATCGTAATTCTAACTGAGCGAATGGTTCCTTTCAAAAAAATTTCAAAAATACTTTATGGTCAACGGAACGACGCGACGCGGGCGCAGCGAATCGGTTCAATCTCATTCTGTCGCTTTTATTCGCCGATGTATATTAATATCGATTCCGTGTGTTCGTTTTTAAATCGACTGACCCCTAATAACATCGATTTTTAATTGCCCGATATAAATCATTACTCGTTGTTACGACCACGGTGATTTACTTACCGCTTTAGCGTGTAAGCGCTTTAAATCATGCAGAGGTTACGCTCTCAATGAGATTGCCCATTGTCGTTTCGGAACGCATATTTCTGTGCGATTTAATGAGTTGTTCGATATTTAAAAACTTTCTTACGATTAAAGAAGAGCTTTAAATCATGTTTTTTCATAATAATTTTTAAAATGTGAATAATGTTCAATATTCTTTCATCGATTTTCTACGTTATTGTACGTCATCTTATTTATATTCCCAACATTATTACATGCGTTAGTCATAAGTATTTATTATAAAGAAAATACTGTCGCAAAATGATTTGTATTGAAGTACTAATTCTAGATCAATCGAGCTTAGGTTGTCGAACTATTTTTGACTGCAGCTTTGTGTCTATTTACTTTCTCCATCCTAACTATAATTCTAATGATTATACAGTAATGTAAGTATATGTTTACGCACTTGAGCTCTCGATCGCTCATTTAACCGCGTTGAATAGATGGCCCCTTTAAAATTTATTAACATAAATTTGAGTGCATACAAATTTGTATTACTATTAGAGGCTTAAGCTCCAACTAGTTATAACTGCAATATTACAGAGTTCATTAAGCATCATATTGCCGGATGGGTCGTTTCTCAAGCACATTGTTTGTCTCGCCAGACGAGGAGCAAACAACTCCGTAACTAGTGTTTGCTTCTCAATTTACAACTGACACATTGAAACAAAGAAATTAATTGACGTTACAAATGGTAGAAACTAATGAATGGATTTCGCGTAGAGTAATTAATGCGCAGAGCTAACGCCGGCTTAGAATGTACAAATTAACAGCCCAATATCGAGAAATTTCTAGTAAATTCACTAGAGTATTTAAATATATTACATTTGTTAAATACAATAGACACTTATTTTATATCATGAATTAATTTAAAATAGCACATTAAACATGTAAACGTGTTTCTGCCTAATACGTCGAACTTTGAGGTTCTATGATTTACAGTTAATTATCATAGGAACAATTTACCACGAAATATATTTTAAATAATCGTTTTTTTTTTTTTTTAGGGAATTTATCAGTTTGCTCGAATTATATCATAATATATTTAAAATAGACTCTCTTAAGGCATTACCCTGTACGATGCTCAAGCATAGTCAATTCTATCCGTCAAACCTAGCTCTAGGCTGTATTCGCTTCCATCGTGACTTCTGTGATTGCCTTCCTATAAAGGTAATACACATTGTGTTCTATATTTACTTTTAATTAGCCAGCATCAACTGTAAGACGTACGTGTCAAATATACGTGGGAATGTGCTTGATAGCAGATCGAAAGTAACTTTGCCCCAGAGTCAAAATTCTATTGATATAGAAATCACAAATATCAAAAAATTCTTTTAAACTTTCCTTCATCAGGTAAGTTAGATAACTAAATTTATGCATTCATTTTTCATCTAGCTCATTTGAGCAAAATATATTCCTGGGAAAACTCACCAGGACGAAAGTTTTTAATTTTTATTATATATTAATGAGAATGAAAATAAAAAACAATATTTTTTATATATATATTACTGACATATATTTCAACATTTCTGGACATATTTTACACTACCGTCATCTAGTCCCAAACTGATAAAAGCTTGTACTGTGGGTACTAGGTAAACATACAAAAAAATATCTTTTATATTTTTAACACGCCCAAATTTTTACATAAAAACTGTTTAAAAAGCCCCACCATCTTTAAAGTTGCCAACGCGCCTGGACTTTCCATCTGACGAATTCCATCTGTGGCGGATAAGTATATAACGGTAAATGGATCATTCTGTATATATGAAATGAGTATATTAGAAATGCAATAAATATAGATTTCATGGAAGACGAGAAGTAAGCGATATAAATTACTCAGTGAATATAGGTAATTAGTTTGGTGCTGATTTGACTACCACAGTTATAATTAAGGCTAAAAAAAAAAACTAAAAAATGCAATCTAGTGCACAAAACGAAATGTAATTGAGTTTACGATTGAGATATTAAACTGTTTAAGTTAATTTGCTTTGCTTTTGACCTGTTTCATTGTAATGTTGCATGATGACCTAATACTGATGACGGTTCTATCGAAAATAAAATGTTCGGAGTAGTTAACACGCACTCAGCCTTAAAAGCGTTCCTAGTAACTGGACAAAGTAAGTGACGTCTTGTACCGCTGCTGCCGATCCTGTCGACACAAATGAGTTCGTTATCGTTTTCGTTTTCGAAATGGAACCTTCGAAGTGGACCAGGTCACCGCAGTGGATTCGGGCGCAGCAGGGTGCGTGCCCCTAATTGGGAGCGCCATACGTCGGCCCTCGCCGGAGCAACATCCACGGTCCAACGTTAATTGGGCCGTATCCCGCGAGCTCACTTGCTCGTTTTTCGAATAACGTCCCTAATAATGAGCCCCAAATTAAGAGACGCGTATTAATGTGGGCAGCCGATTACACTAATTCCAACCTTTGATTGGGAAAAGAGAAAAATTTGTAAAATAAATAAAGCGTATATAACTAACTAATATAACTAATGATATCTTCTGCGGTTTGATGAGTTATTTCCGTGTTAGAAATACACTGAAATAGTTGCAAGCAAATAGCACTTCTGTTAAGTTAGGTTTATAAGTTTTGGGTCGATAACCTATATGGTAGTTCCCGATGATCTAGAATTTGGCAAAAAAAAAAAATCTTACAGCACAAATAAAGGGAAAATTTCGTAAAACAAAAAAGTTGAAAAGGTAAATTTTGATACTTACAAGTTTTCGCGAAAATCTAAATTTGCCCATATATTTTTATCGTGTTGACTCAGTATCTGGTATATATAAATTTCAACTTGCTAGGTCCACCCTTTTATTATAGCGGTATAATGGTTATGTACGGAACCCCTGGCGTCCGTGTTCGGCTTGCACTTGACTGTTCTTTTTAATTTTTTTTAAACTGATAAAAAAATATTTATTTGTTATTTATTAATTATTTATTTTCTTTTTGACGAGTGTGCAATGTTTGAATTAAAATGTGATCGTTCAAAGTGGGGCAAAATCACGTTTAAAGATTGCGTTATGTACAGGTGAAACTAATATAAGCGTGTTAATATAATGACGAAGAATTGTCAATTCTGTTAGTTCCTGCCAAAATGCTGTCATTTAATTTTGGCTTACAGCAAACTACATTTCAACAGGAAATAGTCTGTGGTACATAATCAGGTGATTATAGTAATCTGTTATGTCGAAAACTATTGGACAGCATAAAAGTTCGAAGATATTATGAAATAAAATATATGAACAGTTTCCATGCTGAGCCCTAAATCTAGGGCTGGCGCGTTAGCACAGTTGACCTTTACACCCAACAGTCGTCGAACAATATGGCCGCATCACCGCGGGCAAGCCGCACTATGCAGGAGACGTCGAATTTGAAATTCTAAATGTGCATCGTAAACTATCCGTGGCAATTACACCGGACAGTGGTAGAATTTACCCACTTGTTTAACTTTAATTAGTGCCCTGCTGCTTCGTGAAGTTTTCTATTTATGGTGTGTACCCGTTGGCACGTTAGGACGCTGGCGACATCATACCGCTCCGCTCTTGCACTACAAGACCGCAACTTAACACAGTTGTTTATGGCGATCGAATGCATCACATTAAATGTTACTGCATCCAAAATAGGATAGTCTTGTACTGTTGGAAATTAGAAACTACCGCTGCGCTCTAGTGTGGGTGTTTATGCGATTAGATAACACGGGGATAAATCTAACTGAATGCCGTATAATTGTAACGTAAGACTATGCGACAGTAGGAGATGTACTTAACGATCGGAATGCAATGTTAATAAGCGATTTAATTGTTATGGAGGGAGAACTTGAGACCATGTGGAGAGAGATAGAAATGGACGGATTTCAATTCGATTCTTTTAATTTTTTTTAGAGCGGGGGTGGATGGATACAGGTGGCTCATGATTGTGCTTCGTGGCAATCTGTGGGGGAGGCTTACGCTCAGTGATTGTCCCCATGTTAATAAAAATGCTTTTGTGATTATTTGAATAGGATTGGATGCAAACTGACAATGCAAAGCCTCCACATTCAGTCTATACCCAAATTCCTCAACGCATACTGGCTAAGTGACCTAGTCCGAGTGATTTATCGTGGTCCACTGACTATGGATCCGGCAAGACTTTTCCCCACTAGTCACTAGCCTGCACTTGTGTTGATTAGTTTGGAAGATACTGGTCTCCTGGAACTGCAGAAGATCGCTGATTGTAGACGATGGAGTTGAGCCGGCAGAAGCGGACGTTCCTCCCCGTAAGCCCTCATAGAATGAGGCAAGAGGTTAACTCTTGCTTATCGTAAATAGCAATTTAACCTACAGGTTTAATACAGGGATCGGGATACTTCGACAGATTAGCCCACTTTAATGATCTCTTGCTTCCTGGACACCGTTGCGTTCCGTAAGATATGCTGTAACCCCTTACGATGCTATATATCTGCTACATTCAGTCTAATTCGATAATAGTAATTATTTCAAAATTAATTATTCTTTTTTTAGGTAAAGGGAAATTTACAGTATGTTTTTATTGCAACAGACGCCCATTATGCGATTTTTTTAAAAATGTTGATAATTTTCAATAATTTCAATTTTTTTGACAACACTCAAGGTCGACAAAGCTACTAAATAAAAAAAGTTTGACAAACAGAGGACAAAAAGGTAAGTAGTGAAATATTTTGTTGTCTTTGCTTATGTATAGTGTATATATATATATATATATATATAGAGTAATAGTCTATATTTTAATAATTTTAAATGTGTTGTATAAAAACGTCATGCAAGACAATCTATCCTCAAAAGCGGCTATCACAAACCGTATAACAATCGTGAGTGATTCGAGAAATCAAACAAATGGAATTGATGAGGCTTTTTCTTTATTAGTAGTAATTGCTTGCTTTATGTTTTGTGGGTTCAGGCGGAGCGTGCTATACGACCATAAACGACGTCAATTATTGTTTTGTGTTTTGTTGGAAATTGTCTACGGTGACTTTTATTAAGGCTTTATGGCGCGTCTAGTAGACCGGGATATGTTCTATCACGTTCTGGAGTTATAAGAGTAACAATAAAGATAGTTATATAAAAGGTAAGAGATGTTGCTAAAACTGCAACATTTGTTGTATTGAGTTGCGTTTTTAGTTAGTAATAGTAGTATAATAAATAAAAGCCCTTTATTCAGACCAATTTAGTATCTATTACAAAGTATAAGGAACAAAAAGAACTATGGATACATCCATCTTAATTACTTCTATATATTCTAATACTTAATTACTTTTTGTAGGTTGTTTGCCAATCGGCAAAAGCCTCCTCCAATGAATAGATAAACTCCCCCAATCGAACTGGTCCTCGTGGGGGGATGAAGACCACAACCCTCCAATAGAAGTTCGTTTAAAACTGTTCTGATATAAAAGTTAAAAATTGTCACGAATTAATTTTTAGTAATAAGTGATTGATGAATTAAGTTTTTTTACAGTTTTTAGTAAAGTAATAAGTTCATAAAGTAAATAAATTCCTACTGACCAATGTCGGAAAAGGTAGGCACATAATTTCAGATTAACTGTTTTTATGTTACTAGTATGAAACAGTTTCCGGGATCAGTCTACGAAAAGAAAACATTACCTTTCCACGTTATACTTAGGACACACATTTTACAGTAAAATATTATATTTTGTCTACGGTTTTCTTTATAAAGTTTCAATGAAACGAGATATTATTTACTGTTCACAAATTGCAGATATTAGCATTTTTTATTGTACTCAGTGTTTTATTATTATAACTCGCAGTGTTTTCTCGTATTACAAATATTTTTTTTAAATATAGATTTGATTTGATTTTATTTATTTATGTATTAAGTGAACAATACAACATAATTAATTAGTAGAGTTTTGTTCTATTTGAAAAAGTGCATTGAGCAATATGTTACACTTACAATAACTTAGGACCATCGCCATTAGGAGTGGGCCTCACTTATTCAAAACAAATAGAAAATCAATATGAAAATATGTGCTGTATATATATATTTTATTTCATCCTTATTCGTGTCGCTGAAGCTATGTAACTTGTGCTCGACCGCAGTAACGATAATATTTTACGGCTGATTCAATATCAGTTGAAGTCATAACCTAAAACGACACACCTTCCTTCCCTTCATTCAATTAACCAACGACCTCGAGTTCATTATTACCATATCCGCCGATCAAAACATGACCACGTGCATCGGTACATATTTTTTTGTATTGAATCACTAGTTAAAGATGGACGCCGATACGATATCAGGGAACGTATTCAAATTGATGATTGATTTGAACACGAGAGGAACTATGATTGAATAAAGATACATAACATTACTGTCTCGGCTTATTCACCAGGCAGATGTTAACCTTACGACCGTTGTCGACAGATGTCGGTGATTTGGTACCGCATGACTTTGGGCATTTGCGTATGGAAGTTCATTAGGCTATATGAGCGACGCAACTTATTACGTGCGGTGTGGAGCGACCACTCTTGGGTGTGGAAGGTTTTGTAATTTACTGTGTCACTGTGAAAACGGACTAGTGTCAGAATAAGTGAGTCGGGCATTCCAAGTTGAATTTGTTCTGAAATAATTCATTAATAATAAGTCGCCTATAGCTCTTTTTCTCCCTATCTCTTATCTTAACTTATCCCACCTACTTATCGACGTAACATGTGAATAAAATAGGACACGTAATCGAGACATGTATTGATTAGGTTTTTTACGACCGGCCGACTGCTAGACGTCAACCTTCCTTGGGAATACACACTTAGATTCACACAGTACAGTTGCCGTATGAGAAACGAACCCATTACCTTCAACGCGGAAGTCAACGCGAAAGTACCTGCGCCACCGAGTAAAAGTGAGCAAAATCTATGAACAAGAGCAGACGACCGGCGACCTCGACGGCCCTTAGATGACACACCATAGTAGTTAAACGCACGCATGAGCACATGCGCGACCCTACCCATAGCGGAGGGTCCAAACCCGTGGGTTCTGGCTACCCCACCGGTTCTGCGTCCGATGAAGCTTTAATAGTCTCGGGACTGAAAGCAAAAACATCAGTTAATACAAGATACAAGAAGAACAAGAGCAGAGCACCAAAATTATATCACATAAATGTAGAAGTTCTCAATAAGAAAGATGCAAATATCGACGATCCGATTTGCGTAATTGATTTAATCCCCACTTCTAGAAAAATACCTAGTGATGAACATTGTGTTTTTTTGGTGCCTGGGTATTTAATATAATACCTGTAAATGGTATTTATTTACAAAAAAAAAGATTGTCAAATTATTTTTATCAATTATCTAGTATCCATAGCAGAAGCCTTGCTTAGTTGGGGACTAGATATACTGAAGTAAACCCTAAACCTTTCTTACTGGCTCTTTATTGCCAAGCTCGGACTATTCAGCTGGGAAGGCACGGAAAACATAGTGTTACAAACTGTAAAAATACTACCTGAAGCTCTATGAAGTATTGGTAAAAAATCGAAAGAGCCCCGGTTCATTAAATAATCGGACTTCTATTGCTTCTAAATAAATTTTATTTATGCGTCATCTCATGCCTCCGCTCCATGTAAAGATCTTATAATGCTCACGTTTTTTGGCATCACAAAAGGCAACGCCGCCAAAAGGTGGTAATTAGAGACAGGTGCTCCCATTTCATAAATCGTATGAATCCGACGTTTCGACATTTTTTCCACGAGTCAACATGTCGGGAAAAAATGGTGCTTTTGTTCGGCTCAAGAGTTTATCCCAACACCCTTTGTCAATGTCATATTCGCTACTATTTCGACTGAGGCACAATACAATGGTGACATGTGGGTGTAGATAAAATAGTGGGAGTCACGGTGACTTTTACAAATTTCGCTCCGTTACGGGCTCGCGAAGATTCTTCCGTGATCCCATTGCTCCTGACGATGCTACCCACGTTTTTGTTGCGTTCCGCATTTTATATGATGGCGACTCATTGTCTGGCGAATTGACTGCGCTTTATTATATTTTTGGTGACGTTAAATAATTAGAATAGCTCAACGAATATTTTAAGACGAATATTTTATTATCAATGTTTGTTCTTTTTTTTCGTTTTGTATCAAGCTTGTGTTATTTTGTAGCTTTAACCAGCTTAAAATCATTCAGCGTTTTTTAAGATCTAATGCCGTAATCGCCATATTTACTTTACATTACTTTACATTACTTTGACTGATGTTTTTTGCTTTCAATACGTAGACTATTAAAGCTTTAACCAAACGCAGGACTCGTGACAGCTTCATCCCACGAGCCTGTCAGCTTACCATACATATTACATAAATATTATTATATTGTTTTTTATTTTAACATAACATGATAAGTATGTATTTGGTCTAAGTAGGAACGTAGAAATTTATGGAGAGCATATGGTAGGTACATGTTGTACACTGCAGCTGTCTTTGGTGCTCTAAATTTTACATATACTAGGAATTTCACCAGGAACTGCTCAACGAAAATTTATTGCAATGCTCGATTCTAATGGTGAGTTTACACGAGCTTCGAGCTTACTTGTACTTACACGAGCTTTGTCCTTAATAGTAACATTGGTATTTGTCGGTAAGTAAATCAGATCGGCTTCTATTCACCTTTATTTGCAGTTTCACCTAATTATAACTGAATTAGTAATAATTGAAAACGATAAGTCAAACAGACCTATTTTTCTCGTAAAATACATTAAGAAGAAAGTGTGTATGAAAATGATTCCCGCTCAGCACTTGCATGTCTCTTTTCCTTCTGCTGAATTTATTGCCCCTTCTTCATTGTTTTTGAATCAAATTTCCAAAAAATAATACAAAAACAAAAATGATTTAGAGTATTATAGTATTGTTGCCAATTTATACAATAATGATTCGTACCCAATATATACAATGAATGTACCCAAAACGTAAAATACAACGTATAGGGTCCCGCTATTACTAAGACGGCGCTGTCTGTCCGTCTGTCCGGTCAACAGGCTGTACCTGATGAACGGTGATAGACAGTAGAAATTTTTACAGATGATGTATTTCTGTTGCTGCTATAAAAGCAAATACTAAAAAGCAGAATAAAAAATATTTAAGTTGAATTGACGTTTTTATAGATAACGGTACGGAACACTTCGTGCGCGAGTCCGACTCGCACTTGGTGGGTTTTTGTATTGACAGATCTAGAATGCCCGATCGGTCCGTCTGAGGAAGTACCACGACCTCACCGAAGACAGGCGTGGAGTAAAAGTGTTATACTTTTCCGTTTCGTTAACTGGACCTTACTCACCAGACGAAACCCACTTTATTGAAAGGTGGCAACGCAGTTATCACTTAACATCAGGTGAACCTCCAGCTCGCTTGCCATCTTATTACATAAAAAAAAGAAAAAAGAAACACCGTGAACAACAAGTTGGCACAAGGTACTTGTGTGGTTGACAAACTAAACATAAATTACTAATTTGCTAAAATAGCTATAACATCTATACGCGTTCATACTTATTTAATTAGATAACTTTACGAGTTTGTTCTAAACTATCGTGCACTCATAAAAACTTTGTTTCAAATCCTAATAGGCCAAAAGCTCCTACCGTTAGAATCATAAAAAAGTAATGGTATTTTAATAAAAATTTAGTATTGTCTGTAGGGGCTATCGACTGCCCACGCACTTTGTTTACGGGCATGGGTCCAAACATAAATTAACGTTTAAATTATTATCAAAGATCAAGTTGCTAGGGCCGTGGAGTTGTGGTGTAACGAATCTAATGTCCCGTTATACAATACGTACGAATGGTGAAGCATTACCGATTTATGTTCATGGAACAGTTTAATTGCTTTCCACTTACAAACAGTTTCTTGCACTGATGTCCGGCAAGATTTATTTTTTTATGTGACTAAGTGTCAAAGCTCGTGGTTCGGCTGCCTGATGTTAAGCGATAACCACCGCCCATGGACATTTGCAACACCCGTAGGGTTGCAGATGCGTTGCCACCTTCTAATGAAGTGGGCCCCGGCTACCTCACTCACCAAACGAAAGGCAGAAGAGTAAAACTTCTACTTTACGCCGGTCTTCTGTGAGGTCGCGGTACTAACCTGGACGGACCTGCCCACTCGTGCAACTGCGAACACTATAGCGTGGCCCTACCACAGTCAACGTAGGTGTGAGTCTAGCGTTAGACTAAAAATTTACACTTTTATTAACCAGACGACAGCCTTAAGATCTGTGCCCACCGCAATCCAACACCATGGTAGTTGCTGTGCAGAGTGTTGCCATTCTTTCAGGCAAGAACAAGCCTGAAGTTATTGCAATATGCCATTTCCTCATGAGCCATGATAGCTCAGTGTCCGGGCGTTCGCCTTTAATTCAATATACTCGAGCAACCTGAGTTCGATCCCCGGTGCCGGCACCAATGAAGTTTTTAACTTTAAGTGCTGACTTATAACGTGCTCCGCGGTGAAGGAAAACATCGTGATGAAACCTGCATATTTTCGAAATAAAAACAAAAAAAATTTCGAAGATATGTGAAGTCCGTCAATCTGCAGTGGGGCCGCGTGGTGGACTATGCCCTGATACCCTCTGTATGGAGGAGGCCTTTGCCCAGCAGTGGGACATGCATAGGCTGTTACTTTTACATTTCAACAGCAAAGGTATTAAATGTTCATTGATTGCATGCTTGCATCTGCAAGTTATGTTATTTTAATATTGAACATTTTTAAGGACTTAAAGCTGTAGATCATAAGATGAGATTGGGTGTAATAAATAAAATTGAAGACATGATTTTTTGTCAGTGTTATTTATCGATGGCGAATTAATAAGCAACTAAAAATTGAAGTTAGGAACACGTGAAGAACTTGATTAACTTTAATGAATTCCAGGGAAAATAACGCTATCCCCTGTCAGTGTATAAATGTTTTGTTCAATATTAACTTTTAAGAAAATGAGCGATTGATCTGCGTAGGTGGCCTAATTCTAATTAAGTCACAAAGGATGCAGCTGTAGTTGGAGGTTACCTATCTCTTTAATGATATCAAATGCACTGCAGATATGGATACGCTATGGATAGCCACAAAGTATGTTTAATTTATGTAGTCAGTCACATAACACTGTCGTCTGGGGGGAAGATATTATATGATCCCGTATTAAAAAAGCGATTGATTCACATCGCCTTTATGGTTTATTATTTTAATTTATCGTTAAATTCAAACACTACAGGCCTGCAAAATTCGTAAAGGGCCACTAGTTTTATGTCGAGATGACACTACTTATAATTTTATTTTCTGTTATGACAGTTAATTTTAATTTTACTGTGGTAATGCCACACGCAAGAATTTGCTGTTGCACGAATGGGCATGTCTCTCCGGAGGAGTACCACGACCGGAGACCAGCGTGAAGTAGAAGTACTATGGTTCTGCGTTTTGTCTAGAGAGTAAGGCAGCCGGGGCCCACTTTATTAAAACCAATTTATCAATTTTACTATTGTATCAGTTTTATTTAATAACATTAGAATCACCAATTGGTATCAATTTTATTTAATTAAGAAGGTTATTGATATCGAGATGAACAGAAATAAACAATTAAAATCATTTAAACGACCATAGTTATTTAACGAGTACAAAATTACAACTTCGTCGTTGTAAATGTTTAAATAAGCTTCTTTTGAAAAACTTACGACTCCTTTATTTAAGTTACAATGTATACATAGTTGCAGATACTTTGAACAATATTGTACCACCGATTATTGTAAGTACGAAAGTTAATTTGACGAGAGTTATTCCTTTACTTAGTTGTACTACCGACTTTGTAAATAAACCATTTTACTATATTAAGAGATAATGTTTGGTTGCAATGTTGTTCTTACCGCCATTAAATTCCAAAACCAGCTATGGCTGAGGTGTACACTCTTAAAGCAGTATAGTCCACATTCCTGCATAGCATCGTGAAGATGGATTCTAATACTTTTTATTACAATTAGTATCGTAATTTTCATTAGACATTTCCAGGGAAATATTTATTTCCCAAATGTAGGTGTAGTATAGAAAAAGATAAAGAAAATTATATTGATTACAAAGTGAATGTAAAATGCAATTCAATTTGGACCCGTGAATGTTACTATCCGATTGTTGTGCATCAAGTTTATGCCTTCTGTATGAGATATAAAAAAGGACACTAATGTGAGGTTTAAAAATAATGTTGTATAAAATAACAACTTTATTATGCATCCTGTATAAAAGTATCAGCGTAGTAAATAGCGCTCACAAAAAATACTTACAATTACATTGTAAACATTATGCGTTAACAAAGGTATTATATTACAATAATGGTCTGAACATAATCCCATTTAGGGCAACTCGAACACGCTCAAAAGGCACCAAAAATCCTGGTCGCACCAATCATAACTAATTCCCAATAAAAATGCCGTACAAAATCGGGGCATGACGTTTCGTGTAGTCCGAGGTAATGTTCTCGGCTGTGTTTTGTTGATTTCTATAAAATATTATAAATGAGATGGCTACCACCAAGTGAATGACCAAATATTTTTTCCCGATACCGTACCAGACGAAAGTACTGACCTTTATAGATTCTTTATTTTATATCAGAAATAATTTTTTTTATCTTTATATCCGACCAGTGAGATGCACAGTTGTATGTTTTATTAGTAACATCAGTATTTACTTGAATACTACAAATTATTAAATGAATTTTTTTTTTACGGATTGATCACTTGATTTTAATGCCTGATATATCTAATGGAATATAATTAAAAACAACGAAACTCCGTTAAAATAATTTAATTTTATGATTTCAATTATTTTTCGGATAATAGCAAAAAGAACCTATGCATCAGTTTTTTTTCTCCATTTTGCTTAATGGCATAATCATTCTATCAATGTACAGATAATGAACCAATACAAAGGTATTCTAATAGATTTATAGCAACTTAAACATTTGTTTCCAACGATTGCTCAAGTCATAGTTTTGATAAAGTCAAGGTTGTTAAACTAAGGAAATGGTCATTTCCGATAGGCGTACAAAGTTTGTTAGATTAAAATAATGTCCGGTTGAAAATGTCATTTTTGTACGGAAACGTTAGCACAAGAAGCGTTGAAGATTTTGAGGAGATTTTTCAAGATTGAGGACATATTCATCAAACTGCAGTCTCTTAATTATCGATAAAAGAAGTCCGTCAAATATTCTATTTCAATATGAAATTCAAAAATAAAATATTCGAAAGATAAATGAATTCGACGGTGAATTTGACGGTGGTAGAGCCACGCAGCAGCCTCGGCTGTTGCACGAATTGGCAGGCTCGTCCGGGTAAGTACCACGACCTCACAGAAGACCGGCGTAAAGTGGAAGTATGACAAATGCTTTCGCGTTTCGTCTGGTCAGTGGGGTTGCCGGAGCCCAATTTCAAAAAGGTTGTCAACGAATCTTCAAACCCTCGGTGTAGCAGATGTCCATAGGCGACGGTATTCACTTAACATCAGGTGAACCGTCTACTCGTTTGGCAACTTTTCACACAAAAAAATTCGAATAAATGATGAAATACCTTTGAATATTTCATCATTTATCTTTTATCTACGTTATAAAATTTATTTTCTGCATAGGAACGAACGCGTCGGGACTTTCGGTGTGCTACGCGCCTTATGCAATATGAATCCAGAAAAATGGAATATTCTTAATATTTTATTCACGGTTGGGGCTCAACAGGTAAGCACGAATAAATTCCCCGAGCGATGACAAAGCCGCTCACAGCCAGAGTGCGTTTTTCATAAAGTGTCGGTCCTGTTAAGCATTTTTTATTTGACCATTTGCTACCAACTGCGTTTTATGAAAAATGGATCGTAACATCGTACCCTTTTCTCGTGGGTTTTTATTTTTTCGGAATAAATCATGTCATTAAATTTTAATAGTCACCGTAAGGCAAGCTGGGTTAGTTAGGGCTTTTGTTGCGCCGTGATTTCGAGGATCCTTTGAGTTGATTGTTACTATTTTGTTCCATTGTGTCCGTCCGATGGTTAACTCGAGTAAATGCCGACATAATTTCATTAATCGAATGCTTTGTACGAATTAAGATTTAATTGAGCCGAGCCGACCTTTATCGTGCATTGTTGTTTGAATAGCTTTCACTGAATAATGTTCGGAATGCGAGTTATTTGAGGCGGGTCTTAATGATCAACATATGTTCTTTGACCATCGCGTGCTCCATGACTTGGTAGGATTTTTTTTTCTCTTCTTACGGACTTGTGTAGATACCTTATGGAGTTATGTATATTTCTTATTTAATGAAACATTTGAGAAGGACGTGTAACTTTTTTGTTTAACATTTAACAAATTAAAAAAAACTTTGATAATGTTTTTTTATTAGTTTATTACATATTTCATTCAATTACAATAACCGTTCATATGTATCGATATTTTTAGGTTTTCGCAGATCCATGAATTTTCTCAATTTTGCTAGCTATTGGGCTTCATTTGCCTCTATCAGGAAAGTATTATGCCTATTAATTAAAATAATCCGCGCATAGGTTATTAACAGGTCTTAAAACACTGCACTGATTATATTTATTTGCATCGAACTGCAACCCGTAAAATATTGTATTTGTATTACGTAGTATACATAAATTATAATAATATATAAATATAAATTAAGCATGAGTGATGATTTGGAAACTTGACTATTTATGCAACATTACTATGTTCTATACGTTCATAACGAAGCAATAAACACATATGCCCAGTTTCCGAAAGGCCAATCAAAGCAGCAATCACATAACATTATGTCAAAAATGATCAGCTGTTAATCTCTTGTTAAACTGCCTTGGGTTTCTGGAAGGTATGTTCAAGAAAAATTAGCTAATCACTGTATAACCAATGATAATGAATGAAATGAATGATTTACTTCAACTAACTCTTTCTATTGTATAGCTATCCCTTTCTAAACAAAACTTAAATTAACGTCACTATCCAGTCCTGTCACCGTATGATTGCCAACGTAAAAAATCCGAGTTGTAATAAAATTTAATTTATATAAATACATGCAAAATGTCAAAAAAAACTTTACAGAACGTGAAAAAAATGAACTTTTATCCATAATAAACAAGTAAGTAGGTATCTATTATAAAAAGAAAGAATCCATATTATTTATTAACTTTTGAATTGCATTTTGTATTTTTTCTAATCACATGATATGTTCGCATAATAATAAATAATAAATAGGTAATAGAACACATGAATGTCCTAACAACGTATTCGGGAATTATGTTTATTTTTAATAAAAGCTAAGATTTTTGATAAGTAACATTTTGAACCAACGATTGCTCGTCCAAATTGACAGATTACTTAATAAATCTTTTGACAGCTCGTTGACCACAGAAAAAACGCTTTCAGAAACTCGATTTTCTGTTGATTGTCCGTTAATCAGTGACTAATTGCAAATCAAAATCAATGTTGTTTAAGACGTTCTAGCAACTCAGATCATGTTAAACAACGATTGACAAGAGATTTATCGTAAATTAAAATTGATTGCGCTTTCGGAAACTGGGTGATAGTCTATTTCTTTTTATTATACACACATTCAGATTTTCGGAAATAAGCGATGTATCGCGCTATCGTAATGCGTCAAGTAAAAGATTTCGTTCGGTATCGGTTCTTTTTTCCTCTGATACTAAAAAGGCGCGGGGCGGGATCGCCTCGAGCGAGGCATGTGTGCGACGCGGGGCGGGGAGGCGCGCGGGCGAAGGGCAGAGGTCACGCAAGCCGTACGGATTAGTGACGTACCCACGCGTGCGATACCGAAATTATTTAAATTCGGTATCGCACGCGTGGTTTCGGTATGCGGTACGAAAAGGTCCGAACCAACAGTCAAACAATAGCGGATAGTTTGAGATTGCATAGAGCCCGTAAAGCTTAGTGACATGGAAGGAATCCATATTCATAATTCAATATAAAAGCATCTGAAATGTTACACTATCTACACCTACGTATTTTTACTTACGTGTATTGACATTAAAAAGATCATTAGACCTAAAATTAAAAGCATCCATGTGCCTATTTGAAAGGTTTATTGTCACTTAAAGATAGAGTTACCTATAATTTTTAATTAACAGTTTGGACATTTTTATGTTATTAATGTAAAATAATGTTGTTTATTTAATAAGATTTTCATATTATGTAACCAATAATATAATAATACTTTTTATTAATATAATATACTATGTATGTGGTCTGACTGATACATTTTTTTATAAATAAGTACTAAGTAAGTGAGAAAAGTCTTTCTTACTTTTTTTATTAAAGTATTAGCTCTTAGAAAACTTTACAAACTTTGTTTACGTTTTTATTCAATGTAATACGCGAGGGAAAGTTGGGCAGCGCTTGAAAATTTCCCCAACGAACATAAGTTCAAGTGGTATTAAGGCTATTTCATTCGGACCTACGTCGACGAAACGTTTATTTATTCACGGTGTTAAATTTCAATGCATCACTGAATGAGGCGCAAGGGAGGGCAAAAAGAGCGAGATGGCAGCTTCGATGTAATCTCGATTGAACCGATCAGTGCGGCCCGATGCAGATGGAAGGCTGTATGCAAATACGGCCGGGGGAAACAATCGGTGCGCCTGCGAAGGCGATAACCATTCGGTTTCGGTTTTACATGTTTTAATGGAACTGCTCGCTGCAGGATGCACGGGATGGGGTTCCGGTCCGAGGCGTTTCTGCCGTTCGTGATGTTCTTTTGTTTGTTAGCAAAGGTGGCAGCCGAACGGGCGGTTCACCTGATGTGGATTAATTGCCGCCCAGGGGTCTTCAACATCCGTGAGGCCGGACAGCAGGCCGCGGTTATCTCATTCACCCAAATAAGAATTTCTTTTTTTTTAACTCTACACTGGTCAACACTTGACTGCCATCCCACCTGATGGTGCGATGCAGCCTTTGATGGTAAGCGCGCTAGCTCAGTAAAAACCTATTCACTCTTGACTTGAAGACACCTACGTTGTAATCGGTTGGAAAGACGGACGCCGGCAGGTTGTTCCATTATCCCGCTTTTCTTTGTTCACCTGATGTTAAGTGATAAATATCGCCAATGGACATTTGCAACACCCGCAGGATTGCAGATGCCACCTTTTGAGGTACCTACCCGGACGGACCTGCCCATTTGTTCATATATAACTATATGACTACATTTCTATTATACTTGTGTATAGCTTGTGTATAAATTTTTTAAAATGTGTTGCGCTCTAAAAAATAAACCCAGTGTCGCGGGAAATTTCCAAACATGTAGAACTAATAAACGGTACACACAGACGGCGAAGCAGCAATTTATGGAGCACACATATTTATGCCCCGCGTAGGGATCGAACCCAAGTTACGGCACAGTTGGCAGGCTGCTTAAAATGTCGTGCTATCACTTAATGAAACAATATTATTACTTAATTCAACAATAGTGCTGCCGTAATCGATGATTACAAAAAAATAAAGTGGACTGTTCGTAGGTGTTTCTGAAGAATTTTAGTAATATCTTTCACTTTTAATTTAGTAATAGTTTTCTTGATTATTGTATTACAAAACCTTAAATTTTTTTAACGCTGGTTGACTTTCCGAAATATATTTTAATTGATATATTAAAAATCGATTTAGGTTTCACACAGAAAGGACACAAACTAAATAGCGCATTAAAACAACACCAATTATGAAGGTTGTCAACGCATCTGCAAGCCATGGTCGGTGGTATTTACTTAACATCAGGTGAACTACCTGCTCGCTAGACAACATTTCTCATAAGAAATATGGGTCTTTTACAGAGAAAGTTACATAACTCCACTGACCCACTTTATGGCCGTCTACTCTTAAACATATTTATTAAGCATAATAGTGCTGAAACCTAATTAGGTCGTTTGCAATAAAATCCTCTCACGCGTCCTATAACCCGAGGATTAGCTTTGAGTCTGCCTTCATCGTAACTCGTGCTGTAACTAGATAACTAGATGGCGTTCGCAAACGTTTGCCCCTCGCGGCAAAACGCAACAAGCTGTCGACGCGCCCGACGAATGTTGCCGCTTCCCAGGCGTAGGAGTGCGTAACTGTATTTTGTAAAACGTCTCGACAAATATAATCAATCATTTTATTGTCGAAGATTTATGTAGTAGTAGCATCTTTTGTATTTCTTATATCCTTTAAGAGAGAAAGTGGTAAACGAGCAACTTTACTAACCCGTTTCCTAACTACTGGAGTCATCTTGTCCTTCCGTGGGGCTACGATTGCGTTGTCAAGTTTTAAGAGGATTTTATTTATACATCGGTCAGCCACTTATGTTTTTCTATTAATTCGCTCATTTGCCATGTCGCTTTTTTTCCCTAATTACCTAACCTGCTTTCGCAACCAGAAGCTGCTGCGTGTCTTTGTCACAATGACATGTATTAAAAAAAGAAAGAAATGTATTAAAAAAAGATGAAAGATATCCGAGCGATTTATGTGTGTTAATATAATTGAGTACTACTTAATTTTTATAATGCTTAGTTGAAGACCATGATTAAGTAAATACTTAAAAGGACAAAAATGACATATTTCTGATCAAAACACAATAAATATTCTTAATATAATTTAAAGATATATGCATATGAACGCAAATAATCCAAAACAAAAGTATATATGTTCGTCGATTTTTCGAATTAAATTACCATTATTGTCCGTTAGTCAGTAGAGTTTTGAAACCCAATCTCGATTTCCACTAGATAGCGTTTCACTGTATCCTTAGTAATAAATCACGTTATAATATGTATTAAAGCTAGAGAAATATTACCAAATAGTTGATAGTTTTGGTAAACACTTGAAGAAACGAATTTTCTGCAAAAGATAATAATAAGAACAAATCAAGATGCCAATCAAATGCAATGAGAGGGTCTTCAAGGCAAAAGAAAAAACCTTTTACTATTCTGGTAGGTTTACCCCCTTAATTGACATTCCTGCTGTTGCAAGTCAGCAGGCCAGGTAGGGCCAGGTAATAGTCTTAGCTGTTGCACAAATGGGCAGTTTCGTCTGGGGAAGTCACAGAAGACGTCACAGACGTCACATGAACATCATGACATCACAGAAGATCGACGTGAAGTGGAAGTGCCAGTGCCGGGGCCCAATTTATAAAAAGGGTGGCAACGCATCTGCAACCCTACGGGTGTTGCAAATGTCCATGGGCGTCGGTTATTACAGTACAAAACCAGGAGAGCTCGCTAGCCATTTTCTAACATAAAAAAAATTGTAATTTAGCAAAGTCAATTTTTAAAACGTATTAGTTACCAAAGTGTTTTTCAAAGCAACAAAATAAATTGAACCAAATTACACATACGCCCGTTTGCATTTACAGCCTCACGCATTGTAATGGCTTTACAATGGCGCAGTTTGTCGATGGGCCGGCTCAGCCGCGACCCCTGACTTATCTGCCGCTGGTTCGCACCGAAATATGGACCAGACTTATATGGTGCTGACAATTTATAATTTATTGTAACTCTCCGTTCCGTTACCGCGATGGGCTCGTATGGTGTGTGTCGCTTCGCTAGATTAACTGGCGTCAGGCGTAGCGCTTACGTTAGTTTCGGAATAGGAACTGATTTGGTCGGTGACGTGGTGGATACTTGAGTAACTTATGGCCGCCGAGATTCCGAGACTTGATTTAGCGTGGTATTAAATTCTTTGGGTCTAATTTGGAATTAGATGGACTGAACTAATAATACAAATGAAGCAGTTAATGTTACTTTATTGTGAGATAGGCTGTGAGCGCGACGTTGTCTTGAAATTATTCTGTCAAATTTGACCATTTCTGATTTTATTTACTGACTATAGGTAAGGACAAAGACTAAGAATTTAAACCAGTACCCAGTGAAGCCGGAAGTGTCATATTTTTATATTTTATTTGCGAGGGTGACAACCAGGACCCACTCTTTTCAATGTCTGAATATTATCATCTGCAACCTTGTATTTGTATTTTGTGTGGAAAGCGTTGATTAGTTGGTCGCAACGACCACAGCGACCCAGAAAGATCTGTTATAGTCCCCTTCGAAAAAATTACTCCCATACTATATATAGGTTAACGTTATCTCCTGTTGCAAGGACGTTTTGCATACATAAATTTCAATAGAAAACACACCCAGATTTTTAATTAAATTTTTTTTACAAGTGTTATCCCAAATATCTTTTAGAATACAAAACATGCACTATTCAACAGATAAGAATCATAAAAAACTAAGTAAATTCTAGTAGTACTTGTGTAAGTTATGTTTAAAACTTGTAGAAAAAGTACGAAAAGATTGTCGCCGCCGCGCTGTGGGAATTGAACCCACGTCTTCGGCTTTCGTCGCCTGACACTGGCCTTAGTGGCTGAAGCGTCAGGCCGTGCATGCCGAAGACGTGGGTTCGATTATCCCACGGCGGCGACTATCTTTTCGTACTTTTCCTACAAGTTTTAATGTTTAACCTTAAGTGCAGAGATTAGCACTATAAAAATCTTTAAAAATTTCTAAGTTATGTTTGTTAATTATGGTTATCTCGATTATTCATTCGTATACCGTATATATATATGATATTCGTATACATGTATAGCCTTGACAAAATTATGTCAGATGTTCTTATTCATAATTAATGATAGAGATATCACTTTAAAAACCTAAACAAATCGTCGTTAGTGAGGAATGAGATTATGTGAAATATTATAAAATAACTTTATATTAAACTTATCTATACAATAACACAACATCGTACAATTTGCAATAAAATTCGCATGAGTCAACTAGTATACTACACAGCATGTCTAAGATTCGTGCAACTCTTTAAAACGTGTAGGGACGGCAAATCCAGATTAAGAAACGCTTTACTTAACTCTTATTCCTGACTCCATCAATGAATGAACCCAATAGCTAAGACACTTTATCGAGGAATTTATTTATAGCAACTTATAAACACTTTTTTCTAATACAGACTTCGAAAATTTTGAGTAAGCGGCTTGTGGGCGAAATTGATGAATTTGAATTGCTATCTCAAAGCACAAATTCTTAAAATAATTTATATCGCTTTCAAATATAGTGTGATTTTTTTGTGAAAACAGTGGAATGTCACGAAGACATTTTTATATTTCCATACGAATTGTCTGTCTAGTTCCTTTAAATTATTCGTTAGTTATAAAGTTCTTTACATTTATACACTAATTTATTATATGCAATACAGAATAAACGGTTTAAAGAGACAATTATGTAAATTTCTTGATTTGGCAGCTTTAGCGTGCTTGATCATTGTATTTTACTATCCGTAATCTGACGTGAAGTCTTCCAAAAAATTATCATGATTTGTATACTGTCCGTTGAAACGAATTGTATACACGTTGTATTTTAAGTAAAAGACGCAAAAAAACAATAGAATTTTTGATATGTACCATTATAACATGAATGAACCTAACAGAAAAATTATACCCTGACTGCAAAAAATTACCGACACAGTTGTTGTTATTGCCGAATGCCTTTTTTATTTAAAAGTTATTGCAAATACGCTAACGGTCACGGAATAACTTGATTGCAAGTTAAAACTGTCACTCACACAAACAGAGATATTGCGGGCGTTTTGGGAACTTTGACTGTAGGGTCACGCAACAGTCTTCGCTGTAGCACGAATGGGCAGGTCTGTCCGTGGAAGTACCTACCATAAGTACTTCACAGAGGACTGGCATGAACTGGAAGTGTTATTCGTCTGCATTTTGTCCGTTGCGGAAAGTAACCGGGGCCCAGTTAATTTAAAGCCGGCAACACAACTGCAATGCTACGATGTAGCAAATGTCCATGGGTGGTGGTTATCAATTAACATCAGGAGTACCATTGGCTTGCCATCTTTTTACATTAAAAACACTAAGGAATCGGACAACAAATTATCTCAGTCACTGGCCGAATTGCAAACAACGCCGTGATACTCCCCCGTTTGGTGGTACGAATGACTATGTCTAATGACGGAAAACTTGAATCAAATTAGAATGGATGGATTAGTATGGATGCAATTCTAAAGATAGAAAAATTATAAGTCTTTCAAACCTTTCATCATCATCATTTCAGAACTTCCCGTACATTTGCACAGGTCATCACTCCATCTAGTGGGGTGTCGTCCTACACTGCGATGGCCAGTACGAGGCCACTCGGGAACAGTTCAAAGCTTTCAGTTGCATCTATTATTGTGTTAGCGCAGATACTATTTATGCAGGCATTTCAGTGACAAAAAGTATTACCTATCTTAAAGATTTATCATTTTTAGTGTTCGGCACCCAAAGAATAAACCGAGACCCTATTACTAGGAGTCCGCCGTCTATCTGTCTGTCTGTTCGTCTGTCACTAGGCTGTTTCTCATGAACCGTGGTAGATAAAAAATTGAAATTTTCACAGATGATGTATTTCTGTTGTCGGTATAACAATTTTTTTTAATGGAAAAACGAAGCAAACGAGCATTAGCAGGGTCACCTAAAATTTTTTTTGCCGTTTTTATAGATAAATGTACGGAACAATGCGTGCGTTAGTCCGATTCGCAGTTGGCCGGTTTCGTTTAAAATACGCATCTGTTTTTATACTTAAAACAACAATGTTCCTTGTACAGCTAACCTCGCCGAACGTAATGATCGCTCATTCAGCAACGGTCGTCTTTAACCACAATATCGCACCGAAAGTACCGACTCCAAATTATTGCTTAGCACATGTCGTAAAAAAAGCAAAGGGGCACGAGTGCACGCCGCAAAGTTACAGGGCAAGGAGGGCGATAAATTCCAATCAGGGTCCGTATGGGATGCGCAAGGGCACTAGGTCGCGCCGGATCTCTTAAGGCCTAGAGCGTTGGCCAAAGCTCCGAAAGTCCTCCTTATAATAATGTAGTACCTGGAGGACTGAGCTTCGATCGGCTTTTTTTGGTAAATTGTATTTTGTATTTTGGAAATAAAAAAAAATTAAAAATAAAGAAAATGATCTGTATAGAAAAAAAAGTAAAAAAAATAAGTGTGTAAATGATCGTGATGCGAACCGCGGCCGTCTGTTTTGGGGCCGCCCGATTACGGACCGAGCTATTGTAACATTTTTTTTGAGGCGAAATTTACTATGCTATATAGATTTTTCGCCCCCGAATCTATGCACATACTAAATTTCATGAAAACCGTTGGAGCCGTTTCCGAGATTCCGAATATATATATATATATATATATATATATATATATATATATATATATATGTAAGCGTTTGCTTCATTTATACTCACTGTTGAGTTGAGCAAGAAATGTGATCACGGCTTTTGCTGTACGAATGTAGGATGACGACCAACGAAGTACCACGGCTTCAAGAAGACCGGCTTGAAGTATTCCGATTTAGTAAATGCGTCTTGTCCACTGCGTGAGATAACTGGAAGCTCACTTTTTCATGGGTTGTTGTTAGTCACCATAGGTAGAAGTGGTAGGGCCATCTACTTAAAAACAAAAAACAAAAGAGAATTTTGACAGTTCCTATTTATTATGAATAATATTATGTTATTGATGGTACCTCAATACGGTATTTCTCTCATTTCATATAGTTTAAATCATAAGTAAAAAGATTCACTAGTAGTATTAACATAATGTTATATGAAATAAGGTACATTATATAAACGATAACAGTTACAGAAATGGTAGAGACATAAGAAATTGTCCGTTGAAATCTTTTGGAGTACTTTGTTTATTAGAATATATTGGCATTATTCCCGTACATATTATTGTGGTAAATAGAGTTATTTCGAAAGAATTAAGCAAATCCCATCAAAACTGTATCAAACCCCTCTATTCCGTTCAAATTCAATCAGCCATGGTATTATAGTAGAAAACGATAGTATAAACATACGAAAATTCGCATTTACAAAATAATTATAATCTGATCTATACTAAGCAAACGTGTACAAAGACTGGAATTCCATTAGTTTATCTCATCACCCTTTACTTTAGCAAATGTTGAAAAAAATATTTGCAATCAAATCAAAAATTTGTACTTTGAATGTTCCAAGTTTTGAAAATAAACTCGCACCTTCAATTGAACTATTAAAATTAGAAAGCCCTTTTCTACTTTTAATGTTAGAACGGATAGAGACCTTCGCCTTAAGATTTTTAAAGCTTTACTCTTACCGCTTATACACTGTCTGAGAATGCATGTAACACGTGTTCAAGGTGGAGGTCTGAACTACATGTTTGCACATTACGAATATCGTCTCCTAAATAATACGCCAGCAACAGGTTTTAATACCATATCAAATGTCTGTAACCATATATAATTCGTAACTGTTTATGAGTCGTCGGTTGAAGGCACCACATTACGAGTGTTAGTTATTCGTATGACTGTAAGTGTTACCGTGTACATCTATACGGGAAATCAGTATTTATATTCGTAAAATCTGGGAGTTAACTTAATATGTTAATTTGCAAAGATCAGCTTACAAGGAATATATTCAAACATATCATGAAAGTTTAAAAAAAAAACTTTTAAATAAACGGTTTTAATCACATTTAATTTGTTTATAAATTACCGATGTTTTGATTATTTTATAGCGTTAATGGTTACGGGACAAACTGAGAAGAAGTTTTACGTCCTAATGTTAGTTTATCCAGGCAACATTTAAAATCCATAAATAGCATCCGAGTAAATAATGACATTAACAAGGAATCATTGATGAAGATGTAAACAGTTAACGTTGAATGATTTTAATAGAAACTTCTCGGTTAAAAGAAAACTCTACATAATTATTTTTCTCATAATACACCTTCAGTGCGGTGAATTAGAAAACATTGAGACAGGAAAACAGTTGTGAGGATCTTAGAGGTGGATTCTAAGAACAAGTGCTCACACATAATTAAATCATTGTTGCTAAATCATTTTATAATCAAACTTAATACCACTTGACGCGTATTATGCCAGGTAAATCAAAATATCATTTATATTTAGTGATCCCATTGTCCGATAAAATATTTCAACAGCAGTTTTAAAATACATACATTAATAATACTATATAAATAATAAATTAAAGTGAAAGTAATAAGGTATTAAACATAATACATTATTTTAAACTCTATCGAATCGATATTCAATAAACTTACATCGATATTACTAAGGTTAAATAAAAAAAAATGATAGAAGTACGCAAAATATAATACATTCAATAGAAGCATTGCCGTTGATATAATAAATACGGCAACAGGAAAGTACGACCTAAGCTTTTACCCTTAAATATTAAGCAGGTATTAAACTCGATCCTAATACGTATATAATAATATGTTACCGGTATTTGGTTGTCGGAACAATAAAGCGGTGCTATGAGAGTTCAGAGTTCTAATCGGAACGTGAAAAAATCCACCCACAAAGCGCGTGCGCACCGCGTACGATGAAAAAAGACACAATCGATTACTTCTTTACAATATAATCACAGAGCTGACATAACCAAGCCAGATGAGTTTTTTTTGAAAGCTTAAATTGAAAGCTGTATCAAAATGTATTTCATATACGGTTAAAATTATTCAACTACAAAAAAAAACTGACTCTGTGGCACAGTTGCAAAGGTATTGACTTCGGCGTCGGTGGTCGTGGGTTCGATCCCCACACGCGACAACTATTTGTGTGACCCACAGATAGTTGATTCGCATCTGGGTGTTTGTCTGCGTGAAATTTATGTTTGTAAAACGTCCTTACAACACAGGATAATGTTAGCCTAAAGTGAGGGCAATGTTTTTTTTAGAGAGAAAAAAAACCTACAACAAAAAACCAACAATCGCCTGTATTTATTATTTTCTTTTTTTTTTTCGAGAAATAGACGTACGTATTGAACTTATATCATATTATATTGTACATATATCATATTATATTGTACATATATCATATTATATTGTACGTATTCATTGCTTAGTGCTACGTAGAAGTTTCTGTTTTATTTTTTGTAATACCACCGCCTAATAGAACAACTAGAGGGATAATAATTTGTTCTAAAGGTAACTGGATCACTATCAAAGACCCAATTGCAACGCTGGATGATATCGAAATCCATTGACGGCGGGAAGTGCGGTAACTGACAAATGCGTTTCGTTCAGTAAGCGATGTGATCAGGGCGCTACCATTCAAAAGCCTATTAGGCACTTGCTGTCACAGCCCTGATTGGTAGCAGCACGAAGTGGTCTCGAGCTGCTGCAAGATGGCGAGGGAATCGGGGAAGGTTTATCAGCAGTACAGAGGGACATCAGTGCGTTCCCTATGAGATCCCAGAGTCCCTCTAAACGTGCAAAAGGTAGCTTCCGCGGGGGTGTAGTGGGTATGATCCCCACATAACCCAGTCATGCCAGGGTATCTTTTGACGATTTCCCTCCCGATACCAAAAAAGGTACTTGTTGGTAACCATCAGGCTTTTGCACATTACTCACCTTTTCTATTAAAAAAAAACAGAATTATTAGTGAGCAACCTCTTCAACAATATTGTTCTAAAATATCACTCTTTGAAATTAATTGATTTGTAATTAAATGAAATCCATTTATGACACGCGATTGAATAACTTCCGTTAATGGTCTTTATACTATTATTCAACTCCTTAGTTATTTCTTTATTTTATTTATTTATTTACACTTTATTGTACACAAAAATAAAATATAAAAAGCAAATTACAAATGGATGTAAAAAGAAATACAATAAGCGTTCTTATTGCTCAGATCTCTTATCAGCGATTTCTTGTAGACAAGCATTGTGAAAAGAATTTTTGCTAAAGAGACGTAAAGAGGAGATCAGAGGGTGGTGTACATGAAACACTAATGAACGCAGGATGAAGTCATTTATACATCAATGAAGTAGGCAAAGATTTCGGGAAAAATAGGAAAAGGAAAAGGGAACACACGAGTTCCAACTATAACTACATTTAAATTAGTTCTTTCTAAAAATGAAAAGGTTGATAGTTGTATCTTCTTTGTTGTATATCTATCCTTCAGAATAACGAGCGGCTTCAAAGGCGATACATTGCGACAGGAATGCGCTTCGCCAAAAGTTTTACTTTTTGCACTTGAAAATTCAGTTCCCACGCCAATCATCCTTTATGGTTCTTTTAAAATGTTTCATTTGAAAATATTAAATGTAACAAATTATATGCGGTATTACTAAAATTATAATATTGGATCTATGGAATACGCTCTCAGTTAATCTTCAATGGAAATTTTAATTGGGTTAAAGCTATAGTAAAGTAACTGCTTATATATATTGCCCTCAACTGTTTTATTATATACAGAGCTAAGTCCACCTGCGACCACACTACGTATTGGGAGACTTCACATAGTATCAATCATCATCTTCAAAATATTTTTTTTATTATTTCGAAAATAATCATTTTTCCTCATAATATTTTCTTTTATATTTATTAAAATTACAATTATCGAGTTCATTGGTGCCAGCACCGGAGATCTAACTCACAACATATACGATATATTCCGTCAATCAGAATATACTACAAGTTATTGACATTTATAAAATAATAGTAAATGCTTCTAAAGTGAAGCCTTGATGATTCATTACACTTTAAACCTCTACAAATACCTTATACCTTCGTGAAGTTAGCCGCGCACTCCTTGAGCGTGAAGTTCGGGCGCAGCACTCCTGCCATTTCGACGGCGGCGGAAAACGAAATCGAATGCACAAAGAAAGGTCTGTAATACTAAGTTTCAGTTTTTACGAACTACTCCATTACATCGCATCACGTAATAAAAGTACAAATTTAAATTGACTAATAAAGATATAAGAACATGATACTTAAATAATTAAATGAACATTGAATTCTGTAACTTGAACAAAAAACAAAATCGACAGCAACAAGAGTAGCAATAAAATAATCCGTAGCATGCCTAATGACAGCATACCGTAGCGGGGAAAAATGATATTGATCGTAAGATAATCGCGACCATTAAAATAGCCCGTCTGATTGAAGTTCTCATGGTATGCTTGTGAGAAAACTCGCTGGTAGCCATTGTAATCGATTACAAACAGGCAAGATTATATACGGCACACCTAGTTTTTATCGAATCTCAAAAGTTTCTTAACAGAACCTTTAGCAGTTAATTCGTATTCAATACTTTATATAAACTGGTACAGAATAAATATAACATGATAGTTAATTTGCACTGGTAAGTAGCGGTGGTTGAAGCGGCCAAAGACAACTTTTTAACCTCTTAATACTCGGAATATATCGCAAAGTCCGCGAATTTTACTTAACATCTGAATGTTAAATTTCATCATTATTTCAATATCGTTTATATATTTATATTTATGTATATATGTTAATATTTTTATGTATAATATGTATGTGTATATTTGTATATATATATATATATATATATATTCTTTGTATGTACGTAAGTATTTATATTTATTTAAGCGTGTGTATATTCCATACATTGTATATTTCACTCACATTATTAATGTACTTGTCTTTTTTTTTATTGCACCTACCACAATTTATCTCCACGCCCCGGGTTGACTGGGAGAGAATGCCTAAAGGCATTAAGTTCGCCCTTTGTAATCCTTGATTAAGGTAATTGCAATAAAGTATAAATAAATAAAAAATAAATATGCGATCCTTCGGACGCAAGTAGGTATGATATCTCTTCTCCCTTCCAATCGGGTCCGCTCACCTGGTCGCGGCGGAGGGGCTTATCAGCCGTGGCTTTGGCTTGGTCCGCCACCGTAAGTCAAGAGGAATTCACACTGGACGGACATTGCGCACACTGTGGATGCGTGCTAAGAGGGTGCGGGGAACAGCATGAGATTGAGCTGCTCTCCCTGTCCTCTGCAACCTGTTCCCATGGAAAGATACTAAATACAACATTACATGAATATGGCTCTGCATATATGACGATATGCAGTGCCATATGCATGCACCCTAGGAGAAACATCGTAGGGGATGATTCCGTTGCTTCTATACGGGGCGGGGGGCCGTGAACTTTATTACCTGCTGCGATGAATGCCATCAGGACCGCTCAATACCCGATCTTGTACGATGTTCTTCGATTCAACCAGTATGCTGGCACGGTTCGCACCACTGAACATTCTGGCGAAGATATATCCGCAATGTTGCTCCCGAAATGTCCTGAACCCTTAGATGGGGTAACGAGCTGGAGGTTTGTTGCAAGCACTCGAAGTTTGGCGTATGATTTTATACTAAATACGTTTCGTGGGTATCTTATATCAAAGTATTCGGAACATAACTGAAAATTTTTGAATGTTATAAATATCATTTCTAAAAGTATAAGTAGCAGCATTATTATATCCAATAACTCGGCTTTAACGCAATCCTTACTTTATTGAGATACTTGTTTTTCAATCCACGCAACTGGAAATAAATTAATCCATGCGCCGTTAGCCGTGGTGCGTTGCGTGCGCGAAACTATTAATCCATATACATCATAAAGTACACGTGTCTCCTTTTATCACGTGAATGAAACAATATTTAACAGCCAGTGTTTCATCCGCCACAGCTAATATGCGCGGAGTGTTATTTTTAAAACGCCCGGGGGCGAAAGGAACCCATTCGAGGGGGAAATAAAAAAACTTCGCGTGCTGCGAACACGGTAGCGCACGCGATCTAAGTACTGCGTGATTTAAACACTGCCTCCATTGACTAATGACGTTTATTACGGCAATCAATTTATCGAATGCCCCGATTGAGACGTCCTTAAGGCTGGAATAAAAGTAGCTGGTGTTAATCGGCTAAAGACACGCGATGCCCCTCAAGCGAATGCCCGTATTCGATGTTCTCCTTTTGAATATTAAATTAATGTGAGATAGTCCAGAACATGGACGGGAGACGAGTTTTATGTGTATATGAAATCTAAAACCAAGATTCTAAATATAGATTTCTGCGCTGTTTGAGGGCGTCTACTCAAACGCATGAATCATTTTTGTGTTTTGCTAAAATTCAGAAATGCCAAATTATTCAATATGTTTTTTATTACATTTTTATATTCACGTTTTGTGATGGTGACGTTAAATAAAAATTCTGGTTTTTTTACATTTTGTATCATAGTTAACCATTCATGTCAATTTACCGTGGAACAAACGGTGCTCCATGAAAGTAACTAGTATCACGCTCTTTAACTAAAACGCCTGAAATTGTAAATGTAACTTTCGTATTCGTCCTAAAATTAATTTTAGTCTCTTTATCCCAAAATGAAATACAAGTTTGGTTGAATAATATCAGCAGACTAAAACTATTTATAAATTAACTTAACTTTAAAAAGCTGTGTATTTTTTATCTGTACTCAACTAGTTCGCGTGAGCTGTAACTGGCAATTTGAATTTAGAACGCGGCGCCCGCCCAAGCCCGACACGCCCAGCCGTAGGTGCACCGTGAAGTGTTATCAGATTGATCTTATGTAATACTGCTTATGCACTTTTCGAGTCGTGTTCGTTGCGGTGCGATGACGTTCAGTTGATATGAACTGGCCTATTTAGTATTCTAACTCGAGTAAATCCTACCCCTTGTCTGAAAGAGAAGGTGGCAAGCGAAAAATCACAGTTCGGGGTAGTGTAGTAGTAGGGCATGTAGGGATGTAAGCACTAATTCAGTAGAATAGTAGCATAGTAACCTATTTATTCTTGTCTTGAAGTAAGTAAGTAACAGTAAAGTAATAGCCTAGAAATGTCCCACAGTTGGGCAAAGGCCTCCTTTGTGCACAGGGAATTAGGGCACAGTCCACCAGGTGACCGCGATGCGGATTGGCGGACTTTACATACCTTCGAAATATCTTTTAATAGTATACAGGTAGATATACAGGTTTCCTCACAATGTTCTATTAAATCTGATTATATTTAATTGCTATCAACATACTGGTGAAGACGAGTGAATAGGATAGCATCGATTTTTGTTTACGTACAACTGTCCTTGCCTCTAAAGATTTACCTATCACTTTGGTAAGCGACAACGCGCTTTAAAGCTATAACTACTAACTGGATTCAATCAGTAAGGAATTTAGTCGAGATATTATAAGAGCTTGTCTGTTATATGTATAGGTACGCGTCAGGCGTAAAAGACATTCGGACCCGCATGGGAACTGCGCGCGATTGGTCCCTCACGTCGCGCGTACAAATTACAAGCCGGCAACGCACGTGACCGCATTGACAGCAATCTTCTATACACACGATCACATGACGCGTAATGATAGCTATAGGTCCTCTCCAGGTTTCTAAGCGTTTCATTTGCTAATGATTCTGTTATACAACCCGTTAAGAAGGGCTGTTACGAAGGTTGATGTTTTGTAAGTCTCAATTCTTTTGTTCCCATCGCATCGTCGGTCCAAAGCGCACGCTTGGTGCCATTGTGTGTGGTTATGCTATTATTTAATGTGTAAAGCGATATAGCACCGACCACAAAAATGATAAAAGGAATTAAAAATAAAGGTTTTGCTAACATTTTAAGTTCCAATGAATGCTTTAGTTATTTTAAGAAAGACTTAATACTGAAATGAGTATTCCTTTATAACAGAAAAGTTTATTGTTAATTTTTTTTATGTTAAAAGTTGCCAAACGAGCAGACGCTTCACCTGATGTTAAGTGAAAACCGCCGCCAATGGACATCTGCTACACCCGAGGGTTGCAGATGCGTTGGCAACCTTTTGAAAATTGGGCTCCGGCCACCTCACCCACCAGACGAAACCGCGAAAGTATTTTTTATACTTCCACTTTACGCTGGTCTTCTGTGAGGTCGTGGTACTTACCCGGACGGGCCTACCCATTCGTGCAACAGCCGAGGCTGTTGCGTGGCCCTACCACCAATGTACCACCAATTAACGTAATATAAGTATTAAGGTAATATTGTAGTGATATATGATAGATAATAGAACATACCAATAGAATTATATTCATCCCCCCATATGGGAATACATATGTATTACTTGCATATTTGTAAGTCCTTGTTTAAGGAATAAACTTAACTATGACATTGCCTGTTTAATAAAAAATACTTCCGAGTATCCAAAAGAAGGGGTGAACTTTAAGGTTGGTTGTGGCTTAAATCTGATAGCTCTTATGGGCGGTACGTTCATTTGAAATGTAGTGTACTTCCCATCGTTACCGACCCTATCCGCTGTGACGGCAGCCCACGATATCTAGTTGGATCTAGATCAAAGTAGTTAAAGCATTTCCTAGTTAATTACTCACCTTCTCTCTTACATTACCCGGTGCATGTAGGAACGGTTAGTGCTATGTACATTGACCTGTAAAGTGGAGCTCCTACGAAGATATAAATATCGTAATATATCAGTTATAGTGAGCCGTGATAGCTCAGTGTCCGGGCGCTCGCCTTTAATTCAATATACTCGAGCAACCTGAGTTCGATCCCCGGTGCCGGCACCAATGAAGTTTTTAACTTTAAGTGCTGACTTATCACGTGCTCCACGGTGAAGGAAAACATCGCGAGGAAACCTGCATATTTTCGAAATTATAACAAAAAAATATATTTCGAAGATATGTAAAGTCCGCCAATCCGCAGTGGGGCCGCGTGGTGGACAATGCCCTGATACCCTCTGTATAGAGGAGGCCTTTGCGCAGTATTGGTACATGTATAGGCTGTTACTATACTATACTATCAGTTATTATATAATTTCGTTTGGAACCATATGACCATTCTGAAGAAACCTCTTAATATAATTTGATGTAAGGGGTAACTATCGTTTTTTTAGATAACGATATAGGTCCTTCATCAATATAAAATTCTATTTATATTACTCTGATACTAAGTTTTATTAATTACACAAATTGCCCTAGTATTTGAAACAGAGGAATTTGATTTTTTTAATACCTTTTGTTTAGTGCTTTTTTATTGTCATATTATGTCGTGCACATACTTTTTTAACGCCCCGACAATTTTAGTTGAGGATAGTGATGCAAATGATAAGTAGGAGCTATTTTTAATCATATTATGACATATAACACAATCTTTTCTTAGCTTGGATATAGATGTAGATCGATGTCTAATAAAACCGTTTAAAAACTTTTAAGTTAAACGGTTTTATTTTATGTTTTATTTTGTTAATATTGTATTGTCATCTAAATTAAATGTGTGTACCAAATTTCAGATCAATCTGACAACGGCAAGGTGCTTAAATTTCAATTTCTAATTTTGACCCAAACAAACAAATTCCGTACGGGTCAAGCTAAATAAAACCGTTTAAAAATAGCCCATATTTTTCATTTGCCCCACTTCCTCAATTGAAATCAGAAACAGAAAGACACCGGTTCAAAAAATTGAACGGGCGGCGACGATAATTTTCCGTCGTAAAACCCTACGAGTAATATTCGCGCAAGCGTACCATATTAGAGGACATTACGCGAACAAATCAGCCAAGGGTGGTTAAACGAGATGCGGTGTTCGCGTAAACGTTAGGCGAGGCGTCGCCAGCTGAACACGTTTTGCCTCGGTCTTTAGCCCTAAGTCTTAGTCCCCGAGATAAACGCCAGGGCGGACAGTAACGACGTCCCGCCAATGCGCAATGAATCAACCCCCGCGAGTATAAATATACGGCACCGAAATGTAATTGGCCCGTAAATATCCCGGCAAATGAGCATTAATGAGCGCGGCGGGCACCGCGTCTTCATTCCTCATTTGAAATTTTAATTTATGCCAGCGTATAACAATTTTTAATGGGGATTCTATCAGTCGGATCGATTGTTTGCTTTGAGCCCGTAGTGCTATCGACCCCCGTAGACTTTTCTGTTTCACTTCTCATATTTTCGGGACAAAATTTTGTGATGTTTGTATTGCAATAAAAATTAAAATGTTCGCGTATCAATAATCTTATCGAACTGTTTTAATAGTGATTTTTTACGGAAATCAGGGAATATCAAATTAAATACTTAACTAGTCTGTACCAAAATGAAATTTGGCTGAAAGAAATTGATTGGGTCGTGTTAATTGGAACATAGTTTTTACTATATAAATATAAAACTATATTAAATCCGAATACGATATCTAGTTAATTATGATGTTTAATTTCTATAAATAACTATTATTAGTTAATATATTACCATTTCAAATTCAAGCAAAGGCGAATGCGAACGGGTCATATAAAATGCGTTAAAAATATCGCTACGCCATCACCGGCAAGTGTTACGAAATACGCCGGGGCAGTCGTAAATTATAATACGACAGTGACGTCATTGGTTTTGCATAAACATCGTTACCGAACATGATGGATGGCGTTCACGGTGCGGCCGAAGACGGAAGATAGACATTGTGACCCGAGGCGCGGTCTGAGATGGACGCCATAACAATTTTAAACGACTTGTCAATAGCCGGGGTTGTTTTCAATTTTCTCCAAAGAAAGCTTAAGCGCATCAGTAAATGAAGAACTCCCAGATAATTACTCGTAACAAACTGAATAACTCAGAACAGTTGGTGCTATATAATTATCCTGTCGATCATCTAATAAAATCTGCGTGTAGTGGTCTCAGCAAAAAGGATAATTAGATTCAGAACGATTTAAATGATCTAACTTCCTGAAAAAAAAAAAAAACTATTACAATGAATTTCAGTAACACTGTATAAATATAGGAAACTAAACAAATACGGCGGTAGGGCCACGCAGCAGCCTCGGCTGTTGCACGCATGGGCAGGCTCGTCCGAGTAAGTACCACGACCTCACAGAAGACCGGTGTAAAGTGGAAGTATAATACCTCCGCGCTTCGTGTGGTGAGTGAGGTAGCCGGAGCCGAATTTTCAAAAGGTTGTTAACGCATCTGCAAACCCTCTGGTGTAGCAGATGTCCATGAGCGGTGGTGTTCACTTAACATCAGGCGAACCACCTGCTCGCTTGGCACCTTTTCACATAAAAAAAAAAGATTTTTTTCTTTTATAATATGAGTAGTAATACTTAAAATCTTCACTTACATACGAAAAAATGTCAGTGCAATTAAAAATATATGTATATCACCGACTCCATTATATCCCCGTGTCTCTCGTGTTATCATCAATTTAAATAGATAAGCTCCTACGAGGTTCATTGGCAGCGAGCATTATAAACCACAAAGTTTAACTTACCCAAAATGACGTAAGTTTAAAATTAAAGGTCCCATATAATCGCTGATTACTCTACTACCAGCGACCCGCGGCTATAATGACAAAACACCGTCCGTTGAGTGCTCTTATTGAAGCGTGAGAAAACGGCCGAGGGCGAACGGTGACTCGGAACCATATGATATATTACCCTAAACGTGCCATTTAGCGCTTACGCGTCGAATCTTAAGTATAGTGGGTCGGCTGAGGGAAAAAATGTAAACACAACATTGTACGAATTCAATAATTAGATTAAGCCAGTAATGGGGGGGTTGGTTGCCCGTGGCGACGGCGAGGCGAGCGCGGGGACCGCCCCGTGGCGCCTCGGGCGGGCCCTTTTTGACCCTATTTGTTTTAATTACCAGCCAATCGTCTTCAGGACAACCCCGGCCTTTTGTTGTAGCCGAAAACTGACCCTAATCGGCGGTTCGCCATCCGAGCCGCAAAGATGAAGCCGAGCGGCTTACGTATCATCTTTGATATTCGTGACAAGTCATAATACGATTAACATTTATTATGTGAAGGAGACCAACTTATTAGGAATGTTAACGTCACGTTATGCATCCTCCTCTGAAATTGTGCGTAGATCAGGTGGAAATAAATAATAAAAGAAAGACAGACTAACACCTAATTAGATATTACATCGTAAAACTACTCAGTCTGTTTTGTGTACAGGGTACCGTAGAGTTGAAACGCCTGGAAAATACAAAGGAAACAGAAACGAATGTTATACACAATGATATTATAATTTCAAAAAAGTATAAAACACCTTTGCTTTATTTCTTACAAAGCTTTAAAATATCGCGCAATTGCCATTGAAATGTTAATCAATATTCAAATTATAGATCGGAATTTATGTACCGAAAGTCTAAGTAAAGAAGCTCATTAAAATAGCTGAACTAAATGTATGTGTTTACGGTTGAAAAATTCCCAAAGTCCTTCCAATAATGCGATCAGTATCATTACCGAAATAACCACGGCCTGTTCTAAAGGCTGACGTTCAGATTGGAATTCCTTGGGTATTATTTCAAACATAGCAGTGCACTGATCGATTACCGAATAATTCGGTAAATGCTTGTAATCGCCTCTATGGGTTAGCCTAATTATTATCATGAATGATGCTATTACATCTCCTATTAAGGTGCTCATCGGGGAATTTAAATTAAGCGAATGACTCATACTCTTCGTAGTCACCTTCTTCATAAATTACTGCTTAAACTTTACAATTATTACTTCTTAAATAAAAAAAAAGTGTTTAATCAAGCTATAAGACAGTGTGATTTCAATAAAATGTACCAAGTAACTGTACCAATTACATTTAACTGTATTCTTTATCATTAAATCCCCGACCTACTTAGGTACGGTCAAAATCCCACGGTCGTAATGTCGAAGGTGAGAACCGAGACCTAGCCCGGAGCAAACGGTAGACTTACTGCAGCAGCAGAGGCGCCTGTTTGTGATCCCTCATGCGAGCTTAAATGAAAAAAACTTCCAAGCCACAGATTAAAAAGGCAGCGGTCATCGTTGTGGACGCGCTGCGCTTTTGGAACAAAACCATTGAGGAATTCTGTTCGGATGTGGTTATGACGTAGCAGAGTTTACGACCATAGATGTGGTAAGAGGACGCACGCAATCCAAGCATTCGGAGCACGTGGGAAACGCCGGGCCGAGGCGGGTAGCCCCGCGGCAACCACAGTTGACGATCGCCGCGATAAATTTATCCGACATTAGTGTAAGCACAGAGTAAGTTTCAAGTCTCTGCCCTTCATTTATGTGGGATCAGTGTCTGACTATAACTTGTCTGCATCCTATCACGGACGTCAGACTTTATTGATTTTCTTCCAATCAGAGTTTTAAATTGGCGCATTTCAAAAGATTCCTTCTCTATCGTGAAGTAGCTTTTTCTTCATCAAAGTTCTGAATGCAATTATCAATAACCCTTTGTTTTTTTTCTTTGACTTTTTTTTTCAATTGTTTACGCATCTGTTTCGGAATAATTTAGTGCTCTGTACACTGGCCGAATTGTTCCTGCTACGGATGAAGGCGGCCTGGGGGCAGATTCTCATAAAAAAATCGGTGCGCCGGGTCAAATGTCGAACAATTTATTGCCTCCACAGTGGGGCTCAACCGTTTGGCTTTCGGCGTTCTTTGGGAATATCTGCAAACCTCTAATTAGGGGGATTATGAAAATATTCACACAGGTGCGCGGTACGTCCCTAATAAGCATCTTGGCTCGGGGCAAAAGTCGTGAAGGACCTTAGCTTAATGTTTGGGTGTTACTGTTGCAGGTGATTTTTGGGCTTCGACCTCTTTTTTGGGTCGGCGATGTATTCTAGGATCAATCTTTCATCCTTCTGATAATTATTCTCATATTTTGGTTGTTTTATGTATACTTATGAGTACAAAAGATTTTTTTATGTTCTAAAACATGATCCAAAATTATAACACTTGACTAAAACACGGAAGGGGGCATTTAGCAGTGAAGTATTTGATTTAATTCTCTGATAGATTTGACCGTAAAATTTTTACTTCAATAAACAATAGAAAAAATAAATAAAACACTTCATTACTTATAGGTATATATATACATATATAGGTTTATGCATATTGTAATATATATATATATATATATATATATATATATATATTACAATATGCATAAACCTATGGTTATTAACATATCTTTACTGTGTAACGAGATATAAGGTGTTTAATTCTTAAAATATGTGTTGTGTTATAACTAAAAATCAAGTCAATCTTGGCGTAAATTAAATATAACAGATTTATACATTCTTACTCGATAAATGATTTAGACTTTCTCTTAAAAGATGTAATAACGATAGGTTGACTCATTGTAATTTCAATAAAGACATGTTCTGTTTTGCTTGTATTTAATCCAAGACTTACGAGAGCAGAAGTCTTATTGTGACAATGCAACTTCGTCGACGGTAGCAATTAAGACTTATTTTTAATTATTTATTAAATTGAAGTCATCATCGTCGGAGTAGATAATCACTTATCATAAGTTTTTGAACTATGGCTCGAATTCTCATCGTCGCTGAACAATAAGCAACAGTTTACGCGTCTTCAGATCTGACATAATTGAAATTAAAACTCTTGTTCATTCTCTGCTATAATCAATGTTATGTATAAAACACTAGCGACCCGGCCCGGCTTCGGGCGGGTGCAATGCTGAATTTTTGATTTCGACATCGCATTAGAAACCTCTAAAATTATCAGTGTTTCCCTACTATATTATGCATGAATTATACATATAAACCTTTCTCTTGAATCACTCTATCTATTTAGGAAAACCGCATCTAAATCCGTTGCATAGTTTTATAAATCTAAGCATATATAGGGACAGACAGACAGCGGGACGACTTTGTTTTATACTATGTGGTGATAATTTTAATGAATGTCCTTGCATTGATACCACAAGCTGACAAGACACCTCCACAAATAAAACGGCTTATTAGCTGAACTAGACTACAAAGAGTGTATGAGTGTTTTAAGAGGTAGCAAAGTAATTACCATATTTTAATAAACATATTAAACTGCCTCAGAATCTCATTATCGGTGCATCTAAATATTATCATTAACTATGGCAGTCCAGCGCGTGCCCCTCGCATTTAATTTTATCATGCACGAAATTTACTATAAAACGACACTTAAGACCACCTATGAGAGTAATCTTGACAATTTATCTCACTCAAACATTTTAACATATCACATGCTTAGCTAGTAATATTTAGATCTCGACAAGATGAAAGGCGAACAGAGTTAATCCCTTAATCGTGACGTATTTAACATCGAGTTTTTTTCCTGACCGTTAAATACAAATATTTATTTGTTTCTTTGTGTGTATGCGTGGTTCAAGACTCTCAATCAGACCACGAGTGTTTGAGGATAATATGAAAACCAAACCATTATTACGTGTATATATATATATATATATATATATATATATATATATATATATATATATATATATATATATATATATACATTAATGCTTATTAGATTATTTCATTCCATTATATTATAATCTACCTTGTTATTTATTTACCTGAGAAGATGACTGGTGAGCAAGCTATCCGCTTGATGAAAAGAGGTTTTAGGTTATAAACCCCGGTTACCTCACGTGCAAGACAAAATGTGAGTAGAAGTACGTCATACATTCGACGTACACAGAAAAAATTGCTGTTTTGAAGTTATCGCTGAAAATAAACTTAGCTCGCTGCCGACACTATTTTGTTAATAGCGTGTTACAAATATCGATAAATGCTGTTTCGTCAAGTCCAAACGCTTATATCTCGCACTTATTCATCTTCGCATTGAGTGTGGAACAAAACCAAATAGATATATTATCTATTTCTGTTTTAAAGAAGCATGTGAATGTAGCCAAGTACGAGCGTAGTAAGCCCGAGAACGGACTAATGAGTCCATACAATAAAGAGATAGACAAACAGACAGAGAGCTGCGGTATTTTATATTACATATAGAAAATTTATTCACAGGCATTGCGGCCAAGTATGTACAGAAATTTAGGTTATGGCAATGCTAGCAAGTAGAAATGAAAGGATGAAAAAATTACTTATTAGTTTTTACTGAAAAAATGAGCATCGATTTAGTCAAAACGTCATACAAAGTTAAAAACTATGTATTTATAATTCATCATCTTTGACTTAAATTCTATGAATTCGATCTGTTAATAAAAGACATCATGGTCATTTAATTACAGGAGCCAGTTAATTGACTGTGTTTTGAATGGCCTGACTCATATAATCGTAAAATACATTGCAATCACAAATTTGCAACCGTGACCAACCGATGCCTCCATTCATGAAACGGCGAAAAAACGAAGCGTTCTCGTTATAATGATAGGTGGTCGGTCGGAATGAATCCACCGAATAAAGGACGCCACAATTTCTGACATATAAGGCGTAAACACCTCATAGCCTTTGCATAGACTTTAAAACCGTAGAGAACTTCTTACGAATTATTAAAATTTCACATTTAAACGTTTCTTATTATGGAACTATGGGAGTACTGTCTGATAATAAAACGATTGTTTCAAAGTATATGACTTTTAGATACGTATATCTAGCTGAGCCATACTTGTTATAGAAGTTGAATAAAAGTAGGCGTGATGTCTTTCTCATTATTCTCATATTTCAGTATGTGACGAGTTTAATATAAATTAAATATAGAGTCAAAATCAAAATATTTTCTTTCAAATGCGTCCAAAATTAGTTGATAATAATTAATTAAAATACTCTTTACATAAAATTGGCAGTAATTTGGGGACTTGCACGTGTCGAGCATAAGTATGCACAAATTTAAGTGTCCTTCAACATTATAATGGGCATTTATAATTAAAGTTACTTTTGTTACATTCCTGGATCACTCAAAATTTTTTTGTCATTACTAATTTTTTGTACACTAATATTTTACATATAACAGATTTTCTGGTACATATGCGAAATAGGTTTACATTTTTGGCTGAAAATTTCAAATATATACAGTGATGATAGATTTAAAACGGCTATTACCTTAGGTAGTTTCCTTAGTGGGTAAAGTATTAGACTATCCGAGGAGTCTGAGGAGTGCCTCTTCAAAACTATATAGAGTTTACCTACTTACTACTACCACTTACCACGAGGTAGAGTAGCAGTCTATGACCCGTTTCTAAATGAAGAAAAAAATGGGAACCTCTTGAGAATTAACAGCAGTTTTTGCTTTTGTATAAATGGATAAGTTCGTTCAGAGAAGTACCACGACCTCACATACCGAACGAAATTAACGCCTGATGAGTGGGCATCAGGGCCTGATGCATCTGCAACCTTACGGGAGCCCTAAATGTCCATGTGTGCCAAAAATGAAAAAAAAAAAAAAAAAAAAAAAAACGAGTTAAACTTGCCACGCCCTGTCTGAAAGTTTTGTGTCCGCATTTGTGACGTCTGCCCATTTTCATTGCCTACAGTGAGGGTCGCCATTCCCGAAAATGACGGTATAATAGTCGGTTGTGTTTGATTAGTTGCGGTTGCAAGCGGTGGCCAAGGGAGCCGATCGGGGAGCAGTGGCGCCAATAAATTAGCTATTGCCCACATGGTCACGTCTTTTCGCCTGTACCTAATTGTTTATTTAGACTCGCAGGGGCATACAAATCGTAGTTTAAGTGAAAGATATTTCGACTGAGTTTTGACTGAAAGGCATTTTGACGAATCGCTTTTTTTTGGTAAATGTCATTTTAATAGATGGTTTTTTAATTAAATAATGTTATTGAGAGTTTAGTCTGTATTCATGTACATAATACATTCATTCATTGTAAAAATAAATCTTTGCAAAACAGTAGAATTAAAAAAATACTTAGATAATGTACCATTTAGATTTAAAAAAAAGTGTTGCATATTCTGCAGCTGACATGTATATCTAATGTAATTTATATTCAAGTTACATGAGTTAAAATAAGATACAAATTTCTGTTATTTTTCGGTTGTTTCTTCTGATATATCTACAAAGAGGACGTTTCACTTTACAAAATTATGGGCATAATACATATACAAAGGCAAAATTCAATGTTTTTGAAATGTTTTGTTTTTATTTAAAGATTTCTTATTTTTACTTAATTCTAAGATAAATTAATTATAAGATAATACACAAAGGATTATTATAAAACATCATTGCTATCATTACTATGTTTACTCATACCATAAATATATCATTATTGAATATTACAACTTTCCTCGCATTTAATCTTTTTCTTTCTACGCCACGCATAAACAATCTTATACATATTAAACCATCTAATGTCAAATTCCATCTCATGTGACAGCTTAGAGTGATAAATCACTCAACCATAATGATTAGGTAACCGCAAAAATCGGTGAAATTAAACCGATCCCGTCTTCCTACACATTAAAAAAGCCCTCCAATGTAAGCAGTGACCGCTAGATTTAGTCCGAAATCGCAAGGTAACTCATCTATTTCCGTATTATACAGAACTCCAGCGAATGGAACTATTATAACCGCATTTGGGTCTAAGACGCATTTAATAACTACCCCAATCACCGCTTCTCGCGTTTGATCTTTTATAATTATACGTTTTCGCATTGAGAGACCTCATTTTTCGGTTTACCTGATTTTACTCAGAAGGCCTACTGGAGCCATACATCGGTTTCGTCCTAGAACTTTCAAGATCGCTCTGTTTTCACTCATACATGATAAAACTTAGATTGACAGCAATTATACTAGTAATCCATGTAAAAAAATTATAATAACAAAATCATTTTATAAATTAACAGAATCCTAGAAATTTCGACTTTAATGCTTACTATTCAATAGACAAGTTTCAAGTTTCATTAAAATTTTATCTAGGTCATTGCGAACTTATTGCCAGTGTTGCGTTTTAATTTTTAATTTCGTTTGAATAGAAGGATAATCGAGATGAAACGAATTGGGAATTTTAATAGGACGTTATTAATCGTCATAACATTCAAGCCTACAACATGTTTTATTCATCAATAACTAATCTATCTTGTACAGTCGTCTTTAATCTTACATTATATTGTTACTAAGACGGTGTTTGCTTATTAACTAAAATAAAACATTGTTTCTCTGATTTCGAGGTTCACAATTATGCTATTAAAATAATTACTACTAACCTCGAATAAAATAGTTATCAGAGTTATTAACTAATGTTAAAATTAATTATCTCTAAGTTGAATTTTCATAATTATCACTCATCAAAGGCTGGTTTTAAATAGATAAATGCTCTAAATTAGATACCCCTATCAAAATTCTACCTAAATTTAAAAAACTTTTTCGATTTTGCCTTGACGCGTCTATTACAGATGTAGTGCTGTTGCAAGAAAAGCTTCAAGAAGTAATCAATTAAACACCTTATACCAATATGTATAGAGTTCAAAATAGAGTCATAGTGTATTCTTTCAGCTTTATTCCGGTTGTAAAAGGGCAATTTGGATCTGACCGCCTATGTGTCAATCTTTAGGACATGTTTGACGTGAGATTCACTAGACCAACCAACGGTCTCTGGTTTTCTATGAGCGATCGTTATTAAAACGATACGCTTGGGAAGTATTACTTAATACTCTTGGTCCAGAAATAATACAAATAATTGTGGGGCATGTTTTTTGAAAATGCTTCTATTAAAGAAATACCAATTAAAAACTACGCAAATGTTAATAATTGCATGCAGATTTATTATTAGTTGTCATTGTTTTTATCAAGATTAACTTAGCTGCAAGTAAAATTTTGTATTTCATAATTATGAAGAAGTTTTTTATGATTATTAAAAAGAAGTAATTTCGCAAAAATGCATTAAAATATACGGCCTCTTGGTATTTTTATTCATGTTATATTAAAAAAAATATACGCAATGATGCACACAATTCTTTCAATGCCTATTTGTATCTTTTAATATCGTGTTACTCTTCCCCCAATATGCGTGTGATCTTTGCTCCTTTGTCAGCTGATGTGTCATCGCCCTTCAGCGTGGGTGTGCCCCCAAATATCTAATTGGCCGAAATTCGACCCATTACGTGGGATGATATGTGATGATTGACAGCTGCCAATCAATGTTGCGTGATTGAGCGAGCCAGGTGGCGCGTGCCCTATGGGGAAGCTACGATTTGGAGGAAGCGGATTTTTTGGGGAATTTTTTATTAATCTGAATAACGCGTCATAATTCATATCATTATTTCGTTAGTTATCACTCGTTGTGTACAGATTTATAACATTAAAGTAACTTGAGACCCCTATAGACACAGGGAAAACATAAGTAATGTGTTAGTATGCTTAACATTATGGTGCTATCGCCAGATACCATCATTTAAGGAAAAGGGGGTTATTAATTTTTTACATTTATTTACGCCTATAAATATAAAAAAAGCATTAATTTATTGCAGGTAAAATAATTTTTGTTAAAAAAAAACTTTAATTATTAGCTAATGAGCCGATTTCAGTTGACTTACTATTTAGTCGCTTCTAAGAGCCGATTTGAATTCAGCTCCTATGTCAAAGGTGTATCTGGCAATCTGTTTCGACGAGTTATGTCTTAAAAATACCTTATCAGTGATTAAACACCTAACTCTTAATTAAATAACGTTTATTTTATATTTTAAAACACCCCTACTGTACGCTAACATAATTATGTATTTTAGGCGGTATTTTTCAAAGCCATAGTAAACAAGGATAAACACTGGTAGTTCATAAAAAATACTTGTCCGCAGTGGGAATTGAACCAACGACCCACGGAAGAGAAGTCTATCGCTCAATGCGCTAATCAGATCATCATATCAACAGTTACATGAAAATTTGAAGCACTATAAATAAGTTACATATTAATAATAAGTAATTTATTAGTAAAATATGACTATTTCTAATGGCAATTCATCATTATATTGAAAAAGCTATCAATTTTATTCTCATCTCTCATAATTCATCCATAATTTATCCATTATCCATCTCATAATTTATCCATATTTATATAAAATTGATATGAAAAACTTATTAAAGAGTAGAAGAATAAAGTATAAATAGTATATTAATACGAATTGCGTGTAACAAGTACATAATTTTGTACTGGTGTAACACTAAGACAAATTATTTTCGATAACGACAAAAACTAGGATCGTGATGCAATTTAATACGTTCCAAATTTTACACCGACAAAAACGCATCGTTACACAAAAGGTGGAACATAAATCTTCTTCAAAAACATTGATATTAAACTCAATTATGCCGTCTAAGTAGTAATAAATCTCGGAATAATATCCCAAAGTTTTAGCTGTGCTACTTCAGGTGATCGTTACGTTGTATTCTGCCATAGGGCGAATGCAATCTTCATTAAGTAAAATTTATTTCATTTTTCCCTTATCTTATATACTGGCCAGTTGTTAAATGATCTCTGTCTACTTCTCTCAAAGTGCATACATCATATTTTGTTAGAATTATGTTCTTGATTAAAGTATTAAACGGTTAATTTTCAATTTAATCGTTTATGGCTACGGGACGGACTGAGAAGCTTGATGCCTTATCTCTGATTAACAGTGACATCAGCCGAAACGTCGCTTTTTATTGGAAAATAATTTAAAAATAAACTGCAATAACCATATAATCTTCGAATAAACATAAAGATTCATTACTGAACGATATTTATAAATAGGTACTTACACAAAAGAATGAAATCTTTATACCCTATCCAACCCATCTATTTACCAAGACAGCTGTAATAATGTTAAAAAAGTTAAAAGGAAACTGAAACGAAGAATAATGAACACAAAAAATGCAAGATGTCCCGATGTTAAAAGCTGTGCCACTAATCTGCCGCTCATGGATAAATGAGTCGAGGAAGGCTCACCAACGGTTTTCGTGTAGCAGAAATATATATGCTTTTGCTACTCATCAAGCCAGTGAACGTAATCGGTGCATCGTTGGTGAGTGGTGAACACTTACGATAAGATCACTTCCTCTAGCCTAAAAGTCTATTGGAGCTTCCCTTTTCCTGCTCCTTTGAAACAGCAAAATCTATCACGTGTATTAAATCGTCGTGTATTAAATAAAACAATGAGCAACAATCATAAATCAAAAGGTGCATCAAAGGCAGCCAGCGTCTTAGCGCGGGACAGACTAAATCACACCAAGCATAACCTCGACTTCGGCAAATTCGACTTTAATCCACGCCGAATTGCTTTTAATTGGTGCAAAAGGAGGAAACAGAGCGTCGAACGATTATTGGATTCAGTCGGGCGGAATAGGCATGGGAAATTTCGGAATTCCAGCGATCTCGTCAGCGATTAGACCTCAATCGCGAGGGGCCCGATGCAATTTCCATTGACTGGCAAATTGCGTTTGGCAACATCAAATTGTAGCATCTGTCAAAGCGCAACGCACAACTCACGGTCCCGTGTTACCGAAACCGCCCGTGAATGATAGCGCTATTAGGAGCAACGGTTTAATGATAACTTTCGTGTCCAGTTATGCTTTATCCTTGGGAAACAACTGCCAAGATAAAAAGTATTATTACTATTACTTTCTTTTCTATACCTGAACAAAAATCTCTGCTATATTAACAGTGCGAAGATACTGTTATAGTTCTTTTTTCATCAACAATCATTTAGTTGTTTGCCTTAGGCTCTATAGCTACCCTGATGTTATGTTACTGCCAGTCAAGAACACGTTCAACACCACAGGAGTTGAAAAAGTACTACCAATCTTTAAGGTCACAGTGATCTGGGATTATCTGCGATAGTAGAAAATTAAAATGATTTTTTTATTAAGATACAATTGAAAGAAAACTGAAAGAAAGAAAAATAAACTATTTCATTGCAACTGAAATAGAACGAACATTATAAAAACCACAAATTAAAATACCGTGTTCTATCTTTATTTATACTCTTATCAGCATTACTACATACGGTGGTAGGGCCACGCAGCAGCCTCGGGTGTTGCACGAATGGGCAGGCTCGTCCGGGTAAGTACCACGACCTCACAGAAGACCGGCGTCAAGGGGATGTAAAATACTTTCGCGTTTCATCTGGTGTGTGAGGTAGCCGGAGCCCAATTTTCAAAAGGTTGTCAACGCACCTGCAACCCTCGGGTGTAGCGGATGTCCATGGGTGGCGGTATTCACTTAACATCAGTTGAACCGCCTGCTCGCTTGGCAACTTTTCACATTAAAAAAAATCTAGTTGAGATTGTTAGTACCAGTTTCTTGGTTCTAACTAACTCCATTTTGACTACACACTCCATGGTTTCATACGGGTAAAGTTATAGTTAAAAAAGTTATAGGAATAAAACACAACGGAGAACCATCAATCATTCATTGGAGAGAAAGGCAGGATGCTTTTTAGGCATAACAAGCGTAGTTAACGCTGGCCAGCAGAACTAAACAATATCGTTAGAAAAAACTAAAACCAAAATAGTACTATATTTATTGACATTATTGTTGTATTTATTTAAAAAATAATGTATTTAATTGTTGAAATAAAAAGTGTTAGTTCGGTTAGGAAAAAATGCTACAGTTGGAAAAGTTTATTATTTATTATTGCAAATATTAGTTTTATGAAAAAATAATATTTTTGACCAGTGAAAACACCTTTCTCGAGTTTAAAATTATTTTAGAATAACAAAATCAAAATATGCCTTTTTAATAATATCCGTGATTATACAATTAGTATCGTCGTAAGACCTGTAGCGACATCCCGTTTTGACAAACGACAATTTTTATTTTTACCACTTGCTACTAGATGGCGCAACGCTCTATATTGCGTAATTATTGTAATTTCGTGCAAAGAATAAGGCCAGCTTTAATTACAACCTTGGAAAAACTCAATGGAATGTAATATGACTACTGCTCATTACCAAATGATATATTAAATGGACTATATTTAATACATCAGAAATGATAGAAACAATACAAACATTTACTATAGGTACTTTATGAAAATAACTGTAATGCCGTAACATGTCACGCGTCTTTTTGATTTGAATTGAAACCTCGGCCGAAATTGTTCATCACTGTGCAACCCGCAATTATAATTAATTTTCCCGGTAACATTATCATTATTATAATTGAGACTGTATCGCACGATCTGTGATGCCACACGCCCAAAGGCAACTCTCTAATGGCCGAATGGACACGCCACAAATTTCTAGCGGTATACAGTTAATTTAAGATGGCGAGCTTTATTCGAGGCGTGGAAATTGACGAGCCAAAACCGCTTTGCAATTGGATATCAAACAACGATATTTGCCGTGACAATGGCATTAAAATAAGATAAAAGTTTTACTATATATTATGCTATGAGATTATGATAATATTATGGAATTAAAATGTTGAAAACAGAAAAATCACTCGTATAAAAAAAGAATTTAGAAAATATTTATTAAATTGCTATAAATCATGATAGTACATGATACGACGACCATATGACATAAAATTTAAGTGATATAATGTTTATTAGCCTTTGATTTCGCTTTATGAATAAATAATACTTTGACTAACTTTTTTAGTCTGGGTAATGATACATTAATTGAACCTCACATTATTCTTATTTAGTAAAGACGTACAGAGCCGTGCTGTGAACTAAATACAAAATTCTACAGTTCCGGTGAAAGCTTATTGAAATAAAAAACCAAATAACGATCAACGGATCTTATGAAACGATTAACTAGTTAATCCTTTAGTCTTAAAACGCTATTCAACTTATTGCTTAGAGCGTCTTTATCAAGAATCGTTTAAGAAACTTCATCCGTTATGTTAAAAGCTTCAATTAACACTATAATGAATCAAATTTGTATTGTCATTAAACCTGCAAGCTGATTAATTAGGCGTTATGAAATTAATGTGACACATTCAATATTCATTAAAACGTCGTTTAAGTAACCATTGTGATTAATTATTCCAGTAATATAACTACAGTTTTAGTAGAAATCATTGTTTTAGATTTGTATAAAAGGTAATTTACGATCACTGTGCAGCTTTAACTATTCAAATATCGTAACGTTGTTATCTAATGCATAAATTATATGAAAAATGAAACAAAAGAAGCATTTCTAATTAAATTTTTCTTTATATATTTTTAAATTTAGCCTCATGTATACATTACATCTTAATTATATTACATATTTACAAAAAATCAATTAATTAGAGCCTTACTTGACAAAAAATCAGATACAATCGTGTACCATTTCGCAAAGTAAAACATTAATTAACTGATAAAACTTAACTTACAAAATTTACTAGTACTTAAAACTAAAAGGTACATTAAAATTCCTCCGACACGGTTTAAATGTCTTCATAGCCTCAAATTTTGGAATAGAAGAACTTAAAACGAAGGTAATACTTTTTGGTAACTATAGTTAACCATTAACTTAGGCCTATTTGAAAAACTATCACAATAAATAAATCTCCATGAAACATAACAACAATAAACAATAATTTCAGTCTTTTAATAGTTGAAAGAAGATCAAGTTATTATGAGCTAAATGAACTAAAGATTGCTATGTTCGAGAAAACATCAAATTAATAGTTATTCGGGAAATAAATATTTTTACACAACGAATAAGCAAAATGTTTAGTAACAGTACTTGAGATACTTCTTTGGCTAACTAAAAAGGTACTTTAACAATATGCCCGTCTAACTTGTTTACTTCGACACAAACAAAGTTTGACCACATTTTCTATGTCATTGGGACTGGTTGAGATTTGCACAAGTATTTAAGTTCATTGGCGTCCATTGGCACCGAGCTTCAAACCTGTTACGCTCCCTATTGTTGGGCGAGTTCGCTTTCGATTCAGAATATTTTCATGCAGTTAGATTATCGCTTCATTATGTCCTCTATTGAGAAGCCTAGCTGCCTTTTTGGGGCCTCCACGGGTGACTGTTGTGGGTGGGCTTGCGCCGGCTGCTGCTGGTAATTTTGGGACGGCGGAGGCGAGGGCTTGTGTGAGAGGTCCAGAAGAGGGCTCTCGGAGACCTGACTCGTCGAAGAGACCTCCTGGCACCCCTCGAGGTGTTCCAGATGGTGCTTGTTCGCTTCACTGTGTGTGAGCAAGTGCGTCTTCAAATTGGACCTTTGGTTGAAGCTTTTGCTGCATACCGGACACTTGTGCGGCGACTCCTCCATGTGCAAAATTTTATGCACGGCCAACGTACGCGATTGGCAGAAGCCTTTGCCGCATTCTGTACACTTAAAGGGCTTTTCCTTCGAATGGATATACCTGGAAAGATAAGAAAAATGAAATTAATCTCATGTTAAATAAAGATGTAGTGCGAGTTGTGAGTTTAATGCGAGATTAGCGCGAAGTTACAATACGCGCTTCGTAATGAACTGTGCTATTACTTCGGTAAGCGCATTAGGCGCTGGATACAATTTGGACGAGGGGAAAAAATAAGTTTGTCTCGTAAATGCAAAGAAATATAACGTGTAATTTGTCGGACGACGGAGCAAGACAGATACGGCGATCGTAAAGAGCCAAACCGGTCGTCGGGGAGCGCGTGCGCCCGTCGCGACCTCACAAAAAGTTTTTACACTTTTGTTTTTTTCTAATTCTTATCGCCAACAAAGCCTCAGATGAAACAAGCCCTTAATCACGCTGTTGGCATTAGAAAGGGAGAATGAATTGAATCTGATGTGCTTAAGATAATAACTGATAAAAGGCTGACTTGAGAAAATGATTATCGCTAAGCTGCAACCTACGGAGTGTCCTCCGGTAAATAACTGAAACTACGCAATAGTATAAAAAAGGAATACGTCTAAACACTATAACTTACCTATGATCTCTAAGGTGGTCTTGTCTTCTGAAGGCCTTCCCGCATATGTCGCAGGAGTAGGGCCTCTCGTCCGTATGCGTCCTCTCGTGGATCAGCAGATTGTACGACTTCGTGAACTGGCGGTTGCAGTACTTGCAGATGAACTGCTTCTTCGGTCGAGCGCCGGGCACGCCGGGCGCGCGCATCGGGGGCGGATTCCTCACGGGCATCCTGTGCGCCATCGCGGCGGGGTACCTCAGCGAGTGGTGGTACAACGCGGCGTTGCGTATCCACTGGTTGACCAGCATCGCGTGGTACGGGGCGGACGGTGGCAGCGTCGCCACCTGCGCTTGCATGTACGCCGTCATCGGGTGCGGGTAGCCCGGCGCGGGCGCCTTGTCGTACGCGTAGGGGGTCTGCATTGCCGGCCTGGGGTACGTCGGGTACGCTTGGGGCGCCCAGGCGGACTGGTGGTGCGAGATGACGACGGCGGGGGGCGTGTCGTCGGTGGGCGTGTGCGGCGGCGTCGGCAGCGGCGGCGACGGCCGCTCCAACTTCACCAGCGCCTCGATCGGGAAGTCCGGCGGGTAGCCTGCGCAAACACTCGGTTAGAACCAACGAAGGGAGAAGACGATCTGCCAGTTTTTGAAAGAATATCGGCTACCTCAAAACCGTAAGGGTATTAAAGTTACATATAAAAAATTTTATCTATTATTTAATAACATTCAGTAGATGAATGCAAACAACCGACAGTGAAACTAGATTAAAAAAATTGTACGTAGTATAGAGCATATGACTAACTAGCATATACTTATAAAAATTAATTGCATGCTCTGCATTATTTTAGGTTGACGCAACCAATAAGGGCGGCGGTTGAAGTATACTCACTGTGATTCTCTTCGATGTGCTCTTCCTCTTCCTCGTCTATGTTGATATCGTCTGAACTGTCAACACTGTATGGCTTGTCTTCCATATCCGAAACGGAACAATCCATCGAGACAACGCACTGGGGCACTATACGGCACTAGTATCAACACTGCGGCTGTGTCGTCACCGCCAAACCGGTTTGCGGACTGACAACTGGTCGGTGAGAGCGCGCGGAGCGTTATGGGCCTGTGTGCGTTCGTTATCGGGGCCTGCGCATGCGCGTGGCGGCGGGGGGAGGACATCAAAGGCGCCGCTCCGGCCGGCGCTTGTGTCGGCTCCCGAAGAGGCGAACGCCGCCCAATAGGCGGGGCCTACCAGACTCGGCCTTCGGGATCGATCGGCAACAGTCGCGAATCGACTTAAGCACCCCGCCGCCGAATGTGCCGAAGTCCCAAATAGCGAGAGCTTTACGCCCGCTTAGGACTTTGTCTGAGTGGCGCGCAAAGTATTGCTTCGGTTCGGAACTGAGCTTGGTTAATTCGATGCAAATTTTTGGTGACAGAGCGTCCCCCTGTGAAGCTATTAGGTGAGCGGATTGCTCTCGTAATTGCGTCTCGTAGGCAAGTCTTTATACTCATTTTAATGCCTTTGTTCGCCCGTCTCTTTGTAATTTTGACTCCAATTGCTACGGAGGCATAGATGTACATTTGTAATATATAACGTTCTCTTTTGTGTTTCATTAAGCGATTATGATGAAAGTTAGACTACATAATTTTTTCCCTAACCCTATTTTTATCGAGTAAATGAAATATTTCAAAATAATGTAATTTTTTTTAATTGTTAAATGTCAACCTTGTAATTATTACTAAATAAAGCTTTTTTACCTAAATTACAATGTGTAGAATTCACGAAAATCCAATAAATCATTACAACATTCGTTATTTCGTTGGTTTCAATAGATTTAGTTCTCAATTTAACTTTCACTTATAATTAAAACCTATCTCTTCAAAACTTACGTTACAGATTACAATTAAATATTATTTAAAAAGAAAGGTCGTTGTATCTAATTTCTAATTATAGCCTTAACAATTCATCAAATTCCGTTTAATCGAATTTTTGTTCTTTAAACTATTGAATTAAATAACAATTTTGATAAAACTGCAAACAAAACAATTTATTCGTTATGTATGTTTACAAAATATAAAGTTTTACAGGAATTACGGGAATTTTATTTTCGTTTTAAACGTATATTTTCTTTTAAATTCCCGACTTTACAAAATACGTCTAGCGGCAAGAAATCCTTTGCGAATGGAATGAAAGTATGTTATACCACCAACCACGTGCCTTTATTTCTAGGAAGTCGTTATTTTAGAAATAAATGGCTTTCTTTATTTATACTATAAGCATAACATAAAAACATAAAAATATACTTGCACGTATTTAATGCGCTAAATTATTTTTTTCTTAACTATTACCTTCATCTAAGTTACTATATTTTTTATTTTCGTTACTCTTCCGTTTACAATTTTGACAACTTATTTAACTTACTTACGTTTAAAAACAGAAAACATTAGTCACTTTAAAGTAAAGTGAACATTATTTGTTACATACAAGAATTTCTTGTATTCAATAATGTAACTTGCGTTTCGTAACAAAGCTTTACCTGCTTTTCTTATTTATCTATTGACACAAGTAAATGAGTTTAAAGGTGATGTAACTAAAGGTCAATAGGACAAAACAGGGCCTTAAAAGCAATTGACGAAATAACGCTTCGCAGAAATGCTTTATACAACACTGAATGGTTATAACAAATAAGTACTCAGTGAACTTGTTATTTCTAAATATTTTAAAGTTGCAAAGCGTGTAACTTTAGAGGAATTGGAACGAGAATATTTATTTTATTAGTACTAGGTACGTAACCAAAACAGAAATAATAAATAGTTACACGTCTATATATAATAGAAGTAAAATATTAGTTTCATAAATATTTTAAAATAGTATAGATTAAAAAAGACGTAACTTTGATGGCACTACGTTTGCTCTATCCAGTGCTCTATGTTATCCATATTTTAATCAGTTGCAAAGAATTTTATATACACAAATTTCGCATTAACGAGCCCGTATCCAAGATACAAAGAAAATACAATATAATAAGATTCGAACCCTTAACTCATGGTTCCGGAGCTGATGCCTCAGCCACTACGCCACTTTCTACAGAATCTTAACTAGGATATCATATACATTAATTATTTTAGTGCAATGATAGAATACAATACAACCCTTTGCACTAACTTTACTGTATAAATATATGATATCATAAACATTAATTATTTCAAAGTAATCATAGATTGCAAATTGCCCTTTTGCTTCAATTTGCAATTTAGTGTCCATAGGTCCCTCTATATAATTATTATTTTATCTGATATACCAAAGTGTGAACTAAACAAAGCTCAGCATCCTGTAGAATATTTAAACATCTCTCCTCCAATTCATTTTGTGTACAGATTATACTCGTAATAGATTGAAGTTTTTTTTTTTTTTTTCATTATATGTAAGCATTTTTTTAAATCGTGCTACTTTATGATGATAAATGTTTGCGCTTTCAGTTCGCAGGCTAAGTAAAGTTTCATCGGGCACTGAGCTAGTGAAAAGGGTAGCTCTCTACGAGTTTGATCGACTCTACATAACCGAAGTCACGCAGGTGTACGCGAGCATTAACAAAATCATGGATCGTCGGCTACGGGCCATCCAGGTTTAAGCATGCTTTTTATGTGTTAAGTGACGGTTCACCTAATGTTAAGTGATAACCGCTGCCCACGGAAATTTGCAACACCCGTAGGGTTGGAGAACTATTGCCACCTTCTTCTAAGAGGTCGTGGTACTTCCCCGGATAGACCTGAAATCGCTGTACCTTTATCGAACCGCATTATTGCTTCAGCCCTAGAGGCAATACATATTATCACTATTCACAAAGCTAGCAACCAATGTACGGGGGCATGATTAAATGAACTCATTTCTAATTTTACTATTTGACTATTATTATTACTATTCGTACCCGCAACAAGAATTTATAACAACGCAAAATGTTTTTTTTTACAAGCATGTCATAACTGAACATAAAAATATTATACATAATTGTATTGCTTATATTTTTTAAAAAAGTAACAAAACGTTATTTTAACAACATATTGATTCTATGGGTCAAAGATGAGTTGTTGTCAGGGAAAAATGTATGTATTCATGATTAAGAGATTTTCAATCATTTCTTTTATATTTATGATTTGATATATACGATTTATGTTCCTAAATTCGTCTCGTATCGTGTACAACAAAGACTTTTGCGAAAAAAGAAATACGAACCTATAAGTAAATTTACTCGTTCCAAGAGGTTTTTAGGCGTTTAAATTAATTATTTAATGTGTATATAATTTCTAAATTATCATGTTATACATAATTTTATTTTATTTAATTATCATGACTATGTAAACGGTCAAATTATTTATTAGTCGCAGAGATATCTAGATAAAATATTATTATTAGTTATTCTAATAGCGGCAAAATAATTTCATTTTATCGTTTCATCAGATCGTTTATTTCGTAACTATATATATATATATATATATATATATACCATACCTTAAACATTTTGTTGAAATACTAGTAAAAACTAGTGAGGCGACTGAGAAAGGTTTGGATGGACTGTACGAAAAATAATACGATTGTGTGTGAAAGGAGTTAGTGTAGTACTAGGAGTGTAGTACAAGGAGGAGTTCTGGAATAAAACCTGTGAACGAAGTCCTTTGATCATTGATTTAACAATATGTTTCAATTTTGAATTCGAATTACAAATTTTACATTTGTTCGATGATTAGGCAAACGAATAGGATGACTCTACCTAAGTCAGAAACGATCTAACTCTACCGTTGCAATTCAAATACTTACCTAGTAAAGTTGAGCTTCTTAGCATTCAGAAATGTAATAAAAACAGTATTTATAAGAACAGAGTACGATGTCAGTCCACGAAATACAACCAGAAAGCAAACTTAATAATATTCGATTATTAAATCATGAACTTGCAAAAAGGGGCTTAGCTTCGACATTATTTACCAAATGAAATAGGCGCTGGCATTGAAACAAGGGACACAATGGTCATTCATAACAATTGTACAAACACTGCGGGACGTGTGTCACCGACTATGGTGCGTTTGTAATGCGTGCGCGCAAACATCGGTCAGGTGAGCGCGGACAAACGACACGCGTCGGCGCCCTTTGTGCCGAGATCAAAGGCGCCGACGCAAACACTGGCGAAACGCTATGACACTGTCCGATCCTGGAGCGGCGCGTGCGAAACTATCCTTTAAAGCTTTCGGTTAGAAACCAATGTTATGTGGAGGCTTTTTGTTTTTAAGTCGTTTTTGCCCAAGAGCTAAACCGGCCGTGGTGCCACTAGACACCTTGTTAAGTCTAGGAGTTGCCTCGTTGACGTTCGGGGAATGATTGTGTGAGCAAATCAGCGTTGAAGGAGTTCAAAGATGTTTAATTGGCAGCCAAAGGCCAGTCGAATGGTAATGTCGCAATGAACATTTGCAGGACATTTGCTTTACGAAAAATTGACAATGTTAATTCACTATGAAGTTTCTTCATCATGCATTAGTAGTATTATCAACACTATTTACGATGTGCGTCAGGTTTGACAGATCGAAAATGTATCTATTCTTACCCTCTGACTGAGCATATCACGGATTTAAATGAAGCGGCCTATTCAGCCTTTCGTAATAGCCAACGTAGGTATGTGATTCTATTCCACAACTATGTGGGCGTATTCAAGACAGGAGTGTTCATTCTTTTTTACGTTGGTAGTGTGCTCAATATCTACCGCGACATGGGCACTGGCCATAGTAATATGTAAATTCAGCCGAAGAAGGATTAGATTTCACTATAAAGAACAGACACATTTGCATATGAGGCTCTTTTCCGTTAGTCTTCATTCATCGCATTCTCATTCGCACTCCAACAAACAATCAATATACTGGAGGAAAGGCTTGCCCTTTTTAAACATTTTTTTTAAGATTAATTAACAACGTTTCAATCTACAATACATACCTTCAGTTGATATGTCGGTATCTTTAAAAGCGTAAACTAATTCACGTCGATCATTTCGATGCACTTTATCACCATCGTTATTTCAGTTTAATTGCACTATAACGTTGCACTATTCGTAAAGATTTGCGATGCGATAAAATTATTCACCAATTACTTATACTTTTATCCGTACATAACTCTGTCAAAATGAAATATCAAGATATTGTTGTCTTTAACAATATCTTTACAGCGAAATAAGGTTTTAAGTGAAACAGTAAAGTTGATATGAAATATGGCTAAGTATGTCAGGTTTCATTAAAGCTCGCTTATAGGGAAAGAGTTGCTTGTAATCTATCAATTGGCTAGCCGACGAAATTTCCGTGTGATCAGTTCGCTTTTATCTACTAAATAACTTATTACACAGTTCAATATGCGTAATATTTTATTAAATTTGCTTTTATCTATTATTTACGGCAACTTATTTAATTTATTGAGTGTGCTATTTTCATCCGTATTATATAAAAGCAAGATTAATTTACACACAAAAAAATTACAAAAAGGTTAAATACTCAACAGGGATTTACGAAACCGAGTAATGGGAAATTTTAATAAATTGTAATTACTCAGTTTTGTAAATAGAGAAAATATATTCGCAAACTCCGCCGGTGCCATTGTCGGCTATTTGAAAGGGAAAGATAATTAAATAGTGGTTGGTTAGTCAATAAAGTTGATAAAATAATTGGGAACAGTCTGAAATCAAAGGTGAGGAAAGCAATGCCCTAAAAGTGAATATGTTTCAGTAATCACTGATTATCTCACATCATCAAATTATTGTTGTTGGACATCTAAGAGCATTGAGAAAATTAAATGCATTTTGACGTAATATGTTGAACTCTACCCTAGTATGATTTGTTCTGTGTTCCAGCTCGCAAAGATGAAAACCAAAATGAGTTATACTTTATTACTTGCGTATTATAAGGCATATGCAAGTGGGTGTCAGTTCCAGGTGAAATGAACACCAGCCCTTTCTTTTTTGTAGTGGGTTTTAAAAAACTTTGGAGTAGTAAAATTTCTCTCATATGGTTTAACTGTGTTACATAACGGTTTAATGTTCATTGTGGTTCTCACCGTAAGCTATACTCACTACTAAGCTCACTTGGTAACCTGTTAAAATTAAATAAAAAGAAAGTAATTCCCCTGGGCCACGCAGAAGCATCAGTTGTAGCACGAACTGTACAAGTAAGTACCACGGCCTAAAGAAGACTGGTATGAAGGAGAAGTTTTACTTTCGCGTTATGTCCCCCACTGTTTTCTGAGTCGTATAGTTGCATGCAACGTAACACCACTTGTGGTTAATATTACCAAAGGTGACTAATCGGAAAAAAAAATAATAGCTTAATAGGATAAGCATAAAGGATTCGTCCCACAGTTTTATTTACTAGGTTTTAAAATTTGGAAACAGTGGCCTCAAGATTTTATCAACGAAACGTGACGAAGGATTAAAGCGAAGGAGACACGTGAGATCCTCTGTTTATTGGAGCACTTATGGAATAACCCGGAACGTTTTACAAGCTGTTGTTTAAAATTTTAAAACTGCAGAAGGAGACGGAGGGAGTTTTATCTTAGATTAAATCTCATCTCGTTGTATTAGATTAAATCTCACATATCTGAGTAGTACTGAACAAAATTATGTGTTAAAAGTAAGTTATTTACATATTCCATGTCTATCTTATTTCTAAAGCGCTTTATGGACTGAATAATCATGTTTCAAATACTTCAGAGATATTTATTTTACATTTAAACAAATTTCCTAAAATTTTTATATGAAAAATTGGATCGTCTGTATGGTGTTTTTGATAGAAATAGTAGACTGTTAATCTTTTTCGTTTTTTACGAGAGACAGCGGTAAATGACCAGGAGGTTCACTATGTTGAATGATTATTGCTCAGTTATAAATCCTGAGCAACTGTATTTTGCAATCCAATATTTAAAACATTAAATCTATATAAATTACGTATTATCTTATAAACCACCTTATAAAAACCATGTTATCTAATAGTCCATGCGGCATGGTGTCAAGAACGCTAGCTGCATTTCCTCGCTGAATAGTTATGTTTAACATTTGAGCGAGCAAATAACCAGCTCTCTTGTTACCAGCAGCGGAGTTAAGCCTAAAACTTCGATGTACCTTTCAAAAATTTTGTACGGGGACTCCAAGGACACAAGGTTTCAACAGCAAATGGCACAAATACATAATCTGAACAAAGAGACTCATATTTGCGCCACTTACTCCGGCTGCCTCCAATGCAGCCCCGGCCCTGCCTTCGGGCAGGCAATGTCTACACAACTGTTGAGTTTCTTGCGGGTTTCTTCTCAACAGAAACTGCTTTCCGAACCGGTGGTAACTTACGAACGTGTTAATTTCTTTGTAAAATTTTGACGTTTCATAAGAACGCGCAAGCGTCTATGTGAATGAAGATATTTTATTATTATTGTTATCAAGAAGCATCCCAAACGGGGACTTTGCTTTCTCCCAGGGCATCAAAGTCAAGCCGTCGGGTCTTTTACCATCATCGGGAAAAATGCCGCAGGGCTCTAGAATAGATGGAACGTAGATGGAAACGAGAGTACGGATGGTGTCGTTCAGGAAACCGTGGCTGGAAAAGCCAGCACTTTTCTGACACAATTGCAAAGCGTGCCAAACTTTATGGTGGGTACCGCTCGCCTTTCTCACCAGACGAAATTCATGTACTTCTAATTTACGTGGTTCGTCTTTGAGACTAATATCTGATATTCATGGCGCATTAAATTGCAAGGCGTTAGGGATTCATGTCATGGACACTCTAGTTCCTACGTTATTCAAACATATTATATCAGAGGGATTTATGAAATAATTTAACGTTGAATTAGTAGAGAACTTGAGTTAGTTATTAGTTAATTCATGTCGTGTATTATAATAAATTCAAACTTTTCTTCAAATTAATGTTATCGTTTGCTAATGAGACAGTCCTCCGCACTTGCGTATAGTTGTTTGTAATTTAATTAAAATGTAATAAATTTTGTCACGTTAAGCTTATTTAATCTATAGTTAAAGAGTGTAGATATTGACGATTAGCTTCCGTGTCAAAGTCACTTTTGTTTACAGAGCGCTCAACGAAAATTACTTGTATGAAGCAAATACCCATCATAACACTGGCAACAAACTGTCATTAAAGTAATAAAAAATGTTTGACGTTTCGAGACATTTTGTTTTACTGCTTCTACATCTGATAATGTTTTAATCTAAGCCTTGTACTCTCTTATAATTTTTATAACACAATTTGACAATTGTTTGAGAAAAGGGAAAATACACTATATTATGATTACTTTAGACACACCGAGATAAGCCGGGTTTTTTCTTTAAATTTTCATAGTCATAATTCATCTTGTAAATATTTTACTTGCTGAGTAAGAATTAGAAAGAGTTAAAATTAACTGTGTACAATTTTTGTCATTTAATTGTCTTTCCCGTAGAAAATAATGTAATAGCATATTATAAGATTTAATAACATATACGATCTGTACCTCCGCACCGGTCAAAATTTAGTTTTCCGATGGCAATATACACCTTGACAACCAATAATATTACATATTATTAATATATACAAATACGCGGTAGATGTAACGCGGTGACATTAGCGCACCGAAACTGAGGCAGCCAGGCGGAATCGGCGCATCAGTACCGCCCTTGCCCTACGGATGATATAAATGCATGGCAACCCCATGCCATATTGTTTAAACTGGAATTGTTTAAACAATTACAACGAATTGTAACTTTTCAACTGAACATTTTTTATATTCCTTAGTAAAATACAAATAAAAAAATATCGCACTGCTACTCGCTTGCCACCGTCTCAAATAAAAGAAAATGTATAATAGCATTGCCATTTGGGCTACACGGTTTAAGGTCATTGTGATATACTCTTACTAATACGTTATTTTATACAAAATCTATTTAAGAAAACTTTTTACTCACTTCAAAGAACTCATTAGAATGAGTTAAATCGATTTGCATATTGTAGATTCTGCAATCTTTAAAATAAATGCTTAGAGCGATGAAGGGTGATATTTATAAATTATAAGACAATTTGTTTCGCTTTTATGTATTGATGTGATTAGATTCTTTTGATAACTTTAATGGAATTGAATGAATTATGTTGAAATAATACATAAAATGTAGATGGTTCGTGACGTTCTAAGAGATGGTCTAATTTTCTAAAGACGATAAAACACCTTGGTACAAACCTTAATCTTGTAGTGACGTAGTGATGCACAAGAAAATTAAAACATACAAAGAAACGTTCGTAATACCACCTATAAACTTCTACATTTGCTCAGAGATAGTGAGAAAGATTATCACTAATAAGAGCCATATCACAAACTATGAGGAAAGTGAGAGAGCTCTGTATTTTGGACGCTCAACTCTTTCTTTGTGTCTATTTTATTCCTTACTCTAAAAAAATAAGGTCTACAGGATATTAATGTTCGACTGCTATGGAAAGGCCTCCCTCGCATTAGGGTATAGGGTATAGCGACACCACTACGGACTGGCGGACTTAACCTATCCTCCAAATATTTTTTGCTATTATTTCGAAAATATGCTGAGAAAGTGATAAATCAGCACTTAAATTCAAAAGTAACAATTTCATTGTTGCCGGTACCGGGGATTGAATTAAATTTTTTTTTGAGCAGTGGCTCACCTGATGGTAAGTGATTACCGAATTATTATAATTTATTAAGTTGTTCGAGTATGTTGAATAAAAGGGGTTGTGGAGTAGTACGGCTTATTGTATCGAACTCTATTCCCCTTTAATACTTAAATATACTTCCGATATATGCCCAATGAGTTAACATTTACGGTATTACTTTTCTTCCACTTAAACTTGTTTTATTAAATGTACTTCATTTAAATCGTTTCCTTTCAAAATTATTCCGTAAACAACTATAGTTAGGCGCATTGCGCTAAATGAAATTAATTTTGTTCGACTGTGAGCTGAACGGTTGCTAAATTGAGATTAAGGATTTAATACTAAAGACTACATTAAATAAATAATTATCTCAGTATCGCCTGGCCCAAAACTTGTAACGAGGTTATAAATTATTTACTAACGTTGTCGCTGTACCTACTCTGATAACACTTGAATCTTTTTGAATTTATACTTTTTTGGCTCGTTTGGAAAAAACTATAAGAGTAAAATTTTTAATATCCGCACTCACAGTGACACCGACATGATGAAGTTGGCTGCAAAGAGACCAACTTCACGCTATTACAATGGCAACTAATAACAACTTCTTGACATTTACCAATAATTCCAATTTAATTAAACCTTTATAAATTGCATTTAATGTCTTTTTCATAGACTACTGGCACAGGGGATAAAGTTTTAGTAATTTTTTTGTCACGCAAAAAAAGTATAACTTCTTACGTGCATACATAAGTACACACATATTTTTTTTAATCTGCACACTTGTAGCACTGTGCTACATGTAAGCCTATCAGCTTTTTTTTTTTATGTAAAAAGTTGCCAAACGAGCAGACGGTCCACCTGATGTTAAGTGAATACCGCCGCCCATAGACATCTGCTACACCCGAGGATTTGCAGATGCGTTGACAACCTTTTTGGAAATTGGGCTCCGGCTACCTCACTCACCAGGGGAAAACGCGAAAGTATACTTTCACTTTACGCCGGTCTTCTGTGAGGTCGTGGTACTTACCCGGACGAGTCTGCCCATTCGTGCAACAGCCGAGGCTGCTGCGTGGCTCTACCACCGTAACCGTAGCTGCTAACCAATCGAATCTCGGACAAGTAATGGATGGTTGTTCTATGTGGCGGACATCACATATATTAGAAACATACATATTTTTTATTATTACTTCAAAAATATGTAGAAATATGGCTTATAAGACATTGTAAAGGTATAAATATTTACTGTCAATAACATATGTTTACATAGCATAATAATTATAATCTTAAATTTGTACTCCAAATCAACTCTGCATTATTCGGCAAGAAAAAATACACCTTCGATGGTCTAACTACCGATGCGATGATTTTCTTATTGCAAGATTTAAGATGAAATGCCGAGTATAAAATCACAAAATGCTAACAGACTCCAGTACAGCTTCAAGAACATCGTAAAAACACGTTTTTGGCCGATGTCTCAGAAACTGCATTTTAGGACAAAAGTCATAAAGAGCATTATTATACAGAATTAAATTTCGCATCTTTCCTTTTTCTTTTGAGTATTTATTATTGATTATTTTATGTTCAGATGAAAGAAAAGGAATATTTACTAAAAATAATTTCAGTTTATCGTCAGGAAAAACATCTTTCAATATTATCTTTCGTATTATCTATCATATTTTCTTCCGATTCATATGCGACGATTTACTTACCGCTTTTACTGTCAGCAATCTTAATTATATTAAGGTTTACCTCAATTCGTTATCTTAATAAAATGGCGAGAATTGTGTCGAATAACTATCGAGTGAAAAACTTACCAAATTAATACGTTGTAAGTTTTATTTAATAATAAAAATGAGGTACTTTGTGTATTTTACCAACACGCATATCAAATTAAATTGTAAAATAGTGAAATAAAATAGCACAAGTATGAGAATAATAATACATTCCTTAAAAAATTATTTATTTTTAACTTTTAATTGATTTTTCATAATAGACGTTAAAGGCGCAGACGTTTCATGTAATATTAAATGATTTCTACTACCTATATAATCATAGTCTTGAAAAGAATGGCTTTCTATGACATCGATCAAAAGATGAAAGGCAAAAAATCTTGTACTTCTGAACTTTTGTTAGACCGTGGTACTTAATGGGCCAAGCCAGACGATTTTCAATAGTAGAAGCTACTGCGTGGCCTTACCTAGTTTGTTCAAATCCTTAATCTTCCAAAACATTTGATACCTACGCTTTTCGATGATTCATAAGTCAATTGTAACGTCACTCCTCGATAAACTCCATGAAATGCTAAATGTCGAACTCAAAATGTTTAGGTTTGAGCGGCACTCATAATAATAATTTAAACAAAAGTTAATTATATAGTTAGATATACATATTCACAATTAACTTGTTTAAGCCGCGAGAGCTCAGTGTCCTAGCGCTCGCTTTCAGCAAACTGAGCTCTAAATCCGTTACCGTTTATTGACGATGATAACGATAGCAAAAAAAAAATACTTCGAAGATATGTGACGTCTACCATTCCGCAATAAGTCGTGTCCTGGACTATGTAATATACCCTAATAACCTCTGTACATAAGACCTTTGCTCAGTAGTGGTAATATTTCAACAATTATTGTTATTTATTAGTTAGTACTTTTCTAATACACTACATTGAATTTTCATATGTTTCATACGAACTAAATACCTACTGTTTCTTTTTGATATCAATATTTACATATAGACCTGATATGCTTTTTACTGCAAATCACTGCTCTCTACAAACTGTATCAAACTAAGGATCTCGCGTAACGCGAAAAGAGCAAAAACATATCCTCCACCGCCAGCCTAAGTTGTGTCATGTTAGCGCGGTAAAACCGGGCCGTAATTGGTCGTTTTAAAAAAATGGTGTTCCTTATCAAACATGAAGCGAAGTCGACGGTTGCCCGGGAAGTTTTTCGATAGGTACGCTTAGTCATCACCGACGAACGTTCAAGTCCATATCGCCCCAATTTCCTCCCTTCAGAGCGCGCCGACATTTGGCTCCGGCGAAAACAAAGGCGACAATGGCCGTTCCCGGCTCGTAAACACACCGAATTACTGTTTACAGTAGATATAATAGCATTAAGGCGCATTATTTGCCACCGTTGGCTTTGTAACGCCGAACGAGCGACTTACATAGAACCGTCTTATCAGCGACAAAAGGTCCAGCAATAACAAAGGGATCGAGTAACTTTGAAACGCGCACCTTTGTGCCCCAGTTGTTTCACTGATAACAGGTAATTTAACCTTTGTAAGGGCACTCTGACCTTTCTATGAATTCGGCGGTTACCTACTATGTAGTTGGAAACGGCGATTGCTTTTATGATATAGGTGAAAGTTTCTTTTAACGTATAATCTGAGCTTTTGGTGAATTATTACAGTTATTATCTTCATTACATTATATTAGCATTACTCAACTATACAATTATTTATATTAAAATTAGACATGATACTAATTTAACGCTAACAAACAAATACCTGTAACAAATTAATAGTACTGCAAGCATAAAATATTGGTTGAATGTATACAGTAGGTATTTAGTTTCGGTAAAATATGCCTTATTGTACACGAAGAAACATACAGTATGTATAATTAAAGATAAAATGTGTTCTGTTATACGGTTTTCGGAATTTAGGTTTTTAAAAAAAAGTTTAAATCACAAAATATATATTTCTTATTAAAACACTTTAAAATATAATAGATCAGAATGGAATTCGAATGTCGGGCAAGTGTTACCGCTTTGGATGCTTGTGACGAACTGACTCTTCAATGCAGGGGGCATCTAGTGCTTATAAATATGCTGACAAGGGTTGGATTAGGTAGCAGGCTAGGTCAGGTCTATTACATACAGGGAGCATATATAACAGCCCTCGGGGTTGAGACTAAACTTACACCAAAATGGTGAAGTTTATGTAAATGATGTTCTAATCTTGGGTATTGAGGGTTTAGGAGATTCAGGGGGGATATCTGATAGGTCTTGGGCATTTTCAATATTAAGCTTATTTTTAAATTTCTCTTTTAAATACGGTTACACATGCCAGGCTTACAATGTTTATATACTAAAAATAAAATCAATGAAACAATTATTATAGAAATAACAATAGTTGTATATGAGTAATAATTACCGTAGAGAATAATATGCGGCTTAGTTGCAAAAGAATCTAAGTTTTTTATTATCTGGTTAGAGGCTTTAGTGTGTTCAGATAATAGTGAGTCTAAATTAATATTTCTTAAATTTAACGACGGAATTTTATAGTTAATATTCTGAAATCTAGTGAAATTACAACATGTATCGTTAAGTATATCAATAGCATAATTAATAGGATGAATCTCTATGGTTTTAGAATATTTGGGAAGTAACTTTAAATCCTTAAAATAAGCAACACAATTAGAAGGCAGGTTAAATATACCGGAACCCACAATGTTCCTTTCGTTTATCTCTGATTGGCAGTCTATTGATAGTTTAGAATTTTCACTTATTACATATAGCCATTTATTATTAGACAAAGATTGCCAAATTTCGACGTGGCCTTGAAAGAATTTAGTATCGCATACGGCTGGTACAGAGTTTAATGCTTTAGACATTATTTCCGATTCGCAGATCGGTGTTGCAGAACTAGAATACATATCTATAGAATCACAAATATAATAGCGATTGTATAGGACCTTACATCTATTTACACTATTCATCTTACAGTAAAAAGACTTATCTCTAGTTACACCAATATATTTAGTCGACGGCATTATTGTTGTATATGTAATATTAGTTTTTAGAATCATTGCTGGAAAGGGTAAACAGTGATATAGATTATATTCCTTAGGGGATACTAATGGTATCTTTAAAACAAATACAATTTTATTTTCACTATAGTAACTAGCGATGTCGGATATATTTAGTAACAAGTAAATATTTTCCAAAGATAAACTAACAGGGAATTGCCTAGAACTTGGTAAAAATCGATAGTTTTGTACTAATTCGTCGAATAACTGTTTTGGCGTAATGATAGATGGATGTAATATATTTGATTTACTGAACATAATGGCGTCAACAATGTCTTCAAGTTTAAAAGATAATGTTAATAAAGTACCTTCTAAGATATTTAACATTTGATTTAATCTAGATCTTATCAATAAATTGTCTGTAATCATAGTGACATTTTGCAGACTATGAGATAAATTTTCAAGAGCAATGTCTAATTGTTGCTCATTTATAGTAATTTTATTTATTGTCTTTTTAAAAGATGACAGAGTCGAGGTTGTTATCAAAATATTTTCTTTTATTAAATTAGATAATCTAGTTTGGTCATTTTCTACATTTTGAATTGCATCGCTGTATTTAATGGCGTCGTCTTCATTCATTGTACCAAAGAGGTGTTTGAATACGGTTCCGATTCCGGAAAACCATGCAGACCGCCGTGAACGACTTTCTATTAAATGAGAAATTGACTCAAAATTACGTACTATTTCATAGTAGCGAATAGATAATGGTTGCAACATATTATGACACTCGACTTCATTAAAAATATTACTGCGTCTGCATAAGTGTCGGGAGGTTCCTATCACACCCGTTTAGATTATCGAAATGGGGTTTAATAAATGAAATATCATTCGGAATAACTACACTAAGATGACCATCTATTATTTTTAAAGAACCGATGGGGTCGAAATAAATTCCAGGACTATTTGCTGTTGACTGGAAGAATTGCTCTTGTGCCCAGGTCAGGCTACTGTAATAAAATTATAGAGTTAATGAATTTTACTATTTCGTATACATAAAAGGAGTTATAAGTAACTTATCCGTATATATAATATCCGTATATATAATTTTTATTATTATTTTTTTTTTATTATTATGAATCAATCGCGGCGCCGAGCAAGTTTCACTTCATCATAGTGGTGAGTGACGTGGCGTCTGTTTATAAGTAATGTAAGAGTATTTCTACCATTTACCTTTATTACTTTATAGGGTCCCTTCCAAATCGGTGATAGGGCCTTACGTAATCTTAGGTGGTTTTTGAGGAAGACAAAGTCTCCGACTTGATATTTCATTGAGCGCGAACGCGAGTCGTAATAAGTTTTGGACACTTCTTTCGACCTATTTATATTTTCTACAGCTTTATCTCTCGTATATTTGAGGCGGTGTTGTAACATTTTAACATAGTCCGGGTAAGTGACGTCGGAAGCAGTTTCATACACGGAATTTGGAATATAGGGTTTGTGCCCGAATACTAATTCGTAGGGTGAATATTTAGTTGTAGTATGTATAGCTGTGTTATACGCTAACATCGCTGTATAAACGTATCTCGGCCAGTTATCTTGGCTTTCACAAACATAGGATTTCAGGTATTCTTTTAACGTGGAATGACTGCGCTCTAGTGCACCTTGAGTTTGGGGGTGGTAAGGAGACGACCACAGCTGTTTTATTTTTAAGAAGTTACAGGTTTGTTTGAATAATTCAGCTGTAAAGTTGGTTCCTTGATCTGTGAGGATAGTTTTAGGGATTCCAAATAAGGATATAAAGTGAATCAGACACTCACTTGTTTCTTCGGCGGTGGTGTTTCTAATTGGGTAAGCTATTGAGTACTTTGTTAAATCATCTTGGAGAGTTAATATGTATTTTAACTTAGCAGGTCCGGACTCTGGGAGAGGTCCGACTATGTCTAGGGACAATCTTTCAAAGGGAGTTGTGGAGGAACTTGTTATTTGCATAGGGGCTCTATTTATTTTGCGTAAAGCTTTATTAGTTTGGCAAGGTGAGCAGTCCTTTACATATCTCTCAATGTCACTACGCATATTCTTCCAATAATATTGTTCACGAATTTTATTGAACATACGATTTGAGCCGAGGTGTCCCGCTACAGGGATGTCGTGATTCTCTTTCAGAATCTTTTGGACTTCGCTAGGACTAGGATAGTAAATTTTATTTCTATAAATGTGAATTTCTATTTTTGTATTATGAAATAAGTATGCTAGCATATTATAGATTTTGATATAGGCATGTCTATCAAACGGGTTTCGAAAGTCTGTTAGGCTTATTTTGTTAACAGACTCGTTACTCAGGACTAAATGGTTTCTCAAACACTTCAGGGATTCGAATATGTCATTATAACTACAGTCATCAAAGTGGTGTACTTTTAAAAATAAGAAATAATGTTGTTTTTGTGTTGTGTAAAAACGATTTGAATGAATGTAATGTTTTTTCGGATTGGATGAACGACTGAGACTCGGGAAAATTTGATAAGATTTCTTCGACATAGGGCATTGATTCGTCGAGGTCAATGGATGTAGGTATTATAAGGATACTATGCGGGCTTTTTAATATGCTGTCATTATGTTCGATAATTGGGTATCATATTGCAGGTTTGGAGAGTTCTTTAAGAATTGGGAGTATGAGTCGGTTATTGGAGTGATTTTTGGAATTGTTTCAGGATTTTCAACTACGGGATTTTGGTAGCTTGTGCTAGGTTGAATTTCGTTAGATTTTGTTTCAAGTAATGTAGGGGTTAGTGTTGGATTGTCAAGTAGATGCTGTGGATCTGAGTACGCAGGAGATGGCATGTTCAAAGGTGTGAAGTCTACATCTTCATTGTTAAATGGACTAAAGTTCAAAGGACCGAGGTCTATAAGTTCGTTACCAGGATTTTCGGTAGTTATAGGATTTACAGGATTTATAGTATTGATTGGACTTTCGTTACGAATAGGGTAGCGTGAGAGTGCGTCGGCTGCAGAATTAAGTTTTCGCTTTTCGGTATATGATTTCGTACTCATATTCCTCGAGTTGTAAGCGCCAACGTTGCATCTTACTGCTGGGGTCAGTATGATTAAATAACCATTTTAAAGGACGATGGTCGGTAACAATAAAGAATTTTCTACCGAATAAGTACGGCCTGAATGTTTTACAGCCGTATACAATTGCTAAAAGTTCTTTTTCTGTAGTGCTATAGTTAACTTCATTTTTTGTTAAGTGTTCGTGACGCGTAGGCTATAGGATGCTCTTTACCTACAGGACCTTGGGAGAGGATAGCGGATATTGCGTAGTTTGACGCATCGCAGGTGAGCGTAAACGATTTTGTGAAGTCGGGGTAGATTAGGACCGGTGCAGTTATTAATTTATCTTTAAGGTTTTCGAAGGCGAATTGTTGTTCGTTGGACCAGATAAATGGGCTTTCCTTTTTCAAGAGGCATGTAAGAGGTTTAGAAAGTTTAGAAAATTCAGGGATGAAACGCCTGTAGTATGATATAAGGCCTAAAAAGGATTTTATATCTTTAGGGCATTTTGGTACAGGGAATTCTTGAACGGATTTAATTTTATTTGGGTCAGGTTTTACACCATTTTCGGTAATTACGTGACCTAGGTAACCAACTTCCTTCCTCAAAAATTCACACTTGTCGGGTTGCAACTTTAAGTGGAAAATACGGAGTTTATGGAAAACAGCGGAAAGGTTTTGGATGTGGGATTTAAGGTCATATGAATAAATAACGATATCGTCAAGATAGACGAAACATCGTTCTCCTTGCAGGCCGGTGAGGACGTTATTCATAAGCCGCTGAAAAGTAGATGGCGCGTTTTTCAGGCCGAAAGGCATCCTTTTAAATTCAAAATGTCCTTGGGGAACACTGAAAGCAGTTTTGCATGAATCTTGAGAGGCCATTTTAATTTGATGGAAACCGGAAGCCAGATCGAGGGTTGAAAAGTACTTTGATTTGCCTAATTGGTCTAATATTTCGGTTATGTTCGGGATAGGATATGTTTCGCCAATAGTAATATCGTTTAACTTTCGGTAATCGATGACTATTCGCCATTTCTTTTGTCCCGATGCATCGATTTTCTTTGGTACAATCCATATGGGAGAGGACCAGGGAGAGATAGAGGGTTGGATGATGTCTTGATCGAGCATTTTTTGAATTTGGTTTTGGACTTCTTGTTTATGAATTTCAGGAAATCGGTAGGATTTTACATTTATAGGTTGGTCAGAGGTTGTTCGGATTTCGTGTTGGAGAGCATCAGTAAAGGTAAGTTGATCATCAGGTAGGTGAAAAATGTCGGAAAATGCACTACATATATTGTACAGGGCTTCAGATTCTTCATGATTCAAATGAGAGGTGCGGAGTAAGTTAAGCACTTCTTGAGTTCGTTTTAGGCATGTTTGATTGGATTGAGGCACATGGAGTACGTCGTAATGTAATGGATATAAGGTAAGATTAAGATTTGAATTTAACGAGACATTGTTTTCGGAGGTGTTGAGAACAGTGATGTTGACTCTATTATTATTCTTTACATTTACTAAACAATTAGCAACCAATAGGTTTTCGTTTATGTGTTGGTCCAAAATAAGCCCATTTTTTAGTTCTGGGTTTTTAATTGAACACTCTACAATCATTTCTGAGCGAGGAGGTATATTATAAACAGGTTCTGTAAAGTTAAGTTTAAGTTTATTTCGGTTTAAATTGAATACATTGCGATTATAATCAATATTACACTGATAATGGGTAAGTAAATTATTTCCAATAATGCCATCATAGGTGAGATTGATTTCTTCAACGACATGAAATGTAAAGGCGACGGTCTCTTTGCCGAAAAGAAGATCGAGTTCGAAATTACCTAAGGTAGGAACGGCATCTTTACTGTTATCTATTCCTTTTAATTTAATTGTATCCTTTTTTAGTTTCAGGTTCAGGTGCGACTGAATGGATGATTGTTTAATAAGGCAGATTGAGGATCCAGTGTCTACAAGAAAGGTAAGTGGATTTTCAGATACACTAGTTTTTATTATTACATGAGGTAGTGATTTTTTATTTGGGATTACACGTAATCTCGTAAATTACATCATCTTTTGGAATAGGGTGTAGATTTAAGTTTTCATTATTTTCAGGATGTATTCGGCGATGCTCTGACATACGTGTACTTTTATGAATTGTTTTGGAAATAGGAATAAGATTACGAACACTTGCTTGGGGCTGGTTACCCGTGTGGTTCTGTGGATTCGAGACATGAACGCTTGCTTGGGGCTGGTTACCCTTGTGGTTCTGGGATATTGAAGAATGGACACTTGCTTGGGGCTGGTTACCCTTGTGGTCCTGGGATATTGAAGAATGGACACTTGGGGGCTGGTTATATATTGAAGAATGGACACTTGCTTGGGGCTGGTTACCCTTGTGGTCCTGGGATATTGAAGAATGGACACTTGCTTGGGGCTGGTTACCCTTGTGGTCCTGGGATATTGAAGAATGGACACTTGCTTGGGGCTGGTTACCCTTGTGGTCCTGGGATATTGAAGAATGGACACTTGCTTGGGGCTGGTTACCCTTGTGGTCCTGGGATATTGAAGAATAGACACTTGCTTGGGGCTGGTTACCCTTGTGGTCTTGGGATATATGATGAAATGGTTTCGTGTATAGTTGGCTTTGTACATGGTTTGGTAAGGTGTCATTGTGTTCAATTTGTTTGATAGAGAGTAGAGACTTGGGTCTCACGAGACACCACCGTGAGCCCGCTAATCGTTTAAATTTCCGCTATCTAGATTTTGCTGATCTGCGTCGCTATTTTCGGTATCAATGTTGTATTGATTTTTGTCATAAGAAGTACTAGGTTGTGGTTGAGAGTAATCACGATCATAATTAGTTTCCACGAAGTTTACGCGTGCTGGCTGTGTTCGCGGATATCTTTGATGATTATTATCGCGACTGTAATTAAAACGATTAGTTTGAGACTGAGTTGCATTAAACCGATTATTGTTATATTCGCGTTTTCTACACACTTCTATGGTGTGTCCTTGATTTTTGCAATAGCGACAAAATGCATTGTTTTGCATATGTATTTGGGGTTTAACATTGACATTGTGTATCGCCGGTCTGAATAAGTGATTAGATCGTTGCATATGACGCGGTGACATTGGAGTATGATTGGGTAAGTTACGTTTATACAACATTTGTTGTATCTTTTCTTCGGATACTGCTAAATTTAAGGCTTCATTCAGTTGATTAGGATTCTTACCACGGACTAAATTGGAAATGTTCGGTTTAAGACCAAGTAAAAACGTATGGAGAGCGAGGTCTTCCATTGAAGCTATACGACCTTGTAGTTCAGACTTCTTCTTGTTTGACAATGTAATTTCTGTAAGTAACTTTGACAGGCAAGTTTCCAAACGCAACGCATATGTTGTAACTGATTCATTAGGTAATTGACGGCACTCTTGTAAATCGGTTAGTAAATGTGTATAGTGTTTCTTTTCGCCAAACTGTGTAAGAAGGAAGTCGCTAAGTTGCGCCCACGAATCGTATTCTTTAATTGAAACAGCAGCGTTAGCTCTACCTCGTAATTGAGAAAGAAATGTATTTAAAAACAGTCGATTTCTGTGAATCCGTTGCTAAAGACATGGCATTATCGCAATTTGTTATAAATGAATTTAATTCTTCGCGAGAGCCATCAAAAGTATTTATGAATTGGAATAGTTCTCCGGCTCGCATTGGTTCCCCTTTTTCGGCTTTAATAGTAGAATCTTTATTTGCCATTTTTAATTATGTTATTATATAAAATACGAAATTTAATTAATATTGGAATGTTACGGTGTAATAGGCGGCCAACCGAGTAACTTAATATGAGCTACTGATAAGCGCAGGTGCAGTGGCGAAGACGCTCTTCCTATGAATTATGCGTTAAGTATAATGTTATAATTCGAGAATAGTAATTGAAATGGTAATATGCGTAAGGAATTATATACTTATTATTACATTAAGTACATGAAAAGTTTTTAATTATTATTCATAGAAGTATTATAACTATTTTGAACACAACACTTTAATAACGAGGCACGGCTTTGTAGTATCACTGAAATTCGGAGAAGTTTTTAGCACTTACAGGATCGCGACGAAGTAGAGATGCAGGAACATATTCTTGATAAAATTAGCGCTCTTTATTCGGTCACGCTATGCAGCACGAAGACTTGTAGGCGCTCCGGAACAGGCTGGATTTGTATATTTCGCAGGAACAGGATTTTGAGGATGAGATGATTTATATTTTGCGAAGATTATTTATCTCACCCGAGTTCGACACTAATTTAGGTACAGACGTTTACTAACACTTGCACTTTACTTGTCTTATTTTCCACTGATCGCGAATTGGAGACGGACCGAGGACCAGTAGTATGATCCCTTAAGCTGCCACCAAATTTGTTATACGGTTTTCGGAATTTAGGTTTTTAAAAAAAAAGTTTAAATCACAAAATATATATTTCTTATTAAAACACTTTAAAATATAATAGATCAGAATGGAATTCGAATGTCGGGCAAGTGTTACCGCTTTGGATGCTTGTGACGAACTGACTCTTCAATGCAGGGGGCATCTAGTGCTTATAAATATGCTGACAAGGGTTGGATTAGGTAGCAGGCTAGGTCAAGTCTATTACATACAGGGAGCATATATAACAGTTCGTAGGCTTACGTCTTACTTTCATAGTTAATCTCGGCTGCAATCAACTTTTCCTGATTATTCTTGTTTGCTATTTATTCCGATAGATCCGAATAGATTGATCCGAATCCGAATAGATTGGATCATATGAAACGGGGTAAGTTTAAACGAAAACACTGTATGAAATCGTTTAAATAGTTTTATTTCAATAGAATTTCAAATTAAGAATGGTGGTAATTCTACATCGTAAGCAGCCATTGAGAAATAGTATTGGTCCATAGCACTTCGAGTCAAGCATTGTGTCCAAAAACAATTAAGAATACGAATCATATGTATTTGTTATAACGTGACGCATCTCGTAAGGAAATTAATGTCCCCCATTTTTTCACTATGAACGCATACGCCTCTATCTTACTAAGAAATCTGTGGAATTTCCTCTCTCGCATAATAATCCGTTATTCACTAAAAGCCCTTGTGAAACAAGAAAACTCTAATGCGCGTCTGATAAGTGTAATTGTTATTAATCTTAGTGATTTGTTTTTTATCGCTGCCTGATAACGCGCAATAATAGAAAGAATTGGGTTTTTATCGTAATAATTCTCATTGTTTCAAGCGGAATCGCACCTTAATGTGTATTGTCGTAGGTGGAATTCATGTAAGCCGCTGAGTATTCAATGAGAGATTCCAAGCAGAGAATATTATAATACAGCTCGTGTTGCCATTAGCTAAAACGATCTCTTTCCCAATACAGGAAAGTGACAAAATTGGTGATGCGCATTCCGAACTATATATAATTCCTGAGCTTGGGAAAAAATTCAACATAATTTATTCTACCAAGTACTCTGTAGATAAACAATAAAAATTTCTTAAAACGTCTAGTAGGTGACTCCGTGGCGCAGTCGTCAAGGTATTGGCTTCGGCGTCGGAGGTCGTGGGTTCGATTCCCACACGGGACAACTATTTGTGTGACCCACAGATAGTTGTTTCGCATCTGGGTGTTTGTCCACGTGAAATTAATGTATGTAAAAACGTTCTTGCAACACAGGATAATGGTATAAAGTAAGGGCATCGCCTTTAAGAAAAAAAAAAAAGAAAAAAAAAAAGACTATTGTTAGAAATTGTGTTTAACGCACAACTTGGATAAATTTATGAGCAACTTTCTTTAACTTTATATATATTTTAGCTTAACTTCATTATATAGTATTTACGGCTACATTTTAATGGTAGCAAATAACCATTGATTAAAGTAAAAAGTTAGACACAATATTCATGTGAAAGCAACTCTTGAACTCAGAGTATCATTTTATTTAAGCCTTTTAGTTCTAGTATTCGATCGCTCTGTAAGTTTTAGCTATCTAATTATATTTCAAAGTCTTGTATCAAAACGAAGAAGCGATTCAGTATTCAACGAAGAAGAAATTCAGTACCGACGAACAAAGGAAATTCTGACCCATATTTTGTTTATGCCAATCACTATGTCCTTTATGGTGTTATCATATAAAGACACCAATAAAAATAACACCCGTGACAAGTCTATTGTGACAGTCATTATCAAAGCGGCGGTATCAACGATGCTCGAAGCATCTCGCAAGTCATGAAAAACTAGCGAAAACTCCTTGAGCCGTGTTGAAGCTATAGAAATACAATAATTATCAGACCGACTTCATTCAAATTGTTTTTTTTGCGACCATCAATCTGAAGACTCGTTAAAACAAAGAAAATGTACGACTAGTTAAACAATAATCGAGCTCTCTGGGTACGTATGTTTAACATTTAAATGAGTATTTTCTTACAGTTTCAAACAATACTTTTAGTTTTTTTACTTTGACTTTGAAGAATAAAATAACGTAACAGCGCTGTGTTAGAAAAAAATGAAAGATCTCACTAAATATATGCTCCTAGCAGTGAAACTAATTCAATATCTTTCTTTACGGCGTCGGTTCTTCCGTATTAAGGTGAAACTTAGTCATACAAAAAAGTTTAAAAATAAACAACAAAAACCATTTTCAGCAAGAACCATATATCCATATTTATTTTAATAGTTTAAGTTGAGATCGACGATCAGGTGGTTGTTCCTTAATGGTCATCGCCCCATAAGAATTCGCTCGTAGCGAGTGGACCCCGAGCTTTTCTTTAAACAAAACTCACAACTATAAATGATTCTAAAATACGCTAGTCTCTTTGATTCGTGTCATTGATTTAAAGAAGATTCCCTTATCGCCATTAAAATTCTAAAACGCTCGGCGCTATTGACATGCGCCGGTGGCGGAATAACAGCGGCTAATGTGTCGGTGTTGTAATGTAATGGAACCTCGAACGTAATCAACGCGTTATAGCTAGGAGTGCTTTTCATTCGCGCTATCAGCCTTTAAAGGTTAGTTCATAATTGCAAAGAATATCCAGAGCCTTTTTTGCTTTTTCAATACAACGTCTAACTAATTCTGTTACTATATATTTTGCATGCTTAATACGGACTGCAAAACCCACAATGAGATGCAAGTAGGTAATTATGAGATGATTGATATATGCAGTTCTCCCGCTATCATAAATTGACCTTCAAAATAGCACTGGCTGTTCCAAGTAGTCGGACAAATTATTGTAAAGAGCATTGCTTATGACGCGCGCGCACACCGACCTTCAATAAAAAAATACATACAGTCGAACCTTCTTCTATTTTGAAGTCGGTTAAAAAGCGAAACATTTACCAAGTTCCAAGTTATATAAAATTTATCAATTGTATTTCAATGTCGACGCTAAAGCAGTATAATTTCTTACGCGCGTATATAAGTACACAAATACTTTTTTTTGGAAATTCCAATTAAGTTATTGAATGAAAAATCACGTTTATAGCCCAGACTTAGTTTTTTTGCTTTGAACAAAGCGCTTAGATGAGACAGTTCAAAATAAATTTACATCCTCTAAAGTTTATTGTTTTCCATTCGATGATTCAATCAATGTTCAACGGCGATAAACTGTACACCCGTCTGCAATAAATATGAAATTTATTTGATGAAACTCAATTTATTACCGAATCTTAGAAAACATGACCTTTGCGCGTCCTTCCAAAAAAGCAAAATTCCTTCCCCGTGTCGTCATTCAATTAATAGTCTAAGATGATGCGATATTTTTAAAGCATAAACACATCGTGTCAATGTTTTTTACTTCAGGATTCTCAAACTGTCATTTCTTGAACGGACGGACAAACACATCGTGCGAATGCTTAGTTCTTCGGGATTCTTAATCTGTCATATCTTGAACGGACGGTCTCTGGCCATAATGTAGGCGTCTGAAAATTGAAAACGTCTGGAAGACAGTGTGACAAACACAGACGGATACTTTCATGCACGTAAAGTATGTCTACGGTTTTGCATATATACGAACGATAATCAACTTTCTGGGTCTGCCAGTGACCATGAACGCTGGAAAGGGTTCGAAACGTCGGGAATAAAAAATCAAAACTAAAACACGAAAAAATCCGTCAAATATTTTAATTTAACATATATAATATTCGCATAAAATCTAGGAATCAACTCAATAAAACTGTTTCTTGAACGGAAGGTCTCTGGCTATAATGTACGTTTCTGAAGATTGTAGTGGATACAATGGAGAGAGATACTTTTTCGTGCGTAAAGTATGTCCATAGTTTTGCATGCATACGAACAATATCATCTCTTTTCAACTGAGTTCGACTCCAAGCACGTGAAGCGTCTTTCTTGATTTGATCTGTTATGCTACTACATATGGAAGAAAGCACAAGCTCTAAGAACTGCTAGATCGGTTACTCTGTATCTGGATAGGCCACGTTTACTACAAGACAGTGAAGATTTAACTTCCATCCGTGATTATTGTACAAAGCAGTTCGTAACAAAATATGTAAAAGGCCTAACTTTGTTTGCTAAAAATCATATATATAATTTAAAAAAATATTTTACCTGCCATTAGGTAGGCAATTATTTACACTTGGTATTGGATGTTGTTTGTTATCAAAACTTTCAACTCGAATTTGTCTCATTCGCCAATTTTTTTCGCAATGTACACCCAGCTTTAGAAAACGGTACGCATGTTTGATGTCACCGATATGGCAGAAGTTAGCACTCATTACCTTATTGCGTTAAGCTCGATTTATTTATGTATATATATAATTCTTCTGTGCGTGTGTATGTGACAGAACTCCTACTAAACGGCTGCACTATGTCGTTGAAATTTTTTCTGTGTATTCAAGTAGATTCGAGAATGGTCCAGATTCCCAATTTTTTTTAGGTATAGAATATAGATTCACAAATCCAAAAAATTCTCGGATTCGAATATAATACGTGTTTAAAGGACAACGTCTGTTGCGTTGTCTAGTGAAATGTAAAAAGTTTTAATAAGAAAAATCTTAAATGTTTTTGCAAGCGTACTGTACATTGTAATCACAAATTAATTATTGAAAAAAAAAAAACAACTAACAACATTTATTAAAATAAATATTTAAAGAGATCTAACATTACTAAAATACATACGTTTTATGTTATACGTATTACTAAAATAAGTACGTTTTTATGGAATTATCGACTTTATCTGACATAAATTCCTATAAATTGTTTCGAATAGCTTGCAATATTCATGGTCACGTCATCAATACAAGCAATAAATAAATTAAACATTTTTATTTAATGAGGTGTATTGTGTACGTTAAATATAAGAAATCTATAGGATTTTTTTAATTATGAGTAAAAACTCCATAGACACTAGGGTCTACAACATCGTCTGCTCATTTATGTTGTCATGGGCACACAAAATTTGTATTCAACTTGGACGTGTAACTCATATTTTAGAATTTCTAAATTTTCATTCATAAAATAAGTCGAGAGTAAATATTTGTCTTTTGTTTCCAACAACGGCGCTACACACGAAAGTGATCCTTAAATCCAACTGCATAAAAACCAAGTGACGTGCTGCAATTGGGATTAAATACACAAAGGAGATTTTGGCACATTCTAACGCCACTCAAGACCACCCAAGTGGAGGTCTTTTCGCGTTTCGAGGATTATCTTATAGTTTATTTTGAAGCGAGGACCTGTGAAAACAAGCGGTTACGTTGTTTTTTCTGAGATACTAAGCGACCCTACAAATATTCAAGTAGCTTTCAACCAAAAAGTTGAATAAAATAATTGCATTAATGTTTTTAACATATTTCGCCACACCAAATAACAAAAGTTACATTACAACTTTTTTTAAACTTAAGCTAAATTAAGTAAGCCCATATTATATGCGTAGATTCGGGGGTATATCATTCGAATAGGATGGTAAATTTCGCCGCAAAAAAAATTGTAATAATCGGTCGGTAATCGGGCGAGGGTATTATAACAACGGCCGCGGTTCGTATTACGATCATTTAGACACTTATTTTCTTTACTTTTTTTTTCTATGCCAGATCATTGTTTTCTTTATTTTTTATTTTTTTATTTCCAAAATACATGATTTACCAAAAAAAAAAACGAACAAAGCTCGGTCCTCCAGGTACTATGATTTAAAAGCGAGCGCGCAGATATTGAGCTGAGCTATCACGACTTTTTAAAAATAAACGTCAATTATGGCTGTTAATTGTATAATATGAAATGTTTTTTTTTGTTATGAGGTTCAAAGTTTGGTATCGTAACTTTTTTGTGAGAAGATGGCAAGTGAACTTGATTCACCTGATGTAAAGTGATAACCGTCGCCCTCGGACATTTGCAACATCCGTGGGGTTGTAGATGCGTTGCCATCGTTTAATAAACTGGGTCGGTTACCTCACTCACCAGACGAAACGCAGAAGCGTAACATCTTCTGTTGTTTTGGTACTTCCCCGGACGGACCTGCTTGTAATGCATCAGCGAATACTGTAACGTGGCCCTACCATTGGGAAAGTACCACTTTAATAATAAACATTCAGTGGTTATTTCTAAAAGGGGACGATTGGTTCAATACATCGCTGAAAGCAGCTGGGTGGTCCATATGGACTAAGCAGAACAAACCATTGGATACGAGAGTAAAAGTACGTTTTTATTGCGCATTTGTAACCTACATACGTTTAAGTATACAATTAAAAACGCTTGTCGTTCTCAAGCGATTACACTAAGCCGACGCCCTTTGCTTTAGGTTTTTGTCACCACTGCTCACTAAGGATTAGGAGTGACGCAATTTCACGCATTTTGACTCCCAAACTTACAGCTACTACAGTACAGGCGTGTGGGGATTATTTTTTGTGACATCACGGCCTCTTATCACCTATTTGCAACGGCTTTTTCGAGGGCGTCAATTGAAAAGCTGTCGATCGTGTGTCGACGGGACAAGCGTGCAGCTTTGCGCATTCTAGCGATAATAGCGATTTTCGTTTAGTATTAAAACTGATTAATTCTAGAAATTTCTTCGATTAATTTTATAGGTTATTTGGCAATCATAAACTTTATCAAAGTACACATTAAATTGTATCCGAATAGTTGAACGTTAGTCACGAATGTTCACTCATTTACGAACTTTGGTAATTGGCTTAGTACGTGTCAAATGCAATTATTTGCAGTGAATGGACACCCAGCGAAGGCACTGCGGAATGTGTAATTCAAGCGATTCTGAACTTTGTTACCATTAAATACGGTCGCTGGCAGTTTTCTCAACTGTTACAAAGTACTGTACTCGCATTAACAAGCCCTGTTTGTACTGCAAATTAGTTTTATTAAGCTTGAAAGGAGGTGATTAAGGCAATATCAAACGTGTTCCTATTGCTTCACGTATATGTATGTATCTATCTTCCATAAACTATACCAATTATTGAAATGAAGTGTCCATCATAAATTTAAAAAAAATACCCAAGTTAAAGTACAAGCTGCTCCTTGCACGACACGCAATTATAGCCTCTCTATCTGATTATTTTAGCCCAACTGCCGTTGAGGTTTCAATGAAAATTATAGGAATTAAAAAAAAAACTGCTAAATTTTGCGCGTACGAATAAGCATAAAAATATGGCAATGAAACTTAAATTCCCCTACCAGATCTACGGGTCAAAGTCGTCGGCTTATATTAGTTCAATAACAACGACTGGCTCGACCGTGGAACTGAGACATTAGTTAAGAGCCTACCTACGCACGCCCAAGTAAAGACAATAGAGCAGTACGTGCAACTGAATATAAAAACACCGACCATCGGCACCCTTGAAACGATACCGAAGCAATACGTTCGTCTGAACAACAAAGGGCGGTCGTAAACGTCCATTTTTCCGTGCAATAAAGTAATTCGTTTCCTACTGTCGCGCTGCATTGTAATGGATTGTAAACTTCCGAATTGTAAGGCCCTGTTGCTAACAACCATTAGCGGCGCGCTCAAAACAGGGACGTAGACGTAGACATTCCGAAGTTGCCATCTTTAACGCCCCCGCGAAGGCGGAATTGCGTAAGTACCTACATAGGCGAAATTGCCTTTTTACGGCACTGTTGTCGACGTTGCGAAAGCCGGTGAAATGTTTATTGTGCAAAAGGTCTCCTTTTTTATTGTTCGAGGAGAAATTTCCTACAAAAACTTCAGGTCGGATTTTAAAAGTAAAATCCCATATCCAGACGCTTGTGTTTAAATTAGCAATTTACATATTATATGTATAAGTGCATTATTAAACGTTTTAATGTGAATTAACTAGAATATTTCAAATGTTTTATCTAGAATTGCCGCCAGCGTGCTCACGAATCTTTACCGTAAAATATAAACTAGGTGTTGTATTAAGAGCACTGTAGCAAGTACCGTTTCAAAGGGTACACACGAATTATATCTAATATACAACTACCACTACCCGTACGAAAATTTACACACAACGCCAAGAAAAACTCAAATACGAATATTGTAACTCCAGCCATGGAAATTCCATAAACAAATTGATCCAATAGCCACTGCTATATGCACCATAACTTGATATAGATGTTTTATATGTCTGAAAACCGCCCACAAAAAATCGTCATTACACTCAAGCTTAAGTAGCCCTTCTCCAAAAAAAATGACGTAATCTGCCACATTATACAGGCATGTATATGCAGAATTCGTACATCAACGGGCACGCTGATTCGGATCAATTTTTGTTATCCAATACTTGTCCCGAATTCTAAACAATTATTTATATTAGACTGATTCCGTGTCCACGAATCTATGACGCTCGGGGCGCCTAACACTACATATTGCGCTAGGCTTTCTAATAATAGAAAGAATAATAAAATTGTTCGAAGCTAGTTCAATGATTCATAATTAAACAACGAACTAGAAAACAACTAGAGGAGCTCGTGTAAGATTGCTCTGCCTTTAGCAACCTTTACTGTATTCATTAGCTCCTACGAACTTCTGTTATTATAAACAAATACCCCGTTACACTTGCAACGGTGCATTAGGGCAATATTAGGGAGCTTTATGGTGCAACTGTTGAAAAGTTTTACAGCCGGTTACTTTCTTTCCGTTACTCCAGTTATATTGCTTTAAAGCACCGACAAAGTTACAGTTTCTCGGACCGTCTGTATGAATAGAGAAAGCACTCTTAATTGCTAAATAACTCGCTAATATAACTGTTAGAGGTCGACTTCGCTAAAATTGTTTCACCGTTATCTCGCTAAAAACTGTACCGAAAACTTTTATCTATTCTGTTCGAAAGGTGTATATAACAATATTATTATGAGAGTTTAAAAAAAATTTTCATGATTTTTTATTAAGACGAACGTTAAATAGACATTATGGGAAAAGTTATTTAAGTCAGGAATAATTTAAAATGATAACTTACTTCTTTTTCTGTTTAAATTACTACGAGAGGATTAATAGGTATTTGCGAATAGTATTTGCGAATGACTTATCAAACACTCGGTGTCGAAACTAGCCGGGATCTTACAGAGAGATCTTTCCCTTTTAACTTAGTTTACTCGATTAATATCCGTTCAAATCATTTATCTACATAAATTATACACCAGTGAAACTGATAAAGGTAATTTTGCTCTGCCTTCAAAGTTACTTGAAGGAAACAATCTTGACGAAACTCACGTGTCTTAAGACTGTTAAAAATATTTTCATAACACGTGCAGTCTATCAAATCATAGTTTCACAAAGTGGTAATCCCACTTCAGATAGAATTCGTTTACCGTTAGTACTACAACTGGAACGACTATATTTGCATATCTCCAGACAATATGGTAAGGAGGTTTTATATTAACCGCCTACGAAGCTCATCGCTGAACACTGATTTAAATGTCAGTATTGGGTGTGTCTAAAAATTTTACCACATAAGTGTGTGCCAAGTTGGATGCAGGTGGCTAATGATCTTGTTTCATGGCAATCTGTGGAAGAGGTCTATGTTCGGCAGTCGTTTCGAACAGGCTGAAATGATCATAATGATGATGAACCATAATGTAAAAATAAACAACTTTATTAAAGAGTGAAGTAAATAAGATACCAGACTATACGGCCCACACCTTGGAAAAGTAAACTAGTTGGGGGTAAAAGCTTTTTAATGTAATAAATGCAATTTTATTTAGTCTTCACATACTGAAGATACGGTCCACAATCATGGTGTTAGATTGAACGATAATTATATTGCAAAAGATAATTATATTTGTTTACATGTATAATTTAGGCGCTAAGAATCAAACAGATGATTTTTACATGTTGATATTTTTCGTTTTTAAAATTAATAAATAAATACTTAGATTTTTTAACATGAAAATTTGCAAACGAACAGGCGGTTCACCTGATGTTCAGTGATCACCGCCGACCATGGACTTCTACAACACGATGCGTTACCAACCTTTTGAAAAAGTGGGCCCCGGTTACCTCACTCGAATGTTCGAATATGCATTAAAAACAAATGACTTTCAGGTCTTCACTATTTCGTTGAACAGTTATTATTAGTAACCAACAAATTAGTCGTTATAATGAACAGTTAAATAAAAATAATTTTAGAAATGTTCTTTAAAGCGCAAATTTCGTATTCACGAGAAATATAACCAAATTAGTCGTTCATAATGATTCCCGGAATTTGTTTTTTTCCCGGAATTTGTTTCCGGTAATTTTATTCACAATATTTCTTCATTGCTTTACCCCTTGCCATAAATACAAAGCGAAAAAGGAAACAATGATTTGCGAAGCATAGAAATTGGACTGTACCTTAAAACAACCCTTTTCGCAATCCTTTTGCTAACAGAGTATTCATCACAACTACAAAAAACGGTATAAACAACCAACGAAGAGAATAAACTAACGGATCGCAATAAAACCAACTCCACAAGTTTTTGCTAAAGCTCGCAAACCTCAAAAAACTATGCAATAAACATTAAATAAACATCGCTTCGCATGGAGAAGTTAACTGTTTTGCAACATTACATAAAGCAATTAAATCTGCAAGGTTATCCAGCGCTAAATATTGCGAGTCCCGTCATGAAGGAAATTAACTTTTGATGCGGAGAACATAACAGCTGAAATCGCAAAACAGAGGCGCGTAGCATTCCCGAAACCCTTTATTTACCCTTTTGCGTACAGTAAATGTTCAGTTAAACGGCCGTCGAACAACAGTTAAAAAGGACCGCTAAACGGTTCGACGATGAAAGGATTGCATTTATTTGGAACGCACCGCTACAAAGTCGTAGAACATTGTGTCCTTTGCGCGAAATGGTGCGAGATCATAAATCCTCCTCGTCGCTGAAAGGAGTGTCTTTGAAAGAGTAATTAGGATGTAAAAGTGAAATCCCGTTGTGCATTCTGTTACATTAGAGACGGTTGTTGTATCAAGTAAAGAGTTAGGTTACTTTCACTGGGCTATATTCCGTTTATATTGTGTTAGATGGAACCAATTGTATTGATACTACGTTGTTATAGGAATTACCAACAACTTACTTTCTCTTCGGTAAAGGCAAATATTGTAGACAACGTCCACAACGATCATTATCTACATCTTTATTGTTTTATAAAATGATACCAGTTTAATTGTTTGACATCACAACGCTTCATGTGGGTACAATTTCTAAATATTGATGTTACAATTAATACATAAAAATGTCCTGTCTTATAAAAATGTCCAATTCCAACCGTTTTATTTACCAATGTATTCTACAGCGTGTCGTTACCATCGCGACAATAAATGATCACACGTCTAACGCTACTTGCCAATAATCATAAAAAAATATTAACGTTGAACTAAATCCATAATTAAAAAAATATATTTTCCAAACAAAATAATTAACTAAAAAAGAAACAAAATTTGTAACATCCTATACAACTCGCGCCACAGCGTCGTATTACAAGCCTTTCCTATATTCTTTGTGACTTTTACAAATGAACTTTACGTTACAGTTTTATACGTGAGGGTGTTCTAAAATTGTTCGTTTTGGAAAATTTAATAACTCGGTAAATATTGATGTTTAAAGAATGTAAATATTTAATACAATTTTAAAAAGTTATTCTCTATATGTGTGTTCATTTATTGTCGCGGTGGTAACGCCACGCTGTATATAGGCACAAACTTAATCTTTAAGCTAGAATAGTCCTATATCATCCTTTCAATGTTGTCTTTGATGGTGTGAGCTTGAATATTTCTTAAACATACTGAAGGCTTATCAAATCGTATGTAACGTGAAACAAGACTATTGATGAACCAAAAAGTAAGTATCCCTTAACTATTTGAAAAGGTCTGCAAAATACTTCCAGTCCTTCTATTACGAATGATAAAAAATCTGCATTGACATTTTGGGTGTTCAAGCATGTATATTGTTATCAGCGTTAGACCTTGGAACCTTTCAAATATAATGAACTCGTGAAATACTCAACTGCAGAATAATATGACCCTATTCAAAATTATAAAGTATATCTTCTGTTACCTAATGATAGAGATGTAATATATTATTTATTTATAATTATGATACGGAATTATATTGTAGAACTGTGGATTTAATTCGGATTCATAAATTCCTTAACAAAGAGAGTTATTAGTAGATTTATAATTAGTAAATTAATTAAAAAAAAACTTTAACCAGACTTTTAAGTTTAAGACAATGCGTTATTTACGCATTGTCTTAAACTTAATATTTTTTTAGATAAAATTTTTAAAATGATACACGTTAACAAAGTCAAATGAACGATGAGTAAAAAAGAGGCAGCTTGTAAAAACATGACCTATGAAAGCGAAAATACATATTTTATTGTACTAATATACCAGCTAACAAAGAAACAAACATTCCATTAAAGGAAACAACAGTTATTCACTACCATGGAAGCCGTCTCCGTCGAATTGTTCCAATTTCGAAATGTTTATAGGTCCACATAAATTTTTCGTCGTCGAAAAAAATCATATCTTCGTTTAACTGTCGACGGACGGGGCGAGACGAAGCGGGCGGAGGTATAACGGGCCGTGAAACGAACAAGTTCACAAATGACAAACTTGCGACAGTTTCCTAGAAAATGGAAACCGAAATTTTGACAAAATGCGGTGTCGGATACGGCGCGGGGCGTGCGAACAATGGCGCGTGGGTGTAAGCGTGCCTTCTTATTTTGACAATTTCAATGAGGCGACAGAAAAGACTGTCCACCAATGTAATTATCGACCGAATGCGCCGTAACTGTTGGTTAGCGGGACACTGGCCATTACAATATGGCGGCCGACACGCGTGAACGCTTTAATTTTTAGCGCTCTTTATTCCGATGACATGTTTATAATGGACGTAAACAATGAATCCTATGGTAATTATTGTTTACTTTCGTTCTGGACTATTCGGAATACTGTTAGCCTATTATTGTACGTTGGGACTTTTTTTGTTAAATACTAACTCTTCGGTCTTTTAATTTTTTAGGCTTGGCTTAAAGTTACAATTTCATTGACTATATAAATTAGTACACATAAGTTTTGTTCATTTCTATCGAACTCCAGTTTTTGAACTATAGAAATTTTTATCTTAATCGAGGCCCGTGAAAACGTTAGTTACTTCGTCAATTTGTAAAATATAAGGCACGTCTATTCTCATAAATTAATAAATTTACGAGCTAATATTACTTTCTAGCACTAGTTTAGGTACAAATTCATATTCAGAGGTGTTTGTTTTTTGTAAATTTGTCAATATTAAACCACTGCTTGACAACGGTGGTCTCCACGTGCTACAGTAGCTAACGCGTTCGAATCGCATCGAGCATTTCAAAAGTCCACAGAAACGAGCGCATGTCATTAGGAGAAAAAAAAAGATTACAACCACATGTGACAGTCGGTAATCCGAGCCGCCAGCTCGGGAGTCGATAAGCGCTGTTTGTCACCCGACCGGCCATGTTTCACGTCAAACGCCGGCGGAATTCAGCGAAAACTTTGGCGGAACGGTTACGCGGCTTAAATCGTTCGTAAAATTGGCCGTTACGCGAAATTACGGAGCTGCCCCCAAATGTCTTTTGGCGTCCGCGGTTTTTGTTGACAGGAAAAAAATTAGACATATGATTCAATGATATTTTATATTGCAATAGTCTATATAATATTCTAATAGTTTTTTCAATAACTTTAATTTATATATAAAAATAATATTTCATGTCATTATATCATTGAATTTATAATATAATTGATTGCGAGTGAGTGGTTGCATATGCTCTTTCCTTAGATTTTTTAAAATAACTATGTTTGTAGATTTTATGCTTTTATATTTAAATTAACGTTAAATCTCACAGCTGCGTTAACTATTGGTAGTTACATACAAAAAACCACTTTATTATTTTAAACATTTTAAACATTTATGCAAAAAGTAGCTAAACGTCTTAATGAAGACTTTATTAACTATGAAAAAGCCTTCATTCTCAATTTAAGGGTCTATATAGGTGTAAAGATTTGTAAATAAAATAAATTACGTAAGTATATGAAGTAGCGATATCCTAGGGGGCTTAAGATCGTTCGTAGCAGTCTGCTGAAAAGGCGTTCGGCGATGGACTCGAACAGGCTGAAATAATGGGGATAATGCTGAATACCTTGTCTTCAACACAAAACTTAAGTAACATCGGTGTAAAAACAAAACTGGTAAGGCTGAGAATAAAACGTACTCTCGCTCAATTTTCAAATAACTTATTCTTTTTATATTGTGATTGGTTTTATTCCCAGAGATCTTTCCATTTTTGTATTTTATTTGCTTAATTTTTTATTATTTCTTTAGATTTAGGCAAACATTATCCTGTGTTGTAAGGACGCTTTACAAACATACTTTTCTCGTGGACAAACACCCAGATGTGAAACAACTATATGTGGGTTGCACAAATGGTTGTCCCGTGTGGTAATCGAACCCATGACCCCCGACGCCGAAGCCAATACCATGGCGACTGCACCAAGTATTCATCAAATTTCTTCAATAAGTTTATTATATTATAGTGTATCCATATAGTATTTATGTGAAAGTGAAACACCATCTAATAAAACTATTCTATGTTCACATAATAAATTAAATGAAAGCAATTATTTCTCTAAACTAAGTATGATACAGATTTAATAAAAACATTTAATTGTATTTTAAACATTCAAAAATACAAATTTGACTTAAATTGAACGTTGATACTTGATTGTTATTAATAAATGTAATGTAATTAATAAATGATTTGCGGTATCTGCATTTTACAAAATTAACAATTATCAACAACATAATTTATTGTTAAATTAACCATAGCGGTACCCGTTATTAGAATCTGCGTTTTGTTAATTAAGTACAGTTAGTTAAATCAATTTAAACCGGTAGCTGTATTGGACAATCAGTTAAAATTTGTAATATTATATCGATAGTGAAATTTTATCAACGTTTTATTGTAATTGTTTTAGAATGGTTAGAACAGAACTGTCTGTTTTATAAAATTGCTTCATGATTTTGTTAAGTGTACCAACTGAAAATAAGTTTGAATACAATGTGTTAAATGAAATAAAACAATTATTTTGGACAATAATACGTCTTTTATAAAGAGATCATAAAGTTTCCTAGATTAAATGATGACGTATTGTGCGTACCTTACGCGCCAAATTTTGTGAATTTCATGAATTTGTGCCAAGCAATTTTATTTTTTAATTAAGTCTTTTTAATATTCCATTTGATATAGGTACGCTGATTATACCAATGTTTGCCTTTGAAATATTTTTAAAATATCGGGGGAAGTCACTTCATTTACCTTATGAAGTTGAAATAAATATTTACATGAATAAAATCAAATATCTAAAGTCAAATAGTATGTAAAATTTGACACTGGCAGGGATCAAGGCTTGCTATACGAAGCAAATTGAGCTTCATACAACGTCCTTAATGTTTATTTATAGGCAAATAATATAATTATGTAATTGATACTTCGCTCTTGCTGCAATTCATTCTACTGTAATGAATTCTTCTTCTTCAATCAAATCCATTTGTTTACGACATTTTTTTTTTGTTGTAAATAAATGGATTTCTTAAATGAACTTCAATCAATAAAACGCAATAAAAGGAAATAAAACGCGATAAATATATAAGGGCATGGTAGACGCACAGCAACGAGTAACAGGAAACTATAATCGATATGAACTGATTCATTTAGTAACGTTTGTAAAGCGATCAATGTCGGTGGGTGGATGGCTGTTGATCCAAATCGCTGCATCTGGCTCCCTTATCAGCTATCGCTGCCCGCTGCTACGAACGCCCCATTATGGCTCTGGTATGGGAAATACGCCTATAACGTCAGTACCGATGACTAATCTGCTTTCGTATTAATTGCCATGCAAATAATTGTTTTTAAACGGCACTTGTTGACATGTCAATATACGTTGCGACTGTAAGTTATTTTGTCGCCTGTGGCAGCTGACTAACTTGATAGTTTGAAAGCCCTTTTAACAATAGACAAAAATCATATAACTGATCTTACGAGACCTTAATAGGAAAGCAAAAAAGGTAGATATATTTCATTGAGTTATTACTTACTAGTACATAAAAATTTATGTAGAGATTTGTATGCCAAGAGCATATTGGGCGCTTAGATCGGTTGGTTAGACGTTATCCAGAAGACACTTTCGAATAAATTCTGATCTTGGGTGTAGCCTGGCATTAAAAATAATGAAATACATGCATATCACAAATTTAATAGGAATACTTTTTTTTATATAGAATTAAGAAATAGAAATAAATCTCGGAAACAGATTGCCTCTTAGTTTATTGTCGCAATTTTACAACATGACAGTTGCATTACAGAAAAGGTGAAAGTAGACCGTGTGGCCTACGTATAGGTGACATCCAGAAACAACTAAGTATAAACAATTTCAAACAATTTGTAAAAGCTACCTTAATGGCAAGGGCCTACTATATTGTCCAAGAATACATTGAGGACAAGGATGTTTGGAAATGACTCTTGCTCTGCACTTGCAAGACCCCTGGCTGCTGCTGATTTTATACCTAAATAAGTGTGTATAATTGCATCAAAAAAAAAAAAAAGAACAAAAAGAACAAGACCGCAGAGTTTCTTGCCGGTTCTTCTCTGTGAAGTTCTAGTTTAATGAACCGGTGATAGATTTTTTGTTGACGTTCAATAAGAGCTTAAGTTAGGCATATATTGAATAAATATACTTTGACTTTGACTAAGTATACCAAGTATGTGACTAGTTAATGTAATTTGAAAGACCATCTTGATATATAGGTAATAAAAAGTATGTCCTTAATCATGAATTAAAAAAAAAAAAACAAACACATACTCATTATATATAGGAAAAATAGCATTAGAATTAAATATAGTATTTTTACAAAATAGGACTGATAAGTAGATTTGAGTAAATTTGTAGTCGTTGATTTCAGAATAAAATATCTTGATAAGTATTGCTCTCAAAGTTATTGTAAATGTATTAATATGTGCCAAGTTGTAAAGAACAATTTAGCTACAAGTTTGTCTTCAACTCATAAGTTCACAAGTATACATTTTCACTAAGAATATTCCGAGAATTATTAGTCAACTTATCAAGGTTTTTTATGAAACTGAGAGTTCCAAAGTCCTTTTCTGCGTTAAAAATAACCAACACTAAAAACCGAACACCTTTGCTGTGAACATTTTCACTCCTTTATCGATCACTTTTCAAAAGGGCGCGATGTCGTGAAGTGGCTTCAGTTATTGTGCATTAAAGCATAAAGCGCTTTTTTCTGGATTTCTGGAAACCCATGTTTAATTTCAGTCATAGTGGACAATATAAAAATAAACTTAATCATGAGTACCTCATTAGCTTACGTTTTTTTCGCAAGGAATAAGTTCTTAGATAATGTAATTCAGTTTACGAACTGATTTATAAGTAATTCTTATCGTTCTATTGGCGATGTAACATCAAACAGCGCTTTCAGCGCTTAAAACGCTTAACCACAGAGGTTAAATAAATAGGGGTTGCATCGTCTAACACGAAAAAGCACGCATAAGTGCCAGCAATATTATCTTATATCGTAAATGACTTTCGTGCGATAACGTAGACACTCTTAGATGCCTCTTGACATGTGGTACTCGTTTTTGAAGAATTTTAAGTAGTCCTTACGACGACATGATTACGTTGTTGCGCTACTTAAAGGATTTTTTGTCCGGTTCTACGACGACGTTTTTATTTCGAGCAATCTCGAATATTCGTGTTTTAACGCGTTTATTGCAATATGTATGTTTCGTGTTTTATTCTTGTACTGAAATCGTAGCCCTTAAGTCCGAGCACCCTTTGCCGAGGTCGGGCCTCAAGCATGAATGGGAAAGCACCACGGACTCAAAAAAGATGGATGTGAAGACAAGGGCGATATAGATGTTCGTTCGCTTTGTAATAAAAGAAAAAGTTTTGTAAATGTGAGTTTAGCATATAAATTGTTGAAAAATTGTTTCAGAAAAAAAAGCGTGTGTGTGCTTATGTACACGCGTTAGAAGATATACTTCTTTGGCGTAACAAGATAAAAACCTTTTCAAAAATTTTACCTTTCTTATTCTACGTTTGTAGAAAAAATTACACTAACAATATGCGCGCGTATCGTAAAAATTTACTCTCATCATTTTTCCCTAACGCGCCAAAAGAAGCATAACTTCAAAATGTCTATAACAGAAAATGTTATTTCTTTACAATGCAACAAAAGACCATATTAGTATAACAGTACATCAAAAATATGTGAAAATATGTTATATAGCCTTTTGTGGATGAATTCAAATTTCTTATAAAAAGGAATGCTTGTCGATTAAAGAACATGCAAAATCTACATTTGAGTATGTTCACAGAATGCTTGAAGAGGAGCGCACTCCGCTTGGCCTACTAATATAGATAGAGGTTTATAGTTCACTTTGAAAGTCCAATACCGTCTATCATTTGTCACCTGTCTGTTTCAACCCCGTTGAACTGAGTGCTATTAAACAGAATGCATGAAAAAGACTCGGTAAGGCCACAACCGTTCCGCGAATTGTCGACGATATAAATTTAGATTTTTTAGTAGATGCAGTCAAACGTCAATCAGGATAGCGCTTTTAAGTGTTAACCATTTTACCATATTCTGTCCGCTTACAATACTTTAGATCTTACCACCTCACAATAAAGCTCAAAACTATTACATACAGCTGGGTCGTAAGATTTGTCGAAGTCACTGAAAAAACTAAAGGGAAGGGTTTAACAAAACGCGAAGGACATAAATTACTTCAAACTTCTGAAGTGAAAAAAAAAAAATAATGACTTTATTATAATACCCTGTTGTAAAATCACATCGATTTGAGTCACGATAAATGCAGAACGGGTGGTGCCGTAATAAAAATAGTAGGTCCTAAGTTCGGGTGTTTTGTAACTAGTTGACATCATTCATTGTATCGAAATTTTGAGTCATAGGGCATAAATAAAATATATTTCCTTTATAAACGCACACGTTTAAGTGAACCGCACAGATTGAAAAATATATAAGAAAAATTGTATTTGAGATTCATTAGCCCTCTTTAAATACAAATGATCATACGCAAATATAGCGTGAATATACACATATAATTTGTCACAATTTACTGAATAGGCATTACCCATTGTATTAATTATGTACTTGTTTTATAATGCTTTTGAAGACCATTTAGTTTTCATAAAAACCCAAATTGCCTAAATATTTCTTCTCGAATACTATATGAAACTAGATATAAGGTATACTTACCCGTATTTGAGAGGGGTAAACAGTGATTACAAAGAGAATTTCCACTTCACTATACATTACACATTTCGTTTATTCCAGATCAGCTATATATGTACTTTTTAAGGTTTTTGTATATCGCCAATATAGTAGTTTTAATTTTCATGTCTTATCCACGTGTCCAAACAGCAGAAGTAATCCTTTATTATACTTCCATACCACATTATTTAAATTTTAAGTTCTTCCTTATATATACTAAGAAACAAATTCTGATTTCATTCTGTGTTTAGTTCCCTACACACGGTGCGAAAGAGTTGATTCGTCTTGCCTTGTTAAGTCTCCCAAAATTTAAGTTTCTTCGGAGTTTTATTCTAGAACTAGCTAAAACTAAATCTTAAAAGGCACTCGAATGTCTCTCGAAGAGGGCAGTGCGTCTTTACGAGAACGCCATTGTTTACGCTTAATTAAAGCCATCACAAAGGGGCATCCAATTGAAGGCACCTTGCGAAAAAAACAACTAATTCCGAGTACATCGAAAAAGTGCGTGCTGTTGTACCGGCCGATGATTTTTAATGGTTTTCCTTAGTAAACAAATGGACGGACATCAGCGGACGCATTGTTCTCTATTGTAAACATTGTTAAGGTTAATGTGTCCCCGTTAATGGCCCCGTCTGTTCCTGTGTTCCTACACGAATTACACAAATACTGATTTTGTGCATTTAACGCGTGTTAGTTTGCGTTCATGAGGGATTTTTTGTTGTTCTCCCTTGCGCCCCGCTGGTCAACGTCAAAGTGATTCCTCGAGTTTGGATTGTCTGACATAAGGCATTTCACGCTTGTACCGTTGTTTAGCTAGTTGTTACTCTTTCGTTTCGGTGATTTAGATTGTGTGCATTATGAATTATGAAACTGTAAACTTGACTTTTGCTCTCATTCTTAGTGAACTAGTAACAATTTATACAAGAGTAAATGTATAGATGAGTATTTGCGTCTATAATAATATACGTTTTTTGGATTTTCGACTTTCTTATAAAAATTATATCGAATAATTCAATCAGGGTTTAACTCTCACGTAATTTTGATACAATGTATGTATGTGTTTCTTCCATAGTTACGTTAACTCAACGCTAACAATCTCTAATTAACAATAAATAAATTATCTTTTTTAATTTATGAATATGTCAGTGCGTAGTGCCAGCGATGTTGGAGGGTCGCAAGAATGACTTGTTTTTGGTGGTTTTTATGTTTTTGTTGATAAAATATATTTTCATATAAATTTTGCCCTATATATCGTAAGAGTCGGGTAAGATCGTACATGGTATATAAAAGGCAACTTTTGGCACTGCATAAAATTTGATAAAGTTTGTATTTCGTGTATGGCGGGCGAAATAATTGTGCCTGCTAGCTGCGAAACTTTAATTTAAAGAAATGAAATGTAACAAATACTGAAACATACTTGTCGTTTACTATTTCGCATGTCAAGTGGCAGTTAAATAAACTAGCCGGGTGAGACTGCGTGTGATGAGCGTCAATTAGCTTACTAAACTAATAACAGAATACATTGAGCCGGGCGATTGTATTCGCGGTATTTAATACAAATAGACGCGGTGGATGTGGAAATAATATTTCCAATGAAACGCGCAACCGCGTCGATTTACCATATAGCGCTCCTCTTCGTCAGCCACTTTAGCTGAAGTTAATTTCCTGCTCCGAATAGCTGAAGCCCGAATGTAGCTCATAACCTTCTATAAAATACGTTAACTTACACAAAAAGGATAAGTCTAACTGTAGATCCTAAGAATATCGCGTCACAAACTCTTCAGCATATAACTAGGTTGCTCGTCTTAGCTTCGATTTCGTAGACCAGTCTAAGATTTGACAATATTTTACATTACGGTCCATATATGAGTGCAAGAAAACTATTAAAATTTCGCAATTGCAATATTTTATTAATCACGTAGAAACAGTTAACCATGTTGTGTGATACTAATCAATTTAGTCATCTTTTCCTCTCGATTTCATTTACAAATGATGTAGGATATATTCGTGTGAGTCTTAAATTTTTTTAAACTATTCGCGTGAGTCTTAAATTTTTTTAAACGCAAAGGCTTAGCTTGCGAGAACGTAATAATTTCTTGTATTTACACGATTACACATTGTAAATGAAACTACATTTACGGATTTATCGCGTTTATTTTTAATTTTAATTACCGACGTTTCGAACCCTTTACAGCGTCCCGTGACCATGAACGTTGTAAAGGGTTCGAAACGTCGGGAATTAAAATTAAAAATAAACGCGATAAATCCGTAAAATTAGTTTCATTTATAATTGCGAGAACGTAACAATTTCGCAAGCCCTGAGCGGCGAAACTTTGAACTGAAAATTTTCAATAGATAAAGAAGTCTATGAAGAAAAGGTACACTTAATTTGCCCATGTAGTTTTCTCTCCGAGGCATTATTCAGAACATAGTTTCAATAGATATTAGATATTGACGCCGACGAGAAAATAAGACTTCGTAATTCTCGCTTAATCATTACAGGGTAAGAGATGTTTATTAACTTATAATACTACAAAGTATTAAATAATTAATAGTTAGTACGTTGTGTATTCATAAGTAAATAAACGGAATGTATGTAAAATAGTATGTATGTGCATAGATTTCTCGGCTGTAGATAATTATTTGTTTTCAATGATTTTTTATGAAGTTTAGTAACCCAAAACCCTGGGGTGGGCACTAGACGATATTGGGGTGGGCAAGGCCCACCCGGTCCTTAAGCTATATACGCCTATGGGCAACTTCTATTATAGGTATGAATCAAAACCTCATATTTTTATTATTCTACTCGTCACGAAGATTTGCACCCGATACCTTGATTGACTCTCAATGTGAACTTAATATTAGACGCGAGAGTAAATTTAATTTAAGTTTTCAGGTAATAATCTCTTTAAATAATACAAAATATTGGGTCATCCACGTGCCTCAGCACTCGAAGCAATTTTTTACTGGTCCTTACTAAGAATCGTTAATAGCAAAGTTGTGAGATGAATACACTTTTTTTTAATAAAGAACAATTGGTTTTATGGCCTTTTGGCGTATTCTCGTGTGCAAAATGTTTCTAGTAACCGATGTAATATCTAAAGTGAAACTGGTTTTTTGTTAAATTTTTTTGTAAAATCATTATTCTTCAGTAAGCCGTCAAAAATCGAACATGGACAAAAAATATATGAGTGTGAATTAATAGTATTATGCATATTAGTAGTTAGTTTTAAAAAGTTTTATAAATTAATTTAAAAACTCCATTAAAAATAATTATTTTTAAATTAATTTTAACTAAGTCTAGTTTGAAAGTAACCTAAAAAATGCTCGAATAGAGAGCCCGTTTTCATTATTATAACGGAACAAATTGAAGTCGTCTGTCTTTCAGTCCGAAAACAATATGATTTCCATAATATGGCGCATATTACCTACAAGAAGTACAACTAGTAACGAACGAAGTAACAAGATAAAACCTGTTCCTGACCAAATTATTATGCAATTATCATCATCATTTCAGCCTTTTTTTTATTTTTTTTATTTCAGCCTTTTTTCAGCCTTTTTCATCATTTCGGCGGTAATCACTTACCATCAGGTGAGCCTCCTGCTCGTTTGCCCCTTTTCTCCATAAAAAAAAAGCCTATTTGGGTCTAATGCTGAACATAGGCCACTCCATAGACTGCCACAAATCACAATCCTGAGCTACCTGCATCCATCGACTTTCCGCACATTTGCGCAGATCGTCACTCCATCCAGGGTCATCCTAAGCTGCCCAGGTAGCTTTCTTTTCCACCGGTTATCAGTTCTAGGAGTTATATTGCCGGTCCACCGCCACTTCAGCTTGCTTATCTTCTAAGCTATGTCAGTTACCTTTGTTGTACTGAGGATTTCTTCGTTGCGAACTCTATGACGTAGAAGTTTAAAAAATCATCCCCATTAACAACCAAAAACTGCATGTTTACAGCTCAGCACCTGCAGTAGAATTTATTGCGCAACGCGACAAAAGACATTGTCAAAAAAGGGCAGGCAAAAACGTTTCTTGTTTCAACTACGACCATTAGTATTCACAGACCTTCCGAAAATGCTATATCACTGTTATGATCCGTAAAGAATCAACAATATTTCTTATTATTTATTACTCATTGTCCAGGTTAAATCGTTTTACGACGCTGGCGCGTGTTCGGAGCGCGCCACGGCGGAGAAAAAGCCCGAACTAAAACAATTGTCTCGAAATGTACGCTTTGACGTTTTATATTCTATCGTCCGCATGATGCACATAGAACAGATACACATTATGTATTTACAAAACACAAATCCGACTTCAGATATCTCTTTGAAGTGGTAAGGCCACTTAACAGTCAGTTAGGACCATGAGCGTATACAGCGTGTCGTTACCATCGCGACAATAAATGAACACACATATAGGGGATAACTTTTTAAAGTTCTATTAAACATTTAAATTCTTAAAACATCAATATTTACAGAGTTATTAAATTTCCAAAACAAAGAATTTTAGAACACCCTTACCTATAAAAGCGTAACGTAAAGTTCATTTGTAGAGGTCACAAAGCACATGAATGTTTTGAATGAATTTAAAAGAGACAAAACATACTGTTAAAAGGAGAGGCTTGTAATAAAACGCTGTGGCGCGAGTTGTATATGATGTTACATATTTTTTTTCTTTTTTACTTAATTAGTTTGTTTGTAAAATATTTTTTTTAAATTATGGATTTTGTTTAACGTTAATATTTTTTATGATTATTGGCAAGTAGCGTTAGACGTGTGTTCATTTATTGTCGCGATGGTAACGACATGCTGTATATCTGTGTTTCGCCTGGTGATATTCACCGATGATATATTGAGGTGGCTGGAGCCCACTTCATTTACAGGTTGCATCTGCAACCTTACTGGTGTTGAAATGTCCATGGGCGGCGGTTGTCACTTCGCATCAGAAGAACCATATATTTTCTTAATAATGCAAAAATAAGTTTTAAAACCCGCCCATAAATGACGGAGTTCTGAGGTACATATCAACATATAAAAATGTGAAGAATTTAGAACCTCTTTCTTATTTGAAATCGGTTGAAAAAGGGAGCACGACGAGTTTAAACTACAGTTAGATGAAGTATATAAGTTATATTAAGTTGTTAATGATATTTAAGTAATTTATATAAGTTAATAACAGAATGTGTCCTGAATGTGTGTTAAAAAGAATGTGTCCTAAAATATTTATTTATTTATTTATCTGTCTATTAATAAATTTTATTATAAACTAGTAAATTGGACTTCAAAACGGTAAGAGCAGATAAGGAAATAAAACTTGCAGTTCAGTTACAGTTTATAATTATAAATGTAAGTATTCCTTTAGTAAATTTTTGATTTATTATACATATGCTTTTATGTATGAATAATCAAAAATTTACATTTTTTTTGATTATAAATAAATTTCAAAAGGAATGTTTTCATCATATTAAAAATTTAATAATATAAAATATTTGAGTCGTTTTGTTATCATTTCTATTATCGTAATCTCGTGAATAAGCAAACTCTGAGCTAATTTTCTCACTGAGTTATACAAGTAGATAAATATTGCAGATATATCTTTCTAAAGTCAAACAACCTCTTATCAGCGTTGAAGAACTCTTCGCAATTTGTTTATTTCTCACGGTGGTAGTATACTTGACTTAAATGTAAGCCAGATATAGGAACTACTGAATAGGGTTTCGTTTTTATAAAAAATCACTTTAAATCAATACAAATATGAAAACATTGTGTGTAAGAAAGAAAACAAATATAATACACACTCTCCATTAAATATTGTTACAACTTTTGGACAATAAGTTATGATCACAAGGAAAAATATTAGAAAAGCAAAAATTAAGTCCAGTAAGTAGATTAAGTATCGTCAAAAATAATACACGTAACATTTATTCCTGTGTTATAAGTTCCTGTGTGTAAGTTTTTTTACTAGTGAAATGAAGTGTCAAGTACTTTTGGTTAATTCTAATTTTTATTGTTAATTAATTAATTAATTTACTTTTGGTTAGTTAAATTTGGAATCAAAAGATATTGCTGTCATAAAATAATAATTAAGGAAGTACCATTTCTACGAACTTCCAATAAACACACCCGATGGAATGTCAAGAAGAGCAAAATCTGGTTTTCTTACACAAGTCCAATTTTTATTAATGAAAAACAAAACCGACTTGAATAAATATCTCGCTCTGTATTCATATTATAATTGACTTTCAGGAATTCCCTAAGTATCTCCGGAGCCCAAGATCCAATATTAATGAAACACACGGGAAGCACACGTGGGAAGCACCAGTTTTCAAATAAAAAAAAAGAATAATCGACATCGATTCGCTCAGTCGAAAGTTGAACGAATGAATGAATGAATATACTTTATTGCACACCAAAAATTAAAACTTAATGTAGAAGTGATGGGTACATTGGGCGGCCTTATTACTAAGAGTTATTTCTTCCAGGCAACCAACAAAGTTCTGAGGTAACAAACATTAAATAAAATACAGTCGAATTGAGAACCTCCTCCTTTTTTGAAGTCGGTTAAAAACAGCGCATGAACATTATGATGACGATTATTTTAAGTGAGTCGCTCTTTAAGACAAACATACGCTTCGATAGACTACTGTTGATCCTCACTGCACCCTGGGAACGGAATGTTATCGCTATCTGTGAAGTGGCATCCCGACGCCGCGGCGTGATTATAATTTGTAATATGTAATTACGAAATTATTAAAGTCAACGTCGGTTAAGAACACCCTGAAATCATTGACTACAGTTTTACACGGATAATTTATAACTGGTATTGTCTTTTTTATATTTTTACTTGCGACCCTCCTTCCTCTTGAATCACTCTATCTAGTAAAAAAAACTGCATCAAGATACGTTGCGTACTTTTAAAGATCTAAGCATACATAGGGGCAGACAGACAGCGGGACGACTTTGTTTTATACTATGTAGTGATATATAAATTTTCTGTGCGTGTGTATACACGTCTGAACTCCTCCTAAACGGCTGGACCGATTTTGATAAAATTTTTTGTTTCTGTTCAAGTGGAATCGAGAATGGTTTAGACTCACAATTTTTTTTAACTAATTTTTATTTACAAACTGTTGACGTAAGCAGTGTGTACAAGGTAACGATTCTCGGGTCCGCTAGTAAGTATAAAAAATAACGCTACCGAAGATGATGTAAGTGATTGTATTGTTGTAGTTATGTGGAAGATGAGACAGAGGTATGAATGTAAAACCGGGACACGTTAGACATCCATAAAACCATCTAGACGACAGAGTATTAAATAGGTACTAGACAAATAACTATGGAAATAAGTTTTTAAACTTTCTATGTAATGCATACCCATATAAAAATAGACGATGACGTGAAACATACGTACATATACGTACCTTAAGAAAATTACACGTAATACAAATTAATCTATCATTATCTCTAAGCATTACCTCAGCGCGATAATTTACCGAATTGTTGTTTACTTTCAACTAGACAACGTCTTCTTGGAATCTATCAATGCCATAATGATTGATTCATGAAAATTCATAATTCATGATTTCGTATCGCATATTTGGGAACAATTTCCTAAGTAAGTATACGTTGGCCATGGAGGAGTTTCTGATATGTCAAGAATGGGCAGCCACATCCGGAGAATTACCTACCGCGGCCACGTTAAAAGATAAAATATTGATACTTTCGATTTTCGTCTTAAAACTGTGGTAATTGAGACTCTCTCTTACAGTAGCTCAACTCTACTGCAACCTTTCGGTAATTGCGAATGTCAGGACTGTTTATCTGAAAACTTCTTCCATTGAATTATATACATTAGTATTGTATTTCACATTCCGTCGTCATAAACATATAATACGCGATTATTTGTTTGTTTTATCAATAAATCAAGAAACTAATTTCAAGTCGAATTTTCTAAGAATCATTATTCTGTTTTTAAAAATAAAAGTGTCAACGGTCACACGGCCCGCGGAATAACTAATATTCTGCAGGCATTTAAAATCTGCTATCTGCTTGTCCGTTAAGTCCAAGCATTGGTTATAACTGTGTCAGCTATATGTCGTCCTCTTAAAAAGTCCTGAAAACTGGATGTACCATATGGATAAGGCGTGGTCTCATGCGAGTGCTATCTACAAAGCGTTTTATTCCATCAGGTATATGCATTGCGTTTATTTGAGCCCTGATATGAACTTTCGTCTCTTATATTGACAGATTCATAGGAGAAATGGGTCAGAATAATAAAGAGGAATCTGTTATTTTATCAAATCGTTACTTAAAAGGAATCGAATTTATGGAACAGCCGAAGGATGGGATACCATTCAATCTCCATTCGAAATGGACATAAGTGCGTTTGACAACGATAAAATTAATGTGAAAATCATGTATGGTTTTCAGCGGTCGCATGAATCAGAGCATTATCGTGTCGATATTTATGTCGTGATGAATTTATCGTAAACCGCTGACTACTGACTGACTGATAACAACTATTGTTTACAAGAATTTCCTATTTTCCTCGTTGTGTCTCGAAAGCTTTTTCCTTTTAGCGAAAAGGCGAAATTAATCATGCTAACGGTACACGATGTTTTAATTTAGATACCCTGTTTTTTTATTACTTTATTTTTATTATTGTTAATCTTAATGATTCTCAGACTATCGTTATCGCACAATGTCGTATTTTCGATAGTTTGATGCGTAATATAATTATACATCATCACTGAAGTAGCAGATGAATAAATTATAGGTTTCCTTAAAGTGATGTAAATAATTTTGTTGCTATTATTTTTTTCTATAATATTGATATAATCGTTAAGTTACATAATATCTATACTGTTAAGTTGTACTGTGGTTCACATTTTAGTTTTAATGAGTTTCGATTTCAAAATTACAAGCTGTGCAGATTAAGTTTTTACTATAATGCTTATTGATGACGAAATAGTTCCTTTATCTCACTTATAAGAGAAAAGCATTAAGTTTTAAATCCACGCCTTCCGGGCGCCACCTGATTATGTGTTAAAGTTCACAAGCAATACCTGCGTGGGAATTGTACATCGCTTGTCAATATTTACATTGGTATTTGACAATTTTGACGGCTACTACTTGAACTCTCTAATATCAATGGCTACTCTCGTATATTGATGTACTACCAATTCCCGTTGACGTCTACACACTTCTGCTATCTCTCGAGTATGTTGAACCGTCTTTCTGTTTGCAAACGGATATTCGTTACAACTTTATCGATACGTTCCCATTGCTCGTCGTCATAAATGTGTCGAATACAATGTGTAGTCATAAACGATTTTTAGTGTTATAACACCTCGTTGCGGAAGATATTTTAATCGATTAAAGATTTGATTGATTCAAAGATAAGTAACAGTATAATTCGCTTTAATCTGATGAATTAAACGTGATGGTTTATATAAAAAAAAAGTATGTAGTACAGAACTGTTTTTAGCTAGAGCTCTGTTTTTATAATCTGTCTGATAAAAACAGAAATGAAGAAACATACAATTATTCAAATAAAATATATTATTTATATTGTAAATACGAGTATGTAGATTTCTTTCTTAACATTTGAAATAGTTATAATATCTATGTAATTTCCTGCCGATTTATATTTAATATTGAGCTGTCAACCATGTGATAGTTAGAAAATTGTCTTATTCTTCTTCCTGACCTTTCCCGCCTAGAAGGGACTGGGACAACATTTCATAATTATTTTTAATGGTGTATGCTAAGTTTTTTAGGGCCGGCCATCTGTCTGACATCAACCGTCCTTGGGCACGAACACCCAGATTCGGAACAATCATATGTGGTTCACACAAATACTTGCCCCGTCCGGGGATGAAACTCAAGACTCCGGCGCCGAAGCCGAAGAAAGTATAGGAACTTCGCCGAGCCACATTATTAAATAATCTATATAAATTGACTTTGTAACATTTTCTATCATATATTATATTTATATGGAAGCACAGAACCCCGATGTTTTTTTTAAAAGCCCGCAATGAACCGCAATTCTTTGGAAAATTTTACTTTCTTTCACATTAACCCAGTATTGTTTAGAGGTAAAAGTCAGTATTACTTTTTTGTCGGAAATCGTTTTATAAAAATTAATATTTCATAAACATCATTGCCCTTTGACCGCAAAGAGGTGCCGACTTACTGCCGGACAGTTACCGCTATTTTGACCTAAGAGAGTGAGAAAGACTGCATTTACCATCAAAGCTGCATCGCCACATATCAGGTTTGACAGCATTCAAGTACTAGGCATTCCTTTTTTCTAATAAAAAGAAATTGTTTAACACCTACTTACAATACAAATAATGTTCTAACAAGTTAGTAAGGGTAAATTATAGAGTCACATATAGGCCATTTTTGCAGGAAAGTTACAACGATTGACAAAAAAAAATGATTACAGTAGAGAACAATGATTTTAAAGTCGTTTCTTTTTTTTCATAAACCAAATATAAAACATTTTACGACAATGTGTAGGTCAAAATAGATTAGGACCAAAAAAAAGAAAGATGTAGGGCTAAGGGACATGTTAGAGTGTCAAGTATCCAATGAGTGTGTTGTATCCAAATATCTGATGATAGAGCGAAGTGAAGAAGAAAAATTAGGAGAACTGACCCCACCACCTTGTGGGATAAACAGCTTGGAAGAGATAGTGAGAGTCAGTGGTAGGTTAAAAATAAGTCCACAAGTCACCAATTCGCCAGATTCTATTCGTCGTAACGTTACTACATTAGTTCGGCGATACCGATCTGCGTCAGCGCCTGCTCACTTCGCAACTGAACAGATGTGCGACACGCCGCTGAGCATTATCGCCAATTTATCGCTATTTATCGCCATTTATCGCGACGGTATCGCCCGCCACGCGGACGGGCAAGGCGTACAATAACAGTTTTCGACGAATTGCTTTATTGTGTACGCTTACTTTTTCAATTTACGATAGGTTCAAAGAGAAATCACCGGTTTTACAGGGTTAAAGTCGTGCACCTCTAAAATATTCGGTTTAAACATATATCCGATAGTTCATCGGGGTTAAACTGGATCCAAAAGAGTAACTATTTCTCTTATTTTTGATTCTCGTCTTTCTTGCTTATTTGATTATTTGACCGTCCTAGTTCTTAAAATGTTCTGTTAAGTAATTATGAAAATTCTATTAAATATTTTAAAAGAAAAAAAAAATGTTTTAGGTTATTTTCTAGTTTTATACGTTTGAATGTTTCTTTATAGGAATAGGCTGAAAGTAAATAGAAACAAGCTTTGCATATAAAGTCAGAACATGGCTGGCGGCTACCAAAAACTCATTCACCGGTACAAAATCGAGTTAAATCACCCTACAAGCAACCCCGCTTTCGAGATAAACTGATCGTAAATTTATTCAAAGGAAATATGATGTATGTGTTACACCGTTCCAGAAAAAAGTAGACCCTATTCACATTTAAAATTGGATGTATTTTTGAATGTGGCAAGTGTCAGCTTCACACAATAGCGGGCTGTAAATGATTTTAAGCTTCAAGGCTTAAAATAGTTCAATTTCTATTACAGTTTAGGCTATAGTGCACTTTGAAAATCAATTTATTACATATTACCTTTGAAGTGGCGCTTCTGCATGCAAATTTTCAAGCCATGCTGTGGATACATAAAATCGAAATATATGTACCTTTTTTATTAATGACACATAAATGGTTTTTGCAGGAATTTTAAGCCAATTCAATCAAATTGACCTTTAACTTATGGTATAGCCATAAAGAAATCTGGAGTAAAATGCTACAAATAAAAGCGCCATCTTCTGGTATTAAAGCGAACTAAATAAATTTTATCGATTGTCACGACCGTTTTTACAAATACACCGCCAGATGGCGCCATGTATGTGTTATGTAGCTACGTTTCTTGAATAGGTTTCCATCAATACTAAAGTCAATTAAAATATTATAATAGTGACCCTATACAACTTACTACAAATTCGTTTATTTAATTTTAAATAACCATTTATAAAATTTCAATATAAGCGCCATCTAGCGCTCACTTATTGATACATTATCTAAATATCGTTAGTTTTCAATTTCATGCCAATAAAATTAGTTGCGATTTGATAGATGTCGCTTATAAGAGTAGTCAGCCCGTTCATGAGATTAATCTTGAGTTTTTCAATAGGTGCTACTGGTGGAACGAACATTCTTTAGACATATTTTATTTATAGTAGTACAGCTAAACATCTACGCTTATTTGCGAGTTTACGAACTTTTTCGTAAAACTACGGGACACACTATTTATAATTAATATATACAGGATGTGTAAAAACAATCTTTTTAGTTCTAGCAAAGATATCACGCAAACATCTACATATATAGTGTTACCCTAACACTGGCAATAGCGGCCAAATTAGGCACGCGCGAAGCGTCATTAGTTACCAATAGAACGTCAGTGTCGGCCGAATTGTCGGTCCAATTTCGCGCCGGAGTTTATGTGTTTGCGCCCCGTCGGCGAGCGGCGTTAGTTAATCGAAATAGCCGTAAATCGCGGGCGCATTACGTCGGGGGTCGGGCTGCCATTCCCGTTTAGATAAACAGTGTCGTAAACAGTTAGCACTTTGTCGCCGATCTTGTGAGGCTTTGTAGATGATATTATGTGTCGCTTTGAAAGGCTGTCGCTGAAATATAAGAATCGCTTGAATCTTAATTTACTAAGAAAGGGATTTATAAACTTTGGTTGTGAAAGTGTGTTTATTCCTTAAAAGAATTTCTTAAATTAGATGCTTAAGGAAAACAAAATAGAATCTTGATAATGTAAAAGTTTACTTAACTGTTGAATAAATGAGTCGCGCTTGCTTTTTGCTTTATTTAAAATGCGTAGGTAGAGATACGAGTATGTATCAGCTATAAACTTCGAAGCTAAGTAAGGTACAGCTAGCTCTCTTTCAATAGATATTTTAAGTAACATAATTATGTGACTTAAATTATTTAGTACAGGTCAGCGACCTATTCACTACAGGAACAAAATCATTTTGCCAAAACATGTGGGCATATTCGGACATATACCTATAATTAAACTCCTATTCATACTTAGCCTGTAGTACAGTCGAAGTCACTGCATTCCATATACAGACATGAAGCATGCAAGGCAATTCACATTATACGATCTTGATGAACACTTAATTGTCTTGAATTGTCAAACTAATTAGTTAACCTTATTTAGATACAAACAGATGATTGCGGAGACAAACTGTTCACATATAACTTATTGTAGAAGAACTAACTCTTGAACCATAACGAGAGAGGCAATTGTAGATACAGTCGGTTATACCAATATACACATAACTTTGTTAGAACTCAAACCACCTGTTTAGTGACCTATGGATGTAGGAACAATATGTTGGAACGACAAATACGCGTATGTAAAACGTAAGATAGACTGTTAGATACTTTAAAAGATCGGACAAAGCATCGGTCGAGTTTTTTGTCTCGTGGCCCATTATATTTGTGGACAATGACGCGGTATGACAACCTGTACCCGTTTTAACTGTCCTCTTCGTACGGACAACTCGTCCACGCTCGAGAAATAGCTTGAACTACGACATTGAATCTTTACAAATAATTTTTCCATTATATAATGTATCTAGCTAAATAAAATCTAACTTGCAACACTAAATTTGGAGTTTTGACGACTATAAATCTCATCTCAATACAACGATGCAGCAATTAGAGATCATGAGCTTCTTCTAAAAGAATCGTTCTATAAACAATGTATTCTGTTTATAAACGTTTAAAGTTATTGTAACATAGGTACGTTGTTTCACATATACTTTATTGTATCTAGCTAAAAAAATCTAACTTGGAACACGAAATTTTATTAGACATTAATTGTAGTCGAACTGGCGAATGATTAAAGAATGTTGGCACACTAAAGTGAAACTACGGTGATTTGGTAAAAGTATTTATATTTCTACCTTCTTAGCTCGATAAAACAAAGTATAGCTAACAAGAATTCCTTTAATTAAAATATTGTTTAAGGAGGTAAGTAATATTATGAATTTAGTAAGATATGTAATAAACTCAAGTTGATATTAAAAATGTGTTAATAAATGTACAAAAGTGACCGATATTTGTATGTTTGTGCCAGTTTACAGTTACTTAAATAAATATCCTTTATAATGAATACGTTACTATTCCTATTAGTACCGTAAATGTTAAAAAGTAATTTTATAAATCAAGATCAAAATTCCTGTCATTATGTCTTAACTGACCAACCGAAAATAACAACATAAATTGTAATGATTTACTGGTTTTTGAAATAAAAAGTATCTGTGATAGGTAGTTAGGTATTTCTATGCTAGGGTCACACTACAGCTTCAGATGTTACACGAAAGGGTAGGCTCGAGTCAGGGAAGTGCTACGGTCTCACAGAAGACCGAAGACACAAACCACAGAAGTGAGAAGTAATACTTCTTATTTAATTTCTTATTTATTATTATTTAATAATAATACTTCTTATTACGTCTGCTGAGTGATGCAACCATCGCCCACTTTTTTATTATAGGCAACGTATCAGCATCGTATCTGCCGTCAGTAGTTGTAGATGTCTATTGGCGGCGATAATCACTTAAAATCTGCCTTTACTCACTAAGCTAAGGGTGCGATAACCTCACGGCGTGATAATCTCGACATCTACCTACGTTCTTAGCGCATTTTTAGCGATGTTCAGTTCTGTCACCCAAAAATAGCCCTACCCCAGAAGTACTAAAGCGTTTTACGGGCCTGGTGAGCTGTTAAGTACAGTCACCGTCAAAAGCCCCCGCAGCGGGTACACTCGGGGAGACAATTAACCGGGCCATAGTCTTCACGTGCAATAAAGTCGCCGCTTTTCGGGGCGACTGTGCAAACGAACATACGGCTGTTTGCCGAGTCGCCCAGCCAGTAATGAATCTGATTAAGTAGCTTTGCCTCGCAAATCACTGTCGCAATCATTCCCCCTTGCCCATTACGTGTTACGTGATGTTTTGTCTGTAGAAAATATGTGGAAGGAACGCTCTGTATTATCCAATACTGGCGCGGACTGATGAGGGTTGATTTATTTTTATCAGTTTAGTTTATGGCACTTATTTTACTGAAACCGAATGATCATTTATAATGATAAAGGTACTTGAAAAAGGTACTTGATTGGTGATCATTTATAATGATTTGAAATGATAAAGCGCACCAATATTGTAAATACTTTTGAAAGTAATAATAATTGAACTCAATAGTTAGTATATCATTCAATCTGTGACAATGAAAATAGGCTTCACTCTTCTGAGTAAGACGTGGAGTTAAATAAATAAATGTTTTTGGCACAGCGTTTTTGCTACTTTTGTAAATTGGTCAGCTGACCTACTTACGAAAGCTTTCCTAATTCTTTTAAAAAAGAGGTCAAAGGTCGTTACGATAGTGTTTGAAATGTTAAGATAGTTCTTCTCACAGAAGACCGGTGTAAAGTGGAAGTATGCAAAACACCTTCACGTTTCGTCTCGTGAGGGAGGTAGCCGGAGCCCAATTATCAAAAGGTTGTCAACGCATCTGTAACCCTCTGCTGGCTATGGTGTAGCAGATGTTCACTTAACATTAGGTGAACCGTCTGCTCGTTTGTCAACTTTTAATATAAAAAAATAAAAAAAAATGAGTTACATAGTGACAAAGTTATTCTCGTATTGGTATGGCTTAAGGTTCCAGGGCCGAATGCTTTAAACTTTTATAATGAAGTTTTAGGGTAGATTATAAAATCTTTACTAAAATCTTTTTTGACATAAATTTCTTACTAAAGCACAAACAGATTATGTTTAAAGTTGTAAATATCATTTGCATCAGATATGAAATCCGAAGTTTATCAAAATCGTGAAGCCTCTATCTACATAGTACTATTTATTAATATTCAAGAACATGTATTTCAATAATAATCGGCCGTCAAATAAATAAATTAATGTGTTTATATTGTACAACAATTCAGTAATGTTTACCATATTTTCATCACAAATCCGGGATTAAAGCATTCGCCCCGGGCCCGTAGACGCGTAGAGGGTCGGTATCCATCTTTAAGCGCCACGCGGCCGCCCTCCCTAAAAATAAAGCACCCTTTTATATTCCATTACGGCCCTCTGATTTTCACCCCCCGGCGGGAGGGCGTGGCGCCCTCTAGGGGGCGGATCACGCATGCTCTGTAAATCTTTGACCTGTACAAGATGGCAGTAGATATGACAACGTCGGTGCGATTTGATCGACTATCTTCTTAGTTCAGTTCCATTAGCACATAATAATAAATTGCAGCCATTGTCCTGTTCAGATAAAATAGATAATAATATCAAATGAAAATCGGAGCTTTTAACAATCAATAAATGTAACATTTTGGACATTTTCGTCAGTCGCCATCGGTATTCACAGAAGGTTTAAGGTCAGAGCATTTGTATTTCATTCACTGAATTAACTTGAGACGTATTATACTTAGAATATTTTTAAAGGACAATCCGATGTTGTGAATCCATGGGTGGTTGTTTTTTTTTAAATGCTTAAAAATTCTTCGTGACAAATTAATGATTCTGATTTATTCTATTTATTTTAAAATTTAATGGTTATGAAGTAATACTTAAACGTTTAAACCATATGTAAAAATCTGGATCTGACTATGATAGTAGGTATCGCAGTTAATTCGATAAAGTGAACTGAATAGTTGAAATTATTATAGGTATCAAATACATTAGAAGAGATTTAACTTTAATTTATTTTTACTTTAATTATTTACTTTATGCATATATATATATATGCATATATATACAGTACTAAAACACATACAACATAAGAAAAATACTACCAAATATACCTACGTAATAATTCTTGCTAATGAAAATATCTTATAAGTTTTTGTTATATAAACCGTTCTTTATACTTTTACTGATGTTTTTGCTTTCATTACTGTTTAGTTGAATTTTCATTCCTGCGTCGAACGCCGAACTTGTGTTCTGGCTAGTACCAACGAGATTGATTCGGCCATCCGCGCTGGGTACGGCCGCAGGTGACCCGTACGTGACATATCTTCTGCTCAAGATAACGCGCGCATGTGAGATATGTCACCTACGGGCCATCGAGGTCCGGTACGGATCGTGACCCCGGTGGCCGTTGACTGTATTGATTGTTTGACCCCGATGGCCGTTGACTGTATCTGGGGGTAGTGAGAACCGCCCTGGCACGCGGGTGCACCTTTTGTACGTTGCGTTGATTTCGCCGTGCTCTTAGCGAAAATGAATGGTTAAGAGTATGTATGATAGGACCACGCAACAGCTTCGGCTGTTTCTAGAATGGACTGGTCCGTCCGGGTAAGTACCACGGCCTCACAGAAGACCGGTGAGAAGTGGAAGTTTCATATTTCTGGGTTTCGTCTGGTGAGTGAGATAAGAGGGCCCTATAGGCTAGTTTTAGATGGCAATACATCTGCAACCCTACGGGTGTTGCAAATGTCTATGGGCGGTGCTTATCACTAAACATCAGGTGAACCGCCAGCATGCTCGCAACCTTGTCACATAAGAAAAAATAGTGGGACCCTTGTATGTCCGGCGTATCTATATCCCCTACCCCGATCGTTGGCGAGGAAGTTCCTCGGGAAACGTTCGTGAATGGTCGAGTTATGTTGGGTTGGTAATGCATTGCATACCACCAAGAAGTGAAATTGTTTTCGGCTATTTCGATGAGGTACATGGTTAGCTCTTTAAAGTGTTCGCGTAGCGCCGGGAGTCTGCAATTAGTATGCAGGTCGACGTTACTTTGACACCACCTAACATTGGTTGCGAGGTGGATGAACTTATGTTGATTTACTTGAAGTTAATGCACGCTTATAAGCTAGGGACATAAAAGCGTACAACATTATGTGCGTTGTTCACAAGCCTTGTGTAGCAAAAACACTTCATTCTTTATTAGACTCTTCATAATTCTTTTAATCTATCGTGGCCAGCCCTGAAATAGGAAGTGGAAAAACTAAGAATGATTCTTTGACTTTGATAAGAGTCAAATATACGATATTACAGATAAAACTTAAACGTATCGTGTTAAGAGAATTTGCCCTTTGATAGGAGGTTAAAGACTAGAGTTTGCCATTTGATCAGACTAAGGAATCACATATGCCAGAAACCCCACGAGACTTTTAAAAGATGATGGATCCGGGGGGCAGCATTAACATAACGTACAGGTTACGATTAATTCAAAAAATATTTAATTCGATTAGTTATTTTTAGGGAAGTTCCAAACGAGATTAATTCTGTCCGTATTAATTTCTTCGTATAACTAAGTCTATGACTAAGTCAATTTACTTGTAAAAAACAGAACAAGATAACCCGTTAGGTAGATTTTAAATAACATATTGTTTTAGAGAAAGGAGTCGAAAAAAGAAGCGGACGAATATTAATTAAATGAGGAAATATTAAACTTCTTGATACCTGATTAATATGCTCTAAAATTTGAAAGTGTACTAAATTTGTGAATTCAGTAATATAAACAAGGTACCCGTCAATAAAGAAACCGGTTTGGTCAATTAATTTTATAGAGAACACCGCAAAGTTTATAATTATTGGTAATAAATTCGATATATTAAAAAAATCCAAAATATCAAATATTTCTATATACGAATACGCGATCTTTTATTATACTTAATGCTATTTGATTTCAACTAACTTATTTTTAATGCTAAATGAATTCTAAATTGGTTTCATTTTAATAAATTGATACTTTATTACATTATGCAGAATAGGTAATAATTAATTTTACATGTATATTTTTTAATTTAAGCAGTGTTAACGTAATTTGAATGCTGATGGTTTGATGCTTTCGATTTGAATGCGTCTTTGCTTTGAAAAAACATCTTATTTTGCAACGATTATAAATGGTCTTACATCAAACAATTAACATAAAATCATTATATGATACATAAAGAATGTGATAGCCCAGTGCCCGGGCACTCGAGCAACCTGAGTTCAATCCCCGGTGCCGGCACCAATTATAATATTGATTTTAAGTGCTGACTTCTGACGTGCTCTGTTGCGAAGGAATATATCGTAACGAAACCTGCATATTTTCAAAATAACAACAGAAAAAAAAACATTTCGAAGATATGTGAAGTCCGCCAATCAGCAGTGGGGTCGCGTGGTGGACTATGCCCTGATACCCTCTGTACAGAGGAGGCTTTTGCCCAGCAGTGGGACATATTAACTTTACTGTTTTTTACTTTATAAACCTTAACATAACTCACGGAAAATTTGAAGATACCTTTATGTGTTGCACGAATGGGCAATTTCACGTCAGGCATATCAGGGAAGTACCACTACCTTATATATAAAGAATATCATACAACGATTTATGGTTGGAGGCTGAATTATTTGGTAGAAACACTTTAGACTTTATTTTTTCATTTAGTTATTATTACATGCATATTTATGAAAATATATATATATATAAATGCAAAGTGATTTATTAAAAAGCCGCCCTGAGGAACTTTAAGATAGGGAAGAAGTATTGTAAATATCACCATATTATAAAATAAAATAATAAAAGGTAAGCATTTTTAACCGACTTCAAAAAGAAGGAGGTTCTATGTTCGACTGTATGTATTTTTTTTATGTTTGTTCACAGATATCTCCGCTATTTAGGAACCGATTCTCATTTTGGTTTACCATTTTTTTATTAGCTAATTGAGACATTTGCGTATGGTCATCAGCATCTCATGACGCTGAGCTGATGAAGGAAGGTACAACTCTTTAACAATTGGACTTTTAACAGTGATTTCTTATTCTATAATAATGTATAGAGGTTTGTCGTTATCAATAATTGAGTATTCTGGAGAAAAAAGAGTGAGTACTAGAAACTGGAAGTATTAATCATTTAATAGTCTTTAAGAAGAGAAGGAGGAGGTTATTAATTCGGATGTTTACATGTTTTTTTATATATGTTCTAGGGTTTATTACCCCGTATATACCGGTATATACTTTCTTTTCTTCGAAAGGGTCTTATCCGAGACGGACCCATTTAAACTTCATATACATCTGATGATGAGTTTCGGAGATAGACAGCGGAAGTCTTCAAAAAATTACTAGTTTTTATTTACCGACTCCAAAAATTGTTAAATTTTGTTAGAGGTTCGGTAGGTGATATAGCTAGATTTTCAAGATTTGAATCTATCAGATATAGTATTATTTTAAACTTTTTTAAGACGGTTCTTTTTCTGTTAAAAAAATATTATGTCTTCTATTAAGACTAAGACTTCGCAAAGCGCATACAATTTAGATTAAAAATTCTAATTGAAATATAGTTTATATTTTATTTAGACTTTGAAAGCAACGCCGGCACATTCTCGAACACAAGTTTAATAATGATAGATTTTACTAGTTGATATCTTCATTCTTCCCCGTTGAAACTAAAAACATGCTAAAGTTTATAACTTATTGCGCGTACTATGCGTTAATGCAAAAATTAATAAATTTTCATATCATTTTATAGTCCTATAGAAACCAATACCTATATATCTCACCACTGGGTAAAGCTCTCTTTTTCAAAGGCTGTATTTTTGTTATACACGATCTCTTGTAAAAAGAAATGTTTCTTGTCACCTTAATTTTTCTATATCACCTTAATTGAAAGGGTTATACAAAACTGGAAAGGATATAATATTTGTTTTTCGTTTATTTGTACACAAGCAATAAGTTAATAGCAAAGACACTAAATAAAACTAACCTATTAATTTCGTCGTACTACTTATCCTAGCCATTTCTTAAGGTTTTTATTTGTAAAGTTGTCTTAAGGATTGTAAATGTTTATCCGTTAAAGTGTTTACAAGTAACAAAACTTCCGAGTTCCAAAGACGTATTTATTTTAATATTTATAATATAAACTTGTTAATTCTTTGTAGAGTACAACTTATTAAGCTACGAAGCTCTATTTCCTCAAAAGTTTATACAGAGTGATTTCTGACTAATGGACTAGCATTTATAGATTTCTTTTAATGTGCCTCCTTAGCTATGGAAGTTTCTCAAGATGTTTTCCATGCAACAGTTTCATTGGACGAAACCGCGATTTGAACTCAGACTAGCTTTAAAAGCGCTCTGTAAAGCACTGATCATATCTTAAAAATAGGACACCTATCGCGTGGTCATTTCATAAGTTTAGCCTTAATATTCTTTACATTATTACACGAGGAGTTTTCTATTTTTTTTAAAGTATTTAGTTACTTAATGTGCCGATAAGACAAATTGCTTGCAAGCGCTGCTAGGCGTAAATGCCAAAGATAAGGCTGGCGAAACACTAGCTGTGTTACGTCGTCATAAAAATGGTATTGTGATAAAGTTATGAACAGCAAACCAAGGGAACGGTATTGCTTTTAATTTATTTTGTGTCTTTGAAGGCGAAGATCGACATCGAGTATGTTATTAAAAGTGAAAAAAAAAATGCAATTATCTACGATAAATGAAAAGCGAAGGATTTTGTTTGAAGGTTAAAAAGTAATACAACAAAAGGAATAGTTGAATGTTGATTATTTAAATGTTTATTATGATTCTACAAAGTTAATATAAAACGGAAGAAAATGAGTAAGTTTATGTTTTATTTTTATGGGCCTATGACCGCTATGACATCTATAGTTATATACGTATACATGTATACATTTATATTGAATTCTAAAAAAGGCACCCAATAGTCAAAGGGCATACAGTTATTTACCTTACTAGCTGTGCACGCGACTTCGTTCGCGTAGAATTATACTCCATATATAAATAAAAATAAGAGTTTCTAGAATAAAAATAGCCTTAGTTACTTCTTATTACATCAGCTATTTGCCATTGAAACTCCGTCAAAATTGGTCCAGCCGTTTCAGAGATTAGCCGGAACAAACAGACTGACAGACAGACCGAAATTGTAAATGTTATTTTGGTATATGTACCGTGTACTGTACTGTATAAATGTTATTTGGTATGTGTACATCCATATGCATTTATTACAAAACAGTTATTTTAATATTGCAAACAGACACTCAATTTTTATTTATCTGTCTAGGTATAAAATGTATAGATAAATCATATCTTTAAAATAAAAGTAGCCTGAGTTACTCCTTATTACATAAGTTATCTGCCAGTGAAAGTCCTATCAAAATTCGTCCAGCCATTTCAGAGACTAGCCGGAACAATGTTTGATGCTTGAAATATTTTAGACAATGATTTCAATTAAAAAGTTTATAAACATGACGTTTAAATACATTAGGTTTCAAAAATTTTTAAAACGTTTCCTGAAATGTTTTCATTGGCTCTCCTTTCTCCTGCCCAAAACCCACCAAGTTGGGGACGGCACAATATATGAATGTTGTTAATAGTATTGGCTAGGATTTTTACTACCGGCCGCCTGCATGACGTCACGTAACTTGGGAACAAACACCCAGATCCGGTATAATTGTGTCGTGGGTCACACAAGTACTTTTCCCGTGTAGGAAACGAACCCATAACCCGCGGCACCGAACCCAATAGCTTAGCAACTACGCCGTCGAGATATGGACAAACTGATTAGATGAGTATCCCTCTGTATAGAGGAGGCCTTTGCCCAGCAGTGGGAAATGTAGAGGCTGACACTTTGAAAACTTTAAAATTTACAGCGAAAAACACAAGAAAAACACATATAATTTCTAATACAGTTATTTACTTCGAAACTTTAGAAACAATACGTTTTTTTAGACAAATAGGACATGCGAGCAAAGCCGGGAGTGAAGGCTAGTAATTAATAAGTTTTAGAGCCACCGCCAATACAATGGGTTGACCGTCCGCCTCCCAGACCGTTGACTGTGACAAAAAAAAATAATAACTTTCCTCTCTCTCGCCGTCACGCGACGCGAGTGACTTACCGGGCGTTTGTTTTTTTAGGCTGCGCCGTGCACGATAAAATATTTTTTGTGGCGGTAGCGGGATAGGGTTGTGCATTCCCAATATCTCTCTGTTATCGATATTATTTACGTGATGACGATATGCATATGGATGTGGCTGCATATTTTGATTACGATACTCGCCTTATTTCCAAGTGAATCTATAATAAATATTTTAAACGCCGTGGTTGCGACTAGACCGGAATCCCATTCAAAAATTGCTCGCCGAATGCATGATTCGAAAACCTTACGACGAATAAGTGGTCAGTGGATTGGGCAAGAACTCTCTTGGATAGGCACAATGTCGATTATGTTCGCCCAGAAAAAGGTGATTGTTGCTTTTCCCCTTCTCCGCGACAGTCGTGCTCTAGAAGGAAATCGTGAAGCAGGAAAAATCATCAAAAAATCTCAGGTCGGCATTACAGCAAGAGACCTATGGATTTGCTTATACACTTATGTTCACGTTAAGTGATAATCGCCGTCCATGGACATTTGCAACACCCTCAGGGTTGCAGATGCGTTGCCACCTTTTAATAAAGTTGGCCACGGTTACCACACTCTTTAGACGTAACGCAGAAGTGTATGTAACATTTCCACATTTGTGTAACAGTGAAGACTGTTGCGTGGCCCTACCACAGTTGAAACTAAAATTGTGTCCGTACCACGGCTTAAAGTAAAATGCAAGCGCACGTGTTGTAATAGCAAGTAGGAAAAAAAATGCTCTTAATATCTATCTTCCTCATAATTATTCAATTCAGTGCAATTGACGATAAGAGCTATAATATCAAAGCAAGTGACATAGATATTATTATCGCGTCATGTTAAATTTCCTTAAGCCTGGAAGTTCGAAAAAATTGTACTGTACATACTACAAAAATAATTTGTGACGCTCTGATAAGTTATCGATGTATTTTAAGAAGCAACGACGGCGATGCACTGTTACGACTTATTCCTTTTATGGTAGGCGATACGGCATTGTTTGTGGATAAAGACGGGTATAGGCCTCGATACAGAAGCGTGACAGAGATAGAGTTATGGGGAGTTCTCTGATGTTAAGGCTATTTAGACATACAAATCCCAAGAAATATGATCATATTTTACTGTGATGTATGTTTTTAATATTTTAGTAATCGTGATGTGTTATGCATTATATACCTACTAGGATCATTCGTATTATAATTGACTAAAGGCAAATACTGATACACTTATTAAACTAAATAACGTTAACCATTAGATACAGCAGAGATAAACGGTAGATAGAAAATTTTAGAAAATATTTTTTGTTTATCTTTATCTATTCTTATCTTCTGTTTTCATTTTTAAAACTATTTTTGTTATAATTGTAAATACTAAAACCATCGTTGGTTTTCTCCCGATCCCTTGTGTGTAAACGCACCTTTAACGCCGATGATGTTTTATTTCATTTCCTCGCCCATTATAAATTTATAAAACGGTGAGTGAGTTTATAGTAAAAAATGTCTTCTTGATAGTAGTGACTGAAACAAATGCCTGTGTCCAGGTCCATTTATTATATTAGAAAAAAGCAAAACGCGTCCCTATGATTCGGCTGTCTCCAATATTGTATGCTTTTAAATTAATACCACGTCTTGTCATGTACATAGCCGTAATAGCTCAGTGTCCGGGCGCTTGAATTTCATTCAGTATACTCGAGCAACCTAAGTTCGATCCTCAGTGCCAGCACTAATGCACTTGTTAATTTTAAGTGCTGCATTATAACCTCTTCAGCGATGAAGGAAAACATCGCGAGGAAACCATATTTTCGAAGTAATAACAAAAACATATTTCGAAGATGTTTATAGTCTACCAATCTGCAGTGGGGCCGCGTGGTGTACTATGTCCTGATACCCTCTGTACAGCCGAGGCCAGTAGTGTGACAGTCGGGTGAGTACTTACAGATATATAGGCTGTTAATTTACTTAACAAGTAATAATAAATACCAAGATCCGGAACAATTACCTGTTGGTCTCAAAAATGCTTGTCCCCTGTGGGAATCGAACCCACGACCCTCGAGGTCGAAGACAATCGCTTCATTATTCATTCAAATCTTGATAAAATCCGTAAACAACTTTTATTAAAATCTATAAATGTCATCGAGGTCATTAGGACACAAACCATGGTATTTTAAGTTGGTCCCCGTAATTGTAATAAATAAAAAGTTGTCACTGTGGCAAACTATGCACATGAATTTAAAGTGGTTAGCACAGCACTTGACATTCCTAGCTACTATGCCACTATTGGCTCACTACTGCGCATTAGAGATTTTGTAACATAAACAGAAAATAATACAAGTAAACGAAACAACATTTATGGTAAACGTTCGCAACGTAATAAGCAACAGGCACTCAGTTTTATGGTTATTAAATGTATTGATAACCTAAGTTTTGCAAAAGGGTCTCAACTATAGTTAAAGAAGCTCATTTTGAACTAATCTGAAATTCATACTTCTTCCTTTAAATTTTTTAGTACACGTGTACCACTGAAAAAGGATTTAACAAAAAAAGAACCGACTTGAAATAAAATGAGGTACGTAACTATTACAACGTTACATGCAAAACAATGCATATTTATGCGATAGCAGCAATCGCGGTTGATTTCCTGTCATATTTCGAAGAGTTCATCCGAAAATCAACATCAGATCTATATGAAATTTATATGGGACCATTTCGGAATAAAACCCTTTCGAACAAAAAAGAATTATGCAAATCCGTCTATATATGACGAAGTTATGCCCGAACATGCATAAAAAATATATAAACGTCCGAATTGATAACCTCCTTCTTTTTGAAGTCGGATAAAATAGCTCTCATTGTTTTTTATAAAGTTCCTAATTACGACAAACGTTTCAGGTGTTTGTGCCATTAATTACCTTACTTTAGTCATTTTGAAATGTTCATTTATTTCTATGTATTTTATAATTAAAGGCCTCCAAGATACGCTATTAAACCTAGCTCGAGAAAATAGCCTGCTTCGTTTCATTGCTCTGGAGGATACGTGTATATGATGACGCTAGGGACACCATAATTTCAGTGACTATCCACTTAAGTTTTGTATATCTCCTTTATACCTTAAATCACGGGATTCTAAACTTTGAAGGTAACGGAACACTCACTTTATTCCATTTTCTTTTACGGAACGAGTAAAATATATTGGTGCTGGCGAAGTTGTTGTGTGTTTAAAACTCTTACATAAGGATGTGTGTCGAGTGATTGTATATATATTACATAATAACTCTTACATAAAAATAGATGAGTTTCATATTTGTTCTTGTTGTAGAACTCTGCTTTACGTAGAGCCGTTTTAGCAAGTTGTCTAGCTCTTTGCATCAATTTCATGCAAAGAGTTTAATCAGCGTTCTTGGTGCTTGGTTTTTGGCGTTTTGTAATCTTGGTGCCCTCGACATGTGGAAGTATCACATTTACTAAAAGAGTTAGTTTTTCCAAAATCAAGGAAGAAGGATCGCAAATTTATTAAAATCTAACCTGCATAATTCGTTTTCGGTATCGAAAATTTGAAACTAAAACGTTGATGGTAAAATCAGAAGTTATTGTGTGGTCCCACTACGCAAGCTGCAGCGCAGGCGGTCTGCACTATAAAGGGAACGAAACTGGTTTCGAACCGGAGTACGGACCGTAGCAACTTAGGCCGGACTGCGTAGTGGGGTTGTCAAATAATGACCCGTGTACTGAACTGTCAAAGTAAATTTAGCCAAGTGATTACATTTTGAAACGATTTTTGGGGATACTGTTTCCTTCAGTTCTACATTTTGTGATGACTGAGCATAAATACCATTTGACTTTGATGTGCTTTTCATATTAGATTATTTATGGAAAAAACCGGCCAAGTCCGAGTCGGACTCGCGCATGAAGGGTTCCGTACCATTTTCTATAAAAACGGCAAAAAAATCATGTCTGTTGTACGGGAGCCTCGATTAAATATATTTTTTTCTGGTTTTAGTTTTTGTATTTCTGTTGCCGCTATAGGCAACAGAAATACAAAACATCATCTGTGAAAACTTCAACTATCACGATTCATAAGATATAACCTGGTGACGGACGGACTGACAGCGGAGTCTTAGTAATAGCGTCCCGTTGTATCCTTTGGCTATGGAATTCTAAAAAGGATATTACTGGTATTTATCCAAATAACCTTTATCTAATGTCAATAAAAATACATTTTGACGCATGCCTAATAGAAATTAGTGTAGTTCCTTTATGTTTTCATTTCACTACTCGTACTTACTGTCAACAGTATTGTCCAAGTAACTACGAAAATCTTTCCACCGAACAAACTCGTAACCAGCTGAGAAAACTTCAACATACAACCTTTACAATCACGGAGCAATTTTAATAGCAGATTATAATATTTTTGAAGCTTTTCTGTACAACTGATCCCATTAACACACAAGGAAGTACGCACACTGTGAATTGTTAAAATATTTCATCAATGTAATTCGTATTATATTGCCTTGTGCAAGAACTCTGGATTATTTTCTTCTAATATTTTACAAGAAACAGTCAAGGTAAATTAGCAGGCAACACCACAAGGTCTTATTACCTTATTACCATCAATCGATGAAAATAAACTTACATGATTCAAGTAACTTCTACATCTTCGCTCAGCAAGTTTCGAATTTCTTTCAAAATAGTGGGCCTCCAAATCAGTTTTGGAAATTATCAAGTTTTTATCACTGAAATACATTCTTCTTTTCAGGATTAAATGATCTACGTAGAAATATTTAGGTTTAAAAAAATGTACCTAACAAAGCAAGTCGTCAAAACGCGAAAGTCAAATGGCTAGAAATTTCTGTGATTGTTGTTAGTTTACATCATAGAAAAGAATATTTTATCGTAATTCTTATCTAATAGCATACTGGAGATAAATCGTTGAAACACCGTCTGCAATTCGCCAGAACCGTCCGCGTATCTGTTTAATTTTAACACTTTATCAAATGACCTACTCTACCTACCAATACGGTGATATTCCGATCAATTATTTCCAACTACCTCCAGCATTCGTGCGTGTCACGCCGCGGCTATATTCGGCGATCGTTCATTTATTTTATTGATAAGTCGAAAGAGGCATGGCCGTTTGAATTTTTATTGAATTAATCAATGTTCTCTCCGCGACGTTAGATAGCCGCTGATTAAGCTTTTGTGCCAGTTATTCTTAAGTAGATACACGTGTGACGAAAAGTTTCTTCGATTTACATTCCGCGGGTTTTTGCATTAGAAGAGACCAATTGAATTAATGCCGTTGCCAATTTATTTTGAAAAAAACTCTTGCCTAAATAGATTTATATAGTTACCTACGTACATATTTATAATCCTAGGTTAATATTAAAAGTTAAGCTTAGGTGTACGCGCGTACCAATGGTTGGTATCACCAGTATAAAGATTACTGGTGCATTCTGTAGAAATCATAAAACTTTATTAAAATTTCAGACCTTAAATGCGTATAAATGTTTTATTGTAGGTAATGACACATACTGTAGCTAGAGGATACCGAAATGCTCATATTACATCAACCTCCTTTAGTGAGAGTGATTTGGTTCGAAATATGTTGTCATTTACATTTTCTATGCAGCCATACGTTCAAATGTTCAACGTGATCGAGCTGCTAGTGAAATATCGTAAACTTTTGGCTGACAATATGCCCAAAGTAAACTTAAAAGGCGCTGAGTTTCGATTTTTCTGAATATTCAGACCGCTTAGACACATATATTATTTAGTTCCCATTGTCCTAGATTGTCACCTACTTCCTTATTTTATGGTTATTTATTAGCTAGAAGCCATCTAAGAATAGGTTTTATAAAAACGTTTTACATGTCTATTTTTATATTTATAGACTTTTACAGCGTAGAAAGTAAAAATGTAGTTCTCGAATCTCGAGTGTACGAGACTCGTATAAGTCTGAGAAGAAAAGACATTTTGCGCTTAAGAAGTGAAAGGTGGCAAATTCGCTGCTGGCATTCAAATGGAGCTTTCTCCCGCAGGACCTACGTAGAAGGAACGACCACGCAAAGCAATAATTGAAATTTCAAACCCTTATCTAAATTTTCCCAAGTATTAAATTTATTACATATTTCATTTAATAGTGCTGATGTGTATGCAGAAATTAGATTTGTTTCAATGACCGCCTTCCTAAAGAATGTGTACCCACTTTTAAATATGACATACTTGAAATGAATTAGGTGCCCATGTTTTTTCAAATAAATAGAAAATTCAGAATAGGCATCAGTCCCAAGAAGCACTCAATGTTACTAACACCGTTATGGTTTGCACCTTCGGAACTGGAGAGTCAACCGAAATCTTACACAGACCAAGATCCAATAGCCAGTGAATATGATTAGCGTTATCGTAATAACTGATGTTAAATGCTTTGTTTCTTTCTGTATATATATTATAAAAAGACATTTTTTGTACGATGTCCCTTAGATCATTACGTCAATAACCGTCCAATGTTACGTCAATAACAATGTCCCTAAGATCAATAACTGTCAGGGGGTTTCTGGGAGAGGTGTTTTAAATGTTTTGCAAGAATTATTTGTACACACGTATTCCAAGCTTAATAATCGGTTAGGTATAATTTAACCAGTCAAGCCCCGATTGGAGCGAGATTTGAAGAAAATGACTAGTGTTGCTATGATTTATCTAAACTTTTTATAAGGTGTTCGTTCAAATCTTCCAAAACTGGTATTGGCTTGCGTGAGATAATTATTAGTTTCGCTTCGGCGACGATGATCTGTCTTCGCGATTGGGGATTGAAATGTTTTAATAATAAGTATTTAATTTACATATTATTTATAAAAATATAAAAGAGAATCCTATGAAAAGTATAAGATTTTTGGTATAAATTTCAATTTAGTGAACTATTATGGTGATTTAATTATCGAAGTTGAACTTTTTGCGACAATAAAATTATCGTCAAATAATCTAATAGACTGGAAATAACTATGGTTTGAATAATAGAGTGTTCAAAAGTACGAAATGTATCTAGATTCACACTTCTAATAGCATGAATCTCCCATATTGAATGTGATGAATAATTGGTTTGAAATATGAAGCACGCACCGCTTTCTAGTGATGGTCTGAAATCTTTTGGCGGAACCAAGTTCCGAATCAAAAATTGCAGCAATCCTCCTTTCACGTTATATTGAGCCGCATCTGCTGACTGGTTGTTGAGAGGAGCCGAGAATGGCCGAGAGTTCGCGTGTCGCAAAGCACTAACCGTATCTTCGGAACCGATAAAAGTGTCCCCTGCACCGTTTTAATTAGGCGGCAGAATGTGTCGGATGGCCGACGGCGCTGATAGGGTTGCCAAATTCATTTTTATATTTCATTGCACGCGTTATTTTGATGGTGAATAGACAACTGAATTACCCTCACCGTCATGTTCTCGTATTTTGTTTTCAATGTGTATAATATTATTCACGTGCAAACATAAAGTACTTTTTACTATGCCAAGCTAATTTCAATTGCATTCATACCTTAAAGTTATTCCATTTTAATAACAACTGTGGGAGGGCCACGAAATAGTGTTCACTGTTGCGCGATTGGGCAGGTACGTCCAGTACCTTTACCTCATAGAAGACCGGCGTAAAGTAGAAGTGTTACACTTCTGCGTTTCGTCTGGTGAGTGAGGTAGCCGGGGCCCACTTTATTAAAAGTTGCCAACGCATCTGCAACCCTACGGGTGTTGCAAATGTCTATGGGCGGCGGTTATCACTTAACATCACGTGAACCACCAGCTCGTTTGCCACTTAGTCACATAAAAAAACACGAGATATTTAAGTCAAGGACAGAATTTTTCAAAAACATTCAAGTTTTTTTTCTTCAATCTTGATTCATAGCCCTTTATCTGGTTATCGCGAAATATTATACACATATATTATCTCACAATAAGAACATAACTACTGATTTTCGTTGAGGATAAAACTTTAGATTATTCATTTTAATACAGAATATTTTCAATAGTTGCCAAGGTTCTTTGGTAGGAATTTATGCGGTAACTCTTGCATAGTATGATTGCGCTTAATACCACAGCATTAAATGATGGATATCTAAGTAGCATTAACAATGAATTCGATTTCAAACAATACTTTAAGCCATTAATAAGATCCTACAGATCATGGATCTAATAATTTAGTAAACCTAGTTAATAGTGAGCCTGAAAACAAGTCAAACTTTAGTACTAACAACGAGCAATTTATTTAGAATTTTATAATAACTTTTATCATACATGTACTGACAGGCTTGTATGTCACGTCGAACACATGTGAAGCTTGTCTAAATAGTCCATACTTTACAGTTCGCCTGGCTTCTTTCTGTAAATACATAGAAATTGGTTTCCAAAAAATGTGTAGTGGTAGCAGCTTAAAATTACAGGTAGCACCTATAGGTGACTGTATGTACTTAATGTAACTGTATATTTAAATGGTCAAAAATGTTTCAATTTAATGTTTATATGTGACTTGGATGCCGTAGCAGAATAATCGGTTCAAGGTAAATAGTTGCCAATTGACATAGCTAACCGTGATGTTCATAAATGTTGCCAAGATTTTTCGTCGGCTGACATATCATGGCGATGAAATAGATATGTCATCAATCAACAAGCGTTTTCTTTACAACTTTTTGTCAAATACATTTTTGAGGTTAATTTTACGTAATATCTTATATTTTTCAGGCGTTTTACATACATAATGAGATACAAAATCGAATCCAAAAGTATTCAGTAAATGTGTTAGTAAAAATAATTAATTTTACAAAAATTAAAAGTTTTTTGTTAGATATAAAGCACATCGAATGAGAAATTCAAGAGTTTATAAGCCTCTTATCTCTTCCATGTCTATATATTTAAATCCCTTATTCGCAAACGGCCTTTGATAAATACTTTAGGCCCCAAAGGGTCAAATCTTGACACCTCGTTAGTTAATGACACATACGCTTAATCTCTGGACGATATTAATCAAGTCTATGATGTACACGAGGTTGAGAAATGTGAAATTAATGCAAGACCATTGGGAAACTCTGTAGTACCCATTATGTTGTTTAAAAAACTATGTTCGAGTTAATGAGGTTAAAGATATAAGGAAAGAATTCCGAAAGATAATTCGACCAACGTGTCGTTACGTGATATTTTCTTTGTAAGAGTAATGATGTGAAACTAGCTGTCGATTGATTTGAAAATGAATTTTGATTCTAAAAGTCTTGTTACTATGAGTCTGCAAATCAGTCATTAGCTTGCAAAGGTTTATTATCTTTATATTTTATGAGAGGTAATTTTAATGAGTATAGCTCCTAAAAATATAAACTGCGTTACTGCTTTTTGTATTTTATGTGTACATAATTATGTGTATCTGTTGCGAGATAATGTATGACGTAGATATTTTTGGAAATTTTTTACCATAGTTTATTCTAACTGATACATTTCTACAATAAAAAATTATGGAAACATAAAAGTAGGATACGATATCTCAATTACCGCATATTAGGTATTGAGAAAATATTCTACATGTTTAACAAAAAAATAAAAGGCGTTAAAATAGATACTTGTAAGAGTTATTAAAAATTGTTTAAATGATTCATAAAAATAGCTTATTTTAATAAGTGATAATCGACAACCCTAGAATTTGCAATACATATCTAGAGTACATATATGAGTCCGCGATCCACTGACCAGTGCTGTTCAGGTAATGCATACCTACAGAACAACTTGACCACATTGACTCAGGACATTATAAATTACAAAATTAGCGTTTAATAAACAACGACATAATTATTTAAACTACTACTTTATGTTTGTGCAGTAGGTTTTTAATGTAATCTCCTATTGAATGATAGCTACAAACATTAACAATTCCTTAGCGATTGGTAAATAATATAAAGGTAATAAATAGATACACACACACACACACACACACACACACATATATATATATATATAAGCGTGGAAAATGTATTGAGCAGAAGTGGCATGGCAAGAGGTTTTATAACTGGCACCTAATCTTAAGTGAATACCGCCCATGGACATCTGCTACACCCGAGGGTTTGCAGATGCGTTGACAACCTTTTTGGAAATTGGGCTCCGGCTTCCTCACTTACCAGACGAAACGCGAAAGTATTATACTTCCACTTTACGCCGGTCTTCTGTAAGGTCGTGGTACTTACCCGGACGAGCCTGTCCATTCGTGCAACAGCCGAGGCTGCTGCGTGTACCACCGTTAATTATTCAATTAAAAGCGAACGACACTGAGGAAAACAGCATTATTATATTAAAACCATAATAATACTATTAAAACGCACGACTTTCATGAAATTTGTTACAAAACTACCTTTAGTGTGGGGTTATCCATGCCTGTAGAGTTAAAATATTCACACTGTAGACGCTCCCTGCTTATGCGCGTCATATCCTACGTGGGCGGTGTATTGTGGTAGGTCTCCGTTCCGAAGTTATTGCAGTGAGTAACTGTATACAGTCGGACGCAAACTAGTCCAGTTGCAAACGATTGTACCGGACCACGCGACCAGTTTAAGATCGTCCGATAGGTCTCCGAACAGCTATAGAATTTCGCGCGGCTATAAAACCAGTAAACGTCGATTTTACAGCTCTGCTATTGTTATAACCAATAGCAGAGGTTCTGCTCAGTTACTTTTATACTTGGCCTCCGACTGCGATGTAGTACGAAAATGTAGATAGACCGGAATGAAGTGAAAATGAATGCTTTTGCGTTTTGTCTGGTCTAACCAATGGCCTGCTTTTTGGGGTTCCGTACCCAAAAAGTAAAACGGGACCCTGTTACTAAGACTCCGCTGTCTGTCTGTCTGTACGTCTGTCTGTCTGGCCAGGCTGTATCTCATGAACCGTGATAGTTAGACATTTGAAATTTTCACAGATGATTTATTTCTGTTGGCAGTTTCATAACAAATACTAAAAAATAGAATAAAAATGACATGATTTTTTGGTTCCTGCGCGAGTCTGTCTCACACTTGGCCGGTTTTTAAAGGTAGGTTGTTGATGGCCATGGGTAACGATAACCACTTGACAACACGTGAACAATCTGCTCGCTTGTTTGCCTATATATTACTAAAAAATAGTTAACTTTTGTTTTGCCTATATATTACTGTTAAAAAATAGTTGAAGTTAACTCAAAGGTTTATCTGACAGTGCCATGTTGAGGTGTCCGATAAAAAAAACTTTATTACTGTACAACAAAAACTACTTAACATCGTTATTCAAAATGTTTAGTAATAAAAAATCCTTCCCTCATATTAAAATAAGTTTTGATATAACTCTTCCCGGATATTATTTACAGTTCCGCAGCCCTTGCAACTAAAGTTAAGACGCTCATTTAGGATTTCAATACATTGACGTATTTAAGGCGCCAAAAAATCCCTCGAAACCAACGTCATTCCCTTGCTTGACACGATATTTGCATAATTCTTTTAAGAGAAGCCATTTAGGAAAGAAACAACAACACTCGAAAAACAATTTCCCCGACAGTTGGGCAAAAAATACATCACATTGATTTTTTTTAATGTGAAACGTTGTCAAGCGAGCAGACAGTGATGTTAAGAGCTTATCGCCTCCACGATGGACTTCTGCAACACCTGAGGGGTTGTAGGTGCGTTGACAACCTCTTAAAAAGTGGTCCCCTGTTACTTCACTCACCATAGGAAAGTATAATACTCCCATTTCAAGCTGATCTTCCCTGAGGCCGTGGTCCTTCCCCAGATTAGTCTGCCTAATTGCAACAGTTGACTGCAACGGTCGAAATGACTCACATAGATCCTAGGCTCTAAATTATCTTATAGAATTTCTAAATAAATAAAAAAATATCAGATCTTGTCTTTGAAGGTTCATTGGGACAGTGACTAAACTTATTAGGTTTCAGATTTTCCGGACTTGATCTATGACCCTAGACATTTGTATCCTATAGAGTAACGTTTCAACAAAAGTATTTCATTGATCCATTAAAATAATAATGAAATGATAATTTATGAGGTTGTTATTTTAGTAGAATGAAATTGCTACAAATACAATTAAGTTGTCCATATTAAAAGGTGAGGTAATTGCGTTGCAAATAATTTATTCAACCTTTCGGAATGAACTGTCGATAACGTAATATTCAGCTTGTTCATGGGCGTGCGCATAGAACCGTTATTTAGAATTTCAGATACACACTTCTGCACCGGTCGATGCCTGAGATCTTAATCGTTGTACAATTGTAACACTAAAGTCTGCGTTCATTAACTTTACAAGCGCAATAGACTGCACGCAGGAATTCTATTCAAACAAAATGTAAAAACAATCTCTTATGTTGGAAAACAGAGTCTAGAATAGCTCAACCACCCACAATTTGCAGTCTGATGATCTGATAATGAAACTATGAAGTAGGAATACGACAGAAATATTCCTTATAGCAAAATATAAAGGTTAACAAATTATTGCCTCTAATAAGAATCTAATAACTAAATATTAATCGCTTTAATAACTTACACCTGACACTTTATTTATTGTATTATAACGTAACGTAACGTTGAAGTATGTTCAACACATACTATAACATATTCTTGAATTCCCTTTAATCAAAAGCAAAACACACTGTTAAGCTTTTTGATGAATCAGGAAAAGTTACTAAATAATATAAACTAGTGTGAAGAATTTTAATTAAATTAAATTTAAATTGGGTACCTGTCTTAACACTGATTGTGCAATATTAAAACAATTCAGTCATTCGTTGAATAACAATAGATTTTACTAATAAAAAACACTCAAGGCAACAGGCCCCATTTAAAACGGCATTTTAAAAACGGTTTGCTTTGAATATCGAACGTCGATCATTTCCATAACGAACCTGTCGTATGCAAAAACTTGTCAGATGTAAAAAAAAGACTAATTGCAGATGATCCAGTGGCATTGGACCATTCGATTAATGTCTACACCGCTTGCCTCTCAAGTTTGGCACGAAAATTGTTTTTTTTTTTCGCGGAAGACAACGCCCGATATTCAGAGATCTCAACAACAGATAACGATTAACAATGAGTATATGTTACATTTATGACCGCGTAAAATAAGCGTGGAAGGCAATTAACATTATTAACACATTTTTTTTGGTCTTATCCACATCCAACCTTAGTGGGCCGGGTGAATTTACAACTCGCCTTTTTGTGCAACCGGTCAATTGCATTACAACTTTTTGTTCTATACTCTTGTGGCCTACTTACACAGGAAGAAGAAACCTTATTTAAGGTTCATTATTTCAGCTACTTTACAGACCCATTACTTTTAGACATATATTACTTAATTAGTCTAGCGGTTAGTAGAGTACAATAAGTTACTATTAAAAACATTGGTTAATCTTCTATATTATAAAGAGGAAAGATTTGATTGTTTGTATGTATTGAATAGGCTCCGAAAATACTGAACCGATTTGAAAAATTCTTTCACTGTTAGGAAGCTACATTATTCCCGCTTGATATAGGCTATATTATATTTTCAAAAAAATAGGGATCCTTACTAAAACTTCAATAATGTAACCCAAAGTGTACAAAAATTACCTAAAATATTCTTTACATCGCGTGCGCTGCGAAAACTATTGATGATAGAATAAAATAATGGTGAATTTGCAGAACACATCATTATTTCCAAAAAGTGTCGCGAGAGCATATGTCTAACTATTATAGTTATGCCACAATAAGTGTTCTTTTATTTTAAAATTTTGATTGAAATGCCGCCGCTAGAAAAGGCACTTTATTTGCATCTTGGTATTAATCCTTATAAAAATAAATTACTTCATATTTAAGACTGTTTTAATATCTTCATATAACTTTTTGAATTATTAAATTCGGACATTCCATTTGAAAGATATCGCAAGTTTAAAAATGTTAGTATATTGTAATTTAACTATCCAAACAGCTTAGTGACTGACTTAGTGGTTCTTATAATTTTTCAATCATATTTATACTGGTAATTCATGTTTAACAGCTAGCAAATATTTAAGTACAAAGGCAGTTTAATTTTTTTATCATTTTAAAATGGCCAAAAGATCAAGATCTCATCTTTTTAGAAATAGTTCCCAGGCGAGGGCATCAAAAATACGCCGTAATGAAGAATCTTTACCGGAAAGTGTAAATCGTCTTACAAGTCGGAGAGAGTCAAGTAGAGCGGCTTAAAGAGCAAAATAATATAAATATACAAATTCAAACTCGGGAATCGAGCTCTGAGCGTTCCCAACGCCTACAAGATGAGAGAGAAAGACAAAAAACGTCAACGACTAGAGTTCGTTATCGACTTTTAGCTCACAGTAACAGATCAGCATTAATGCATTAAGCTCAACAGTCTTCCGTCCAAATCGGAGCAATGAAAAAGATCTGCTGTAAGTGTTCTGCCAAAAAATGGGTCGATGAATCAAAAACCAAAAACGGTATGTGCTGTGCTTCTGGAAAAGTTAGTCTCCCCAATATTGAGGAGCACAGCCAATAAAAATCTTTTCACAAATAGTCAATCACCATCTGGACATTTTTAACCAACATCCGAAAGTGCAATAGCCCTTTTCAAATGACTTCGTTTGACGCGAACTTTTAAAATAGAGGGACAAGTATAGAAGTCATCATCATCTTCCTGCCCCAATCCCACCTAGGTAGAGTCGGAACAACATGAATCATGTTGTACGCGGTTTTAGCCATATTTTTACAACCAGCCGCCTGCCTGACGTTAAACCTCCTTGGGAAACAAACACCCAGATCAAATTTCAACTGTATAACTATCACGGTTCATGAGATACAGCCTGTTGACAGAGGGACGAATAGACAGCGGAGTCTAAGTAATAGGGTCTTAATAATTTTACCCTTTGGGTACCGAACCATAAAATTGCCCCAGAGGTATAGTGCTGCACGGTAGACACGGCCAACTTAAAAGGTTAGACCGATAGAGTAACACCGATTGCATGATCGACTACAATATCCCTTAATCGTCGTAATGGAAGAAGACGGTTATTATTTGACTATTCCTCACCAAGATACAGTGCGTAACAAAAGAGGTCTGTGACATGCATGCAAAATTGTATTCATTTAGGTTTCATGGTTAGAGCTACCTGTTTTAAGCCATTGCATTATTACTGGGACTTATTAGGGTTCCGAACCCAAAGGGTAAAACGGCGATGGGCCGGCCATATAGCTCGTAGAACCGATAACCGTTGGGGACACCCTATTACTAGACTCCGCTGTCCGTCTGTATGTCCGTATATCTGTCCATATGTCACCTGGTTGTATCACATGAATCGTGATAGTTAGACAGTTAGAAGTTTCACAAACGATGTGTTTCTGTTGCCGCTATAACAACAAATACTAAAAAACAAAAAAATATAAATAAGTGGGGTTCCCATGAAACAGACATGATTTTTTTGCCGTTTTTATAGATAATGTTGACAGTAGTAGCGTTTTTGACAATATGTAAGTAACTCCTATACTTCCATATTGAATAAAGATATTAAAACATGTTTTTTTAATGGTGATAGAGTGATAGAGTGGCAAACGAGATGGCGGTTCACCTGATGTTAAGTAATAACCGCCGCCCATGGACATTTGTAACACCTGTAGGGTTGCAAATGAGTTGCCATGTTTAAATAAAGTGGGCCCCGGCTACCTCTCTCACCTGACGAAACGTAGAAGTATAACACTTCTATTTTACGCCGGTCTTCTGTGAGGTCGGTACGGAACCCATCGTGTGCGAGTCTGACTCGCACTTGGCCGGTTTTTATTCAATACATTGTCGATATGATGGCAAAAGATATCATAAAGATTGAATTACATATGATGTCGTAATCACCAGAGACTGAGGGCTGGTGAAACATTCATCCTAGAGACGATTTAAATCAAGACATGGCTCATCAAATATCGGTCAACAAAAAAACCAAAGATTAGATGATTTATGTCCGAAGCTATGGGAGACCAGACTTATTTGTCAATTTTACGTGTAACCCCGAATGCCCGTAATTAAAGCGGAACCATTATCTGGTCTTTCGATCTTCATGACGTAATTTTAAGGGTATTTCATTAAAAGATGAAGAAATTCATAAAATTATTCACAAAAGACGAAATATTCGGAATAATTTATGTGTATGATAATTTTCAGTTTTAAAATTTTTGTTAAATACCCGTGCGAAGCCGGGGCGGGCCGCTAGTCAATACTAAGTTAATAACTAAAAAGTTTCATATATATCATTAGGATATTAAGATACTCTCGATAATACTATTCATTACCGATAAATTTAGAGATTTTAAATAATTGAGAAATGTATTATTTTGGTGGAAAAATTACGCAATTGGTTCTTGTTGCCCGGCCAAGTAATGTTTGCTTTGTGGTGCGTTACTAAGCTAGAAGGAAAAGTAAGATTTCCTTGAATGATTGCTCACAGGTTCTCATTGTTGGCAAGTATTCAGGACATGAAATTGGCTAACAATATAAATACGACATCAAAGTTTCCAGTAACAATAGTAAATAGAATTCGATCTTAAATATTGTTGTATAACCTTTGTGCACTGACTAGATTTATCCAGACTTCATCTACGAATCAAAATAAGTCAGATTTACGAAAATAAAGTGAGATAAAAAGTATGAGATGTGTAACACCGGTTTCAATATTCTATCTATCTGTAGATTTGGTTAGAAACGATAGGTATTTGCCGTATTTCCATAAAAATTATGCCAAAACTCTATACTCAGTAACCATAACTACAGATTGAAAGCATATCGATACCGGCCATAATTGCCTTACTTCGGACTTTATTTAAATCCGTTTTACTGTTGTGAAGAGGAAAAAGCACACTCATATATTTTCATACCTTTAGTTTTTTAAATTAATTAATGTTCGATAGTAACTTAGTCCGAAATAACCAACGAAATTGTTGATTGCCTTTTACAGTGCTGTTATACTTTTAAATGCAATCAACGACTACACCTGCCCGGTAGTAAAGGAAAATATTGTGACGAAACCAGTCGGTATAAATAATTAAAAAAGCTATTCCGAAAATTGGCGAAGCCAGCCAATCCGTTTTATACAGAGAATGCTTTTGCCCAGCATTTGTGGATGGCCCACTGCTGGTCATGTATGTACGCCTTAACTCACGCTTTGGTAAACAACTCAACAAATTTTGTATGCTGAAAAGGATATAACAATAGATGCGCCAAGCATTGCTTCAAATGCTAAATAACAATGTAGAAAGAAGGTGTTAAGATTTTCGTCGCTGTGGCTATCAGCCGTTTAGCTCAGTGGCTAGAGCGTCAGGCCGCGAATGGCGAAGACCTGGGTTCGATTCCCACAGCGGCGACAATCTTTTCGTACTTTTTCTACATGTTTTAATGTTCAATCTTAAGTGCAAAGTTTTTTATAGTGCTAATAAAAAACTTTAAAATTTACAAAAAGCAATGGCGACATATCTCGTTCGAATTATAAACATAAATTTCACGCGGACAAACAACCAGATGCGAAACAACGCTGAAACCTGCGTGGGAATCTGACCCTCGACCCTTGACGCCGAAGCCATTAACTTGGCCACTGCCACGGAGTCATCATGATCATCATGATCAGATGAACTGCATCAGAGACTTTCATCCTAGCTCTTCGCCGTAGACTCATTAGAATAATCACAAGCCGCTCGTTAAACGGAACGCGAACGTTTTCGCCGTTAACCGTTAACGAACCCGCGCTGTTCGCAACGAAGTTACGTTAAACCTAAGCGTTCTCGTCACGTATCATGCGGCGGTTTGGATTACTCACGGGATTCCCGCTCGGCGGATTTCTTTATGCGAAACTACGAGCTCGTTACGTTTCGGATTCGGCGCACGTGGTTGATTTACGATTAAGCGAAACCCGGGTCCGGGTGTACTGTTGCGTAGACGTCGTGTCACTTTTCCGATGAACACGCGCAATCGCTGAGCCCATCGGCGTAGTGGATAGTAAGTCTGTGTCTTGCGCTAGAGGGCGTGAGTTCGATACCTACTACTGTAATAAAAATTGTGTGATGAACAGTGTTCTTCCACTGTCTGGGTGTTTACTACTTATATATATCTAGAACATGTATTTATTTATAAAATAAAACATAGTAACCGTATTACAATTCGTTGCTAAGTTCGGGAATAAAGAAAGTTTTGTAAAAAGCTGTTCTGAAATCTCTATATATAAAAATGAATCGCTGAATGTGTTGCTAAGCGCAAATCTCGAGAACAGCTGAACCGATTTCGCTAATTCTTGTTTTATAATTTTCTTTGAAGTGCGAGGATGGTTCTTACGGAGAGAAAAATTAAAAAAATTGCCTGAAAAAGTCTAAAAACAACACTCTATCATGTTCCCATACAAAAGATTCGTAATAATACTTATAAGTCAATTTGAACTTTAATACCATACCATATAGTTTAAGTGTTAGTGGAGGGGTTCCGGGAAGGCAAAACAAGTGAGTGACTGTGGTAAAATGTCAATTGAAATGTAAAAGTCTCTTTCCTGTGCATCACTACATAGTATAAAGCAAGGTCCTCCCGCGGTTTATCTATCCCTATATACGCTTAGATCTTGAAAACTACGCAGCGGATTTGAGGCGGTTTTTTTTACTAGATAGAGTGATTCAAGAGAAAGGTTCATATGTATAATACATTGCACCCGTGCGAAGCCGGGGCGGGTCGCTAGTGTTTAAATAAAATAGCCCCTAGGCAGTCACGGAAATTACAGTTTTAGTTGAGAACATAAGCAAATTGGCACGATCTCGATCAAAGTATACATTTTAAAAACATTTATATCATTTTCAGTTGCATATTATAAGGTCACACTTAGCCCACAAAGATAGTCAAAGTCAAAGTCAAAGTCAAATATCTTTATTCAATATAGAAGCATTCACTTACTTATTGATAGTCAAAAAACTCTACCACCGGTTCGGAAGGTAAGCTACTGACCTGAGAAGAACCGGCGTAAGAAACTCAGCGGGACATTATTTTTTTTTTTACTTGCCAAAAAAATTACAAATATGTGTACAATTATTAGACTCCTATTAAACTCGACTTGAAAGAGCCTGGAGCGATCAATTCATTTCCAGAGTGTGTTATCATTCATATAATCACTAATACTATAATAGCCATTAACACACAAACGTTCCTTTACAAGTTTTTTGAATTTAGCAACGGATTCATTTTGAACGTTTTCTGGGATTTTGTTGTAAAAGCGTATACATTGTCCCATAAAAGATTTACTTATTCTACGCAATCTAGTTGAGGGTAGAACTAATTTATGCTTGTTCCTAGTATTTACATCATGTACATTACTAAAATTTGAAAAGTCATTCTTATTTTTGTGGACATACATAACATTAGCAAGTATGTACTGAGAAGTTACAGTCAATATTTTTATTTCTTTAAACAGGTTTCTTAGTGAGTCTTTGGGGCCCAGGTTATAAACCGCTCGAATAGCTCTCTTAAAATATGAGATAGGTTCTAACTTAGGCTACATCCATCAACTTTCAAACGTCGTGCCGACTTTCAGATATTTGACATACCTATAATGATTGTGCCATAGAAACTTGGTACTGAAACAAAAAAAGAATTAATATTAATATTATTAAAAAATATTTGTGTTAGTATACAAAATAAAATTTATCTCACAAGTTTTATTGTTACGTAACCACTTGAGGCCAAAAAATCTTCCTTCTGGTTTTCATTATTACGACGACATAAGCGTGAAGAACGAAAACACTAAAAGAAAATAAAAGCTTAGAGGTCAAAAGCACGTTCCATAAATATTGCGACATGGTTGTCTGCTTATTTCTGAGATGGGTGAGACGTGGTTTGGCTCGGCACTGTTTCTCGGTAATTAGGGAATGTTTGTTATATTATGCGATATTAAATAACATTTAGGAGAAACAGAGAAAATAAGTTGGGTGATAACTACCTATTTTCTTCAGAAATATAAAGACGTATTTAGCCAACACCACCCAGTGTGGGATAAGGGCAGGAGAAAGAAAGAAGATAAATAAGGGCAAAAAAGGCACAAAATATCACATTCGGGATTAAAACACGACAGCGCTATTTAAGTAAGTGCAAATAAATAAAGCTTGAAACCTTAGTGTCGTTACTTTCTTATAACTATTTTTATCTTTAAATTATAATTTTTTAAAGACAAATGAATAAAAACTGGGAGCTGAGCGATTCCGAACCTGCGTCTTCTGTTTTTTTTTTAATTTTGTAACCTAACCCAAAATTAATTCCGGTATTGTGTCTATGAATATAACATCTTATTTTAAATAAAATTTAAATTCGTCTCTGTTGGATTATTCTTGCAGTTAAGAAACTGATGTCGTTTTTATAAGAAACTTTTCTTGCATTGCTCAACATTCACAATATACTTAAAAAAAGCAGTCCAATATTTAAGATGAATACGTATGCGAAGAGCAGTGAGAGTCGTAGGTTTGGTTATCTATCTATCGTTTATGGATCCTAATGATGACGGATGTGCCCTGTGCCAAGTCTCTTGCTGGATAACATGACATAACGGATGTGATTTGTACTTTATCTTTAACATATATTATCTTGATTGGCAGGTCTTCCTTCTGATCTAAAACGACCTGAAAAGTACTTTTTGGATGCTCTCTGTGCTTCGCGTGATTTGGCGTGCGATTTTTATTAGAGAGCACCAATTGATCGGATGCTCTAACAATTGACCACGCTACGTACAGAAATCGGGCCGAGTAATCGATCGCAACTGGTACATTCGGTGCTTTCACTTCGCGCCGGCCGAATTGAAACGTCTCGGCGGTGCGACGTTCGTTCGTTAAAATGTTTTTATTGTAATCTCTCATTGGGTGGCAATCGATTTGCATAAACTCCCAAGTAGCTGTCGGAACGGCTCACGCGCGGCCGATCGTAAAATTTCGTTCGTTAAAGCGTTCCTTTTAGTTATGAACACTTGCTTGGTCGCACTTTCAGTTGGAAAGCCTACAAATCGACGGTTTGTTGTATACCATGCACGAGTGAACAATAAAAACTATCATAGTAGGCGACACAGTAAGCTTTTTGAGCTTACATTGTATGTTAAACAGATTTTTTTTCTATTGAAATCTCTTTATAATATATTCATCTTTTCGATTGTTTGTTAGTATTGTAACAAGGTTGATTAGTAAAATAAATTATCGGTGCATGTCATTAAATATAGTAAGAAAATGTTTGGACGAGATCTTTGAAAACAAAGACAAGCGTTAGTTTACCAAAATATGATATAATAATAAAACAAGTTTAATGTGCAAATTTTAACCGCCCCAGTTAAGGTACGTCGGTATTCCATGAAAGTTAACGTAGCCTTCCTTCACTTAAATGTGGGCTGTAACATGATTATAAATAGCACAGTGCCTAATTTCTTTATGAAGAGTTAATAAACGGAGGTTGAATGTTGCAACATGTACGTTCTTATAAAATCCCATTTTCTATTTATTCATAACAATTTCTTATTTCTCTTTTTCTCCTTTCTTCTGATCTAAAATGCTTCATTGGCCGCCGCATAGCTGACGTAAATGCATGAATTTTAATGTGTTATGACTCCTGATGTTAATCAAACATATTTAGATGTAAATGTCGAGTTACAGGCTTTGGAAATATTTCATACAGATTGATAAGGTCTCTGTTTAAGCCGGTTCAAGCTTGAAGATATGATATTTAAGACGGATGTTAAAGAAGTGAAAATGGAACTCTTTTTAAAACTAGACCCTCCGTAAAGGATCTCTCTATCTAGTAAAAAAACGGCATCGAGATCCGTTGAGAAGTTTTAAAGATCTAAGCATACATAAGGACAGCGGGACGACTTTGTTTTATACTGTAGTGATGATACATAATTATTTTATGATTTAAAGTGCTTAAATTAAATAAAAGACTTAATTATTATAGAGCCGGAGATATTAAGGCTTTGAACACCTTCTTGTTGTTTTAATTTAGAAGTAAAATAACCCCCGATTAAATTTGTTTCAGTTAACAAAGAACTTTTGAAAAAGACAAATACGTTTAGGTTATTTTAGAAAATACGCAGTTGTGATCCTATGACAAAAGCAATTAGTTGTCATCTAGTTAAAGTTAAAAAATCTTTAAGGTATCTTAATTTTTCTCTCTTGATTTGATGCACTAAACTATGGTTGAGGAATATCTTTTTTATATAGTTTAAGAAGACTTCAGAGTTGTTATTCGCCGAGGAAAAATATCCCAGTAGAATCATCTGGTGTATTAAGTTTACGAAATCATATTTGTACAATGTATGGTGATATTCTCAACACTGCTAAAGTCAGTTCGTGGATTTTCTGTATTGCTGACTTTATCATTTTGGATTTAAGCACTAGAATTTATTAATTAAAGATATGAATTATTTCATATAATTTATTAGTAAAAAGTTGAATGTACACGTATAGAATAATTGAAGACATTTCTTAATTAAATTACATCTGAGCAACAATTAAAACTATTGGATCTTTGACAACAAAGTCAATATAAATTCTATTTCTAAATATAACACGTTAAAGTTTACGAATTCGCCTCTTTACATTTATTATTAAGCCAAGTGATGACATTATAAACGTGTGTTGTTGTTATGTAAAGTTTTGAAATGGCTTTTATTTTAACATACATACGTTTTCACAGTTTGCAATTACTTACAGAAAATTACTACACCAGTCATAGTACTTATGTAAATAGTACCTATAAAAGAACAACACATCTTACATAACGCTATCATTAATCTTAATTATTTCTTTTATTTAAAGTTAGTTAAATAATAAATAACACATTTGAACCAGTCACAGTTAAACTTTTGATCCGTAATATACATTCTTCAACATAATCCAACATTTTATATCTCATACAAAACTGTTCCGTTTCTAGATCGCCTTGGATATCAAATATAAACACGAAATATAAAATAGGTATGGCCTAAAATTTCGATAACTAGCTTTTAAAATTTGGATGTAAACAAAACACTGCACAAACAAACGTTATGAGATCTTTACGAAAACTAAATCCTTATCGTACTTACGGACAAATGTACCTCTAGGAATATAACATACCAAAAACTTGATCTAATAATACTTTCCATCTTATAGTAACTTATAGCTAAGGACAATAAACACTTAAATCTATTTACATTATCTTTCTATTAAGGTAAATTGCAACAATTGTAATAGCTCTCATGGAATCAACGTCTCATTATATCTTCTATACTAAAGCCTTTCTTGGGGCCGCTGGAACTGCTGCTCCCAGGTTTAGGGTGTGTACTTGGTTGTATACCTACTATATTTTTTATACCATTAGCAATAACACTTGAACATGTTTCATCGGGGTCTTTTGAATGTGATGGATTAAGCTCTTTGCAATGGGTGACACTTGTTGTAGTACTCGGTACGGTATCTTTAGGTGGGACATGTTTTACAATTAAATCTTGAGCAACTGTCTGTTGTGGTCCTAACACTGTGTGTGGCATGGGACCGTAAGCTATTTGAGGATGAGGTGGAGGTAATGGTAGGCCAAATTTATGATAGGATTGTATGCCTATCAGCGTTGGCGGCATTGCTACTACAACATCGCCATTTCCAATTGGAGGCCGGGGAACTGTTAGATTTGTGGGTTCAGGAGACCGGCTTCGATAAATAGCAGCACATGTTCTTACGGCTTCTCCGATATCTGGTGGATGAGTTCTCTTCCTAAAGGGGCTCAAATACATTCCTGAAGGTCTTGGCTCTATAGGAGGACTTGCCATAAGTCCAAGTTTTGTCGGGTCCGGAGGTTGTACTTGATGTAAGTCTCTTCGAATTTGTAACTGGGGATGTCTCACTTGCTGATCAGGAATTTCTGTATAACGCATCTCCTTTTCAATTATTTCTTCTGAAGTGTATCTCCGTTTTTCATATAAGTCAGGTGTTGACATTTTGTGTTTTTCAATATGTTGGGGGCGCATTGTGTAAGGACTTGCTCTGTCTCTTGGTTCATTATGATGGCAATGTGTACGTTCTACCGGTGATGGAGAAGCCCGTCTGGGTCTTTCCTCACTTTTTTCTCGTCCAATACTTTCGACTGACGGTGATCGTGCTCTTCTAACAGGGGAGTGTTCTGGTGATGATAGATCCGGGTCTTCGTCGTCATAGCCTGGTTCAATTGGTGATCCAGGTCTTCCAATATCTTCTTCACCTACATCGAGGACGTCTCCAGGTGGAACGTCACCGACGGCATGTGTTAGGGCATGCCGTCGCAAGTCACAATTTCTTCTAAATACTTTTCCGCATGAGTTACATTCATATGGCTTGTGATCCGTATGTGTGAGTAAATGTGTTTTAAGGTTTGAGCGTTGATTAAAACTTCTACTGCATACTGGGCATTTGTGAGGGGACTCTTCCATATGCAGTATCTTGTGAACTGCCAAAGTACGCGACTGGCAGAAACCTTTGCCACATTCTGTACACTTAAACGGTTTTTCCTTAGAATGTATGTACCTGTAACAAATAAAAACCACGTTATAAAGTGTATATTTTTCATATTTTTTCGTTTCGTGTATCTTATATATCGTATATCGATCCTATAGTCAATTACACGTAACATGATTAATAGTGGTTTATGGGCGTAATTTAATCGAACGTGCATAGAACTCTGCTTTTATTAAGGATGGTTGTAAGCTTAAAAGGTATGTTTATTTTAATTATAATGCCATGCCAGATAATTGATCAAGATACTAAGGTTGTTCGAAATGACATAAGAAAAAAGGGAAGTATCATTTCGAGTTTCATATTTACCTCAATAAATTGTAAGATTTTATTGGAATAACTCGAGAAATTTTAATAAAATTGTGTTGAACAATGTATGTTAATGAACGTAAAAGTACTATTCTATAGAAAATAGTAATATGTATAAAATTTTGTTCTTTGTAATTTTCGTTTGATAACGAAACAAGTTGTTCTTGGAAAATTATACCGATTGTTTACATATACAAGAAGTATTGACATGTGCGGAATAGTATAGTATCGACACTATACAACAGGCGATAGTTTTAAACGTCACTGACCACCACTTCGCTTAAGCACACCTTGAACGTGATCCGGGTAATCCGAGACTCTAGTCTCAAGGCGATATCGTCGTCGCTGCGCGATGACTTCACAATCGGCTAACCAGTTCTTTAGGACCGTTAAAAATAACCTATGCTTCTTTCGTTTACGTGTGAAAATTATCCACGGCGCGGGGAGGTGGGGCTCCGGTTAAATTGGCCCTCCTCCACGCGAGCACCAGCCCGGCCGAATCGAATTACGTTAAAAGCATTTTGTGGCCAATCGCTTCGATTAATATTATTAACGGCGGCCGTATTCGATTGCCGGTGCCGATGTATTAAAATAGCTTTAAGATAAACCCTCATCATTGTTCCGATATTGCGTCTGTTCTCTTTCTCAAATTGCCCTTTTCAATAAACAATTATTATTCAGTTCTACGCGCGGCGGTGCGTTTTGATTTCCGTTTTCGTAATTGCTACAAAGCTTTCATAACTCAAAATCGATCCTTTTAGTCGTTACTTGTACAGAATTTAGAGGTTTCATCAAAGCGACGTAATCAGACTAAGATTATAGATTATATACGTAGATTGTCTTTTTTTTTGGATTGTTAAATATGAAATTACACACATTAATTATTTCGTTGCATATTTGTTGTCTGCAGGATGATTAATGTGTTTATATATTAAAAAGCCATGCATCGAACATAGCTCAGTGTTCGAGCGCTCGCTTTTAATTTAATATAAACACCCTGAGTTCAAATCTCGTTGCCAGCACCAATAAAACCTGCATGTTTTCGAAATAATTAAAAAATATATGTCACAATAGAAGTACGCATGTATCTCGAATATATGTGAATTTCGTCAACCCGCAGTGAGGTCGGGTGGTAGACTAAGCCCTAATGCCCTCTGTACATAGAAGGCCTTTGCCGAGACGTGATGCATACATATCGATGGATGTTACGTTACTTCACTATAATAAAGGCTCTTACTTTACTACATAAAGTTTTAAGTTAGACAGTTAGTATCATATTTGTACAAATATTACTCGAATATTGTAGTAACGTTTATAATTGCACTTTAATTTTATAAACGTTCGAATCATGGTTACTGCATCTAATTAATCAATACTTCTCTTTCCGCAGGAAGCTCTCCAAGGCAAATCCCCGAAATTACATCGGAAGTATTTATAAATCGATGTACTAATTGCTTGTAATCTCAGTGCGGTTTCTATTGTTCACGATCGTGAGTATTTATCTCTTTTTTATACTTCGTTTTTATACTTAGTCTTTCAGTTAATACTTAGTTACGAAAGTCTAAGTTACGGACGGGTACTCCATCTTAAAGTTTTAATAAAGTACCTACATTTATGTAAAATGTTGAGGAATGCAATTCCTCAATGTATTCCGCAACATATTTGAAGGATAAAAACGTTATTTTTTTATAATTATACGCTATGGAAATGTAAGTTTTGTTTTAGTTTAAAATGTGATAAAAAATTTTTGAGTCCTTTTAAATTATACCTTTTGTAGAGGCAGTTTTGTTACATATAAGGATTTTAGATTTTTGAACTCCAGGAAACCATTCATTTTAGACAGCGGTATCTGTGGAGCCCTTATATAGCAATAAATATCAAAGCAATAAGAACGACTCACAAGAGAAATTAGTGTTTTGAATAAGTGTTGTGTACAACCTCTGTATCTTTCTCTATACCTCTTCTCTATTAATCCATCCTAATTTAAATCGCAGGACGTCTTGAAGATTTCTGCCTCGATACCGTTGAAGTGCGTGTTACATGCTTTGCTATAGATTTATTCTTTTCATTAAATCAATTAATAGAAATAAAACTCTATGTAGGAAGAAGAAATATTTATATTTAATTTAGAAAAAAAAAATGCACTCGTGGGCAACTAACCAACTAAACAAGTATGTACGCCGTCTTTTATATTACCTACTAACAATCGTTCGTAGTGAATTCACATTGCTACTACAATTCCTGCACCGCTGAGTATACATAATGAGCAATTATACAAACATTCAGCGCTGGATTGAAGCTGCTGCAAAGCACGGTAAAAAGTGAATATAAAATGATTGAACAACGCTTCTAAGAAATATATGAAAAAGCAAATCGACTAAACAACGCAGTCGGCGCATATTTGATGGTAATGACCACGGACTTGCCCGTTGTCATACGAAGAATGCGGCGCGTAAATAATATATCATTACTCTATGGAAGATAAACAAAAAGGTTCAATGACCTTTTTGGGTGTTTCGTTTTTATGATTTTAAACGACACGCTTTTTACTGGGCTAGTTGGTACTAGCTTTTGAATCTTGCGTTATATTAAACCATCACACTTACCATTAGGTGGCATAATATTCAAACATCATGCAGCTAAAGTTGTTGAGCAATTGACGATTAATGTCAAGAAGAAATGATATACACAGGAAATAAATAAGATATTTTTCTTATCAGAAGAGATACGATAAGAACATAGATAAAAATATTAATAACATTTGAATCTGTACACATGAAAGGAGATTTAGAACCAGAAGTTTGATAACAGTTTTTTTCTATTCCTATGAATCATATAATCCTGTTTATTTTGAATTTTATGACATTTATTCTTCTTTATAGAACTTAGGCACGTAAACATTACTTTGAAACCAATTCCCAGTTTTAAGTGAAATAATTTATACGGGTATTAATATTAAATTCATGTTACTCGATTAAATATTCATTGTAGAAATAATTTAAATGTGTAAACCTTGCCGAACTATTTACATCTAAAATGTTAAAGCGTATGTTATTTAAAAGGCGCTGATGTAAATTTATTTTAAGCGCTCCATACCGGTCGTTGGTTTAAAGTTTCATCAAGATTTTGATGTAATCTCATATCAAGTTCTCACAAAATTCCTTTGTAGTGCCTTGGATTCCAAAGCGTTCTCACTATACTATCATGATTGACGGAAGTGCTATTTATTAACGTACGATAACATCAAAAATTAGGAGACTTTATTAAAATCCTACTGTTTAGGTGATTAAGAAATACCGTCACGTTCAAATGCATTATCATATCTGTACATATTATGGACAGTACCCGGAGGACCGAGCTTTGCTCGGTTTGTTTTTTTTTTTTGGTAAATCGTATATTTTGGAAATTAAATTTAGATACAAATTACTGAGTAATGAAATATGCATAATAATTTTGGATCTTACCGACCTAATAATAAGAAAATATGAAGTGGTGTTTTTCACAAAAGAAACAACTTTAAAAAGCTCTAAAAAAAATAACAAAATAACAAATCGACAAAAAATTAAAAATAAAGAAAGCAATGATCTGGAATCGAAAAAAAAGTAAAAAAATAAATGTGTAAATGATCGTGACGCGAACCACGGCCGTCTGTTTTGGGGCCGCCCGATTACCGACCGAGCTATTATGACATTTTCTCTTGCGGCGAAATTTACCGTCATATTCGAATTATACTTTTCATTCCCTGAAAACAGGGATAAAAGGACATTTTCTAAAAATGAAACCTAGCTAGATCGATTTTTCGCCTCGGAATCTATGCACATACTAAATTTCATGAAAATCGCTGGAGCCGTTTCCGAGATTCAGATTATATATATATATATATATATATATATACAAGAATTGCTCGTTTAAAGGATAAGATAAATGTAAAGGTATTCAATGATGCAGATTTGACTAACTGACTGTATCAACCCTATACATAATTTAGATAGATAATTTAGATGTTTGACGAAATCTTTTTTTGGACTCGCAACTTCACAGTTGTCCTTTTTTCATTAATAGCCTCTCTTGACAGAATTCTGCCAATTATGTCAGTAAGTTCTCAGTTTGTTACAGATTGTTTTTATCTGTCATTCTGTATAATATGGAAAAGGTATTTCAACTTAGATATTACGACCTGTGTGAAATCGTGGTAGGTTGGTTTGTCGAATGTTTGTTCCAATTTGGAACGAGGCTCATGCTTCTCAGGAGTATATTTTGCCAATGTACGCGCTAACAAGGCATGTACCGGGCGAATCGAAAGTCCTATCGGCCCCATGAATGGATTCCACACCAGGAACAAGCCGGGGCCGCGCAAATATTGAAGTGGACGCAGAGACCGGTTACGCCTTGAGTACACAACGCACAGACTTGTTAGCTCACGGGGCGAGCGAGGCTGGGTATTTCGATGGTGTTACCACACTCCTCGTGTCACGGTGAAGCCGTAAATGTGTAAATTTTCCGAATTATTTAAAATGTACAATGTGCTTATAATGTTGATAAAACAGTTTTTCACCGTTGCCATGATATGAACCTGTGCATTTTAAATTACATCTTAAATGGAAAGCTAAGCACTCAAAATTAAAAATGATTATAGCATTATTATTTTTGCTAAGATAATAGTTTGTACTGACGGCTGATCACAGCCAATACGACATCGTCAGTGAAGGTGACCCCGTCAGTCTGATGTACAATGCAATTGTGAGGTTATAGGCTATACGCTATCCTTATTAGATTCTATTTTTTAGACATAAATCAAAAAGGAATAAGCGATCTAGTCGACCGAAAATAAATAAGGTTTAAATATTTCAAAATCGCTTATTAGATGGTTTAATTTATAAGATCATTGGCCCTTGATTTATATTTGTCTAGCATTGATATGTGTTGTTATAAAATTGAAAACGCATTGTTTTACTTGCTTGTTAATATCAAAAACTACCACACTGAGCCTTTAATAGCATTTTGAGAGTTCCCATTAAAGCAAAGGTCAAGCTTTATTGATTCTCATATAATTGGATAATTATTAATATAGCAATGTATGAATTTTCATTCAAACAATATTAGGAATGTACTAGCAAAAAGCCAAATTTATTACTGCGATACCGTTAGTTGCAAATTCACCATAACTAAACGCGCGTTTCGAAGACGAAAATCCTGTTTCGACTATTCAGTTGATCGTATGCAGAAAAAGCGATCCAATTAAAATAATAAAAAAAAACCTCAGACGTAAATACCGAACATCAAATCACTTCCAATAAATTAGAAATATCTAATGAAGGCGATATCTCAATTTTAAAATGAATTGAGAAGTCTAAGCGCGATTAAAGACGGATGACGGATTCGGAAACACCGGTCCGGCGACTCTGACGAGATCAAAGAGGCCGTCGGCGTATTCAAATTAACAAGGCAATTACAAAGTTACTTTGAAAACGCTCGTACCGAACCGGACTAGACAATAAAATCTAAAATTCTTACAAACAACTCGACATAGGATCCTACCAAATGGGAGGTCGATCTATATGGAATTGACCAACCAAAATATAAAAGAAAACGATACTGTTTTCAGTTGTGGAATATTGAGATCACTTTAAGACGAAAATACGCTATTTATTTGATGTACATAAGAAATACTAAAATAAAATCCAATAACAGGTAGCTCATATAATTTGAAAACGACGAGGGACTTTTTAAATCTCCTACATTCAAAACAGAGATAATCGCTAAGAACGCGCATAATTAATGACATAAACAAATCTTTCACTCCCAGGCGCCTTATCGCGCCGCTACGATCAGTTCGGACGTTAAATAAAATATAAGTAACGTCCGTCTTTTCATATTACGCTCCCCGATAGGGATCTATATGGACACTCGCTTAGAATCCCATCAGGGCGCGGAGCGTCGAACGAAAAAGGTCGACTCTCGAAATTATCGGGATGGCTGCGGTCTTGCGTTAATGGCTTGCATTAAAAAAATTCCATTACCGCACCGGCCCGTCGCCGGTCGCATAATGCGTGCCGGCGGTAGTTGGCCGGAGCTCGTGTTGGCGCCAAAGGATGGTGACTCGTCGAACGAAAAAGTCGACATTGCGCATAAAAGCGCACTCGAATCATTAATGGATTAAGACCGCAATTGCGAAGGCCTCCGGTCAGTCAACCGAGCGGCTAAGACGCGGAATACAAGAAAGGTCCCATTGAGGAGCGCGTCGCGCACGTGAACAGGTTCTCGAAACCGTCCACGTTTTTAGTTTGTACAAACAATGTGTTAATGGTGCTTCGCGGCAGTTGCGAAAACGTCGTCGAGATTTCGGCGTCCGTTAGTGTTACGTTGCACTTGCCACATATCACTACATTGTATAAAACAAAGTCGTCCCGCTGTCTGTCTGTCCCTATGTATGCTTAGATCTTTAAAACTACGCAACGGATCTTGATACGTTTTTTTTTACTAGATAGAGTGAAGAGGAACGTTTATATGTATGAATCATTGCACCCGTGTTAAGCCGGCGTGGGTCGCTAGTTTTATATATTACACTTTCAAAAATATATCAGCGCCAGTCCATTAAGTTGACATACACAAGAAGTTTCCAATTGAAATCACAGAGGGTGACGACGATGAAAAATTTGGGTTTTCCATGTGCGAAATCATTGCCTCGCATTCCCTGGAAAATGGCAACACGTTGGATGCTTGTCGAATTCAAACTTAAATTGAGATCGGTCGAATGTTTCAGAAGTAATCGTCTTTGTCTAACCCCTTAGCGTTGTGAGTCGTGATAGCTTGTGAAACGAAAGTCTACGAAGGTGCTCGATCCGGGTCGGAAATATTTTTTTCCTCTAGATCTGATCGTAGTGATTGCCTATCCGCTGGCACTCGGTATTGGTACAGATGTAATGTATTCTCAGAACCGCCAGCATGACGAAATACTTGTGCCTTAAATTAACAAATCTAAGAAGGAATAATATATTCTAGATCACGTTAAGTATAATTCAAATTAAAATCAGTAATTCAATAAAATCTGTATCGTATGTTTTTGATGCGTCTTATAGGTAAAGGTTTTAACACAATATCTTACATATTTTTATTGTAAGTTATACTTTTATCTAACTTTATAACTATAGATAAAATTGAAGTGTTTATTTTTTCGTCAAAAGTTTGGTTTTGGTAAATGGGCTTGATTTTGGGCTATATAAATTACATTTTTTTTAATAATAGCAACGTAAAGCATAAATTATATCTAAGCATAAGGTGTATCTATGAGATTAATGATACGTTTTAACGCATTTATTATTTCCTAGTGCTGATATAAAATAGTTTGATTAAATACATAATTACTATTACCCATATGCACAAAGTTTAAAATTTTAGATAATTTTATTTTAATGTTATTATATTTAAGACGATGTAAGGCGTGTTATAATCATATAAATTAGCCATAGATCTGTGTTATTGTGATTCTCGCATTCTTTAGTGTACACCGTTGTTAGATCCATGTAGAAATGCTCCGTTTGAAAGGAAAAAATACACGGATTATATTAATAATTGCGTGCGTTGTTGAATACGAATTGGACGTTATAAAGTAGTGCGAAGGTTTTTCGTAACGTCGAAGGCTTAATATATTTTCTATTTAAACTTAAAGAGAGCAGGTCCGCGCGTAGCTTGCGTCGGAATGCCGAGGCATGGGTCACTGGCCGATCTCCCCTCCCCCGCGCCAACCACACGGCCGCCCAGCTCATCTCCACATCTAAGCCTCCTATCGCCTAGTTTGATGATAGCGAACCGAAACCATACCTCACTACTACCCTCGCAATGTGCGTTACATTCGAAGGCTTCTTTGAACAGCTCTAATTAACATGATCTGTTAATTTGTTGTCATTGTTCATAGTGATCTTTTTCCTAATCTTATTTCTATTTAAATTCATTTAACCTTATTCTCTATAGTATCAACTGTTACACCTTTGACAAAGCTTGAAATTTAAAAAAAAAAACACTCCGTTTAATGCATAAGCAAGCTTAATTTTATTAGTAAAATAACACACTTATATTTTTGTACTCAAATAATCATTCTTAATAAATGTGAATAGAAAAGATATTCTATAGTGGTTGTAAATTATTATATGTATAATGTAGATTAAGTGTAGAGAAGGTTTTAAAGCCCACACATAAAGAACGGTAGCGAAAGATGATACATAAATTTATTGTTTAAAATTGTTACACGGTGCACAGTGACAAGGAGGTAAATCAAAAGCGCTTATAATAGTTCTCATTAACATAATCCCACGATTTGTATAATGAAGTGACTGTTTTAGTTATACCGTACCGTACTATTTTAGGGAAATACATTAGAATTTAATCTTAATAGCCGTTTTGTGATTCAACTGGGACCGTATTTTTTGCCGTTCATTTAATAGCGCATTATTTAAAAGTCAACAAAGCGACTTAAAAAACTTATATCCATAGCACAATGAAAATAACTTAAAAGTAAAATACATTTCTTATGCTAGAGTTTTAGATCATTCTGACACTGGATGCAAATGCATTAGGAATCTTCTAATATGTTCAATAAATCAGATCGAATAGTGTCCATGAGATGTCGCAGAGCCTAGAGTTGAAGTTTTAGACTTACTCTGTGATTCAGAAGTTTAGGCACGTGTACATTAGCTATTAGACGGCCTTGCGAATTCGACCTCGTGTAAGATCTTTTTTCTGCTTTATTTAGATGATACTCTATAGACTGTAACGCGTAATTATTATTAAGACTTTTGCACACTCGAGATAGTTCTATGCATTATTTTTTACTTTATTCACAGAACACGTTAAAATACGCAGTTAGCTCGGATATAAATATGAGGAAAATTGAAAAATTATGTACGTATTGGATTCGAGTATGAATAGTCTCGACCATCAATTAAAACTCTTAATTAAAGAGCCATAATAACATATTAACGGACCGAAATTAATCGATCGTAAAACCGCTAATGAGAGAACAGAAGTGGCCCCGCTGCGATCGATGCAAATGCACGAAAAGCTCCAAGTGGTCCACAGAAGACACGGCCGCCATATTAAGGTACATAAAAGCGGTGCTTAAGCAACTGCACCGAGCCGGGCTTGTCTGGCGAGCCCACGCAATGTTTTATCTCTTTACAACCAACCGTGCTGGTTGCCTTTAACTCGATTTATTGTTATGCTACTAATACCTAGGAAACGGTAGTTAGGAACGCGGGCCCCGTTGACATGCCATCAATTATCATTAGCAGAAATATTGAACTTTAGAAGGTATTATCGCTTGCCATAGAAACGTTTGGTTAAGGCAGTACGCCTTACTGTCCGTACCAAATTACTTAAGTATTGTACTGGTACATCGAATTTAGAACGGAATTACAAAAATTTTAAACAATACGAATCGTCTGTGAGATAGATTGTCTGAAAAATTTTAAATAATTTAACCAACCTCGATAGCGAAATAGCATATTATTAATGACACTCTCCGCGTGGGTAATTAATAAATTAGATATTGGTTTCTTATACACAACGGCTTCAAGGTTTTTTTTGGGAAGATTTAACGCTTTTAGTCCCCGATAACCTCAACGCTAAGCGTTAGAGTTAAAACTACATCTGTGCCGTGAACAATCTCCGAGCACGGTTCTCTAATAGATTTTTTATTTGAAACGTGATAATTTCTCCGAAAGCCGTAAGTGTACATTGGATACCACAATCCTGAGAAATCACTTCGCTTTGTGGCGAGTAGCTAAACGGTTATATGTATATGACATAATGTGAACGAGGCATGGAAACGTTCGCACTAACATTTTCGCAACGACTTGAGCAGCGTTAGCGTTCTCATAACACTATTTTTTGTGCGGCAGCTCTTTACAAAATGAGCTGTCAGTGAGTGGATTTCTTTCCTTGTCTTTTTATTCTTGTTTGCAGAATTGTAATGACATAAGGTAGTAGTGTTTTATTGTGGGAATTTTATGTGTTGCATGTTCATCCTGTATGAAACCATGTTGTTGAAGTCGAATGTGAAAATTCATACTCTAGTATTCTACTCGTAGTATTATAACACGTTGTTTCGAGCGTCGCTTCCATAGAATTTTTTTTTAATTTTTGTTGATGGTTACTTTAATTTCATTTTATATTTAAGTATGACAAGGGGTTAAATCACAAGGCAGATTAAGGAAAACTTGATGAAGGAAAATTTTATTTTGTACCTATTCAAAGAAATATATTTTGGTCTATATTGTGACGTTATACTTGTCATACAATATCTTAAAATGCTTAACGTAAAGATATTATTGCTTTGGTTTATTTGTGACTGAACTTTTAACTGTAAACGTATATTTTTGTGCGAATTATTCCAGTAGTTTGACTGACAGTACTTTTAACGAAGAACATATTTAACGGCAATAGTCTATGACAATAAAAGATGAAAGTCAATTTGAAAAATAATGAACTCCCATACTTAACCGCATAGTTCAACGTAGCATGATTTATTTTACTTTGTATACCAAAGAAATTTTGTATTCGTCGCGCGGCCTTATTAAAAAAACGAATCCCCAAACTCGGACAGGTACGTGGACAAAAAATAAATGGAAAATACTAATGGAGCAGAGCGTAGAGTTGAGCCCGTGTTGCTTTGTAGTATGTAGTCGTTAAATCTCTACGATGTAAAAATTACTGCATCATTTTTAGTTTTATAATGAGTAACAAACGTTCGCTGATTATTAGTAAAGTTTTTGTCTGTTACGGTTGTGTATGTGTGTGTTTTTCGTTTAATATTTTATTAATAAATATTAATAAGCTCTTGTTACATGGTTAATGAGTGCTGTCTCTTTTTACTAAATGGTAATAAATCGTTAGTTTCATAGAAGCAAAACACACACAGTGATTTTTACTAGTAATCAATTACAAAGTCAAAGAAAAAATATGTAACGAACAAATACTTGCGTAGTAAAAACTTTTATTAGTTCTGTGCGAATCACTCAAATGTTTTCATTCTAAGCGATACTTTTGTACATCGGTCAATGTTTTAATCTCACACGAAATCTCGCAGCTACATACTACTGCGCAACCGAAGCCGGTTTATCGACGCGGGTACAGTCCAAGCGACGTAATGGGAGCGACGGCTGGCCGCTGCCGCTTCACACTCAATTTCACCTCTGAATGACGCGAACATTCATCGCGCTGCGTACTTGACTCCGTCGCCGTGCCCACCGCTTAGACTGCACTCGGTGTGTCAGGTGCTTTATTCGTCCGACGCGATTCGTGAAATTTTCCCTACAAGCGCCGCTGTTGGAGCCATTTCCGTCCACAATTTTACGACGTCCCCTATACGCGATTGGGGAAGACGCGGCGCATCAAATTATCAAGCAGCTGTGAAAACTTTACCCGCTTTGATAAGTTTCTTTATTCAAATTCGAGTAGCTTATTGGAAACACTACCTGCTATGGTTTTATCGATCCTTAATAAAGGAATTCATCTTGATTGTTGTGATATAATGTATCTATAAAATTAAATATTTACCTCGAAGTGTCGGTGAATTTGAGAGACTTGAAAAGACCAATAAAATTTGATGGCGCCTGCTAGCTTCTTAAAAAAATGATCGAAACTTAATCCGTTTGTGGTTGAATAGCTTCGAAATACTATACGATGTTTTCAAGTCGTTTAAAATTCGCGAAATATGATACTGTTTAGTCATTTTTGGTTTGTGTGTTTATATTTTCACGTGCTCTGTAAAGCAAATATGCTAGCAGAAAATAATGGCGCCTGAAGCAAGATCACACGTGAAGTACAATATAAGTTGGACACAGAAATAAATAAGTGTAAGTAAAAGATACCGAGAAGTGTATCGACAACATTAATTTAGGAAGTGGTGTTATTCAACTTGTCCAAAACCAGTTCCTCCTATCAGATTTATAAACTCTTGCGGTTGATTCATGACGATCCCATCAAGCAGTTATACTGTGGTCCCTAGATACTATTAATCATTTAACATCGATCGGTCCACGTTACGTACAGATCCAATTAGACTTGGAATCCTTGCTACAATTTCGTTATGCCTCTATCCCACAGTTTATAATTTATGACGCTCTGGAGCTGCAATTAGGCCAGCAGGCTAAAAGGCGCGTATTCATTTCGGTTAAGTCATAAATCGAGTTTTAGTATTGCCAGTAATTGGCTGTAATAGACGATAATTTTATAACACAGATGTTTATGTAAAAGTTTCATATGGTAAAGACGCGCCTTAAGAAAGTTACACTTCAACGGAATTAAATAATGTTTATGATGAATCCCAGCCTAATCTGCAATTTACCTAATGGAAATACGTTACTGTATATTTATACAATTTAATAAAAATAAAATAATCAAATTTACAATTTCAAACTTCGCAAGAACAGTTAATAAATGCATGCGAAATTAATTATTCAGTTTGACGACGAAACATTATTCAGTCATTAATTGAGGTAGCGTTTTTTACTTATCATTTGATCAGATGAGGATGTTCTTTTAAAATAAAACGTATGAATTATTACTTTACAATATTAAAACTTAGAAAATAGTAATTATTTTTATTTATTTCTAACTTTAGTTTCATAATCTGTTTTGGCTGATTGAGTTTTAATTGAATAATTCCCAATTTCGATTGCGGATTTTAATCTGACATAAAATTTATTTATTCCTAGAAAGAAGAGATTAAAAATTGGTCAATCAGTAATAAATAACGTTATTATACCTTTCTGGCTCTGGGGCCTCTTTTTTGGGATAAAGGCTTTAAGATGAAGGATTACGTTGAAATAGTCTTCATTTTTAGTCGCAAAGGTTTTCCTTTAACACAAAATTTCTCAAATACATTAGTTTTTAGAAGAAAGAATGAATAATATTAAAAAGAAAGAATCAATTATTTTAAAGAATTAATTAATTCTATTATTTCTACAAATTTTTGTGAGATTATGTCGATGGCGTCGTTGTATATGGAGAAGAAATTACAGAGCTGGGTTCAACTTACCAAGGACAACCGGTTAAAAGCAGTATCTCGCTTAAAACACTGTAGACAGCCATCCACTACGCCACTGATATCATCAGCTACATACTTGTGCCTACTTTCATGTTGTTTTTTAACTGCCCGATAATTATTTTTGATGTATGGGTCTTAAATATCTTGAACGCGGTATAAAGTAGGGTTGCATCATTACGTTTCAGTTTATTTTATATATTATTTAGTTTAATTAAAACATTATTATCATATTAGTATAATCTGATTCCTAAAGAACTAAACCTTTTTGTTTGATTATACTTATAGCTTATTCGAAATATATCAGAACATATCAAATTAAGCCCGAAAAATCAAAAACTCTATTTTAAATTCCAGGATTGTTCTATCTTATGACGGTACCTTTTCCGTGACATCGAGTTTTATGAAGTAAACTCCGTTCCAAGGGTTTTATCTAGGAACTCGAGTCCACGCCTGATTAATGATGAACGGGGAGTTTGCTGACAGGCATACCTTCTTCTAGTTTCGACGCGACAATGCCCCTAAAAGTTTGAACACTTAAAAGGTCGTTTTTTGTTCGTTTTAAAAACGTCCCATTGACGCTTTGATAGCGATGGAGCTCGAGACTACATAGAAGGTTTTAAACGCCAACGTGCGAGATTATTACATTCGTGTACAAGTGGGGACTTCAATGTAAATACCGTTGGCAGTGCCGGCCCGACTTTTAGAGGCCATCGAGTAACAGCGAGCACAGCCACGCTTGTTTGGACAAGACCGGGCACTGTTTGTTCGAAGACTCCTCGAAACTACTCGGAAATGTTTGACCGAGGCTCTATTAAGTGCCCGCTAGAGGAACAAGCTGTATTCAAGTTCTTGAATCGTATTAAAATCGACTTAAATTCGATTATGTTCTAGTCGAATTACCTTTATTAACGTAGGAACTGCGTTAATTTCTAGAATATTTTATAGCGAATGGCTTATCTTTAGACGTTTGTTCAGAGAACTATAAATGCGGTTGTATATCTGATTTAAATGCAGCACTATGCATTGCTACTACAAGCCTAACAGCTTTTAAAAACTGTATTAAGTAGCAGAAAATACTAAAGCGGCGATAAGCAAGCGCCTTGTCAACCCACGCCTGTTTAAAGATAGATTTATTAGTCATGTTCAAATTTACATTTTATCTCCTCGAGTTAAAGTTTAAGTTACTTTAAGTTTCATGTTACGGAACGTTTGACAATGACTCGAAAGTACAATTGGCATTTGAGGGCACAATCCGTATCTACGCACAAAATGCTCACTTAGTACACACAATTTTTATTTACACTTTTGTTTTGTAAAACATGGTTGATGCGAGATATCAAATATTTTGTAAGAAAAGTTACAAAATGAAGACAAATACAACACAACAAACAATTCAAATGTAAACAACAACTTTTTACTGAATAATTCTTAAGGGATTGTCAATTGGAGATCTGATTGCTATATTTAATCTGAATTCTAATTTCGAATTCAATTCAATAAAAGCTCTTTACTTGATATGACGTTATCGTGCACGCAAAGCCGCAGGTATAAGTAGTAAAGATATGAGACAGGTTTCGGGATTACAAGCGAACGCTGCTTTCTGTATTGCCATTACCAAAGCATGATTAATGGACGCGATTGTATCGGTAGAATGTTAATTGAAAATTAAGAACCTTATACGGTTTTTTAAATTTTTATTATGGAAGACATTTTGATATAGGGTCTATGGCTATTTCGGTAAATTTATTGCTGTATAATATATAATGTGAAGTGTGTATAGATTCTGAATTTTAATTTCTAAAGACACTGTATAAGTTCATGTTTTATGTAGTAATCTAAAAAATCAGTTTCGCTACAAACAGAAATTAAATATGAATAATTAAAATTTGAATAAATAATTTTAGGACACACAAAAAAAATGTTTTTGAAATAAACTATTAGTATGTTTTTTAAAGTAGTCGTATTGTGCACATTTAAATTTTATTTCGATAAAAAAACTAAATTTAATAAAACATTTGGCAAATTCGAAATGATCAGCTATTTTGTAAGTGTGCTATCTTTTAGTATAATGTTGAGTTGGAAGAAAGATTCGTATGGACTTACATCACGCGAATATAATTGGTCCAAATTTAGAGACAAAAAGCGTTCTGCAGCCAGACACGCGAAACATCGAAGTATAATTTGAATAATTCGTCTACCTGTCCTTATCGATACGAAAATAATGGCATCTGAATAATTCAAACGTAGAATGGCAGCTGTTAAAGTATTTTATACTGGACGTTACAGATTATATTCGAATAATATTTAAGCGAGCATTGCCGATAAAGGTTTACAGTTTACATTGAGTATTTAAATTCGGTCCATTTGAGTTTCTCCGTATAAACAGATTCTGCCACCAAAGATCTTTGTACAGATATCGGGTTACCCGGCGGCAGTTCACTGGCAGTATTTCTTAATAAATAATAAACAACGGACCTCATTTCTGGAACGCAGGTGTATAGGACACCGGGGAAGGCGCTGCTAATGTGTAAGGACCCTAAAATTGGCCAACCGTTGTGAGCTGGACACGACGAGAAAGAACTTTCGAAGGCAAATAAGAAACTGTGAAATCGGCGATCCGAACTGTCTAATTATTCTTCAGCCGCGGTCACGATTATTTCAAATGGATTTTCATACCTACTTGTATGGTTGGAACCAGTTCTAGTTTAATCGATGTTACTTTTATGACGAACAGCTGCTATAGTACGAATAATTAAAACGTTTGTATAGTAATACTGAAAGATAAAGTTACGATTGTGGGACAAGACAAAACACTATGTGTTCCGGATACTACAACAATCATATAACGATCATTTGAGATATAGTTCAGAAAATTATGACAGGGACATCAGAACATTTTTGATTTCATACATCTTTTGGCGCGTTCAAAAAAATATGAGAATTTTCACCTTTTTTTGGCACCGACGGCCAAAAAGCGACATGGTGAAATTGGTTGCAAAGCGACCAACTTCACCATGTCATGCCATGGCAACCACTAACAACTTTTTGACATTTATTTACCTATAACTCCAAGTTATTTAATTACCTGATACCTTTAATTGAATTAAATTTTGTGTCTTTTCACAAACAAAGAGGACTGGCACAGGGGATAATTTTTTTTATTATTATTATATTAAATAATTTTTTTCAAAAACTTTTTTTTATAAATATAGGAATAATAAAATTGAAAAAGCAATGCAAAATGAAAAGAAAGGGTTGTGTATCATTGCGTGATCCGGCTTTCCTTACAAGAAAAAACTGAATAGTTTTGAGCTATTAAAATATCAGAAATTCCAGCGTCTGATCTGAAAGAAATAAGCAAAGGATCACGCAACGATTGGCCTAAACACGATTCCTAAAGATATCCGTAGGCGATACTCGCCGGCATCGTGTCCACCTGCCCTTTGATTTATTATGGATTCAGTATTAATTTGATACTCCTTTTTGCTGCAGCCCCTTGAGCGATCGAAACCGGCGAATGGAGGTTTGCCCGAACTCCATTATATGCGGTCCCAGGCCAATCATAATTGCACATGTGCCCCGAGATAATGCAAACTTCGATACGATAATAATTCTTGTGCAGACTTCATTGGACAAAGAGCATTATTTTTAAAAATAAATACCGATTTGAAATAACATCAACTGACAAATCTAAATAATTTTGAAACCATTGTAACTATACGTGAGTGAATAAAAGATACTCGTCTCTCATTATTTCTTCGATGCATTATTTTTTAAATATTAATAAAATAAGACACATTAACAGGAATGTTTAACTCTCGGGGAATTTCACTTAATTGTTCTGTAATAATTTTGGTGATAGTGACAAACATTCAAACAATATTTTTTGTCTGAAACTTTATCGGAAAAACAGTCACATTATTTTGAATGGTGGCATTACTTTATAACATTCATCAAGTAAATCGATTCGAATTTATTTAGACGATACAAAGCCTCTTTAACCGTTTCCAAGACACTTACTCATATAATCGTAATTATATGCTATTTCAACGTCGTTACGGTTTCATACCAGTCGTGATGGAATATCAAATTTTTCGGCGAATCGTGAAATAAGCGTGCAGCTCCGTTGTCCTTGGCGGGTCAAAGGCGTCAGTGTGTTTTCCTTCGAGGTTATTAATTATAGCACGGAATGTAATAACCTGGCATTAAGTCTCGCGGGGCACATCCCGATTATGAAGGCATGAAGGCAATCGTAACATAATTACATTGCGACCAAAAACTGCGCATTATAATTTAGTTATTTGTGCACGACGTTAATCCAACCTCCTCGATGTGTTTTAATTCAATTTGGTTACACGCATGAAAACAATGAAAAATTTTAACTCAATCAAAATTACTGAGAAGAAACGAAAGCTTTGAATTATTTCTCATGTATCCACGCGTCCCTATGGTTCATTGTATTTTAAAATTGTAATTTTTGTTTTAGATTATAAACCAATAATGTTTATCAAGAAAATAATTGTTATATATAAAGAACTAGCTTTTCGCCTTAATATATATCTTTCAAGTTCTTAAATAAATATATTTCAACCCTTTACAACACTTTTTTCTAATTAAAATTCAAATTCAAAAATCAGGTGTTATCTCGTATCATCACCGTTACGCGTTTCCGTTACGTTGTTGTTGTCCAAGCGTTCAGTTACCTGTTAGTCGTGCTTAAAGGAGTTTTACTTCAAAAATGCGAGTGTCATGGGAAGTACGTTCACAAATAGGCATGTATATACTTTTTAATCTGGTGTAAATAATGAGTAGTAATTGCAATGGCATTAAATATCGAATATGTAATCATTTTATGTAGAAACGTTGGCGTTCACTGGGTCCAGATAAGTCCAGAATACTCACTTAAATTCTTCAAGCAAATTCCAAAAAGAAGAAAGTTTTTGAATTATGAACAAAAAGAAAAGTAAGGGTTACTCTTCTTACACTCATACATATTTCTCCATTACTGACTACGCCACCAATAGAAACAGATGAGTCATCAGATTCTAAACTAATTACGGACCAAGTCGAAAAAACGCGTGACTTAATGCGAGACGAATAACTCTGTCGGGCTTTGAGGCACATCAAATATCACTAAGTCCGCATTCTGTAGGTGATGTAGCCTTCAATAATTGGATAAAATACAACGATGCGCTAGATACACTGATTGAAAAATAATGGTAATTTCAAACAAAACTCGTAACAAAGATGCAATAATTTTATTAATTTTAAAATTTATTATATAACTTACACAATACTAAGCTATCTGGAATGGTATGAATAAACAATGTTCAAGTTTTAACAATGAAGGAAATAAAATTTTACTTCGAGAATACTATTAATTTGTACACATTCTTCTGCAGTAATCAGTGCACATTGTAGTACTATTAAAACTATATAAATTACCTGAATCTATTTGATTTAAAACAAACTAGGTTGAATAATGAGCAAAGATAAAATGAAAATACTTTATCCAATACTTTACAAAGTCGAGAGGCATTTCCCACGGATCAACTTCAGTCCCAGTCTCCAATGTAAAGGATTTAATTGATATTTGTGACGGTTTGATATCTAAATGATAAAATACTGTTCTGACTCCGGATTATTTTATCCTTCGCAGTGTCTAAATATTATTTTTCGATAGCAAAACAAAATGAATATTTTTCACGTATCATTTTTTTTTTAAATCAACTAGTATTTTGAGTCGCTATCAGAAGTAGTACCCTGAAAGGTTAAAATAGTCGCAACTATTACGTTGAAAACATTGAATGTTAAATAAACTCACAGACCCAAATATATTTTCTCCTTGAGGCACTAACAAAAACCGTGGTATGAGCTCTGTCAGGTTTTTATAGAGCACAATAAAATTATCTGAATCGTTTCAAATGCCATCGACCCGGATCGCCCTAAAGCGAGGTTTAATGTTATTATATTTTATAGGATTTGAGCTTTCAATGCCTTAAATCGGATTTAATGCGTTTCATCACCGATTTTACATGAGAATGATAACAAAGTGATTTTGGAATTCGTTTTTAAAATCACTATTCCCTATAAATTAGAATTAGATAATTCCAATACCGACACAAAATAATCTGTAATGAGCTTTGTTCTCAGATGATCACGGTAAAAAATAGCTCGATTTCTAAGAACCTATACTACGATCAAGAAACTTTATAAATATTCGGATTCTAAGTAACGCACCGGATGCGGCCACACTCGGCTTAACATCTGCAACTTGAGTTACACCGACTGCTGACTACTTGCATATAAATAAGGTACTACTTAATGCCACCGCTTTGGTAGAATGAATTGAAATATACAAAAATTAGTCATGCTCTACGTATCAAATGAACATTGTTCTATTCAAGGAATAACGTCTAAAATGTTGCTTAGAAGTAGCCTTAATTTTATGCAGCAGACTAAGATTATTTTAGGTATTTCATTTCTTTTTATTATAATATTATTAACATAAGTGTAGTATGAAATGTTATAATAAAATTAAATAAAATTTGGCACTTTCACGCAAATAGTAAGAGGATTTATAACTGCATTTCCCTTTTGTTGATATATTGAAATGAATAAAATTATGATAAGATGTTTAGCAAAAATTTGATCTATTAAATAAATTCTTTCAAGCTGGAATATTTTACTCGCGTACTATATGCCAGATTACGTGAAAAGTCGCCAAACGAGCAGGCGGTTCACCTGATGGCTCAACCCGAGGGTTTCAGATGAGTTGACAACCTTTTGAAAATTGGGCTCTGGCCACCTCACTCACCAGACGAAACCCGAAAGTGTTATACTTCCACTTTACGCCGGTCTTTTGTAAGGTCGTGGTACTTATCCAGACGAGCCTGTCCATTCGTGAAACAGCCGAGGCTGCTGCGTGTACCACCGTTAATTAACTGCGTGGCCCTACCAACGTGTTACACTACATAACAAGTTACCTTATGACTTTAATCTTAGAGCTTATGACGAAGCCTAAAAAAGCAAGTTTTTGAATTATCTTACCTGTGGTCTCGTAAATGATCCTGCCGTCTGAATGCCTTGCCACAGATGTCACAGGAATACGGACGTTCGTCTGTGTGTGTTCTCTCGTGGATTAAAAGGTTGTATGATTTGGTAAATTGACGGTTGCAAAATTTACAAATGAACTGTTTTTTGGGTCTAGATGCTCTGCCCGGTGCTCTAAGCAACCGCCGATCTATATGTGGGTGCATTTGATGAGGTCCAGCCCCGGGTGGAAATAGTCCAGCCCCCGGAAACGTAAACGTATTAGCGGTGGTTGGCGAAGGACCCGGCGCACCAAGAAATGCACCAGGAGGCCCATATATAGGTGGTTGGGACGAACTGTCCGATATCATCCCATCTATCGAAGGAGTTCTGTGATGGGGAAGAAGCATTGCAGCAGCAGCTTCACGCAGTGCAACCTCTTTTCTCTTCTCGACCATCATGGCCATTAGGTCGAAGGAATTTCTTTTGCCGAAGTTACCAGAGCCGCGATCGGGCGAGCCTTTCGCCGGCTCCGATCTGTCTCTCTCTAGCATTCTTTCGCGTTCAATTATTTCAGACGACATCAATGCTGGATGCATTTCATTGGGATAAATTACGGGGTGTATTGCCCTCGTTGGTACAACAGGAACGAAAGCTGACGATTCACGATGAGTGGATGTCAGAAGTGAGCCAGCCGTCATCTGGCGGTGGTAAGGAATTGTATCGAAGTTTCCGCTCGGATTACGACCGCTTGATGAGGGCCGTTGTTGGGTTCTCTCGGTTGTGCTAGCGAGGAATTGGTCATGTCTGGAACGCAGAGGTGCGTTCACCGTACTATCACCAGCGGGACGTGGTGTTGACGCCCGTGATACAACCGTACCGCCGTTTTCTGACATTACGGTTGGCCAATCATCTGAAAGAAAAGAATAAATGTGACTATCGATGAAATATTAGTTAAACGGCTTGCGAATCGCAAGTCATCAAAACTATGGAACTTTGGAAAATAAAAGTATTCATGTATAATGTCATACAAGAAGGGAAGATTTGTTTAAATTAGATCATTTAACGTGTTTCGGTATGTACTGAAACGTTTTATTTAAAGAAGTTATGTATTTTTTTAAAATTTTGATGTACGGGGACCCCATGGATCTAAAGATTCAACAGCAAATGGCACAAATACATAATCTAAACATATAGACACATATTTGCGCCATTTACTTATCCGATGGCGATAATTTTTTAAAAGTTTATGTCCTAGGCTTAACGCCGCGGCTGGTGACAAGAGAGCTGGTTTTTTTCTCGCTCTTTTTTAAGCATAACTATTCAGCGAGGAAATGCAACGTTCTTGGCACCATGCCGCGTGGAATAGGTTTATTAGATAATATGTAATTTTGGATAGATTTAATCATGTAAATATTAGAAAAATAAAGATTGTACATGTTTTAATTTTAAGCTTTAGAAATTATATTTGTATGTTTTATGAAACATTTTCTTCATCCTTCATGTTGATATTAATTTCAGTGTTAACGTTTTTATTACTGCAATCGTGTTCGGAAAAACGTAATAAAGGTTTAATTACCATCATAAATGTAGTCAAATATAGCGTTGCATAATGAAATTGTGTTTGATATTTGCCTCTTTTTTACACTTCTCAGCTGGCAGGTGTTACGCATGTAGATTTATGGATCGAGAAACATACTTAATTAGGTAGCACTACATTGTTTCCACTTACTATGTCACTTATTAGCATAAATAACCCATTATTTCTCACAGAACTCATTTCGAGCAGGCGGGAATGCCGAACCATGATCTCGTAACTTTATTTTATCTGAGTTGATCGACTTACAATTTAAACTGTGGGATTTAAATATCCTTAAACAAAATATAAGTCGAGGTAGGCGCCCCATTCTAAGAGTAAAATAAATCATTATCTAATGGAGAACTATTCAGGATAGAGTTGTATCGAATCGTGAATGTTTAAAAAGTACTATTTTATTTGTTAACTTTTTCCAAAATTGGAACAATGTGGAATAAAACGTTTGTCACGTTAAATAAGAGCCGTGATAGCTCAGTGTCCGGGCGCTCGCCTTTAATTCAATATACTCGAGCAACTTAGTTCGATCCCCTGTGCCAGCACCAATGAATTTGTTAATTTTAAGTGATCACTTTATTACGTGCTCAATGATCAAGGAAAACATCGTGAGAAAACCTGCATATCTTTACTAATGTTATAAAGGCGAAAGTTTGTATGTATGGAAGGATGTTTGTTACTCTTTCACGCAAATACTACTGAATGGATTTTAATGAAACTTTACAATAATATAGCTTATACATCAGAAAAACACATAGTCTATAATTTATATACCTACATATTTTTATTATATCTGTTTTTCTGTTACGAATGTTACGCCTTCAGCCATATTCCACGTGGACGTAGTCGCGGGCAACAGCTAGTTTTCGAAGTAATAACAAATAATAAAAAAATATTTCGAAGATATGTGAAGCTCGCCAATCCGCAATGGGGCCGCGTGGTTGACTGTGCCCTGATACCCTCTGTAAAAAAGAGCAGGCCTCTGCCCAGAAGTGGGATATGTATCGGCTGTTACTTTACTTTTTTCACTTTAAATAAAGGTAAATTTAATTAAGGAGATGAATTTATTTTCTGACGACCACGTACAAAAGCAACAGATCCAAAAAATCACTGCACGTAGGCGAAATGAAACATCTACTACTTCGTATTGCCATTTTTATTATTAAATCTTCGCCTCATGCATCATTCAACAGTTTATACTCAATATTGTCGGTTCTTAGCTTCTGGTGATATCGGAAAATGTTAATAGCGACCGGATTGGGATTCGAAACCGATATTAATGTCCATACTTGATATGTTGCTATCGATCGCTTAGAATTCGAGTTGTATTCTTTTTAGTTCCATTTCCTTTACTGATTATTATTAATTACTGACGTGTAATATATTGCCCTGTCGGTGATTTTAATTAATAATTTTCTAAAATGGTATTTATTTCAGAGGTTCTTATTTATATGCAATGAACAGATAGAGTGTTATTTTATGCAAGGACGTACAATATGTACATACACATAACTATGTACATATTTAATAACTTACAATGTTTTGTTAGTGTCCGTTTAGCAGCAATAATACCACTGAAGATCGTTTCTAGGTTTACGACAGGTTTGACTGTTTCCATCTGAAAGGGTATCAGAACCAAAGACAATAAAAGTGACTGACGACTTTACTACTTCGACTGTAGGCAGAATGTTTTCATAAGACTTCCGGTGTCTGTTACTGGGCGCTATCATTTTTTATATCTCCACAGCTGTTCGGGTGACATGGAATTTCGACGGATTAAACAAACGCATTGTAGAGATACATTTCAGCAGATTGGAAGCCGCTGTAATTATTTTAGTCAGTAGTTAACTATATGGCAAAAAAAATGAGGTCCAAAAAACTACCAAACTCTTTGGCTGTTCGATTACGATACTTCGTAAAAAATAATAAAGATAAAAAAAGTTCTGAACATTTATTATTGCCCAAATTCGTGAAGATAAAGCGCGAAACACCAGTGTATTCTTGTTTGGTAATTGAATCATAAGAATATTTTGAACGGATAAAAACATACTGCAAGTTTTTAATATTCTTAAATGGCAACCATCAATTGAGTAGCTCCCTCAGTAATTCTGAAATTAATCTAATAAAAACAGAATACCAAAATTTTATTGATTTCATTGTTTTCCGTTTGATAGAACAATCTAGCCCCACACTATTACCTATTTTGTGAGAAGCGAAAACCTTGGCCGGTTATAAAGTCGATAAAAAAGATTAATCTAAGAATCAATTTATCGAAGCGCGGTCGAAAAAGAAGGCAAGCGTCGGCCCCACATTTCACTACATGCTGCCAGCTCTACCGTAAAAGCCTTCTGATCGCCTGTCCCGCTCACTCGTAAGAGCGCTCTCTTCCTCGATCTCGCTCGTACTAATGTCACGCCTGATCGAGTTTCTACCATCTTACTTGCTCCGAAGCTGTAAAACTACTTTAACTCTCTTTTTTTGGTTCGAAACTTAGAGTTATGAATATTTATATAGACTTTACCATAAGTAATGGTAGCCGGAATATAATAAGGAACGTTTTCATAACGTGAGCGTTTTAGAAATATATCTTTCGAATACCTATGTAAATATACATTTTGTGTTGGAATCCCGAAATCTTCGAACATTTTGAAAGACGTCGCACTGGAATCTACTGCGGGTGTGTCGCTTAGATGTGTTCAAGAGATAAACCTCTGTTATTTTTGGCCCGAAAATAAAGAGTAATATTTTTCCCAGTTACCGGTACCTAACTACTCGTATGCGCCGTACTGTTATGAGTATAAAATATGAAAAACTCTTCCAGTTACCTACTTTTATTAAATTAATTTTATGTTATTGCTTTGAACACATTTTTATTTATTTTTTTGCAACGGGATGGAAGAAACTAAACGAATACGCCGGATGCGAATAATGATAAAATGTTATGCATACCGTCTGCTTGCTTAGTTTAATACACAATTAAAAATAATTTCATTTAAATTTATGGATCGAGATCCGTCTTTGTGCAAACAAGAGAGGTATCATAACCCGACTAAGTCGCACTGAATATTTCATACGGATAATATTTACAAGAACTTTTTTATCGACACGATATTTCTGTCGCTACCCTGATGAACAATATTGTGAAACTTAAATAGGTTTTTAGATGTATACATTGTATAAACGAAAATGTATAAACAGTTGAAGCCTGGCGTATGTTACCTATTCATTAACATTTTAGGGTTTTAAATTCTATTTAAGAAAGGTTAGTTTTTCCGCCAGTAGATCGTCATCTCCGAGTTTCGTTCGCAATTTGACTTATTTGTTTGTTGAAAAAAGCAAGATACAACAGTAAAAAGTACAAGAAAAAAAAAGTAACAGCCTCTATATGTATATGTCACTGCTGGGCAAAAGCTCCCTGTACACAGGGAGTATTAGGACATAGTCTCTCACTCTCTACCACGCGATCCCACTGCGAATTGGCAAACTTGACAATTACGATAGAACAATTTTTTATCATTTCGAAAATATGCATCAGTATGAATAGGGACATTTTATTTCCCAAATCTGATATATACTTTCCCAAAATAATAATAACGAAATTTGTAATTTAATGCGGAATAACAATTCGTTTAATTCAAGGAATCGGTTGTTTTTCTATTGTGTCATAGAAACACCTAGTGGTCTTACAACACTCAGAAAATTACTAGGTATTCGTAATGCAACATAATACCTTTTACACATAGAATAAATCAGGTTTTAAACGTCTATCTATTCTACATTGTTATTTGTTATAAACGGGTATTAAAAACAATTTCTAAAAAAAGGTTTGCATATATTACGGTATAGAGAGTTATTTTAAATAATGAGGTCTTATTAATTATTCAGTTTAACTTTGATTAATAGGTAATTGATCCTACCATCGAATACAAACAATGAAATCTTAACAGTATCACTTGTACAAACCGCAAATTAAATTACAATTACACAAGTTCGTTCGTATGGAGTTTTACTAAGAATTCGTTTTCGGCGTCTTGCAAGGTTGCTATTGTCTCGATAAGTGATATTTGATGTTAGATTAGATATCGCCTTATCGGCTGATGGTAGAGATTAACTACCACAGGTTGAATGTATAGCTTCTTCTGTAATGGACTCGTATTATTGGAATAATTGTTTATTGCAAATGGGTTGCGATGGGGCAAGTGGGAGAGTTTGAAGGTTAAGTGGCTGAGTTGATGTTCCGATTTGGCAGTAGCAGGTTCAAATATTATTGTTTTCTTTTTTTTTAAAACACTGCCCTTTTAAGATGTGGAAAAACACCCAGAACCGAAACTGTTGTCTTTGGATCACACAAATAGTTGTCCTGTGTGGGAATCGATCCTACGTTCCCCGGTTCCTTACGAATACTCGTACCATGGCAACTGCTATTGTCAGGGTGGCTCACACTAAAAAAAAATATTTTTCGTAAAAATTTGGCAAAACAACGTTTGCCACATCAGATAGTATATATATTGATAATTTTACTAACACATCCTAGATTTTAAGATCTAATCAGATTTGAACATCATTACATTTTTTGGCGAAATCGGCTATGAGACTACATCTCATGTATCTGTTAACCTCCCAAGACACTGACACCAAGACCCACAATTTTAAGACGTAATATGTTACGAATCAAAGATAACATGTACACAATGAGCATTCCAGGGACCAGGTATTTCGATAATAGCTCATTATTTTCCTTTTGATGTCTCCGCCACAATGCCACGCGTGGATAACGTATCGTAAATACGTTGCGATAGAGTTACCGCAAAGGCAATTGAGCACGGATCCTATTTACGACATTAGTGAACTTATTCCATGTACTTACTACCTATTCACACTCTTCCGCCGATGAAGGGCTTTGAAATTTTTAACAAATTTATATGGTCTTTTTATTTTTTTATTTATTTATGCTTGCTTATTTATTTACTTAGTTTTGTTTTATATATTTATTTATTTTATATATTTATTTGCTTATTGCTATCTATGCTTTATTGCTAACCTTAAGAAAAAAATGGTAACATAGTTAATAATTTTTTTTATTAAAAAAATGCTTTTAGCCTGATTGTATGTGAAGGACACACCTAGAAATCCATAATACACCTTGTTGGAGTTACATAATATAAGCGGCGAGAATATTAAAAGATAAGAAGGTACTTTACGCTGCTGAGGCTTTAGTGCTTTACTGTGCTGCTTGGCTTGTCTATTGTAAAAATTTTAAGAACTTCAATCAATATTAGGTAAATAAATGTGCATGTACATTATTCCTACCACTATGGCAGCACAGGTGTGGCAGACCCTAATGAGTATATAAGTGATAGGTGAAAATTTCAAATATTAACAAACAAATAGCTGAAGTTTAGGCGTTATGTGCGTGATGTTATGTGAAATAAAAGTGTATAATTTTTTATTTTGCTGAACAGTATTGTTATTGCACTCAAATACATATAGTAATGTCATTATATGTATGTTAAAATACATGAGAGATATGTATAAAGCCTTAGAACTTGAAAGGTTTTGAGGAAACATTACAAAAAATAATTATGTTGATCAATCATTTTTGTAATTATAAAAGTAGAGAAATGGCTCTCACATTAATTTGTCCATAAAGCGACTAAATCTACCTTATCGCCAACATTAGGCGATTTTTCTTTTGCAATAAGGAAAATTGTTACAAGCGACTGGGATTCGTCTCTACAACTTTGATGTTGAAATTCCGACGCCTACACTATTAGACCATAACAAATTTGCGATGGAATTAAATTCGCCGCTTAAAACCCAAAGTGGGTCTAGACAAACTGAACCAAAGTGTGTAATTTCATCTCATCTCATAAGTAGCGGTCACCGACGATTCCCGCAACGGAGTTGGCAACGTGGTCACAACGCGTATCTGCATTGCCGTTCAGATTTGTTATTATGAGGCTTTGGAACATATAACTAAGGGCTATATTCCTGCGAACCTATTGCCGTAGCAATAATTTTCCACACTGACACAATGGAAACGATAATTATAATCTGCGCGAAACACAGTGGCAGAAACGTTTAAATACAGTTGTAAAACGTAACAATGGAGCAAACCGCGGCCCGTTACTCGGGCCCATTATTCTCTACGCCGGTGGTATTGAGCCGTAAAAAAAATAGGAAGCACAAAAACAATAGATGCAGCCTTCGATGTAATCACACGTATCCATCAAACACATGACTTAAACAAAACAGGTAGCCGCGTCAAGCGCACCCCTGTCCAACCAATTTATTCCACATCCGCTGTATTACATTACGTATTCTGTTTTAAAAAAATTGGGACTCACAAGGCGACGGGCTGCCCGATCAGTCGTCGGATGCGTCCGCACTCCAGTAGTCAGGTAGTTAACCCACAGAGTTTACCAACCAAGCGTCCGAACCGTACAATGATGGCTCTTTGCGATTTTTTGTCACATTTCACGGTCCGACCGCAGCTGGTGGCACAAACAGGTGAATAGGCGATTAGGGGGAGCGCACACAACAATAGACGCACTGTACAGGCCATAAACAGTTAAGGCACTGTGGTCACGGGAAAATGTTATTGAACAGTCAGTTTGCTAGACACGAGTGGCGATCACATCACACGTTCACGGGTGTCCCTTCCGTTGTTTTCAAGTGCACGCACTGAAATCCACTGATAGTGTTGTGTACCAAATGTTTTTTATCACTGCGTCGATACGTATGGCTTGGTCTGCGCACGCGCATATGGCGGGCGCTTGGTGGGAGGGTAGCGCGCGTACTACTGCGTTGCTCCTTCACGGAGGCAGTAGCGCTCCCGTGCTCCCCCCCTCTCCAGCTGCCCGTCCCCCCGCAGGCAGCCGCCGCCGACCCGCCGAAGGCTTTATACCGTTTTTACTTTGGAAGCAATAAAAAAGGGGAAAGGATATCTTTCGATTGTTTATTTTTCGTGTTAGTAGCTTATAAGTCTTGTAAATTGACGCCGCCTTCGAATATACGAGCCCTCACGAGTTTTCTCGGCGGTCGCTAATTGACAAAGTTGCTGTTGTATTTAGAAATTTATATAATACCCGTTAACCCAACACAGTCCTGAGGAGGCTAGCAAATTTGCCGTCCTCTCTGTGTATTTTTAGAAGTAGTAGTATTAAAGAGAAGTTATAAAGTTTCGTTATAACTTCTACTGTAATACTACTACCGTGTTTAAACATAACGTAATTAATTTTTAGTTTTTGAATCTGCATTAAAAAGGGAATGTGAATAAAACGAAGCTTTACTTTTATTGTTTAATACAACGAAGTCTATTAATACAGTCACATGAATTAATAAAAAAAGTATCCCGTTTAGGACAAGAGTTCACATCACATACATATATGCAATATTTTTCTACGCATGTAATTCTGACAACTGGTATATGGAATAAAAATAAGATGTATACAGTTTTTAATAATGTTTCCATCACCATTTAAAAAACTTAGAACATCCTTTATCGGATACTGAAATATCATATCAAGATTCCTTTTTATTTATTTCAAAATGATATCTTCTATTTGGCTTAAGTTTGGCAATCGGATGATATTTGACACATTTAATTTCTGAACATATACTATATTAAAGATTGAGAGATTCAAAATACTTATTTACTGAACACATTACAATAAATTTTTATTCTTCAAGATAACACACATAATTATGTTGCACAAAAGATAGTATTCAGTATAACCAGCTGTAATTAAATTGCGATAATTTATAACGGAAAACGTTAAATTTTTTAAATTAACTACATCGATATTAAACACCTGACTAATATACAAGGCTACTCTAAAAGCATAAACCGAGTCTGTTAATTTCCAAGTCTTTATTCATCTTTTAAATATATTTGAGCTTTTACGTGATTACTTATATACACGAAAATATCTCGACACTATTATTTCTTCTTTTAATGCACAATATTTAAGTCACTCTAATATGGACCACGTTCTAAAGGTAATATCTAATTTAATAATACCTAAGTTTAGCATCTTACTTCATTTAATTTCTTCAATAATTAATAACATATTTAATATTTTAAACACGTCTCAAAAACGTAAATGTTATAAATAATGTAACCCGCAATGGATATTACGTTATATAAAGGAAGAGTACATACCACGAATTAATACAAATATTCTTAGAGTAACATACGATTCATACTGTATTTACGAAATGGTAGGAGTTTTTCGAAAATGGTATTTCTATCATAACGATAACAATCTTTTAGGTAAATTTAAATGTCCCAATAAATTTATATCATTAAATTAACACGTGTACCTTGACTAGGGCACATCGATATGATGTGCATAAAATAGTGTTACTTTTTAAAAAATATGTACTTTATTATAACGAAGAAGCCCAAAAACATGTTAACTCACACACACTGTTTTTATATACTCTACTCTACATTCTACACGTCAACATTGCAGGGCAATTTTGATCATCATTTTGTACTGAATGGGAAAAGAAACTTTACCCACACAAATACGTACAATATCTTATATAATATCTACGATGATGCGATAAAATTTTAAATTGCAAACACTACACTATACTATCACTAACGATGGTATTACGTTCAGATAAAACTTTTCAAATGACTTAATGGAGATTTTATGATTTTTACTAACACCGACATTGATAACTTCTAAACGATATTAGAGTACAACACTAATTTATCGTGTTCGTTCTTTATCCTTCAATATTTAAAACGTTCGATTTAGTCTCATTGGTTCACGTGTATAAAAAGACAATATCTTATATCTTCATTCCATAACATTTTAATATATTTATTTAGAAATACACTGTTTAAAGCTTTGCTTTTACTAAACAATGTTCATTTTCGATGCACCGTTACGATTTATCTAATCTTACCATTATATTTGACAGAAATAAATCACTTATACTCGTTATTTTAGCGCTTAGACTGGAATAAAAATTAAAGTCCCTTTTTAAATTTTGAGTTTGAACATATATATATTCATTTATCTCTACATAATTTAATCCACATCTTTAATGGGTTACATTTTGGTTTTTTTTAACAGATTTCCATAATTTTAGAAAGGTATGTTATTAGGTTTGAATACCTATAATATAATGGAACGTAAAAGTGATTAAAGTAATGGACACTTGTTTTAAAAACTACAGCATTCAAATAATAAATAGGTTCTAAATATCGTCTTCGATAGTAATCTACGATTTATTAAAAATAATGTGAACAAGAAAAATCGTGATTTAGTGAATATATTAATACTCTTAATACTTTCTTATAATTATGGGAATATTACACATTTTAATAAAATTTATTAACGGATTCTATCACGTTTTATTTATACTTTATGCACATACTGCACATAGGCGGACTTAATGCCTAAGGCATTCCAGTCAACCTTGGAGTGGTACAGAGAGGATTCGGTAGGTGCACAGAAAGATATTTAATTTAATCTCTTATTTTTATTTAATTTAATCTCTTATTTTTATTTAATTCAATCTCTTATGAATGAATGCTGTAAAGGATTCGAAGTTTTCATTAGGTTTTTCCTTTAAATCAGCGGTTTGAATTGAGATTAACAGCGATAAGATCCGTTAACTGGTTTTATTAAAGTACTCTTTATATTTTTGTTTTCTTGGTTTGTTCCTCAGTTTATTTCACTAAGGGTCTAAAAATAATGCATTTTGGTCGATCGTGCAAGGTTGAAAGGAGTACAATTGAAATGAGTCACTACGATTTTATAACATGAATTATATTATGTCGAAGGAGTCTTCCCAATGCGTGTTACGTCGTCAACCAGCCTTCATCCATCGATCTATAGAATACTCTAAAGCTGCCATCCACCTATGAAAATGATAAAGCACGTTAAATACTTCAAAAAATATAAGTAATAACAGCCTATAAATGTCTGCTGTACTGCTGGGTAAAGGCCAACGCGACTGCGGATTGGCGGACTTCACATAACTTCGAAATATCTTTTTTATTACTATTTCGAAAATATGAAGGTTTCCTCACGATGTTTTCGTTAACAGTTGAGCGCGTAATAATTCAGCATTTAAAATTATCAGCAAGAAAAACATCGTGAGGAAACGAAATTATAAAAAAAAAATTGAAGCCCTGATACTGCCCAGCTTACATACGGCTTAAACACTCTTTTTAAATTTATCCCCAAATGTTATTATTTATTTTATTACGTTGCATTTTTTTTGTTATTATACTTCAGTAATAATCCGGTATAATATGCTTCGATTGTACATACATTGATTTTTCGATTAAGCATAGGTAGTCCATTTTGTGAAATATATTCGATATACATTACAAATAAGATTCAGTTATGAAGTTAATTCACACCTTTAAACCTCAATAGCCTTCTTTTCAGATTTGGAAGGGAATAATAATAAAGGTGTTTTAACAACAGGGATTTTTCTACTTTAGCTTTTAGTACAGTCGTCACTTCTGAGTACTAGCACGTTTTAGTACTTAATTTAATAATGCCAAATATTTTCGATGTTAAACTTGTTACACAAATCAAATCTGACTAACCGCTTCCTATCCATTTCGGATTCGGTGTGGAAGTAAAAGTGCCTTTGCTTCGGCTCAGTTGGCATCACTTCGAAGGCGTATTTCTTACCGCCCGGTGCACATGTTTGTATCCGGTAACCGTGTAGGCAGGCCATACCTGTGAATAATTAGAAAAAAGAATAAAAATATTTAGAGGTAACTAACAATGTTGATATTGAGAACGAAAAGATTCTTTTCCACTATAATTGTCGTCGAATTAACCGCCCATCAAGCATAAACTATCACATGAAACAAAATCTGTTTTTTGCAGACAATTTTTTGAAATAATGTTACTCAATGTTACTCCCACAGGCCTTTTGATCCCACAACTTTGATATTCATAGTAACAACTCTTATGTTGAGAAATCTGTCAGAGGTCTATGTAGAGCGTGGAAAAGAATAAGGAATACATACATACACTATAAAAATAAAGCTGTACCTCAGCAGTCGAGTAATTAACTATAGTAATCGCTTGCCTCTTTCGTTGCATTCCCCGTATTTATGAAAATAAATTATAATACTAATAAAGACATTTATACAACAATAAATACAAGTGTAATAATTTATTTTTAATACAAAACTACAAATACTACAAAAATAGACTGAAAAAGATATATGTTTATTGAATTTATTTGAATTTTAAACGAAGAAAGATTACAGTGTTCCTTGTAATAATTAAGGGACTAATAGATGTTGTTCAGGATAGAACAAGAAAGACCATCGTTATCCACGTTCGTTAACCACTCATAAGCAAATATATTTAAAATCTAACGGTCGACTTCCAACGCGAGTGTTACAAGTATAATAACACTCTATGGTTTATACGTTAATTTATACATATTAATAAATTTTAATTTATTTATAATTTGAGCTGTCTGTAGCGCAGACAGATGTTGCTATTTTAAGCAGATCATATAATGGCGTTCCCAAGTTACATAAGTTTGGAAAACTATGCAGAGTACATTCAAGAAATAAAATGGTTGAAACATTTTGTCACAGTGTTGTAAGGAAATCCATCATGTACAGTCAAGGTAAGTCAAGCCATAGTCCATACATGGTCAGTAATATTGTTACTTTTTAAATTTAGTGTAAAAAAATAATTTATAGAAAACTAATGTGAATAAAATAAAACGCAATTTTTCCAACAACGGTTTTACGATTTTCATAGCGTTATGTATAAAGTTTTTGTCATCCTATATTATAATAATATTAAGAATAAGAATAATTTTTATTAATAACAGCCAATCCAGCCAAGCGAAGCCAGTGTTAAATATTTTAAACAAACTTGATAAAATTCGTAAGGTAGTTATGTTGAAAAGCAAGCCAAAAGGATTAAATAAAATATCACATAATATTATTAAATTCTTCTTTACTCCTGGCATTCTCAATTTCTACTCTTTAAATTCGAATCAATTTCAAGAGCATATACAAGTTTTTTAAAAGTGAAAAATAATTTAATATCAAACCTAAGTCGATTTGAAATCAGTATATTCCCTTGTAATTTATTTTATCTTTAAAGTTTTTGCCCTCCTTATATGGCTCATAAAGATAAGTCTAGGAAGCCTTGACCAACTTCTGGATAAACTTCTAAATAAACGCCGATAAATTGTCTAAGAACCATGATTTAGTCGTTGCAGAAACGTCCCAGGTTGTCAAATATACGCACTCTTAAAGCTGCATAGGTTTAAGACATTTGAAACATTGCCAAATTGAGATAGTTGAAACATTTGAAATAGACACAGCTTGGAGAGAGTTTGAGGGATGGCCAGTAACAAAGGTCGGATATTTACCACCTTCACTTAATCCGCTGATGGATTTATTTTAAGTAACCATAAAGCATTAATCCGTATTCTCATGAAGTAGACACGATCCTGACTTTACGATTCAATACATTTACTTGACAAAAGCCATTCCCATGCCAATTCATTTAAAGAAATACAAATAAAAATCTATTAAAGTGTTTTATTACAAACCATTAAATTCGTTAATATATTGAGTTTAGCATACAAAGTAGATGTAGTAACTCTGTGTTCCAAATCAATGTCATAAATACCCAAAAAGAGTAATTATATTGTGTAGGTTGTACTTCAGAACATGGAAAAACAAAGCTTTAATGACACATGTTTATAATACAGGTATTATTGGAATTCAATTTTTAATAATAAAAGTGTAAAAGGGGTTATTAAGAAGTAGGACGGCTGAAGTGCTTAAAATATATTTATAATATATAAAAAAATACCAAATAAATAAATACCATGACGCGATAAGTGATTCGAATAAAAAAACATGTCTTGTTTGGTGCTGTTGCCAAGGGATAGTCTTCGGTGTCGTAGGCCGTAGGTTTGATTCGTACCCTGAACCTACTTTGTATGACCTACACAGTATTGTTCACAAACTAGGTTAGGCCCGTTTCGATGCAACACTATCTACATCAGGGTAGCAAAAATTCACGCCTTTCGCCACTTAAACGTCTTCTCCACTTTGGGCATCATGAATATAGATAAATCTAGATACGAACCAAAAGCACTTTTGCTGTTCCCATCGTTGTAGAAGTATAGGCACGCGTCCTTCAACACGCAGTACCGTTTCGCCCAGGACTTCCACTTAGAGCCGAGCTTCATGAGGTACCCGAAACAGTCCGGTCGCAGAATCGATGAAGGCGGCAGCTTCATGTTCCTCATTGTCACCTCTAGCCACCCATCCCGCTGCGTACATAAATAATGTATCATTAATCACTTAAGATAATGTGAACAATACAAAGAGAGAAAGAAACATGTGAGTATAAAAACACCGATTAGCAAACTCTCAGGGCTTTTGATGCTTAATTTAATTTGCAAAGTATCACGACTTAGCGTATTGTGAAGCAGGCACAAAAGCGTGACAGTGATTTTGGAATATGGCATATCGGGAAACTAAAAGAAGAAATAAATAAAGTTAATAATAACAAAATATTTTTTATTTCTACACAAATTTCTACAAGTTATTGATGCTTAATTTATACATTATAATATGCAACGATTAGTTTGCCTTTAGTGCAAGCAATTCACTAATCCGATTATAAAGATCGCGGTATGACACCCAGAAATACTCGGATGCTCTGATTTTACAATCCATTTGGCTTATATTTTATAATCCTTACAAGAGTATGTAAGACGTAAATTCCGAAGGCATTAGTCGTAAGAAGAAAATTGGATATTTTTAACGCTTAGATGGCTATCGTCGTAGATTAAAAATGGTAGTCAATAATAGGCATTTAAATTGCCATTGAAAAGTTTACGTTATTCATGACAGCCTCTGTAATTCGAAAATGAAGTTTTATTGGTAAAGTTAAGTTGTGAATGGTGCTAAATTTTCAATTTTAATAATGCTCCCCCTGTTAAACCGACAATGACTTTACGTGTATATGTTTTTTCTTTTTGTAAAATTTCATTGGACACGGCGCCCGCCGGCCTTTTGATTTTGTCGAAAAAAATCGAAACGAGGCACTTTGAGAAATATTAATCGTATCGGTACAGAGTCATCTAGCGGTGGCTATCACAATTTTTATGATTGCATGATCTCTACGAACTTGGTTGCTGGCGTCGATGGCGTGGGCGAGCACAGCGCGCCATCTAGCGGACGCTTCCGCGGTGTCAGCAGCGAGTTGTAGCCTTGTTCCGCCACCGCGTTGAAGTCGAAATCCGTGTGGTCGCCCGGCGTCCTCTTCCGTCAGCTGATAGTTTACAAGCATCAACGCTCCAACTGGATGGACGCTCTGAAAATAAAAATGATTAATGTAAAGTTGAGAATGCTTTACTGTTCAAAGCTGTATAAAGATCTCTGGGAGGTTATTTAGGCATTGTGCCCTACGATCCCAATGTTTTCCAGGTAACGGAGTCCAAAGATAATTAATTTTAATCTTTGTGAGATCTATATCTGTATATAAAATAAATTTTATAGATCTTACGAAATTTTTTACCTTATGTTTGTAATCTGTTTGGTTAAAGATACTGAAAGCCTGACCTAGCCATTGAGTTACATCTAATCTCTAGGGACTGATGGATGTCAAATACTCTGTAATCTAAAAATGTTTAGCAGCCTCAAAAACTCACCGAATCCGTTTTGTAATAGTAGAGACAGTTGTCTCGCTTCAAGACGAACCATCTACGGGTCCAGCGGGGGGGATGGTGAGGCCTCAATGGCGCTGCTCTCCAAAGGTAACCGGAGTACAAAGCCGCTGGACCGCCTTCGTGGGCTAATGAGGCCACAACGTCACACGTTCTAGCGACCTGCAATATGCGGTGTTTGTTAACGTAGTTTTCATTGAAAACTTAAAAGTTTCAGTTTCAAATTTGGTAGGAACACATGACAGCATTTTCCAATTCATGAATAGGTGGGTTAGATTGAGAATTTTGCTTCTGTGGATGTCCATGAAGTCACTTACATTTACCATTGCCACTTATCCGGTGATAATTATTGACACGCGAAAACTTTTACACTTTTTTTAGGTAAGTTTGTGACATAGATAGCGATGTAGTGATAGAGCTACGCTCTACGAAAATAGAATTAGCCGATCGCCTCTACAAAAGTCGATTACTTTTGTATATCATATCTTTGAAATGAAAGAAAAGTTTGCGATAGTTTATAGATCGTGGTTTGGAATACCAAGTGGATATTATATGATGATATTGCTTTTGTACCACTTTAATGAACGATCAAAAATAGCTGTCATTTGATTATTCTACCGGCCGTAAAGATAATGGGCAAGATTATTTCCTGTCTTTGTGAAACTGCACAAGAAGCCTCCATTATGGGTAGAAGTATGAGACAATTTTTTTAATGTGGTAGAAGCAAGTAACAGCTTTCGCTTAACACAGTAGCACAAGTAGGCAGGTCTGTCCGGGGAAATACTACAACCTAACAGAAGACCGGCGTGAAGTGGAAGTAGTATAATACTTATGCGTTTCGTCTGGCGAGTGAGGTAGCCGGGGCCCTCATTATTGTAGGCGGCGGTTATCTCTTAATATAACATTATGTGAACCGTCAGCTCGCTTGCCATCTTCTGAAAAAAATAAAAATGATATAAGATTAAAATAACTTTTATGTGCGATATAATGCTGTACTAAGTATTGTGACTGATTGGATCTTTTTGAAAATAGTTAACTTTTTGAAAATCTAATAGCACGACATGATAAGAGCGAACATTTCAAGTTGAAAATTAATTTTAAATCGGTTCTAATCAATTAATACTTACCTGTAATTCTAATATTTCTGAGCCAGAGTGTGCTATTTTAACTACTTCAGAATGTGTCTTGTCCAAAACATTTATCCCTGTAAAAACAATGTTCCAGTTAATAACTTGAACCGTAAGGGACACAGGTAGACCTATTTACTTTTCAACAAGCTTAAGTCCCCAAAACATTTTTTGCAACTTTCCTGTATATTCTAAAAAGTACAAGAGCTCCATCTTTTCACATCCCGCGACAGATCAAAATATTTTATGGGTTATTTGCCTCTAACAGCTCTCAACCCGTCGGTAAAATCGTAACATCAATTGTTATGTTTTCAACATTTAATACGAATTAATGGTTATACATTAATTTAAAAGAAATCAATTGTTATAAATCCTTTCAATCGTTTCCTTTAACTAACAAGTACCGTCCGCCTCAACAAAAGATACATTCATAATTTACCGTTTACTGCGATGACAATGTCGCCTACTTCTAGTCCGGAGGTTTCGGCCGGTGTATCAGGTTCGATCGCTGACACCACGACGGGCTTGCTGCCGTGAATCCTGAATCCAAATTCCTCATTTCCGCGTCGCACAACCACAGTCTTGTCGCTTTCTGTTTCATAAAACATCCAAAACAAACATCTACGTTATCATACAAAAACTCTACACTTCATACGTTATATGTACGATTTGAACGAGAATATAAAGGAAAAATTACCCATTTGTATGAAACTTACAGCAACGAATATATTTGATAGCTTCTTCTTAAGAGGTAAAAGTTGTAAGGTCAAGAAAATTTCAACTTCTCAATTCTTAATAATAATTTTATTTAAAATATAAAGGAAATTTATATTGTATCATTAATATTATACTGCTTGAAAATTGTAATACAGAGATATAAGAAGAAATCTTAAAACTTTAGCGAACAAAATTTATTGTAAAGTTAGCTTTTTGATGGTATTTAAATTACATAAAGACAATAATGACTGAAACCTATTGTATTATTCATATAAATTATTCGGATGTTTTTGGCATCTCGGTAATTGGTTCTAGCAACACCGACTTCAATTAGTTTTCTCAAACGTGCTGTCAATAACAAACACAACTTTCGTACAAGTTTCATATCAACATTTGTTTCGAGCTAATTACTTGATGTTGTACTTGCATTAAATTGTTTATCGGCTTGGCATAAGTAATTCCATGCTAAATTTTTGATTCTGTCTGTTTTTTACATAAAGCAATAATTGTGATCACGATTTGACGAAAGCTTTTAGTTTCTATTAGTATTTTACTATATTAAGGGCACTGTATACTGAACCCGTCTCTTTTGCCTTTTGTGGTGATGATCACAATGTTCGGGTGTTTATTATATGCATTTATTTAACATTAAAGAAAACTATGTTCAATTATGATGAGTTAACCAAAAGCTTTGTTTGGGACTCGATAGCGTTGTGTATAATATCTGGTATATATTTATATATCTATTTTATTTAATTTAAGACGCATTCAATACTTTCATCATTACTAGATAGCAATGCGTTTGTTTTACAGAGCGGTATTTTCGGATCGACTACTTACGTCCGCATTGACCTAATAACGTTTCATCCATCTCTAAACGATCATGATTTTGCTTGCAGGCAGTTACGGGCTTCGAGCACACGGCTGGCCATGACACAAATACGGTCGCTCGATATCCCAGAACGGATATAACAGAATGCCCGCCTGTCATAATGACTTTCGCCAAATTTTTTGGTCGTATGCCAAAGCCGTCAACGGTAACAATGTTTTCATTCATGGCACGAAATAGTAGAATTCTAGCTAACGTCATTTAGCTTCAAAAATCACCAAATTTCTGACGGTTGTACGAGACGATAATGCACATAAATATCAAATATAAAGAATTAAGTAAACATCAGAAATGTTATTTAATTATTGTTGTTAGTAAATTAACGCTATGCACTTGTTTTTACATATACTAAGGAAGGGATAAAGATATAATATACGAATGGCAGATGAACAGATTTGTAAATGTAAGATATAAACCTATTTTTTAATATTTAATTAAGGAAATAGTTGATTTTTAAATATTAACTATATTTATATATTTTATTTTTAATTAAATAAATTAACAAAATAAATTAAGTTATAAAATGTTATATCGTACTGTACTTCGTTAAAGGGAGCTTTCCTAACAGCTTAAAGAAAGAAAAGTTATAATAAAAGCCAAGGGAAGTGACACTCTTTTTTGGTATATAGATATAAATATATGGAAGCATATTATGTTCATTAGTTTCTATATACATTCCTAAAAAGAAAACAAAGCAGCTTGGCATGAACTATCTAATTATATTTGGTAACTAATAGTTAGTAAAACTGTTTAATAGCGATAGGATATATGAGAATACAACTATTTATAAATGCTATAAAATAGCAAATACTCGGGCTATATGTTGAAATAACAGATTTCAATATTTTAACAGATAAATTAAAATCCATGCAACTTATTTATTCGTTTCTGCGCATTGATTTCTTTATGGTTATATCAAATTTTGCCATTGAATACAATGGAATTAATATTTCTGATAATGATAAAAAATAATTATCACATTTTACCACATGGTTCCAAGGCAACAAGCCTATTAATTTGCGACTGTCGACACCACAGCACCAGCATTAATTTAAAAATTTCTTCCAACTTGTCCCGTAAACTCCCGCTTGAACTATTTAACACGTTTACAACTGAAAAACGATAAATTTCTCAGACAAATTGTTGGACATTTTAAACAATTCAATACCAAGGCCATAGGAGATGTTTTGTAAAAACAAATTTATTACTTACATGTATGCCCCATGATGAGATATTGTAAAGATGAATCTTGACCGTGAACTTTTGCACCTAACGCGCGTACACTATTACAAGTAGAGCGTCATAAAATTATTTCCCGATGTCAAATCAATAGAATAAGAGAGGAATTACGGCGTCCAATGTAAAATATCGTCTAGCCGCAGTCGCGTGTCTGCCTCTACTGAGTGCTGACGTACGTGAGCATACTATAGAATTAAATTTAGTCCGCTTGAGTTCGGTCAGTAACGCTTGAGTCAATTTACTTACCTATACATTTTTTCGTATCTAAATCAGATGAAATGACTCACTTTTTTCCACTTCCATAGGAAATGTGCACGTGAAGGTCAAAGGTGATATTTTTCTTCCTAATTTTGTTACGTTTAATATCTATTATATTTGAAACATTGTCTAGGTCAACCTTTGGGCTCTCACATCATTGCCGAGAAATGCTTACACATTCAGTAAAACATATACGAAAGAATTTAGGGGACAGTGCTAAAATAATACATGTTGCTATTTACGCAGCGACAGTGCCGAAAATAGAGCCGTAGGTAACGTCACTGATCTGAAGTAACGCTTTCATTCCGAGCGTTGCGTTAATGACTGTGACGCAACTTTTTGTTCACAACAAAAAAAAATCAATTTATACGACATGTTCAACGCTAGATAGATTAATAGCTTATTTTTAATCATAAAGAAAATGGTTTCCAGACTTGTTATGGAACTTTTCTTGTTCCTTCAATTTCCAGTTGGACAGTGGTGTGAAAAACCTAGAGTTTACCAACCTGTCCTCTGATAGATGTTAGCATTCCACTGCTAGGAACTAAAATAATTATCTGATTCTATATGCATAAGCCAACAATGCAATTAGTACACATTACATAATCACAATAATATAGAATATATGTCACGGTTTCCAGATACGAAGGTAGATGGTCCTCCTTTTGTATATACCTTGATTTGAACATTAGGTGGTTATTACTTAAAAGACTTTTCCCTTTAAATCAGATATTTCAACATTCCATTAAGTTTTAAACTTTTGTCATACGAGATACGAGATATGAGACCCCAAAAATTTGACAATAACTACAAAGATATACAGCAACCAAAAGATTTTCTTCTTGACTTATAGTAATTTTAAGCTGCCAGAGTTTTAGCAGAGGGGAATCATGCCTCATACATGAAATTCAAATAACAAAAATTAAAAAAAAATACCAACCGAAACTGTTATCAGCCTGTCTCCTATTCAATTCAATACACGCTCGCCTATGTACAAGTCTGTGTGTTAAAGCGACGTATCTTTTGTTAAATTCCACTTCTGATTCTGTAGGGTCATCGTGACTTGAGTCCGTTGTATCAATTACGTCTGTAAAATAACAAAAGAGAAAAAAAAGGTGCGAATTGGTGATTCAACGAATTTGCATTATATTTTTCACTTAAAATAAATAATTTTTCACCAATGTTAAACTAACTTTTAACTATATCAATTATTAACCATATAAAATGTAATATACTTTAACGATATTCAGTTATGCATAATATCTATTTTTAAATTAGTTTTATCCACAAGTTTATCTGTGTCTTTATTATAAATTAAATGGTTAATTTTGATTTAAGAAAGCTTTCTATTGCTAACTAGGTGTTTAATCTCCATTCTTTTAATCAATTTCATTTAATTCAATAATTTTAGCGATTTTAGACTATATATAAACGTCTGAATTTACTATATAATTTCTTACCAGGTGGAATTCTGGTCCAATGGTCGTCATTTTCAGATAATAAAATCCAATTACCGCACCACCACGGCGCTGCATACACTCCCTTTTCTTCGCGACAATTCTCGGCACCTTCAGAACTGCCGGAACATTCTTCGTGTTCTGGACATGCGTCAACTTTATTAAAACATCATTGGAGTAATCATTAAAAAGTAAAGTAACAGCCTATACATGCCCCACTGCTGGTCTTATTTGTACAAAGGTTGTTAGGGCGTAGTTCACCACGCGACCGCACTGTGGATTGCCGGGTTTCACATATCTTCGAAATATTTTTTTTGTTATTATTTCGAAAATCAGCAGGTTTTCTCTCAATTTGTTTTCGCCGCCTAGCACGTGATAAGTCAGCACTCAAAATTAACAATTTCATTGATACCGGCACCGGGGATCGAACTCAGGTTGCTCGAGTATCACGGCTAACATGTCATTGGAGTAAAATAATTAAAAACCGCGATTTTGCAGGAAAAGCCGAGCAGTTGCCCAGGTGCTTTTAGTATAAAAGATGTTTTCTGAAATGTCAGATATTGAAAACATACCATCTGGATCTACGCTCCCCGTAGATCCTGCTAACTTATCAAGACTATTTCCAGCTGAACGAGCGATCCGAGTATCTTGTGGTTTTTCAGAGCAAGCATATTCTTCTTTACCCCTTTCTTCAGACTGCGTAGATTAAGTAAATATTTTTTGTGATCAATAAAAATATATGATATGATAGTAAAAAGTATATTAGCTTAATTTTTATTTTTAAATTAAAAACAGATATAAATGTTCACATGCGAAGGCACTTTACAGATGTAAAATATAAAGAATCAACCTATGATGTGCACATACCTTAGCTCGGACATCTTGTCTATGACGGTAATGGTGTCTCGACTTATCCTCAGAACGATATCTTTTGTCAAGTTTTTTGTAGAGTCGCGCGCCACTTGCAGACTTTTTAGGAGGAATGCAGGAAGGTGAATCAGCGAAACCAGCTGGTGCAGGAACTATATCAGGCGTTGCATCAGCGTAGGATTCCTAAAATTAGTTTAGAAATAGATATAAGTAGTTATTGGTATTTTATATTGATGACTTTAACCTTCATATATTATATTCTCACGTCTGTATGAGAGGTCCTCGAAGCTCGACTGTCATGTTCATGCGTTGCTGTTACTATATGGACTTCTTTTCCGCAATGTAAACAATGCGCTTTGGCCTCGCCATCAGCACCACCAAGGCTATGCTCCGTTTGTTCTGAATAAAAAACAGAATCCGACCCTGGTGAAACGGACCGAAGGGATTCTGCGGATGCCGCTTTTGCAAATTTCCCCTCTGTGTAAATATAAGACATGTTGCTCATAAACAAGAAAGCTGGCATGAAGACCACTTTAAATTATCAAATATTTATAAGTTACATGAAAATAGGAATTAGCTACCATTACTCTTATGGTATTTGGTTTTTCTAACATATAAAATTAGATTAGAGTTATAAACAGTAAAATACACTTAGGGGACAACACAGAACACAGAACGACCAAAAATATTGCAAATTCAAAAATTTACCTTTATCTTGCTTGCGATGGTGATGAGGCGATGTTGTCGGGCTTTTAACGTATCGTAAAGGTGTTAATCTTGATCCAGCATTAGTAAGAGTGCGAGTAGTTTCTACATCTTCGGCTTCAAGTGAGCTCATGCAAGGTACCGTGGGAATTGATTGTTTTCTTCTAGGTAAACTACCGGGAAGTGATATACTTTCATTTGAGCCACTTTTTCTGCGTGGTCTAAAATGAACGGATTAAATTTCATAAAGTAAAAAAAAATTTAAATGGGATTTAAATAAAATACATGAAAATTTCACCTGTAACTATGATTATTTGCTGAAGTAGGTGATTTTGCTAAAACTGAATTAGTTCCAGTTTTTCTTCGCGGACTGTCTCGCAAACGTCTGTGTTTGCGAGGCGATATATTTCCGTTGCCAATACCTTCTTTTCTGTATTGCTCACTAGAATCATCGGAAGTGGGAATATTAAGCTGTAACTTCATATTAGATCCAAATCCTTCTCTTCTATCATAATGCTGAGGTCTGTGTCCGTGAATTCCCTCGAAATTTTTGTTTTGAGTTGGACTTTTAGCCTTTAATTTTGTTCTTTTCACATACCTTTCTCTCTCAATCGGCCGTTTACTTTCTATTTCTTTATCCTTTAACGTTTTTTCCTTAAATTTTTTTTCACTATCAACATTTTCCTTGGGTGATGCTTGAATAGTTTTTGTTTTTTCTACAAAATGTGTTTTCTTCTTCCTTGTATCGGAGATTTTATCTTCTGTAGGAGACTTTTCACTGTAATTTTTAAATACATTTCTTTCCGAGCGTATACTAAAGTCAATTTCATTACGGCCCCAATCATCTTGGGATGTAGATATTGAATCGTCGTATGATTTTGAAAATTCAAGCGTAAAAGCCCTCTTTTTTCTTTTTTTGTCATCGGCTAACCATGACTTTTGTCTAGTATTAGATCTGTATTTCTGAGAATGTTTGTATGCTTAAACAAAAGTATGCCATGTTTTAGTTAATAAATATTTAAAACCTATAATTATCTACTTTTATAATAAAATCTTACTTAGTCCACCGTCATCTTCATCATCTACAGGACTTTCATAATATCCAGAAGAAGAGTAATGGGCACTTCTTTCATCATCGGATAGAGACCCCTGCAAAATTAATTATACTCCTTAAATTTTTTTTTTCTGTTTAACTTTGCAATGTTAAACTTATTTATTTTATTGTTATCCCTTACATTGTTATTTAATGAAAATACTATATGAGAGATTTTATTATTGCGTTATCTTGATTTATCATAAATAAACGTGTCCTAACAGCTTAGTAATTATTTTTAAATTTAGTGATATAATATATCGATTTTTCAATTTGATTCTTTTTTAATGTAATTATATTTTCCCGTTGGACCCTGTTGTAAAATTATTTTGGCTGAATAGGGGTATTGAGCCGAATTTCCCGAATGAAGCCCTTTATTACGAGTGCCTTGTATATTTTTTATTTCTTACACTGTAATCTGTATTCACTAACACTGTTGCATATCTTGGGTGACCCTACTGAATGAGAATAATGTATATATGTACAAATATTTTTGGGCTTATCGATTTTATCAGCAACTCGTTTTGTTCTTCAATTCATCTTTTTTTAAATTTTGAATAACAAAATATCAAATAAAATAAATTTTAATAAATGAACATATCTTACTGTCATCTTTGGTACCAATTGTTCCGATTGATCTTGATTATCCTTATGATCTTCTTTTACTTGTGTAATAACTTTTTCGGAAATTTTCTTTGGTTGTTCATTGCCGTAACTCTTATTGTCAATATTTTCAGTGACATTTGGATTTGAGCCACTTATACTGTAGCTACCACTAGAACTACTTTTACCGCTTATTGTATCACGCTTTGTTGTGCTCTTGCAAAACTAATAGAACATAAAATACCAAATATTAATTATTATAATATTTATAATAATTTATATTGTTGCATTACTTACAGTTTTTGGAATTTCTTCTTTAGGTTTATTTATTTCAGTCTTCTCTCTCCTTGGGTGTTGAATTGTGTGATTGATATCAGCTTTTACTTCGAACCTTTCCACACTGGGTTTTGAAATTCTTTCTGATAATGGCATCGGGGGCGATGACAGGTCGGGAACTATTAAGTCATCACTTATTTGAAGTGGTGGTGAAAAACTTGAAACTATTAAATCTTCTGCTATGTTATCTGTTTTAGTTGATGAATATAGACTAGACGCGCTTTCAAAAGATGAACCTTCTTGTGTTTTATTATTTTCAGGTTCTAAAAAATTTATCACACATAAATATGTATCATTGTGATAAATTGACTTTAATAAATTTTAAAATAAATTTTTAAAAATTAATACTCACGACTATTTTGATTTTTGCTATTACTTCTTTTCGAACTATCAGAATTTGCAGTAACGTAATCTTCAGTTGTCGTAGTGCTTTCAGACACATCAGTGGTATTAATTTTACCTGAATCAGTTCTGGCAAGACTGGTTTCACTGCTTGTAGTTTTTGTTAGTGTAGGTTCGGATGGCAATTCCTTGATCAGTTTCGGTACTGATCCGTTGGGTTCCTTCTGTTGAGCTTTATTTTGAAGTTCTCTTCGTCTTGATGGACTTAGTGCTCTTTCTCTCTTTTTATTTATGAAACTGGGCGTTCTTTTAAATGGAACATCCGTTAAATCTAGACTTGGATGCGTAATAGCAATGGCTGGCGTATGATTAGGTTTAGGTGCTACTGTTGGCGATGGGGATTTTGAAATCATGGGTTGCTTTGTTATGGGTAGTGTGATGCTAGGAACTACCGCTGGCGGTGATAATGAAGCCCTCATTTGCTGAGCTGAGCTTATACTAGATGTTTCTAATTTTGTTCGTGGAGAGGTGGGTGATTGACTCTGCGTAAAAAAATTAAGTATATAAGTTATTTTTAATCCAGGTAAATAAGATAATAACAATATTAATACCAACCTGCGACGCATCAAATTCTTCATCTAGAGCATCAGTGTCTAAAGATGAGCGTTGTTGATGCTGTAATAATAGAAGTTGTTTCCTCCTGGATGTAGGCGTTAACAACGCAAGAGCTCCAGGGGATGCGGCAAGAGAACTAAGATCTGAAGAGCTAAAAAGTTAGTTGTATAGTATTATTTATTTCATACATGAAATATAAGAAAAATAACTATAAGCGAAAGTTTTATTATCCTTTATTTTCATCTACAAACATCTACCTTATTACAGTTCCATTTTCTGTACCAGAGTCAACTTGTAACACTGTAGTTTGCGATTCATTCCACATTCCATCAGAGTGATCCCTGTAATGGAGTTGTGTGTTGACTATTTATTGTTATTAATATGTGGTTGATGATGAACTATCCACTAGTTATCATTTAAATAGTTAAGCAGCTAATTTATAACATTCAATTTTCTTTTTACATATACAGTTTTAATGCACATAACAGTATTGGTGAAGTAGATTATTATGGAAATTGTATCATATTTCTAATAGTTGTAGATACGAAATGATAAAGTGTAAATGAATGTACAAAGCAGCAGTAGAAGATAATAGTGTAACAGATGTTTGAAGGGTTCCAAAAGGGTATAACGGGACACTATTACTAAGACTCCGCTGTTTGTCTATATGTCTGTCTGTCCTTCTGTCACCAGGCTGTATCTTATGAACCATGATAGTTAGTTCAAATTTTCACAGATGATGTATTTCTGTTGCCACAATAAAAAAAAAACAGAACAAAAAATATTTAAGTGGGGCTCCCACATACAACATACATAATTTTACCTCTTCCACATGGTAGGGAACCCTTCGTGCGCGAGTCCGACTCGTACTTGGCCGGTTTTTTTAATGTTATATGAAAACGGTTGATTTCCAAACAAAAGTGAGAGTAAATTTTATCAAATAACAACATTTAATTACAACAGTTTAGTTTAAAGTTTAATTTTAAAAATACTACATTGATGTTATTTAATAGTAATCCATTATTGATGCCATACCTGCTATGGTCAATAGTGAGAGACTCGTTAGATGCACACGGTGATGTTTTGTCTAATGGTGTGAGGATTGTTGTTACGTTATTGGAAATTACAGCTCGTTTCACCTTTTGTTCCATTTCGTTTACGATAAGCAAAGGGTCTGGAGAGCCCGGACTAGATTTAGCTGTGCTAAAATGATATAATAAAAATTAGTTCTAATACAACCAAGTTATTATACATTTTGATAATATAATTATTATTTATGTTTGTTAAAATTAACTCGTCGTAAAACCATAGATTATTAGAACCATTTAAACAAAGAATAGGTTTTCGTTATTTATAAACTTTCCGTGCTATCTCTATCTATCGATATAATTTTATTTTAAAATATTAACCACTTTATTAAATAACATGAAAAAGTTCCAAAGCCCTTTGTTTCTTAAAATCCATACCTGGGTGAAGGTATTTCTTCCTTGGTATCTGTTTGTTCTTCAAAACTAACACTTCGAATTCTAAATGGTTCATGCTTGTAACTAATATATTTTTCATGAAAATCTTCATATGGTGCATTCCCGTCGGAAGAACTATGAAGAGAATATTATGTATGAGAATGAAAAAAAAGCATTTACGTTATTAGTTATGCAATGAAAAGATATGCAAGGGAGGCGTACAGTAAGTATGAATAGTTGCAATACGATTCGCTGCATGTAATTCCATGAAAAATATCGTGATTGGTGCGAGAGATTAGTACTTCATGCCATAGCAATACTAACTTTACGGAATATTTATTGAAGGTAAACTTTATTCATTTTCAGCTTACCTGAACGACCCATCTGGCTCAAAGCCGAATATACCCTCGTCCTTGATTGGCGTCTGATTATAATTTTGCCCAACATATTGTTTGTAGGCGGTGTCTCTTTCACGATCTTCCCTAGTCATGTTTTCTTGGCTAGTTGACATAACAATCGGTGCGTCTTTGATTCCTTCACTGTTTGAACTAACTTCATTTTTCCTTCTAGAAATTTTCGATAATCAATAAATAAGCGTTGCGAATTATGCATATTTAACTGACTTAATCATAATTAACTTACGCATCTAATAAAATTTCGCCTTCAGACATTGTTTTCTGTAGCATTCTTTTATTTTTCCTTCGGAGTGTCGTAAATGGTATAGCTTCCTCGTCAGGACGTGGCTCAAAATCTATTATTATTTCTTTTTCATTTTTCTCGCTATCATCTGTTGTTGTTGCCGATGTCTCAGTTGAAGGTTCAGATTGAAACGTTGAAGTTTTTGATAAGGGGTGCGAAGAATTTATTGTTTTTTGTGAAGCGTCACTTGTGCTTTTAGACAAAATTGATTTCAGAGACCCCTCAGCTTTGGTTTGTTTTGCAATTTCTTGTTGTAAATATTCCAAGTTACGTCGATTAAGTGCCATACTCTTTTCTATGTTCTCAATATCGTCGTCAATTGTGTCATCACGATCACTTTCGTGAATAAATTGATAGTTTTGTTGAAAATATTCTTGAGTTTGTCGTTGTAAGGCACTCAATTCTGAGGATTTGTCCACTTGCGATGATGATGCGATAGATTTTATAGAGGAGGAAGTAACATCATCAGAATCTCCTCTTTGCATAAGAGGTGATGATGGCTTTATCGACGTGGGTGATCGCGGTGATCTTGGTGGTTCCTCAGATTGAGTTCTATGTAACTTTTCATGGTCATGGTTTATGAAGCTAGAATAAAGTACTTATATTGGTATCAACTCATTGATTATTTTATAAAAACGTGTTAGAATTACCTTTCGAAAGTAGTTTCGATGTCATTTTGCGTTTCTCTCCCCATTAAGCGATCTCCTCCAACCTCAGAAAACGATTTTGTAAGTCTCCGTGAACCAACAGTGTAGCCGTTAGTTTGAACACCAGCTGCTACCATTTTAACCTATAAGTCATAAAAACAATCCATGAAATAAACACGAATTTACACAGTTCAATATTAAACATTAACCTTGCCAACCTTGTTTGCGACAAATAACATGGCTATTTTCTCAAGCCCATATGTATAAATTATGCTTAACGAAAACTCCCCACTCCCTCCCATAAAGGAATTAAAAAATATATTTAAGAGAAAACGCAAACAGTATAAACGTATTATTTTCAAAAAGACTATATTTTTCCATTTTTGTCGAAGCTGAATGTATAACAACAGAGTTTCATTGTGAAGACTCATGGAGGGTAGCTTGACCATATTTGACTTTTGATGTTATTACTACAGAAAATTATATATGGATCGGTTACAACTTTGCGATTGAAACTACTTAAATATAAAATAACAAACTTTAACAACTAAATTTACTTTTTAAAACTTTTGATTTATTAATAATATATAACGTTATTTAAATAAGAATAAGAAGCCAAATCGTTCTGTTTGCGGATGTCACTTAAATATTGGTTAAAAGAAAAGATGATACACTAGAACAACCAAATGAAAAACTAGATGTTGTGTCAGGCTGGTTTGCTACGAGGAATTTACTTTTGAACTCCACTAAAACAAAATGTATGATTTACGCTTGGTTTCTGAAACACTGATCTTGGTAGAAGTTAACTAATCAGCTGTACATTTTTCGCCTTTTCAAATGTTGTTTCAGTTGCCAAAGGGATGGTTAAACACTCTGTATTGATCAGAATGATCTTCTTAATTATTAGAATGATTGCATCGGGGCCGTGGTGACTCTCTGGACGTACCGAGTTTTAGACTGGCTAAAACCAGAAAGTTGTTTCTTGGTAGATGCATTAACATTTATAATAAAGTAAGCGACATCCAGAAACAACTAAGTATAAACAACTAGTAATATACTAAGTATAATTTCAAAAAAAATGTAAAAGTTACTCTAATGGCAACGGCCTATCATAATGTCCAAGAATACATTGAGGACAAGGACATGTGGAAATGACTCTTTCTCAGCACTTGCAAAACCCTGGCTGCTGCTGATTTTATATCTAAATAAGTTTGTATAATTGTATCACAACGAAATAATAATAAAAAAGGGAACAAGACTGCAGAGGTTCTTGTCGGTACTTTTCTGTCCAGGTCTAATTTAGTTAACCGTTGGTAGTTTGTTTTGACGTTCAATAAGACCTTAAGAGCCTATATTGTATAAAGACATTTTGACTTTTGAATAATAAGCTAAAATAATCTACCTATTTCTAAATATCTTAATAGGTACATAAAATGACATACTCTTTTAATAGTTCTAGGGCTTAAAGACAAATAATTTGGAGGTAAAGGTTTCCTTCCAAGGCAAACTTCTGTCTGTGTAGCCTGTGTGCGCATTACTCCTTTTTTGATTGAATCTGAAACAAAATGCAGTATACATTTATATGTGGTGGCTATTTATTTTTGTAATAAATATTTTGGTATCGTATCGCCAATTTATTATTCAATGAACCTTCTTTTACCTAATACGACGACTTTTGGCTTCTCCTGTTGCGGCGGTCTTTGCAGTGGCGCTACTGGATGCGTTGGTAAGGTAGCGATCGGAGGTGGATAGTGTATCGGTCCTGGCGCGCTCGGTGCCGCCATGTATTGCGGGAATGGCGCAAACGGTTGAAACATCACTGGCAATGTCGAATAAGGCTTGTCTTGCTGCAATAGACAATGTTCGGTTGAAAGAGACGATGATGAAAAGAACAAATGAACTTTTTAGCCTCCCACCAGCTTCTGCTGATGCTTCAATAAACTGGCTAATCGTGGATAGTTGACCTTAGGCAGGGGTAATCGCTTAAAACCAGGTAAATTGGCCGCTTATTTGGCAGCTTATCTCAAAAAATTTAACGGTTATAACATAAGTGTCAATAAGGTCACACACAATTTATGTTTTAAAGCGATTTATAATCTGTGGTAGGGCCACGCAACAGTGTTCCCTGTAGCACGAATGGGCAGATCCATCCGGTTAAGTACCACGACCTCACAGAAGACCGGCGTAAAGTAGAAGTGTTACAATTCTGCGTTTCGTTTGGTGAGTGAGGTAGCCGGGGCCCACTTTATTTGGAGGTAGCAACGCATTTGCAACCCTTCGGGTATTGCATGTGTCCATAGGCAGTGGTTATCACTTAACTTCAGGTGAAAAAAAAAAAAAAAGATTTAGTAAAGAATAATATGATACCTTGACCACTCTCCCATCAATCAAACGTTCGCAGTCGCGCCTGAAACGACTTCCGCCAACGGCTGCAGGCATCACGGAATCGTCGAAAGTCGTTAGTGTATGGGAACGGGCGAACGACACGTGTTTTGTTCTATGACAAGATAAAATAGACAGCATTATACAAAAGTTGTGAAAATAATCTTAATACGATTATTTTCGAAGCGTTAGGTTGTTTTAGTTAGTTGATTAACTTTTTTAATCTGTAAACAATTGATTCCTTGTCAATGTTCAAAAATTTAAAAATGTGCGCGTTAATTTTTATCGGCTAATAGTTGGAAATAATTTTATAAGTTTAATCTATAACCTTACCTGTGTGGAGGTATAGTGAGGGGTGGTGGTGGAGGCGGTGGCGGTATGGGAGCGTGTGCAGGGCAACTGAAAACAGTAAAACGTTTTCAGTCATAACACTATCGTTGGAACGAGAGTTGTAAAAGGGGCGTAATAAAGGAGTATACGATATTTGTAATATATTACTCAACGAAAAAAAGTTTTTTAGTACCTTTTACTATGTATTTTGGAAAAGAATTGGTGGATTAGGTTGTAATATTTTTTGGTTTTGCAAGTGTTGGTTGGCAACTTCCTAAAATAATTATAAAGACTGTATAGATTATGATATAAAAGGGTTTTCTACTTGCTTTAACATTATCGGTTAAACTAATTATAAGTCAAATAATAATTTTAAAGGGCTCTCTTCTAGCCTTGATTAGCCACTGTGACACGATATGCATATATGATATATGAAGATAAGGTATTGTGTTAAGGGTTAGTTATTTTTAATGTTTGCTACTATAAATATTTTTGAAATTAAGTAACATGCTTCATAATAGTGTGTCGTTGAAAAACGAGCGAATGTATGGCAATGTTTGCAGTTTTATTACCAAGCGTATTTTTAATAAAGCATGTTAGAAAAAACTAAATATTCTTTAAGAGTATCATAAGGCTTGCAATCACTTCTAAGTATTTTGTTAGTATATGTTATAGCAGGGTGAAAACCTTGCATAAAAATGCAGAACACTACGTTTCATTCGTCTTGTCTTAAGGATAAAAGTTTCGCTTTTATAAAGGTGTCGCTCGAACAAACACTATCCATACTAATATTATAAATGCGAAAGTAAACTCTGTCTGTCTGTCTTGCTTTCACGCCAAAGCTACTGAACCGATTTAAATGAATTTTAGTATACAGAGTTTAGAGCCTGAGAAAGGAGATAGGCTATTTTTTTATTGGAAAAAAACTTTAAAATATATGCATATATTTTAAAGAAAGATCTTTATTTAAGGGCTTAAACGCGAGCAAAGCCAAAATACTCGAAAAACTAATAATTATATATTATACATCTTAACAGACACTCCTACCCACAGGACAAGCTTGCCTAGTGTGAGGCCAATGGACATCATGGGTTAAAAATATCTTATAATATTCTTTTACTTACTGTAATTAATTTAATATAAGTATTCGTATTTTAATATTCTTTTCACTCCTAGGTCTAAGATAAATAATAAGGTCGCCGACTGTTTATTGGCATTTAAAATCTGCATCATCATGGGTATATCCATGTCTAAATGTGCTTAGGCTTTCAGTGTTAACTATGTGCCGTCTATGTGGGGTATTTGAATCGTAAGTTCCATTGGAATAGGATGATACATGAATCGCTTACGGTATTATTGAAGGTGGCCTCGGAAGGGACCCTCCTCGACTGACGGACGCGATTTGGTCGACATTGTAACTTTGCGGCCAACCCGCGTTATCTTCTATTACCGATCTGTAAAAACGCAGGAACGTTTAATTCAACCGCTGATATCGATATAACTGTTTGGTGATCTCATACATTGAAGTTGTTATAAATTACCCAAACTAGAGCCACAAAATGAGCGGATTAAATTAAACGATGTTTGATATTTTTTATTCATATAAAGTGATTATTTTGAATCAATTTTAAATAATAAAAATTCATACTTAAAGTGAATTTTTGTATTGAGTGCCAATTACTCGTATAAGAGAATGTGTATTATTTAGAAAACAAAATATAAATTAACGTAATATTTGGGTAACAACCAGTTATTAATTGAAAACGTTAGTGTTACAGTGTTTGTGACCTTTTCACGGTGCTACGGTAAAGGGGATTTTAATGAATAATTGAAAGGGCTTTTACGCTGAATCAACACAGAACGCTCTCACGCAGTTAAAATCAACTGTTTTAACGAGCATAAACTTTTAGGAAAGTATAAAGGGCAGAGACTTACTGTGGCCACTCCATCCGGGTGAAGTCTTCATCCTCAGGCATCCAGGTGTAGCGTTTGGGGTCAGGTTGACTGCAAACGGAGCGAGGCCTTCGGCGAAAGTAGGAGCATTCCAGGTCTGCGTCGTATGCGCACAGCTCGGGCGGTGCTGGCGCCGGTTGGCCAAATCTGTTTGGATAAATAAGTACAATAATGAATGATAACGGCTAATAACAACTGATAACAACTACTCTGCAGCAGCTTCTGCCGTTGCAGGAATGGGTAGACTCGTCCGGGAATTACCGCAATCTCACAGCGCACCGGCGTGAAGTGGAGGCGTTATACTTTTTCGTTAAAGTGACCTCATGGGCAGAGGTTCCATTCCACCAATTTTCTCTAAAAAAATAGTTGTATCCGACCAGGGAATCTTATCCAAAACAATATTCTTCTCTAAAAAGCCACTATAAATATTCAAAAGTCATGATAAAGGTGAAGAATATTAGAAAAAAAAAAATTAAATCTAAACACCCTTTAAATTTCTAGCCATCACCAATTTAACTGGTGATATGGACAGCAGACGTAGTGAAAATCTTTTTATTTCTAACTTAAATTCATAGATTCAGATTTCCGTTAGCTTGGAGTAAGGATTAAGTAATGTTACGTTGGAGAAATATATAATATACTATTTGAACCCAATCACGCTTCGCTGTGGTTTTTCACCTTCGTTTCTGTTGGGATGAAAAAGTATATAATAACGGAGTGTTCTCCCTGTTCATTAGCTATATCATCAAGTCAATTCATCCGCTAGTTCTTTTTCTGAAGAAGAACATACTAAAGCTATGTTTTGCTTTTTATATACATTGAGGACATTCGAGTAAATGGTGCTCCATAACAGTTCGAGAGACCTTACCTGGGATACCGCTGTATGGGTGCATAATCGGTGTTGAGATTCTCATCCGAGGGCACTCGCCGCCGGACGCACACGGATAAAAATGACGCTCTGAAAAGTATTTTTCATTTAACTTTACGCTATAATCCCAGCAAGATAGTATAGCTTTATCATATCAGCTGTATCAATATATCCCAGCAAGATAGTATATATAGCTACGCTATTCACCGATAAGTAATTTATTCATTTATTTATTTGATGCTTCTTCTTCTTTCTTCTGCCCTGATGCCACACTAGGTGATATCAGCACAACATGTTCATCATTTATTTTGGAACCATGTTGTTATTTCAGTTATTGGCTTTATTTTTAATGACCGGCCGCCTGCCTGACGACAAACCTCCTTGGGATCCCTAGAATTCCCTTATTTATCTACCCTAAAATATTCTATAACTAGTGGATATACTATAATACGGGTACGAAAATCAATAATTAGAAAACTGTTGTCCTGATTTATTTATTTATTTGATACGTTGATAGGAAAACCAACAGCAAATGATAATATAGTACAAAAAAAGATAATAAAAAAAGAAAACATCACACAGACACTGAAATCAGAAAGTAAAAACGAAAAGGAAAAAACAGTGTATAAATAACTATATAAAGTAACAATGTGCGTTGAAACGTTAACTAGGAGATAAACAGAACATAGAAGTTTATCAAACAGTCAAACTAAAACATTAAGTCAAAGTGATATATTTCGATCACACTATGAGTGTGAGTTTTTTTTTTATCGTGTGACATTAAAGACATTTTTCTCAATGGAGTAAGTTTTATTTGTGTAAGCGTGGCAGTAGCAAATACGACAATAGGGACCACTCCGTTACTTTGTGATTTAATTAACTAGACCTCCTAAATCTTAGAGGCTGTCACATTAATCTCTACTTTTCGCTTGTTCTAAATTAAATGCGTATATTGGATTAAATTGTGGTGGCTAACGAGTTTTAACGAAGAATAACCTAGCGATAAGGATTGCCTTTGTTTTTCCCGACAATGGGATGTGTACGAACAAGCTGGTATTTTACTTTTATTGACGAGAACGTCAATGATTATTTTACACGTGTTTATATTTCTATATCACTGTTCAAAATTTGAGGCAATGCAAAAAGCGGTTTGCGCAATGCTCAATGTAAATACAATATTGACAAGAGTAAAATGTAGTAATAATTGCATGGTACAGGTACGGTAAATAAGTAAGTAGAAGTATATCTTTGATATACTACTGCAAGTGCATAGTGCATGGCCCACCACGCTAGTCCACTGCGGATTGGTGGACTACATACTCGTCTCCTGGGAATAAACACAAAAGTTGAGATGTTGTTTGCTCTGTTTTCTCTGAGGAATCATTATATCAGGTAAAACCAAGCTTATGTCATCCTCAATGACAGCACCATAACGGATCAGCGATACAAAGAGAATGTGATTCGACCCCAAGTGGTACACAGTGTTCACACAGATATTTGGTGCAAAGTTCTTTTCATTAAATATTATTCTATTAATTTGGTTTGATCCTTTATTAACCCCGAAACCTAATGTATTTATCAGTAGGCTAAAAAATCTAGTGACCCTTATTTTGTTTTGATTAGTTTAATATTTAATACATTACCAATACATTTCAGGGGTTCTATACATTGCATAGGTATTTTACAGAATAGTGTATTATGGATTGTTCGTAGCATAAACACGAATAAACACTAAAAAGTTGCTAGGGCCACTGAGCCGCTTGTGTTATTGCGTGGAAGGGCAGGCTCTTCTGGGAAAGCACCACGACTCTCAGAAGACCGATACGAAATGGCAAAGCAATTCTTTTCGCGTTTCATCTGATTAGTGAGGTAACTGGGGCAGAAAATTTTAATGATTGGCAACGCCTCTGCAACCCGTCAGGTGTTGTAGATGCCCATGGGTAGTGGTAACCACTTAAACATTAGGTAGCCTGCAAACTATTCACATAATAACAAAGTAAGCACTGACCACTAAGCTTGCTACATATTTCCCAAATGCTCAGTAATTACATAAAAAATTATAGTAATCTATTGTAATGAGACTAAATTACTCAACCCTAACACTCGAAAGTACTTTGGTTTTTTCATCTATTGTTAGTTACGTTATTAAATAGGTATACTTAGTTACAAGGTAAGGGACGTTACTTCCAGTACTTTCGTAAGAACCACTTGTAATAGTAGAAAGCATTTCCAATAAACTTGAATATTATATGAACGTCAAAAAGGGATCTGTTATCAACCTCATGGGGCCAACAATTTCTGAGTCGTACGTACAAACATTGTCGGAAACTGACTACGCAACTTATATATTATGCATGAATAGGACATTGATAGGACCCGGGGGAGTGACCTTGTTCATAGTAAGATCATACCTGTGTAAGATTAAGGAAAATCCAGCCGTGTTAGTGTTACTGAGGAAGAAGACATTTGGAAGTTTTATCGCTCTTTGTGAAACCCAACAGTTACACTTATTATTAGTAATTCAAAATTACTTTTGAAAGTACACCTACTTAATCGAATGGTATTTTTAATTTCAGGTCTATTTTAAACTTTTCCCGTAGCCTAGGATATATGCAGGTTTTTGTAGTTTGTGATTTAGCGGGCTTTTTATTAATTAGGTAAATTCGTGAGTTTATTCATTAATTTATCCTAAAATTTGACATAGCAAACTTTCAATCAAATACTAGGAGTTTATAAATAAATGTTTTCATTAAACTGTGTGAAAATTATAAATCTTGCTCATGTAAAACCATGCTTATGCATGTAAGTTAAAGTAGCATTTGAATTATAAATATAAGATTAACTTTATAGCAAGTTAAAAAAACCATTATCCAGCATTTTATGGTATGGTAAAACAAGTAAAAGAGTAAAATTTATACATTGATATTTTATACGCACAAAATAATGAAAAGGCTAACAAATTGTAACAGCTCTCCTACGTTCCTTGAATACTTTACAGAAAATCGAATGTGTTAAGATTTGTTTGACGCCGAAAGAAGTTATTAATGTGAACTGTAAAAAAAAGTACCCTGTGAAGAGAAATGAAGAATATTTTATTTACAAGAATGAATTCATGGTTAAATGAAAAACTATTTTTAGTTATGTACCCTGTGAAAATTATAAATCTTGAGAAAACCCATGAAGAATATTTTATTTACAAGAATGAATTCATGGTTAAATGAAAAACTATTTTTAGTGATGGTTAATTCCCAGCAATACCCTCACATATCAATGTCCAAAAAAAAGTACCCTGTGAAGAGAAATGAAGAATATTTTATTTACAAGAATGAATTCATGGTTAAATGAAAAACTATTTTTAGTTATGGTTAATTCCCAGCACCCTCACATATCAGTCCAATGGGAATAATAAAAAAATCTAGTAGACCGAGTACCGTTAGGACGTAAGACGGACTGTATGATGACTTTTAAAACTTCATAAGAAATGTAAGTAAGGTTGTGAAGTGGCAGATTTGGGGGAGAAAATTTATCATTAGTTTCCGCGAGTCGTGTTGATATTTGTATAAGCTGCACCTAGACGTGAGACTCAATTATTGTTCGAAGTTGTAGGAATTTTGAAGAATTTTTTAATAAATTTATATCAAATGATCACTCATAATTACAGTATGAGTGCCCGGAGTAAAAGTTTTCGTTATTGGCGTAAAACATCATTGGAAGGAGGATATTTGATTGATCTCCGAGAGATTATTATTGTGATAATGACATCCATCTCTAGCAACAGAAGTGTAACAGAATAAGAGAAGACGTTTATACCAACACCGACTTCCCCCTTACCGATCAGATTATATCGTTTAAGAACAAACACTGGAAAAATGTGAAATACAAGAGTCTTCCACGTTAATTAAAGAAGATTTTAACCAACTTTAGGAAACTAAAATTGTGTGATATTTAAATAAAAACCATGATTCGAACTCAAGAAAGTTTGTATAGTGGAATTAGTGTACTTTATGCACTAATATGGCGCATGTTTTGATTTCACTCTCATTTTTCATTTTTCATCTTTTAATAATTCTCATTTCAAAAAATATTCATAAATTCATTTTTTAACAGCACCTACCTGTTGGCTCTCGAGCATGGACTCTCGATGTGGTATTGCGACAAGCAGCCGAGGAATCTGTCTTTCTTTGATTTTTCCAACTCCAACAAATCCAACTGTTTGTTGTTGATGCAGTATTGCTCTCGGAACTCCTGAAGAAATAATTATTGCATGCATTGGAAAAAAAGCTCTTTAGAATTATGCACCACGGTGCCATATTAGGCACCACTATTTTATTTCCACTTTACGTAGTTTTAAAAATGTGAAGTGTTTGAAATCAATTTAAATTTGTTTTAATATTGGATTTTGCATTGCAGAATATGGATGTTCGTTTATGTACCATTAACGTACGAAAAACGAAAAATTGCGAATCAATGTCTCATCCTTACTTCCTTACTAATATTATAAACGCGAAAGTTTGTAAGTATGGAACTGAAAACACATAGGCTGTAGTTTATAAAGATATTTTGGGAATTGTCCAAGCCATCTGCGAGATATTCTGGTGTATACTAAAAACTTATTGTTAATTTCCTTAGGCCGCGCGGGCGAAGCCGCGATTAACAGCGAATACGAATTATAATGTTATACGGAGGAAGTAATGTTTAAAAACATCTTCGACTTAAAAATTATGGGAAAACAATATGCGAAGAAAAAAATATCATTTAACAAGTAAAATATTATTTATTAAACAATTACCCAAACAATGATACATATTTCAATATTTTTAAAAAAATAAATATAAACTTATATTTGACAAAAAAAATATATTTTATAAAAACACTGATATTGTTTGTATAGAAATCGTCTATAAACGATGTTATGAGTTATTCTCTTGTCGGCTACCCCACTTTTATCTGCAAATATTTTATCGGGTGCCACCTGAAAAATTTGAGATAAATGTAACACGACGAAGCGGTGTGATCTAACGCAACGGCGGCTTCGGTTGGCTTTATTTAACTAATACAATTTCGGCGGGCTCATCCATCAACCGTGAAGCTATCGGGTTCAGTTAGCGAAATTGCAAAATTGCCTTCGATTCCACGTATGATCGAAAGCTTTTGTTGGGGTTACATTTCTTTTGCGGCTTTACAATGGCATATTTATCGTTTCTGACAAAAATCAACTGAAATAAGTTATTCAGTAACTTTGCCACTTGGATGGAAGGATGCGTTTGCTGAATGCTCGTGTCGACAGACATGTTGGTATTTACATGTAATTGAGATTTTAATGAGCGACACGATTCATATAATATCTGTTTGTCTGTTTGCTTGCAACTCTCTAACAAAAGAACAGGTCAAGAATGGTCGTGAATTTATAAAAAAAGGTTGAAGATATCAGAAGGTACAGCTAGACTAAAAACATCACATGACGTGCTTTATAATTGATAAAAACAAAATTAGTCACTCACCCGCACTTAATATAATTTAAAAAGTGAATAAACAAAACAACTGCTTTAACCGTGGTAGAGCCAAGCAACACGCGCACGTTCGGGTTAGTACCACCGTCTAAATTGACGTGAAATAGAAGTGTCATACTTTTGTGTTGCGTCTGGTGAGTGAGGTAGCCGGGGTCCACTTTATTATAAGGTGGCAACGCATCTGCAACCCGATGGGTGTTGCAAATGTCCACGTGAGGCGGTTATCACTTAACATCAGGTGAACCGCCAGCACTTGCCGCCTCCTCACATAAAAGAAAAACATTGTTTATGAACATTTATCAGTAACATAATAGAACGTTTGTCTGTCTTAATGGTTTGTTAAGGTCTACCTGCTTTGAGTACATGGTGGTCTTGCTGGCTGGCCGGTCTTCGTTGGCCTTCTGTCTCTTTCTGCCCGCGTTTTCATCCTCTGATTCGTAGCCTTTTGCCGAATGCGCTATGTCCGCCTATTAACAGAGCAAGAACATCGTTGTTATTTAATAAACTTACTTCAATACAAAATACGCATTTCTCCTACTTTTGTTATTTTTGTAGTACACCACAATAAATAGAAAAAATATAATGTTTTTACTGCTCTCGTAGGTAATTAAATAATATATGTTTATTGTACTATATTAAATTAAAATAAACACCTTTTACTAAATGGATAAAACTACGTCTACTTGCAATAAATATTCCAAATACATAATGACTCTTAATATAAATCTAACAATTGTCACAGGGGCACATTTAAATAGGGCGAGCAAAAATATAATTTTCTGTATCCTTTTTAAATTAGCCCAGAATGCAAGGTTTACGAAAATAACACAATTCTTAATGGGCGTCGGATTCGTTGTGAAATAAATTATCTTGTATCTTGTATTAACTGATGTTTTTGCTTTCAGTCCCGAGACTATTAAAGCTTCATCTGACGCAGAACCGATGGGCTAGCCAGAATCCACGGGTTTGGGGTTTGGGGAAATAAATTATATCGAATTGTAAAATAGCAGTGGTTTTCTACTGTGTAGTAAAAGATGTTTAAAAGATCCATAATGTTTATTACGATGTTTTGTTTTTTGTATCACGGAAGGTTTATAAATATTAAAAAATGATAATAAAAATATATACATACATATATATATATATATATTTCTTTTTCATATTTCTGAAACCCCATTTTCTTTGTATATAAACCCTGATACGCAATACACGGCTTTTATACATGTAAAGGATTGTTGAATTGGTTATTTACAGGCTTAAGAAGGAAGGGGATTAGAATAAACAAAGATCTATTTTTTTTATCTCATTACTAAAATTACCGATTTATGGCAGTTTGAGATAACGCTTCGGAAATATGTACAGATCATCTTATTACATACATTTATTGCATATTATTCGTATAGTAATGTCAAGTTTACCGATTTTTTTTTGTTTCATCTGGTCACCGTGGCCCAGTATTTTAAGTATTGATAACATACTAACCTGAGGCAGTGATGTCGATCACGAAACTTAACATTAAGTGAAACCACTACTCGCGTGCCATTTCCTAACATAAAAATAAGTATAATATCCTTTGTAGTACTAACTAAAAATCAATATGGGTCGATTATAATCTATTTTGTTATTCATATGACGTCAAGTTGCTATTAAATTAACCGAAAAATTTTGTTATGAATATTTTCTCGGTGGTTTAAAGTTGAAGTTGAACTCACTAATTACTTTACTTATGTGAGTGTACAACATAGAACACAGTCAAATATACATCACCCTGTCACGTGGACCTTTAATTGTCTGTTGCAATGAAGTTTCTCTTCAAAATTTAAGTCATAGACATGACAATGCTTTTAGTTGTAATAGGAGTTTGGAACGTACGTACATACATATAAATAATTCTACGTTATGCTCTTAATTTATTACGTATTTAAACTCGTGATTTGTTTCATATGTAGATAGAACTCTACTTAACCTTGATTGAGCACGAGTGGTATATGCTCCAGAGGAAGATTTTGAAAGACCGGGAAAGTTTATTCAGCTCCAAATGATTGCAAGACCTATTGAAATTTCACTGTGAGTGATTACCGCAGGATGAATGAAATATAAAGATATCACTAATATCATACAATCGATAAACTGATGCCTGTAAAAAGCATAAATAAAACAATTGTAATTCAACCAATCCCAGAGAAAAATTGTATATTTTCGACGTAAAAGTATTCATCATAAATAGTAGCATGACAAAGAACAAATAATATTAAAACAATAGAATCCATTTATCAAGCCTCTTTTATCTCTAACTTAAATGCGTAATAAGCCCTGGTCATTTAAATGAAATACTTGGAGTTGTTCAAACAACGGCGAGTAATTATTTCTTTGAGTAAATGGGTGCGCCTAAGGGACTCGACTTAAATTATCTTAAGGCCATTTTAGACCGGTACAAGTTATTACATCCATTATATTTAATCAACTCAATGACATTTTTGATGACATTAAGTTTCATCAAGTCTTTACGAAAGGTTAGTCGGTTATTGTTATGTTTTATTGGACTCAATTTTCACTAAGTATAAATTTTTATAACAAATATTGACAGATTTTCTTTTCAATTGGCGATATTTGTGATATCTTAGGGTTCCGTACCAACAGAGTAAAACGGGACCCTATTACTAAGACTCCGTTGCCCGTCTGCCAGTCTCTCCGTCTGTCACCAGGCTGTCTTATGAACCGTGTTAATTAGACAGTTGAATTTTCACAGATGGTGTATTACTATTGCTGCTATAACAACAAATACTAAAAACCAGTATAAACAATGTTTATTATTTTATTTATTTATTTTAAAAACATTGTCCTTACTTAAGTATAATGTTATTTATCCTGTGTTGTATCCTTCGTGTGCGATTCCGACTGACACTTGATCTTTTTTCTTATCTGAATACATTTTAGGGAATTAAATTCTATTTCAATTTAAACAGACGACCTGAAACATATTACTTTTAGTAATAAAAAACTTACGTATATTTTAGCGTAACAAAACATAAATAACAGTAAATTTTATCCCCCGTGCCAGTACTCATTGTTTGTGAAATAGATAATAAATGCAATAGATAACGGTTTAATTAAATAACTTAAAATTATTGGTGTCAAAAAGTATTTTTGGTTACCATAGTAATACCGTTGGTCAAAGTTGGTCACTTTGCAACCAAGAGATTACGTTTAAGACAATAGATATTTTCTTATTCATAAATTACCAACTTTTATGGTATCTTTATATATTTGTACTAAATCTTTGCTTATTTATCGATATACATACATTATTATTTAAATGACATTCAGGGACATTTTGAACTTTGTGGTATTCAATCACATTCATTCATCATACAATATGTATATCAGGTTAAGATTTCCGATACAATCTGTGGAATGATCGGTTGTGAGTAATCAATTATACACCAGCTAACATAACTTCCTTTGAATATTAACTATTGTTTGCACTTCATGTATATGTTGTTTGTACACAACCTAGAACAGTTAATTAATTGCATATTGTGTAATGTCCGTTGTTTCAACATGTTACGCAAATATCACTTAACATAGGGAAGATCTGTTACAAACAAATGATATATTAATAATTATATTTTACATAAAAAACAAAGATTTCGGCTCTTCAAAGGAATATCTGAAACTTGGGAGAGCTTTTTTATACTTTGGGCGATATTTCACTAAATTAGATCTTATTGTACTTGATGTATTTTCAAATAACTTTACATTTTTCCTCAACACAAAGACCGTACTGAGGACCACAATATTACATCATGACATTTCCAAAAAAAATTTTCGTCTCATTTCGTCACTCGTTACTTATACCTCAAATTCGTCCAAGATGAGAGGGAACACCTGAAACTTGGGCGGGCTTTTAGACTTCTTTATACTTTGGACAGTATTTCATTAAAATGGAATCGTATTATTAAATGGGTGCCCGTAGCGATAGGGTGGGTTCACAACTGTTACCAGTCGACTGGACCACTTAGAGGCTTTTATCTTTTCTCTTTTCCTTTAATATACATTTTCCTTAAAGAGGTTTTTTGCCTTAACATTGGTGCGGGGATCTAACCCTAAAACTTGCGTTTTACCATTAATGATAGTAACCACTTAAGCATAACCAAGCTCTAGCAATTCTGAGACATCTCCCTTAATGTCTGGAAAGTATTCCACTAACATTATTTTTCTTAAGTAATTGGTTTCAATAACGGTATTAAATATAAACTTTTAGTACAAAAATTTTAATAGTAACAGATTCTATTAGATTTCGTTTAATAATGTAGTGTCAAATCACGGGAAACTATATTATGACTAAACGTTTTTTCATAATTAAAATTTAGTTCCAAGTTAGAATTTTCTGTTGCTTTACGAAGAAAATGTTTACTTTCAAAGAACTTACCTGGGTGGAGACTGACACCCCTGACCCGCCAACGCCACCTGTAATTAAAATTAACATTCATTGTAATATCCTTTCCATGATGACTCCGAACTCTGAAGCGCTATACGATAACGATTTTTCCTTTCATAACGATTCCTAGCAACTCAAAGTGCCTGCAGGCAGCTTCGAGGACGTTCGTTCCTAAAAATTCGGAAAGAACAGGATGTAAGGCTAAATTCGGTGTGGTATTGATCAACAAAACCTATTTCCAAAAATACTTCTCTGTGATTGTCTATGCAAGCAGGGGTATATTTTTAGAATGTGCAATGCATAATAGATTTGTTTTTTAGTTCTTCTACACAAAAAAAAATTCTAAATTTTGTGTTTTGTATATTCCCGTTTTGTTAAATTCTTTTTGTGAAACCCGATTAATATTTAAGAAAATCACCGCTAACGTTGGAGTATTTTTGATTATTTCTTAGGATATTTAAGGTTATTCCTTTTTTGAAACACTGTACGAAAAAAACAAAGGACCCATTTCTTTATCCGAATCATCTGAGAATAGATTTATCCTCGATTTAGTTGAAGCTCTCCATTTGAGTGTAAGCCAACAGATTTCCACATTTGTGACGTAAATATGGATTTACAACAGCAGATATAAAATACGGCAATATTTCAACCCCAAAGAGAGTCATGCTGCCATTCAGTTTGATACGCAAAATGTATGACTATAAGCGGTTTGCGTTTTATGCGATTCCACAAAATTTTATTATAGTTCTACAAAAAGATAACTCTTTGAAGTGAAAAAAGTCATATCTTTATGACGTTAAAAATAAAAGTGTTGTGCAACGAAAGTCATAAACGTTTTTAGTGTATACTGTACTAATTCAATGAAGTATGTATATACTTATATAGAATGTATCTTATTTAAAGAACTAAATACTAAAATATATTTTATAGTAGCAATCAGTGGGTAGATAAAGTGAAGTGAATATTATTTATTCTCTTCTTTTGTTCTTCATTTCGTATATATGAGAGCCGTGATAGCTCAGTGTCCGGGCGGTCGCTTTTAATTCAATATACTCGAGCAACCTGAGTTCGATCCCCGGTGCCGGCACCAATGAAGTTTTTAACTTTAAGTGCTGACTTATCACGTGCTCCGCGGTGAAGAAAACATCGTGAGGAAACCTGCATGTTTTCGAAATAATAACAAAAAAAATATATTTCAAAGATAAGTGAAGTCCCCAATCCGCATTGGGGCCGCGTGGTGGACTATGCTCTGATACCCTCTGTATAGAGGAGGCCTTTGCCCAGCAGTGGGTCATGTACAGGCTGTTACTTTACTTTTACTCGTATATACGAAATATATAGTATATAGAAAATGGTAAATATTTAAAATCACTCTTTATTAATTAAATACATTCATTTGAACTTATCTCAAAAAGTGCGTGATTTATGGGCAACTCATTTATTTTAGGCGCGACCACTCATAACTAACACGCACACAAGTTCGTTTCAAAAGTATACGATGCACTTATGAATGACAACCGCATTTTCAACTAGTTCTGTTTTATAGGGAATGGAATGGAATTTAAAAAAAAAAAAGTTTGTTTTTATTTCAATAAACGGTTATAATAACGAGTCTGAACTTTCTGTGTGAATTTGGGCACCTTTGGAATAACCACCCTTTATATTGAATGATTTAAATTGTAACATTTACAAATTGAGCTGCAATTTGAACAACTTCTAATACAGTACTAGTTTTTAATTAATAGGGTTAAAGGCGAAAAACATGTAGATAAAATATGTTAGATCTTAGTCCGCGAGGAGCGATTTCGGAAGACGTGGGCTCGATTCCCGCGGTCGCGAAAATCTTTTCGTCCTTTTTTTTAATAAATTTTAATCATGTGTTTAATAGTTTTCCGATCAAATATTGTCCTGTATTGGCCTCTGCGGATGGATTAATTTCTAATTTTACTTCTCACTCTTCACATCATCCGTCTTCTTATTCTACATGTATTTATATTGAAATAGATGTCCCATCCAAATGGTATATCAATTTTAACTATCCCAATAGTAAGGAGTACAACATAACCGAAGTTTGTCTTCAATAATAAATTATTATATGCGCATCATTAACATATTTTGTATACAACATTAATAATCCAAAACGTCTATTTAAACTGATTAAGCTTTTCACTGTAAACGTTAACGTCGTACTTTGGTGCCAAGAAAACTTTGTATGTCGATTAAAATTAATTCGCTTCGAAAAGTGCACGTTTACTTCATAAGCATCGGTTTTCGATAAATATGACGGAAACTGATTAGTATCGGCCAAAATCAGAAGGATAGTTTACTTATAGTGTACACTCTAATTGGCATGCACTTTTTGTTACGAAACTTTTTTAAATTGACCCATGAAATTGCGTGGAGTAGTGCTGTGTAATTTCTGAATTTTACGCGCGCTTATCTGGAGCTGTTTACGACAGTATTGTAGGCAAATTAGTTTGGCAAAACGTGCTAATTTACCTTGGCGTGTGTTGATGATTTGCCTTTTCAAAAATACGCGAACGACTAGCGAAGTGCAGCGATTGAAAAGTGCTGGGATATTTCTGGGGAAGTGCTAGGTGTGTAGCTTTGAGACTGGTATCTAATTCTATTGATTTATAAAATCGGACAAAATCAATGCTGAATAGCTTACTAATAAAAGTAAGTGAGAAGTGTTCACTTTTGTGAGCGTAAAATTATCTAACGCGGGGAACTACGGGCTGTTGCTTCGTCATCTTATCTTCCACACTTCTTTATTTTGGTCTAATTTCATAAAGCATGACGTCATCTTCTTACCAGAAATAAAGTATGAGCTGAAAAGGATTAAAGGTGGTCGGAAAATGCGTAAGTCGCGTTAGAACATAAAAAGGTCTAGGAAGTAGAAAAGAAAAATTGTTTCCAACTCATGCCTTTTGAAAATATTTTATAGTGAAATATTTAACGATAGAGCTTTTTATTTCTAAATGGCAAAAGAATTTGAAAAAGAAAGTGCATACAAAGAATTCCAGTGCTTAGATAAACATTAACTTTTTATTTGTTGTAACCATCTGGGAATCCTCATTTCTTTCTTTTAATGTATTTTTCATGTTTGCCTTACCGCAACTTCAAGAAACAAAAAATATACCCCATAAAGAAGGAAAAGGCATATTGCATTTATGCGTCAAATAAATTAAGTTGTATAATTTGAATGTATGCTTACAAACGTATTACAGCTGGAAATGTAATTTAAATTCCATTTATATTTCATAACTTAATTCTGTTCAAACCGCTTTTCATAAAGCAGCGACCAAGAGCTCGACTCTAGTTCTTAATTAAGAACACACGATTCGAAACTAACGCTGAAAAGCGACGTTGACCTGTATTACACCAGAAAAATGTAAAAGTATATAGATAAAAAAGAAATTATTAAGAAATTTACGCTAGTATTTAATTTTACTTGTTACAGAGTGAAAACCACTCCTCGACTATCGTTGCGAATGGTGATAAGATCCCGTTCTTTTCTTGCTCAAAGGGCAAGTATAACACTTAACAACAATTCAGCGAATAAATGCAGCTATCATACTCGGCTACATGCATTTATTTGTTATTGGTCAATGATGGAAAAAAAATATTTTTGTTTCAGTAAAAAATCTCAAATTAAATAATTCGTATATTTATATAAATAAAACTGTGCTAGGGCCACGCAACAGTCTTGTCTGTTACACGAATGGGCGGGTCCGTCAGGGTAAGTATCATGACCTCACAAAAGACCGGCGTGAAGTGGAAGTATTATACGTTTAGTCTGTAACGGATCTGTAACCCTGCCTGTGTTTCAAATGTCAATGGTTGGTATTTATCGCATAGCATCAGGTTAAGCGCCAGTTCGCTTCTTAAATAAAAAAACACGTTAATGTAGAACTGGTCCTATTTTTTACCCCATTGTATTAAAAAAAAACTAAAGCGCCAAATTGTTCAGTGATCATAATACTCTCTCGTAGTGAAATGAGCTGCACATAACGTGTTTCGCCTCAAAGCCATCTGCCGACATGTAATATCCGGTGCAGGCCGTCAATTTATCGATGGCTTCTCCATGTGAATAAACTATTCATCTGCCTAGGCATTCTCTTGTAAATTGGAATAGAAGAGTATAAAAACATAATCGTAGAACTTAAATACTAATGATCTGGATACGGAAAACAGATGATCAGAAACAAAATTAAAGATTAACACATATAATGTAGTACTCATGTACTCAAATAGATAATAATATATTCACGTGAGGATTTCGATATGTATCATATATATGATACATATCGCAATCCTCACAGGAATATATGTATTTGTTAATATTTGCATTCTGTAAGAACTCACTGTGCACTATTTTTGAACATTGTACTTGATCTAATATCATAAATTTAATACACTGCAAACAAAAGGTGTAAAACTGCGATATTTCAGAATCACGTTAAAGGAAAATACATTTTCCTTAATAAAATTTCGTTACGTTCCAGAAATATCGTTTCAATTTATTCGATCACAGTAGAGGTATAGAAAAGTTTCGTTGTTCAGACATCACGTTCTATTTAATGAATGAATAAAGTTTTGTTCAATGTATTTCTGAGCTTTACAGTTTGTCGAATTCTAACATTGTCACAAACTTAACGGGAGCCAATTTTTGTGTTTCCTCAACTGTAAACAGATCTAAAGCCTCGGTAAGGTCATCACATTATTTAATAAATATCGTACTTTGTTTCCTTTTTTATGTTTTTCTTTGACGTAGATCAGTGTAGATTTTTTAAGGTTTTACCTTTGTTGTTGAATTTAAAATTGTACATTTCATACTTTTGAATAAAATACTTGCTTAAGCATTACTTGAAATATTGAAATAATTGTTCATTAAATTAAATATAACGTAATTCGCAAGAAAATACACTTCTATCGAGCCGTGATAGCTAAATTAAAATTTAATATACCTACTCGAGCAATTTGACGATCCCGGGTATCGGCACCAATGAAATTGTTAATTTTAAGTGTAGACTTATCACGTGCTCAGCGGTGAAAGAAAACATCGTGAGGAAACCTGCATATTTTCGAAAGAATAAAAAATTTGTTTTATTTTCAAATTTTAAGAAATGTGAAGTCCGCCAATCCGTAGTGGGGCCGCGTGGTGAACTATGCCCTGATACCCTCTGTACAGAGGAGGCCTTTGCCCAGCAGTGGGACATGTATAGGCTGTCACTTTACTTTTAATTTACTTCGTAAATTTCTATTTGAGAAAATAATATACCAATGAAAATACATGTAATTGTTTTATTTTAAGGAAAACCTTAAAGGAGGCGGACACACGGTGGTATACAACAGTGTTGCACGAAGGTGTAGGTCCGTCCGGGTTAGTACCACGACCTGACAGAAGACCGGCGTAAAGCAGAAGTGTGCACTTCTGTGTTTCGTCTGGTGAGTGAGGTAGCCGGAGCCCGCATTATTAAGAGGTGGCAACGCATCTGCAACCCTACGTGTTTTGCAAATGTCCATGGGCAGGCGGTTATCACTTAACATCAGGTGAACCGCCAGTTCGTTTGCCACTTCCTCACATAAAGAAAAAAAATACACTATAAACATTTTACAACACTAAGAGCACTGCCGTTAGGTTGAGAGGATTTGGGAGTTCTAATAATTTCTAGGTGGGCACGTTTATCACAAGATGGGCTTAGAGGCGATCTAGGACGAGGATGCTGAGGAAGAGATTTATGACTAAAATATGAGGACCTATGTTGGGATGGAGAGGGTTCATAGGTCAAGGTTTGTTGTGGAGGGAGAGGACAGTGAAAATTTGCAGGAGTAGGAATATTTGACTGGGAGAGGGAAGGACCAAGAGAATTTCTTGGAGAGGAGCAAAGTACATCAGCAAATGACTGTCTAGAGACAGGGAAGCGGCTTGATGCTTCAGAATAACTAATATTCTCTAGAGACATTATGTGTTTAATGTTCTTCTGTCGTGTATGTTCTGGACATGTAGGATCTGTGGCTTTGTGATGTCCTCTGCAGAGAAGACACAAAGCATCAGATACCGTACAGGAGTCTCCAGGGTGTTGTTGCGCACATTTAAAGCATCTAGATTTAGATCTGCATTGGGCACGAACATGTCCAAATCTACAGCAATTATGACACTGTATGGTAGGAAGTTGATAAACAGAAACTGGAAGTGAAGCATGAAAACAGTAAACTTTCTCAGGGAGGGTTTGACCTAGAAAGGTCAACACTACTGTGGTGGATGGTTCCCAAGTTGGCTTAGGATTATTATTAAGGCGATTTTTAATATAAATTCGTCTGTCTGGCTTTTATCACAGGTCCACAATTGGAGGGACACTGTAGACCAGAAACCAACTCTTCGAGGGTCCAGTCCAAAGGTATTTGACGGACAACACCCATTCGAGAAACTAAAAACTTTGGGACTTCTGCAGAGAAGTTATTCTTGAGTAACATTGGGTTCTGGATAAATGAGTTAGCTTCTATATAATTTTCGAATTAGACAGAAATTTTATTGCGGCCTAATACCTTGATACCATCACAAACAATATCTGTAACCTTGTTTTTATGCAATAGCTGAGCAAAGTTAAGAATTTTAATAGAGAGCCCTTCAGAAGGATGAGCTTCAATACGAGACACATGGACAGTGAAAGGACCTTGGCTAAATTCATCATACCTAATTTTCTTATCAGGTTCAAAACCAGGCCTGGTATATGAATCCTGAATAGAAGCAGATGGAGTTATATTTTTCTTTGGGATACTGGCGATTTCTGTATCCGCTGATCTTTTCAGAGGACGACTAAATGAAGCACATTGACCAGTAATAGGGACCGACATGTCTACATCAGAGGACAAGACCCTACCTCCACCAGGAGGAGGATCATCATCTCCTGCATCACACATCGTACTTGAAAACGATTACATGTAATACAATAACACTTACCCACTAACAATAATAATATAAAACCACAACCACAAAACACAACTGAAATATTTGATTATAAATTACAGAAAATAAACTTAAGCACGTGGGTACGTCAAAAACCTACAACCGCTCAAGTCGATCTCCTGTATTTCTGTTGTCGCTATAACAACAGATACTAAAAACCAGAACAAAAAAAATATTTAAGTGGGGCTTTCATACAAAAGACATGATTTTTGATGCCGTTTTTATATGTACGTTAGCCTTCGTTAGCGAGTCCGACTCGCACCTGGCCGATTTTTACTTTACGTCTGTTATTTGTGACGTAGGTAATAAAACTGTGCGTGATAGGGACTTTACTATTTTATTATAATTATAAGAAAATAGCTGTGTTAGAAGAGCAGAGTAGGAGTGCGTTTTCACTTTCACTTGCACAAATGGGCAGGCGTACAGAAGACCTGCACTTTCGCGTTACTTCTGCTTGGTGAGGTAACTGGCTCCCATTTTTGAATGTGTGGATCTGCAATTCGTCGGGTGGTGTGGATGACAATGGGCGACAGATATCATTTGGTGAATCACCTGCTCGCTTGCCAATTTTTAAGTTAAACATAATATTTTTATTACTGAAACGAAATTAATTGAAAATACCTAGAGGTGAGGACATTTGTGCTACTTTGAAATTATCACCGTTGATGATTAAGATTTCTATAGTCAAAGAAAATGCCTTTTTTAACTAGACTACCATGAAGCCATAAAAGAAGAGTTATGTATTTGACCTGTATGTATTTATGTACGTCCGACCCTACATTTCCTTATAACTGTTAAGGCGCTGTATGCAGTGAATTTTTAACTATTTGGGTGGTGAAGTATGAGGAAGCGGAGGAGGGGTAACGCCCGAGTTTCGTCGACGCGCCGCTAGACCATTCATTACCTAGTGTGTAGTGATGGGCCGTAGGACACTATCGATAGTATCATGGAAGGCTTTCGAAAATGTACACAGATGATCCCTATAACATCTTTTATAGACCATGATTGTACTTTACTTTTATATTATTATAGGAATCATAATAAACAAACAAATATAAAGTATGAGAAAGCAATCAACAATTTTAGATAAACTTCATATTCATTATTTTAAATTATCAGGAAACGGATTAGAATTGATTAAAAAAACATCTTAAGGTCAAATAAATTAATAAAGGCAAATGACATTTCTTACAACAAAACAATAAATAAACGAATAATTATTTATTTTGATTTAAATTTTAATTACGCAATTTCATAGTCTCCACGGCAGAAATTACGAATACGACTTTTTTATTACATATTTTCTTAAACTTTATATCTTTAATTTATCCTTTAAATGTGAAAGACTTACTACGTTATATTAATTCCTCAATGAAATTGAATTTAAAAAATTATCGATAAAATTCCTTATATCGATAAACGACAACAATTATAACTAGAATAGAAATATTGTTCCCTTCTGCAGACATCGTGTAGCCTATTGGTCCGAACGTCATGGTTGATACATGTTTTTCCAATTTAAATTTGTTAATCAATTTATTATTTTGTTGTTATTTGATAAAATGTGGAAAATACAAAAATTATAAAACAATTATTTTTCGTGTTCGTAAAAGAATAGTTTTCGTTTTAGGGTGAAAAAATAAATATTTTAATAAAACAAATTAAAAACAATATACAATATAAGACTTGTTAAAAATTTTAAATAATGAAAACTTGATTTATTATCTGATAGATTGTTATTATATATATCTGATATTAGATTTAGATATTATATCTGATAGATAGTGTATCTCCAACTGTTGCGTTCTACGTTCAACAAATACAATAATATTTCGTTGTTATTATTTATAACTAACTAACTAATAAAAAAATCAACAAAAATTAAATGGTAAATTAAAAAAATACCTACAAAAAGAAAATCACCAAAAAATATAACAAAGAAAAATGTAGGGATTTGAACCCAATCCCTATAGAATGATGGTCCTTTACACAGTGTTACAAACTGTTCAAAAATAATACTCCTAAAACAATTCGAAAACCGACAAAAATTTAAAATTTATTAAATTCAAACAAAAATTTCTGAAATTAAAATCAGGATTTTTTTTGTATTATAGGTAAAGGCAAAATAATTATCTGATAAAATAAACCATGGTCAAGAACATCAAATATAACATAATTCATTTGAAATGAATATGTTAAGAATAAAATCAAAACAATATTAAAAAAAATTATTAGAATACATAAAATATTCATACCAGACACATAGGCCTTGGCCTGACGTCATCCAAAGCAGCACGGCACTGAATTTTTTTTTAATAAGTGGTTTTGTGTAGTTTTTTTCGAAAATGTGAATAAAATTTAACTCCTAAAAAAATAATCCCATAAAAATTTGCCTCCCAATAAACTCCCATTCCACATTTTTTATTCCTAAATTTCGGAAGAAAATTCCTAAGTTGGCATCCCTGCCTTTACACTGTTTGTATAGGACTGATAAACTTATCAATGACAAGATAAGATATTGAAATTACGCTTTAGTTGTTAATTCATACAAATAATTAAAAATACGATATATGTGAATATATATTTTTTAGTTTCGTGTTTTCGAATGATCTAATAAAATTATAACCTTCAATAATAAATAAATACGGAACATATTTCGTAACGGTGAGCGGTAGACGAGCCGCATAGGTCCATACAACAAGGCGCCTCAGCGCTCTCTGTTCAACGTGTGGAGTTGGAAGAGAGCCGAAACAACGCCGCGGTGGCGCGGTGTTTTGGCCGTCGCGTTAGAATTAATTTTAATGAATTAAATTAATATTTAGAAATATCTTACATCAATCAACAAATTAAAACAACAATCCTTTTTATTAATATATTCTATACCACTGATATTAATTTCATTAAGATTTGTTCATGTATTACGTTCATTTTTGGTTTTGAATTTCTCTTTTAGAGGTAGTTTCATGATTTTTTTCTATCGAGAAAATATATCGAGAATATGTTTTGGAAACAATGTTCGCTTAGAATGTACGATCAAGATTAACATATATTTTTTTGCTGCTATAAAATGTGTAGATTTTGCTAAAAAATCTTTTGAAAAACCTATTTTTACTGCATACAGTGCCTTAAATAGCTGAAAGGATGAATGAATAATATGTCGTCTGCATGTCTTGCGCTAGTGTCAATGGGCTTATTAAAAGTATGAAAAATTAAAACTGCTTTTTCTAAATTATTGACTTGTTATATTAACGGATCTATTACGAGTTTGTAGTAGAAGTGGTATTATATATATTTCATTGTTTCCCGAGTATTTACAATGTTTTATGTTACTGTTTACATTCATTTACTGCATTCGAGATACTGTATGAAATAAATTTCGAATCGGGAACCCTCTTTATGACGACACATTTCAACGAATTGCGATATTATTTTTAGGTTTATGAGGAACAATATCTTTGCAATATTTCATTATGGCAGTGAGGCAAAACGTAATAAAAGACAAAGTAAATAACTATGTGAAACTAAGTTATTTACGTCATATTTTATCAGAAGTACTTGTGTATAGTAAACCGTTAAAACATATTCTGTTTGGTATTTGACAAACATCACAAACATACGAAAATATTTTGCTTTTAATTTCTTATGTACAAAAATATCTGCGCGACTCCAAGTGCAGTTTAAGCAGTATTTGTTACATAAATTTAACACGTGTGAAACGTAACCAGACAGAAACAAACACGCGGAAAATTAAATTCACCGAAAGTTAATGGAATGCAATACTCGCGCTATGCTGCTGACCGCAAATTTCAACGCGGGCGAAGTTTATTCCGGAATATAAAATAAATTACACCTCCTTTCACCAACGCTACCAACCTAGAGAGGTATTGATTGCTTACTCTTCGGTTGAAGGAAATTACTTTAATTTAATTAAAAACACATTGAATTGAGAGCCATTTTATAATTTTGATTCCGCTAAACATTTTATTTGTATTTCCCTTTAATTTTTAGGAAAACTGTTAGATAGATTGTGTCAAGATGAGTCAATGAATTCTTCGTATGTAATGTATTGTACTGTGGTACTTCATAGTTTTCAAGTAAATATATTAGATAGGTATGAGACAGCTGAGTTTCATCAATTATTAAATTTGTATCGAATGGCTGTTGTTTGAGGCGACGTTAATTCTCTGTGAATAATAATCTTATTTCGAGAGCTGCATTACTTATAAGTAGAGTTTAATCTGTATGTCTTATTCCTCGATCTAAGTAAATGATCTAAGATTGAAATGAATAAGAACAGTAATCAACGTAATTATGCATAAATATATAAAATTATAAATTTCGTACATGTATATGTAGTCTTTTTAAGAAATAATATTACCTAGAAGCTCTTTTTAAAAATCAATAAATAATCTGCATTCATGTAATATATAAAATTCTAGTGTCACGGTGTTTATAATTGAACTCCTCCGAAACGGCTCAACAGATTTTCGGGAAATTTGGTGTGCATATTGGCCAGGGTGGAGAATCGGACATCTACTTTCCATCCCCCTATATTAAGGGTGGTCCACCCCAAACATTTTTTTCTACCCCACAAATAATTTATATGTCAAAACAATGTTTGCTAGGACAGCTAGTATTGTTATAATAATATTGATGACGGCGGATAATTTAAAATAATTTTATGTGCACATTTGGTAAACTTAAAACTTTTTGATATAATTTTTGTTGATGAAATGATGAATTGCTATCTAAAATGATGAGAGCAACCCTATTGATATTGATGTTGTAACCCTCATGGGTACATGAAGAAATATTTTTTGTTTTTTATTAATTATTTGTTTTTAAATGTTAATATAGTAAAAGATATTAACATTTATTGCTTAAACAATTCAATAAGTTTAATAATAGTAAATGTTATTAATAAAGTTAATAAAGATAAAATAACTAGATCGTGTACCATAAATGTACTCAAAACCTTGATCCTAAAGACGCTTTAGTTCAAAGCAATAATCGAATGGTGGCAAGTCGATCGTACGTCCAAAATTATTACCGTCTGAATAAATTTTAACGTTAGGTTGGTTCATACAATTTTATTATAAGTAAAGCATGGTATTGTTATAATAAATGTGGGCGCAGGCTGTGAACGATGAGGTCCTGAAGGCTGGTAGCAGTCTCTACATTTACAAATTAAAGCGGGCAAACGGCCAGGCACTTCTAATGGTAAGTATTTACGACTCCCACAGACATTTACAACACCAGTGGATTGAGATTTGCAGTAAATTAGACACCCTTTTAGGGGAACACACCTCAATGAAAGCAAAACTACAAAATGTACCAATATAGCCCTGTGAAATTGTACAAAAAGCGTTGCGTGGCTCTACCAGAGTGAAAAGAACACTTTACCTAGCACTAAAATCTGTATTAATATTGGCATTTGCCCAACAACATTGTCTTTCTCTGACCTGATCATATAGGTAATAGCATTTATTAACAATCATTTTTGACAACGTCTTCAATTGAGACAACGTCTCTGTAATAATATTAAAACATTTTATAAGTTATATTATACTGTATACAAACCGGAAATTAGATTCAAATAAGAAAATATGTTGGTTAAAGAACAACAAATGGTAATTTTTGTGTTGAAATTCTCATTTAAATCCAAATATTGTAATTATGAAAGTTGCAAACCCTACAGATAACTGTTCCAGACTTTATTGACACATTTTTTAGAGCAATACTCTAAAAAATGTGTAAATATGTCTAATATTTCAAGGAAAATATGATCTAGTCAAACAGTGGGCTATTCTTCTTTTTGAACATATACTAGTTTACCCGTCTGAAATTGTCGCAATGTCCGTTATCGGTAACCGAATGGTAATATAATACAGTGTAAATGTTTATTTAAAGTGTTTATTTATCAATAAGAGGTATCTTATTTTGAAGAATATCATTTTCTGTCCACTTCTCTATTTTTCATTTAAAACTTTTGTCACAATTGAATTAACATACTTTATTAATAAGAACATTAACTTTAATATATTTCTTCTACATTTTTATTTAATAGCGGGAAACATGGGCTTCAAAATGCTGTTTTAATTTTATGAAGAGTTTTGGAAGTTATAGAAACGGACAATTTTTTTTTCCTGCTATGCCTACTTTAATTTTCCTACTTTTACAGGAACGTTAACCAAATTCCTATGTATAAAGTATATTCCGATACCTTTCCATTAACATAAGCTTAATTTCCCTCTTTCATAATTAATGTTGTAAAAATATTTTATATATTATAAGTTACTAGCTTTTCGACCGCGGCTTCGCTCGCGTTGAATCCCTTAAATCTAATCTTTCTTTAAAAACTATATATATTATTTAAATTTCCTTTTCTCCAATTAAAAATAGTCTATATCCTTTCTTAGGCTCTAGACTATCCGCGTACCAAATTTCATTTAAATCGGTTCTGTAGTTTTGGCGTGAAAGCGAGACTGGGAGACAGAGTTACTTTCGCATTTATAATATTAGTATGGATGTATGGATTATTTGCTATAAGCAAGTACATATCTCATAGAACTAACTACCGTTGGGGACGAAACATTCTTGTGTGACAATTTCGTACATGTACGATGTAATAAAACCAATAACCTCTGGTGCAAAAGTATAATTTAATCCAGGCCAGCCTTATAGATATTATTCCACAATTTGTCCTTATTCTATTTAACTAACTCTACTTTGTAGAATACAATTCATTATTAATGTTAGATGTTTACTGTTCAAAGTCTCGGACCCAACAGGACAGACTCACTCTAATGCCATATATCTCGAAGCGTCACTGTCATAGCGACATCTATAATTAGTTGGAACTAAGCTATTGACCAATCAGAACTAAAGTTTAGTCACTTGACAAACTGATGAAACTGATACCTTATATAAAAATATTGAATTATTATACAAATGTAAAAAATCATTACAATAGTAAATGCAGTACAGAGTTAACAACCCTCAAAATACAGTCATGATCGGTGGACTGATCTTTGTAGTAATCAGTGTGTTAGAAGTCTCTTGTTCCGCAGCGGACATTTAACAATCTATAATCATAGTGAGAAAAAGTTTTCTAGCAATGTCTAATAACGACATCACGTTAGTGGGAGTTTGTAATATTCCGAGTTCAATATATGAGATCCAATGCCCGAGTAGGCTCCGTTAAATTGCTCCAGCGTTGTGTCGACTTGTAATATCCGTTGCGAGAGCTCATTTCGTCGATCGTGTGCCGATATTAACATGTCACATAGCGGCGTACTGGGAAGCAGTGGCGAAAATTGTGTTAACATTTATAACGGGCCCTAAGAGCGTTTTAATGCAAGCATTAAAATGAACTAGGCTTTTTATACGACAGTCGAATCTGATTGCTTTTTGCTGGCGTCGATTCACTTACTCTGAACGAACGAATGTGACAATGTACTTACATATATAGCATATCAAATTGTTTTGTAATTTAATATTAGTTTAGTATTAAAACTTACTTAAAAGGTCCCTAAATCGTATGCTGAGTATTTGTAACTGTTAAAATATTACGAATGTACATTGTCAGTGGTGAGACACTAAGAAAACACCTGATCCATAAAAAAAAGTTGCTGCACATGAAATGTATGTGATAGTCAAAACGTTTTCAAACTGGTTGTGACTGGTTGTGATTGGACTAAGTGCCAAACTCGAGGGTATAGAGGAAATTTACGTTACTCCTTTAAAATTTTGAGATTAGTTTAATTATTTGACTGCGCTCTCGAAACTAATAAAACAACGATATAAAATGGCTTCAGATTATTGCCTGCTAATTATTGGTTGTTTTGCCTTTATTTTCTTTAGTTATGATATACTAGTAAACCAGTAGGGAAAAATATTAAATAGCAACACAACTTGCTTATTTCATGACTTATTACGAGGGTTGTGTATACAGAAATCCATTTTTAGACGTTGTGCTCCGGCTTGAGCGTTGTAAATTTCTAATAGTTCCTTTGTAGGTCTTGTCATTGTGTTTATGTACACACCATTAGACCGGAGGAAATGCTTGACAATAGAGGTAACGCTTTGAAATGGTAGAGAGCACTGAAAAGCCATTTCAAGGCACTAAAACTCCCTTAACTGCTGTAGATGTACGAAACAATGAATTTGCATATTTCAACTGTAGACTTTTTATTTAACAAAATATGCATACATTCATCTTTGAATTCTGCACTGAACCGTTCATTGCTCAAATTTCTTGATTGGATCATGATTGTTGGCTTTACATTACACTTTTCACAGTAGATATCTGTCAAAACTGACCAAACAATATGATGCGATTTGAAAACATTTTCACTACACAAAGATGATCATAGATTGTCCGACGTTCAAATGCGAGCGAATGTGTGTTCATTTTCGTATTAGTATGATATGAACCTCCGTTCGGTAGTAATATTACTATCAAAACAGCAAAACTAGTTAACTTTATAGCAACCTCAAATTATAGGCTTATCCGTTAAACGAGACGAGTGGTAACTTCTCAACTTAACCGGGTTATGGAACTCGGTTGGTTGGTTAATTTTAGTGCGAATCCGCCTCAACAACCGAGGTTTCCCCTAAAATTGAAAGATACATAAATGCTAAGTACCTTGAATTGGTTCACTTGATTTCCAGATCGCATTTTAAAGTTTAATTGTCTGGTAAATAAATAAAGTTAAATATGTTATCGTTTTTGGTGGTATGTCTTAGTATAATTGTCATGATCTCTAAGAATATAAGTACCGATATGTCATTATTACCATTGGAGCAAAGGTTTTGCATATTTAGGGTTCCGTACCCAAAGGGTAAACAGGACCCTATCACTAAGACTCCGCTGTGTGTCTGTCGGTCTGATTGTCTGTCTGTCTGTCTGAACGTCTGTCATCACCAGGCTGCATCTCTTGAACCGTGATAGTGAAGTTTAAATTTTCACAGATGATGTATTTCTGTTGCCGCTATAACAACAGATACTAAAAACTAGAATAAAAAAGATATTTAAGTGGGGCTCCCATAAAACAAACATGATCTTTTTGCCGTTCGTATAGATAATGGTACGGAACCCTTAGTGCGCGAGTTCGACTTGCATTGCGCACTTGGCCGGTTTCTTTAATGTGAGAAGGTGGCAAACGAGCTGGCGATTCATCTGATGTTAGGTAAAAACCGCCGCCCAATGAACACCGGCAGAGTTGCAAATGCGTTGTCACCTTTTAATCTTGAATTCACTCACTAACATCATCAGGCCAAACGCAGAAGAGCGCAACATACGGACGGACCTGCCCATTCATGTAAAAAGAGTGTTGCGGCCTAACCACAATTGAATAGGTTATTATTCTTAATCTTCAAGTTTATATAAATTAAAACTTTGAGCGATACTGCATCGTAAGTCAGTAAATTTAATCTTGAATTTAATATGAGCGCAAAACTATGAAGATTACTTAATACTTAAAAATTGCTTTGTACATTAAGCTGATTTTGAAACACGTTGACTTATAATTAACAATTTGTACAAAAACGTTGTCTCATAACTTATTAAATAAGAAACTTCGAATACGTTCAGCTGGTAATAAGAGTATCTAGTTACATTAAAGTCTTAAACAAAACAAGAGTTTTTCTTGAAGAGTGAGTTGAGTTTTCTTTGAGTAATTCTGTGAAATATTGGAGCATCTGCGTTAGTGTAACCTAATAGAGTCTGAATTCAATAATAGAGTTAAATGATAAAATTTTATCGATAGCTTTTATTTTTTAACATAAGAAATCACGCAGACCTATGACTGGCATTGTTGTGAAACTCATAAAGGGTCACAACAATCGGATTTTGAAATGAACCTACGCGCATCGAAAACTTTTGTTAATAATAATGAAAATTGGAATTCTCGGCTGCTTCAAAATGTGGTATCTGTATAAAATTATGAAATTATGTCCAAACTAATTTAAGCACCGATTCCAGATAAGTTTATATTTTGTTCTGAATTCTATTCTTCAATTAATTAGTAAGGATTATTATTTGAAAAACGTTACCATTAATTGCTCAATATATTATTACCTTAATTAAATTATGAACACAAATACTTTCTAAACTTAATCTTGGTTTTCATCAAAGCTACATTCGTTATATATTAAGCTAAACGGCTGATTCCCACACCGACGAAAATCTTAACGCCTTGTATCTACAATGTTTTTTAGCATTTGAAGCAATGCTTGGCGAGTCCATTGTTGTATCCTTTCAAGCAGACAAATCTTTGGTAATTTAAATTTTGTTCCTTAAATGCACGATCTGAGTCTTTGCGATAGTTAAATTGTTATGGGACTGTTAACATGATAATAAAAGGAATAATTTTTAATTTGCTTGTTATTGTTTTCATGTTGCTGATTGCGCTTTCTATGTGATGTAACAGAATTCTGTAACCTGTATTTATTCTTGATGCAAAAAAAATTATTCCCTAAGATATTTCAACTATACGAGTGTTGTATATCAATAAAAGCAAAGCAACATATAACGTTTTTAAATCGACACAATCCAAAAACAATGTGATATACCTATATTTTAATTTTAATCGGCTAAACAAATTTCAGAATTGAAACTATTAACAAAAAAGTCTTATCACCATTTCTTGCAGGCAATCTTGATGTTGACTTAAAATGACCTTATTGCAGATGCGGATAAATTTACGAAGATCTTCCACAAGGAGCTACTTTGACAGAACACGGGCTTGATTAAGCGCGGCAATATTTCGGACTTAAGTCAAGTGCTTGGTATATTTGCCAACCATGTTTATTCAAATACGAGCAATCCTTGTAAAAAAATGTCTAAGAAGATTTATCATAGGAATATAATAATCAAAAATACTGAACCTAAACTATTGTTTACGACAAATGTATAAGGTAGTTAATGAGATGGCTATATTCGCAAGTGCAGTAAATTTTAGTGTATTTTATACAGACCATATCATAAACTAGTATGGTATATCATAGTCTTTATTGTCTTGTTCTATACAGTCTAGACAATAAAATATATTAATTTACAATATTACAAAACAGAAACAGGCCTCTGTCACAAAGATTACGTCAAAGAGGATATAACTAAATAACATTATTTCTGGTTATAAAAATTTTCTTATGTGGGGTTTCAACAATAGTAAAATGATGACCATCTATTACACCCGCCATGAAATGTTTTATTACAACGATGAAAAGGAAAGAAACAATACATGGAAGTTTTCACAGTTAGATTGTGTGTTAGAAAGTAAAGGTTAACTTTAATAAATATTTAAGGACACATTTGTACATTCACAGGTTATTATTTTGCGCGTCTATTAGATGGTACATATGCGAGTAAATTTTTTGATTTTGCTTACGTCGTTGTGAACAGTGACAACTTCACAGTAACCTAAAGTTAACCTGTTTTGGAAATTTGTTGGGATTGAAATTTAAATATATGTGTTGCATCCTATTAAAATATGAGAAATCTAAATTTAATGTTTGATACACCTGCTTTTTTCTAAAATTTAGCTCCTCGACATATGCGTCAAATGAAATGTGAGATGTACCAAAGAGTAAATTAAAAGATAAAAGTATAAAAAAAGTAAAGTAAAATTATAAATAAAAAAAGTGTGTACGTGTAACCTTTACGCGCGATTGAAGTAAAACTTCTTTGGCGTTGACGGCATCACTGAAATGATTAAATATTTAGTAACGTTATAAGTCATATTTTAAAAATATGACAAATACTTATGACGTTACTTCCGTCAGAAAAAATCTGAATTACTCCCTAGTCGCGCCTGAAGAAGTTTTACTTCAAAAAATAAATATAAAAAAGTTAAAAAAATAAAAAAGTAAATTTGAAGTATGAGTAATTCAATTGGGCCTATTACAAGGCAAAAGCCTCCGCCGTGCAGATTTTGTCATGCAATATAGTACGGTCTTGGGTATGTTTCAAATATTATTTGTAATTGTTTGGCTAAGCTAGTTCCTCCGTGGTGATGACTTTTTAATTGCAATTGTAATATACAATTTCATTCGTATCGGTGCCGAAATTTTAATTTAGGTGGCTCGCAAAGCAAAACCTACCAAAATAACTTATCTCTTTACGTGAAAAGTTGTCAAGGGAGCACAGTTCGGTTAATTATGATGATGTTAATTACCGCCGCCCATCATCTTCAATACATCTATAACACCCAATTAAAGACGATGCTAGCGTTTAAAAAAGTGGGCCGAAGTCGCCTTACTAGAAAAGCGAAAGTATAATACTTCTACTTCACGCCGGTCTTCTGTCAGGCCGTGCTCCTTCTCTGAACGATCCTACACATTCATTCAACAGCAGTAGCTTCTGCGTGGCCATGCAGCAGTAGACTTAATAAAAACTAAATTTAATAGGTACTTCACTACATAGTATAAAACAAAGTAGTCCCGCTGTCTGTCTGTCCCTATGTATGATTAGATCTTTAAAACGAATCTTGAAGCGTTTTTTTTTATTAGATAGAGTGATTCAAGAGGAAGGTTTATTATGTATAATACATTGCACCCGTACGAAGCCGGGGCGGGTCGCTAATAAAGACAATAATGCCTTAAAATGTTATAACATTACTATTAAATTGCAAAGTCAAAGTTATAAAGAAATAGTTAAAAATCACATTATACAGAAATATTATAAAACTTAAATATAATTATTTTCAAATGTTTTGTATTGTTAAATGACTAAAGTTTCGTACGTCACTGCTCTTTCCGTAATGCGATTCGTTAGATTATCGAGTTATTATTTTTTAAATAAAATGAAGTAATAAAAAACATGTGAAATAATCTTATTACCGTTTTTTGTTTTAATTTAAAAATGGAGTAATATTAATAACTACGAAGAGTAATGAGGCTCCATCTAATGTGTGGCTCAAATGATAAAATTTGTAATATCATTGACCAATTATCAAAATTAATTGATCAATAATTGTGACCGATTGAAATATGTTTTGATCCGTTGTCTAGGATTAATTTTTAGATAAAATTTTTCCGATGCCCTTGGAATTCGAAACTCTCTATAGTTAGCGGCAAAGTATGTACCAACTGCTAAAAATCACTGACATTACAATATACAAACACATAGGTTATTTTAAGTTCTGACTAGAACTGAATACACAGATATAATTATTTTAATGCCATAGCCATTGATTAACAATTTGTAAGTTAAAGATTAATAAGGACGTTAAAATGCCTGTATCTTCAATTCGAAAGACACTTTATTCGTAAAGTAGCTAAGAGGAAATGTCGGGCACTTTAATCATAATAAAAACGAAAAGACATTTTATGTGTAAACGTTGTTAAAAAAGAAAATTCTCGAGAGTTTATTGCATCATCAAAATGTGAAAGTTTAGAATTACGTTAATTGTAATGAATTTGGTAATTAAATTTTAGGAATAGATGGAGCATAGTTATTTATTTAGAAATAAAGCAAATCAAAAACCTGAATACTGAATTCTGATTACGACATGAAATTATGTCACAGCCTCGCTGTAAATTTCTTTCTATTACAAAGGAAGTAATGTAAAAATTGTCATGTAAATGTCCATTTGTATGGTAAATTATTCAAGAGATTGTGCTTAATTCATTCATGAGACTGTACGCCATTACGCAAAGGACAAATTTAAGATAAGGTATCTTTACGAAAACCTTTATCATTTCAAATTCCTAAAATCGAAACAGTCTAATGGCATCTTTGATTGTCCAATTACATCAAAACTGTATAAAATGATTTAAAGAATACTTACGAAAATATACTATATATATATATATATATATATATATATATCTAATATATATATATATATCGGTTTAGACCAATTTGACCAATTTAAACGTAAAATTAGAAGTCAACTTATAGTTAAAGCATATTATACCATTACGGAATATCTCGACGACGCCAATGTGTGGAGTTAATACTGTTGATACTCACGTAGTCTATAATAAGTATTACCTGTATGTTATATTGTAAACTGATATTTTTGAAAAAGAGCAACTGTTGCGGTTCTTGCCGGTATCTTCTCAACAGAAACTGCTTTCCGAACCGGTGGTACCTTACGAACCTATTTACATAAGTTTTGATATAAAATTTGACGATTCATAAGAGCGCGCAGGCGTCTATTTGAATAAATAAATTTTTGATTTTGATTTTGATTTACAAGTCAGGATCAGTAAGAAAGCAGGAGTTATCTTCAGATAAAATATAGACATTATTGGTATTGAACATAAAAAAATATCAACAATAGGCAGAATTATAACATCAGTGATGTTTTACAGAGATGGTGTAGTAAATACCCGGTTGGTGGAAATATGATAAAACGAGAGTTTACAAATTGCCTCCTGAATATTAAGTGGTGCAAAGATATGTGGTAACTGCAACGCATAAACGACCCTTGGACGAGTTTTATATCTATTACAATAAAAAGAGAGCTTTACCGACTAAATAGTGAAATATGCCACTTCATTTTACTCTTGCTGTCGGTGCAATATATCGGCAACTATGGACTCTCCCCAGCTTCGCACAAGTGAAATGAATTATACATATAAACCTTCCTTTTGAATCACTCTATCTTATTAAAAAACGTATCAAGATTCGTTGCGTAGTTTTAAAGGTCTAAGCTTACATAGGGACACATTTGTTATGACACACATGTAGTGATGATAAACATGAATACACCAAAGTTAGTACCACCAAAGTAGATTATGACATATGTTAGTTGTTAATGCTATATACATATGTACCTTTATATTTGTTAACACATGCGAGCTATTTGTGTTATATATTTAGTCATAAATAACCCAAGTTCGAAAGTGTTTTCAATTCACGCATCAGTCAGTTCGAGAGAAGTTTAAAACAGGCGTAGATTCCGTAATGAGTTTTTGACTACGTGTTGGTAATTGTTCTCGAAAACTATACATAAATATTACAGATTTGTTTAATGAAATAAATTAATGGTAAAGTTCTTTAAACTAAACAAACTGTTTGAAAAGATTTCTACTCTATAGTCTCTTGTGTTCTACATTTATGTATGTTTACAGCATGTCGTTACCACCGCGACAATAAATGAACACGCATCTAACGCTACCAGCCAATTATCATAAAAAATATTAACGTTAAAAAAATCCATAATTAAAAAAAATATTTTTCAAACAAACGAATTAAGTAAAAAAGAAACAAAATTTGTAACTTCCTATACTACAAGACTACAACTGACTGATTGATACATTTGGAGACTTTTCCCATTCGTTGCCACAACGTCGCATTACAAGCCTCTCCTTCTAACAGTATGTTTTGTCTCTTTTAAATTCATTCAACACATTCATATGCTTTGTGACCTTTACAAATGAACTTTGCGTTACAGTTATTTAAATATGTTATAAACGTAAGGGTGTTTTAAAATTCTTTGTTTTGGAAAATTTAAATAACTCTGTATATATTTATGTCATGATAATATAAATATTGATATTGATTCATGTAAAGAATGTAAAGGTTTAATACAATTTTAAAAAGTTATCCTCTATAAGTATGTTCATTTATTGTCGCGATTGTAAAGACACGATGTATATATTATTATGTTACGAAATTCAATTTTCCCCCTTGTGTTTTAGTTCGCGGTCTGCTATATAAATCCAATCATATTTGTTTTGTAGTCTATTTTACTGTTCGATGAACCATTTGATTGTAGTTATAAATCATACATATATTATGCTAAAATAATAAGTATTGTATTGTTTACAGTCACTATCTTATATTTTTGTTCAAAAAATTTTTTCAAACAAAATTGTCGACCCGAATGTTAGTGTACCAGAGTTTATTTATATATCCTATTGCAATTACCTTAAGCAATAATTACAAAGGGCGAACTTAAATCCTTTCGGCATTCTCTCCCAGTGAACCCGGGGCGTGTTGAGAAATCGTGGTAGGTGCAATAATTATATTAATAACTTATATGTATTGACAATATACAATATATACACATAGAATAAATAATACATATTAGAGACATATAAATACACACATAACAGTTTCTAGCTATATTGACATATATATATATATATATATATATATATATATATATATATATATATATATATATATATATATATATATATATTTATATGTGTCAATATAGCTATATAGAAACTGTGAGGCACTATACTACTGCTATAAAATTACGGTGGTAGAGCCACGCAGCAGCCTCGGCTGTTGCACGAATGGGCAGGCTCGTCCGGGTAAGTACCACGATCTCACAGAAGGCCGGCCTAAAGTGGAAGTATGAGAAATACTATCGCGTTTCGTCTGGTGAGTGGGGTAGCCGGAGCCCAATTTCCAAAAAGGTTGCCAACGCATCTGCAAACCCTCGGGTGTAGGAGATGTCCATGGGCGGCGGTATTCACTTAATCTCAGGTGAACCGTCTGCTCGTTTGGCAAATTTCACATAAAAAATTACCAGTAGTAATATGGTAAAATAAAATTAGACCATTAAAAATACCGGAGGAAGGCGGTATGTAAAGTATCCTTACCGACATGCTCAGATGGATATACAAGGACTGTAGACAATAAAAGTCCTTGAATACCACCTATACCTCTCGATTTGAATATTATACCAAAATAACATTTATTGACACAAATCTTCTTAAATCAAAGATCATGGACCCCAGTACCAAATATTTCAATTAGATTGTCGGTACCAAGTATCAGTGTTAATTGCAAGCTTAAGAAAACTGTTGAAACCCTTTGATTGCCATAAAATACAGATGAGATTTTCGCATGAAATACAAGTCTCCGACATATGCGATAGAGCAATTTTGGCAGGTGAACAAGAAAGACGTCCTCGTAAACCTCGAGCCTATTCAAAGCAGGACCCTATTGTTGCTCCTCGAACAATAGAAGCAGCGGCTCGGTAGTAATACACGCATAAAAGCATATACCGAATGGAGTTCAAGATGATTGATGGGAATAGGCAAGCGCCGAAAATATAGGCTGATTGTTTTAGATCGTTATTCAAGGGAAGCATGGTAGTGATTTTTTTTTTATTAAAAGCACGGTGAAGCCCTTTTTACGACGGAGAAGCCACGGCCTTCCACTGTCGCATTTACGAACCATACTCGATCGTGGAAGACAAAACTAGATAAGTAGTTAACGTGCTAATTTTCTAAACATTTCTTTTCTGAATGAATACCTAGACACGTAGACACTATGACTAGAAAAGCATCATTTTGAAATCAACAAGCATCATCAAACAATTTTTAATGTTTAGGAATGTTTTAGGAAATAACTTTGGGTGGGACATATCACTCGTTATCAAGGAAACGATTTAAAAATCAAAGAAAAGAGCGTGGAGTTAACTTAAAAAAAAACATTCGATTCATTTTACAGCAACTGAAGAAATTTTCACCTGAAAATTTCAGGAATGCGTTAGACTATTCGCTCCTCCACGGGAACGAGTTCAGTAATTGAGTTTTAATTCGAACTGCTGCGAAATTCATTGGTGCATTTTATTGGATTTCTAAACCACAATAGATAGCAATCTACATTCTGAAAGAATAGCTAGGCTACCGTTACTGTTTATTTACCACTACTTTTATTAAAATTTAACACTACGTCCAAATATTTTTTTTTATGCGAAAAGTTGTCAAACGAGCAGACGGTTCACCTGATGTTAAGTGTATGCTGCCGCCCATGGACATCTGCCGCACCCGAGGGTTACAGATGCGTTAACAATATTTTGAAAATTGGGCTCCGGCTACCTCACTCACCAGACGAAACGCGAAAGTATTTGTCATACTTCCACTTTACGCTGGTCTCCTGTGAGGTCGTGGTACTGACTCGGACGGGCCTGCCCATTTGTGTAACAGCCGAGGCTGCTGCGGGGCCCTACCACCGTAGTCCAAATATATCTTCAATTTTTATTTTTGTAATAAATTTATGATGCAATAGTACAAATTAGCAGCGTCCAAGGGACTAAAGCATCATTCTATTTCAATCAGTAAGAGTAATTTATCGAAGATTTTTCTATTATCTAAGAAAGGTATAAAGGAGTTCAATATAATAAAAAAATACAGTTGATTTGTAATCCCAAAGACGTCTCAAATGATGTGAATTGAGCGCTCGATTGGACATCACTCCACTTCCGATCGATTTCAACCTAACCACTGCGTAAATGTTTACGCCCGTGACGTGTTTCAGGGACGTCAATGGGGAATATCATTACGTTAATTTGTTATTTCCTCAGTCTCCAATTTCTTAAGGCCTCCATTTTTATATTTAAATAAATATGATGTATATACATTATTACGTATAATATTCATTATTGAATCATACTGCCTTCTTAAACTCATATTTTACTGGAAACAGTTGCGTGGCTGTCCCAAAGCCAGGCAAATGTTTCCGTCAACTGTTTCTGTCTGGATGTATGCCTCATAGAAGACTGGCGTGAATTGATGACTTCGGCGTCGTGGGTTCGATTCCCACACGGGACAACTATTTGTGTGACCCCTAGATAGTTGTTTCGCATCTGGGTGTTTGTTTGTGTGAAATTTATGTTTGTAAAACGTCATTACAACACAGGATAATATTATATTATAAAATCTAAACAATGTTAAAAAAAATGGAAGTATTATAATTTTGCTTTTCGTCTAGTGAGCGATTTGAGTTATAAAATGGTCAGTGATTTTAAGAAACTTTGACTCTAACTCCAGAGAGTTTAAAATTCCAAGGACATCGAAAAATCTTGGTGATTCTAATGAATCCTAGAGATCCGATCTCAAATTATTTCAATTGGCCACAACAGGGTCACAATTGGACGATTAATTTTGATAATTGGTTAATGTTATTTACGTATTAATTAGAAATATTTTTTATTCTGTTTTTAGTATTTTTGTTATAGCGGCAATAGAAATAAATCATCTGTAAAAATTTCAACTGTCTAACTATTAGGTTCATGAGATACAGTGGTGACAGACGGACAGACAGGGAGACAGCGGAGTCTTAGTTATCGGGTCCCGGTTTACCCTTTGGCTACGAAATCTTAAAAATTTATAAAAATCTAAGTTAGGTAACTTTTTTGATTAACACCACAAAATAATAATTCTGCAATATCAAGCAAAGTAATCTAGAAAGTTAAGAAAAAAGCACAATTTAGTCCAGAAGCTTACTATAAGACAACAGTATAAAAATAATCACTGGAGTTTAAAATTTCAAGGAAGTCCCTATCATCATACCATCTCAATTTGATCGGATGATGAACGCAGTTCATCCGATCAAATTGAGATGGTACAAAAAGCATTAATGCAACAAACATGCAAAAGGTCAGAGTATTCCGGGAACTAGTTAGAATTTGGTTTTCTTGAACACCAAAATATATAGAGTTCTCATCAATTAGCTGCCAATTGTCAACAATTTAATGCTGACCAATGACCGGAACAAACTTTTGCAAACTTATTAAAATAATAAAAAAAGTATGTGCCCTACAATTAATTGATTAACTTTTCAGTTATAAGTTCAAAAAAAGTAACCAATGCTGGCTGAAACATCTGGTTTTCCACCTGAAAGGTTACGAGTTCCAATCTCAGTTGTGAACACGACGTGTTATTCAGCTTTTGAATTTTTTATTAAAAAAAATTCGTACTTGTCAACTTTTCCCACTACGGACCACTCTGAAATAACGGTTAATGGATTAAAAATATATCAATTTATTTCCAGCGATAAACTCGACATTTTACATTTCACGTTCATTGAATTTTGTAGCTGGCGTTAATGATTTATTGCTACCGCATTGTCCTCTAAATGTTTTTCCGTAACGTATTTGTCGTCCATAGTTTGCTTTAATTCAATATGTGTTTATTAAAAAAAAAGATGTATTTGAAAAATACATATTTCGATAGGTATGTGAAGTCCGCCAATCCGCGGTGAGGTCGCGATGTGGGCTGTGCCGTTATACCCTCTGTACACAGGAGGCCTTTGCACAACAGTGGGACTTGTGTAGTCTGTTACTTTACTTTACTTTTACTATTGAATAATCGTGAATCGACAGCAAAAATAATGAATTAAAATGTTCATAATTGTTGAAATTTTTAAATAACTTTTTTTAACTTAAACCTTAAGTAAAAAAAGATAAATTATCCCAAAAGATATTATTTACATAAAGCATTCCTTTTGGAACGAAAGCAATTCATCCAAACAAAGGAATGTTTGAAATGTTTAATACATTAAATCATAGTGATCATGATCCTCTGTAGCTACTATGCAAACAATTTTTCTTACCGAATTTCAGATTAGGCGGCTTCTAAAGAGAATAACAATAAATAATCAATAGCAGGTGGGACCTGCTATTGATTGTTTATTGGAAAAGATCCTAGAATTATAAGAAAAGCTAAACAAACATTTACTCGGCCCAATGTAAGGAAAATTTATCAGTTCTTAATAAAATCAGTTGATACTCGTAGCTTTAGATGGATAAAGTAGATTAGATAAACCGCAAGCCATTTCTCTGTTTCTAATTCTTAATATAGGTATCATCGTATTTTCATTATATATCTTATGATAGTATTTATTTCCTATAGTTTTATTCTAATTCTACCATTCTAAAAACGTCTTTAATTGAAGCAATGTGTATATTTATCACTACATCCTTAATACTATTTATTTTAGATAAATGATGACTGTCCACCGAAACTTATAATTTAGAGCCTCCTTTCACCTTACCAGTCAGAAAAACAGAAATAGAAAGTGTTTTTACTTTAACGACACCTTCTGTGAAGCTGTGGTAGGTTCAGTTCTCCTATTCACGTGGCAGTAGCTTATGTAGGTAAGTTCCACCCAGAAAAATATTTTACAAGGTAACATATATAAATAAATAATATTGAACACTTTCCAGTTATTATGGCGCACGTTTTTAAGACTGCTATTTATAATTTACACCCAAAAATGGCTGGCGATTTGTTTACAAAAGTCTTTGTTTGCGCTTACAGCTCGTTCATTTCCCTACATTCTTCATAAACGGAAAGCGATGAATTTTAAATTAGAATCCTTTTTTTTAACACAGTACCAATCAGCATTGCTTCACCCTCGAATGCGTTTCCACTTTTTGTTAGGCACTATGAAAAAGAAAAAATGAAAATGTAGATATTGTTTGGACGCCGAAGTAAAATATTAGTTGTGAAAAGAAAGGAAGAATTTATCACTTCTTTAACATAGCTTATTTTTAAGTCGTGATAAATGAAGTGAATGCAAAAATATGTCATAAGGATTATTATTATGTTGGGGATATTTATTTGTTTTCTCGTTTACTTCTTTTGTACTTCTTTTTGGTTGGGTTTATAGATAAAAAATAAAACATATAAATATATATTGCATATATAAAATAAATATTATGAATAAATATTATTATTATTATTAGTATTAATGATTTATTGTAAGGCCAAGTGTTCAATTTTGAATTTAAGTAGTCTCATTAGAAAAGGATACCTTAGTTTAATTAGTGTTTTAATATGCAAGTGCCATAAAGTCACATAATGGCTTGCTGTGGGAAATCGACTTATTCGAGTCTATCTCAGCACTACACTCTACGGCAGCAATTTCTCCTTCAGTGCTCGCCGCAGCACTTATTCTATGTTGCGTTTTCATTTTCATTTAGAGTATATGTGTAAAAACCATGTTAAATTAAGTAATGTCAGCATGTAAGATTGCGTACGTATGATTTTCTGACTGCACCACGATTGTTCATAATAAATTTGCACAATTTGCAAGCGTTGTTCTGGTTTAAGTATATTCATGTCAAAACGGCAAACCAGGTAGTACAAATGATAATAGAGTTACCAGACCTGACAACCGTATGACAGTTTAATCCCCGTCGGAAAGTATAACGACGACATATTTACGCGAAAGTAATGGTGAAACAAAACTATTTAATAGACTTTCACCCGTTTGAATTTTTTTTTGAACTTTATAGCATTTATAGTCACGGGATAGACTGAGTTATTTTCAGTCCTGAAGTCACAGTTCATCAAATCTAATGTAATGTTTTGAGCGGTATAAAATCTGATCACAAACTGAGGACAGTGTTTCTTTACTTTTTTGTAAAAAATTGTCAAGCAAACAGGCGTTTAAGTTATACAACACCTGACAGATTTGATTTGAAACTTTGGAAATTTAGAAACAAATTCAGAAACCGGATTAATCCGTAAATTGTTTTATATAAGCATAACTTTTAAAATACATTCTCTATTAAAACTTAATGTACATGTAAGTGAGCATCACTATTAAACAGCTGTACTATTTCATTTCCTAGTCCACTTTCCTCTGTGACGAAATTACGACTCCAATGATTCCAGTTTATTTAGTATCAGTATTTTTACCACACAAACTATATTTTTTAACTAAACGGGTATTAACATACCCGTTTAAATAATTAAAAGTAATGTAATAACAAGTTACGTCAATAATACTATATATAGAATTAAAGGAAAGTTTACATTTTAGCAAGTTTATAATTCAAGGTTTCAGTTTAAGTGAAGTACGTGTTGGAAGATCGAGTTGAATTTGAAAGCGATCACAGTAAAGAAGATTACGAGACTTGTCTATAGTTTAGACTATTTTAGAGAATTTCAATTTAAAGTTTTAATGCTTACTGTTGTGAAGATCGTTGCTTCACGACAATCTATCAGTTTTATTAATTCGATATTTTTTATTTATTATTTTTTTAAATCATTTTTATTTTTTAACTGATCAATTTTATTGTCCTCTATACAAAACTTAATCATATGCTTTACCACTTTTGCTTTAAATTTTGATCATGCTATATGGGGTCAGGCACCGCAAGCTGTCATTTAATTAATTTTGAGTAGAGAGATAGAAATCTAAAACGTTTTTCACACTATTAGGCAGAGAAGATGCATCAAGTCCACGTTACATGTGCAAAGTAAGTAAAAAGAAGCTGCACTTATAAACAGCTATAGCGATCTTGAGACTGATAACATTTACTGCAGCGGTGGAGAATTGCTAAATGATAAACCAGTTCTTTATTAAGCTACCGTGATTTAGGTGTGTGTATACAAGGTGGTATAAATATTCTTTACGCCATCAGCCTTCATTGCAAGAAGATATCATCAGAACTGGCAAATAAAATAAAGTTAATAAAGATATGGAACAAATTAAAAAGTAGCGAATACTGACTTGAAAAGAAACGCAATATTTTTTTTATTTTAAGATAGAGGTGGCAAATAAGCAAGTAATATGGTAAAAGGTCACCGCTGCTCATGAAAATTGATATCACTAAAAAACTTACGAAAGCATTATGTTGCCAGCTTTCATGGAAAAAATAGACTCCTTTCTTAAAGGATTCTTGAGTGTTGATTGAACAAAGTAGTCGTGCTTTGCAGGAAGTTAATACTTGTCATGTACAATGCTTGGCAAAATCCTGACCACAAATGTTTTTGTACGATATATCTGCCACAAAGTTCAGTTAAATTTTCTTTTTTCACTTATAACTCATTAGTTTTCTTGGAAAATTTTACTTAAGTACAGATTATACAAATACTTTCATAACATTGTTATATAATATATTTATATAGATCCTAATATTTTGAAATATACAGTATTTCGATGCGGGCAACAAAGGGATCTACTCGAGTTTCTCAAGTACACTGAACCCGAACACAAGACTCGGACAATGACTGCAGCTAAAACGTCTAGACAGTTTTTATCTATTACTTTTTTAGTAAAAAGTTGGTAAGGGGGTGATTTACTTGATGTTAAATGATTATTACCACAGACCAGGATATCTAAAAGACCCGAGGAGTCACAGATGCGTTGCGTACCTATAAAATAGTTGGTCTCGTTAACTCCATTCACTGTAAGAAACGCGCAAGTATAAAAGAAATAAAGTAATAGCCTATACATGTCCCTCTGCTCGGCAAAGGGCTACTCTATACAGAGGGTATCAGGGCATAGTCCACCACGCGGTTCCACTGCTGATTGGCGGACTTCACATATCTTCGAAAAATATTTTTTTTTGTTATTATTTCAAAAATATGGTTTCCTCACGATTTATAAGTTTTTTATAGTGCTAATCTCCGCACTTAAGATTGAACATTAAAACATGTAGAAAAAGTAGGAAAAGATTGTCGCCGCTGTGGGAATCGAACCCACGTCTTCGGCCTGACGCTCTAGCCACTGAGCCAGCCTGATGTGACATCTAGCCACTGAGCCAGCCTGATGTGGCATCAGGCATGGTTTTCCTACTTTTTCTACATGTTTTAATGTTTCCTCGCGATGTTTTCCTTCACCGCGTAGCACGTGATAAGTCAGCACTTAAAGTTAAAAACTTCATTGGTGCCGGCACCGGGTATCGAACTCAGGTTGCTCGAGTATATTGAATTAAAGGCGAGCGCCCTGACACTGAGCTATCACGGCTCTATTAAGCAAGAATAATATTTCTATTTTTTATGGAAAAGTGGGACAAACGAGCAGGTAGTTCAATTGATGGTAAATGACCACCGCCGTCCAAGAACACCTGCAACAACGGAGGGCTTACAATTTTCTATTTCACGACTTCTCTGAAGCCGTCCTAGGCCCAGCGCGTTAATTTCAGTGACCAAGATTTTACTAGAACTAAAATACTAGGACTGTCAAAGAACTTATTCCTTCAATTTACTAATAACGACTACTTTATGGAAAAAAAAAATTTTTTCTTTCTTAGTTTTAATGGCTCTCCAAACAATTGTATTTCCTTCAGAACAACTTCTCGATATGATCCTTACATAGTATTAATATTCTTTCTAGATAATCGGATGAGCAATCATAAGTAGCTTAATACTGATACTCAGTATCGGTACTTACTTGTAATACGTCCTCCTTTGCCTCTTTCCTAATTCATTGTCGCTTAATTATTTAATAAATGAAACTAACGATTGTTAATGTTTACTTAAAGAAAGAAAAATGTAAAAAGAATTTTATTCACGTAGAAAACATTACTTTTTACATCACTCTGATGAACTTTAACCTAAATAAAACGACAATGAAGCGAGTAAAAGTGCTGGAGGCTAAATGAGGTTCGCTAATGGAAAGTAAGTCCCACAAAGACTCATAACATTTTTTTTTTTCATAAAACTAGGTGAAATATTGAGAATATTTTATTAAAAAATTAAACAAAGAGCCAGGGAATCATTTTGCAGCCTTATATTATATAATATATAATATAAGGCTATATATTATATTATCTTATACGTCTGAATGCAGGGCCAATTTCTCGTTGATATATTTTATTAATGAAAAATGCAAACACTTAAATCATACCATTTGTATTCGCAGGCTTTTTGAAAGTAGTCAGCAGTCATAGACAAGTAATACCAATACTATATGAATACACTGACATTCATAAAAACTTATAGTTGAGAACAATATTTTTTTTAATCTGTGCAAGTCACGTGCCGCGATAGCTGTGTCCGGACTTTTGCTTTTAATTCAATATACTCGAGTAACCCGAGTTCAAATCCCGGTACCGGCATCGTTATAACGATTACACGTGCTCGGCGGCGAAGGAAAACATCGTGAAGAAACCTGAATGTTTTCGTAATAATAACAAAGAAAAATAAATGTTACGAAGATATATGAAGATATTCTCTGATTCGGAATCCTCTAGTCTTTAAATTCACTTCATTCACTGTAAACTGAATCCTAATCAGGCAGCAACTTAAATAACAATTTGAACTGCCTACTCCGTTGGTGTTACAACAAGCGATTTTATTTTTATTAGTACGTAGACTAATACGAAAAATAAAAATAGTAGCGAGAATAAATGAATTATGATGATTTTTTGCACATTTGCGTTGTCACGTACCAGTGCTGTTTACAGTTAACCGATGGAGCGTGCAATTTTTATACCTACTTTATAGTAGTAGCCTAGTGTAAATATAAAAAATGAAACGGCATGCTCACGAATGCGGTCCATGATCGCAAAGATTCAAATTCAATTATATTTATTCAATCAATTGAAGAACTACATTTATAACACATACTTATAGATTGTCGAAATACTTATTCCGGTTTGGAAAATAAAAGCCACTGACAAGACATGAACCGGCAAAGGAAACTCAGCGAGATATCTTTTTACCATATAAGGTAATGAAACCATGTTCACAATATACGCCTATTAAAGTCAACTTGAATTAGCCTAGTCAGCACACAAAGGTTCCTTTACAATGATTTAAAGTTATAGATACTTCTTTGGTTGGAAAAAATATGAGAAAATTTTTTTACGATTCACACCGTCCACAAAAAAGCGACATGGTGCATGGTAACATAATTAAAATAGTAATCTTGGCAACGAATAACAACTTTTGATATTTACCAATAATTCCAAGTTATTTAAATAAACCGTTATTAATTTCTTAATGTCCTTTCGCTAAAGAAATATAACTTTTTACGTGCATATGAGGTACACGTATACTTTTTTAAATTTAGCAAATGAGACATGTTGGTCGTATTTCCACGTTTCGTTGTGAAAACGTAATACATTGTCCCATAAAAGATTTACTTATTCTACGTAGTCTAGTTGTAGGTAGAATAAATTCATATTTGTTCCTAGTATTTATTCCCTTAAATCTTAATATGTGTTGTTTTTTTACGTGGAAATTTGGCAAGCCAATATGGTTGTTCAGTTGCAGGAGATTCACACGATGGTAAGTGATTACCGCCGCCGATGACCATCGGCAACATTGGGTTGCGCCTGACAAAACGCGAAATATTATATAAACTTCCACTACTAATCACTACTTCACGGCTGTCTTCTGTGAGGCTGGGTACTTCCCCGGTTGAAACTGCTAATTGGTACAACACCAAAACACGCTGCAAAATTTCATTTGGCATGGAGAGGTGAGTTTTTTTTTAAATTTTAATGTTTCTATACATGTTTTAATGTTAAAATAATGATTACTTTAAACTTAACTGCTATAAGTGAATACACTGTAAATCAATTACTGTAAATCTCTATTTCTAACCACATCTCATGAAATAATACAATTTCAGTAGTTACGTAACCAAAATCACATTATTCGGTGTAGCTTTACAATTAACTAACAAATCATTAGCACGGAAATCCGAGTCACAACTAAGTGACAGTTCGGCATTCATAATTATGTTACTAGATCATGTGGCCCCTATTGTTAATTCTGTGTCTTACATTGAAATACAAGGAAGAAGATACCGGAAACAAAGTGTACAAACAGGCGGCCTTTTTGCTAAGGTAGCAAGCAATTTCTTCCAGGCAACCTTAGGGTATAGGATATAGATAATAAAAATTAAAAAAAGTAAAAATAATTACATTAATACATATGTAGAAAAATAAAATTATCAAAAAGAAAAGGCAAAGAAATCAGTGGTATGAGATGGCATAGAAAGCAAGCGATGACGAGAAGAACGGAGTGAACGATTGTTTGGTAACAAGAAGTAAAATCATACCTTTATACTTTGCTCTATGTATGTTTTGTTCCTCATAGCTTTTTACCCGGATTGACCCGATGACCCGATTGTTTTAACGGCGGTAGGGCCACGCAGCAACCTCGGTTGTTGCACGAATGTGCACAGAAGACCGGCATGATAGAAGGGTTATACTTCTGCGTTTCGTCTGGTGAGTGAGGTAGCCCGGGCCCCCTTTCTTAAAGGGTGGCAATGCATCTGCCTAACTACGGGTGTTGCAAATGTCTATGGGCGGTGATTATCATACATCCAATGATACTTTCACGTTACGTCTGGTGAGTGCGGTAGCCGGAGCCCAATTTTCAAAAGGTTGTCAACGCATCTACAACCTTCGGGTGTAGCGGATGTCCATGGGCGGTGGTATTCACTTAACATCAGGTGAACGGTCTGCTCGCTTGGCAACTTTTCACATAAAAAAAATGTTAGTAGAAAGTTATTAGTCGGAATACACATTTATAATACTAATGTTAGGGAGCCGTGATAGCTCACTGTCCGGGCGCTCGCCTTTAATTCAATATACTCGAGCAACCTGAGTTTGACTCCCGGTGCCGGCACCAATGAAATTGTCAATTTTAAGTCCTGAATTATCACGTGATCAGCGGTGAAGGAAAACATCATGAGGAAACCTGAATATTTTCGAAATAACAAAAAAAAATATTTCGAAGAATTTTTTTTTTTATGGAGAAAAGGGGCAAACGAGCAGGAGACTCACCTGATGGTAAGTGATTACCGCCGCCCATGAACACCTGCAACACCCGAGGGCTCACAAATGCGTTGCCGGCCTTTTAAGAAAGAGTACGCTCTCTTTTTGAAGGTTCCCAGGTCGTAACGGTTCGGAAAGACCGCCGGCGGCAGTTGGTTCCACAGAGTGGTTGTGGGAGGCAAGAAATGCCTTAAAAATCGCGCTGTTGTGGAACGTTGGACATCGAGGTGGTGTGGATGAAATTTTTGGTTCTGGCGCGATGTCCGATGGTGGAATTCAACCGCCCGGATCAATCCAAACAATTCCTCAGAACACTCCCCGTGATAAATGCGGTAGAAGATGCAGAGTGATCCAACATCTCTACGCAGAGCCTTCTTTGAGGTCAATTTGGCTCGAGATTTCGACGCCAAGCATTCCGATACTAGCTGTAACTGTCCGACATGAGGAGTCACGATAAATGGGGACTTTTTAGCGGTTAACGCGCAAACTTGTGTCTTTTTGGGGTTGAATTGGACTAGGTTTAGTCGACCCCAGTCTGAGACTTTGGTTAACAAAGTCTCGACCTCACACAAGCTTGTTCCGACACTCGTAGACGTTTTCCCGAGAAATGTTAGCTCGGCCAGTGTACACGACATCCACAGTGCTATCGTCTGCATAACAATGGACGTTGCTGATTTGCAACATGTTATTGATATGCAGAAGAAACAGAGTAGGAGACAGTACGCAGCCTTGTGGAACACCAGCATTGACAAATTTAGGGTCGGAACATGCACCGTCGACGACGACCTTGATGCTCCGATCTGCCAAAAATTTGGTGATCCAATTGCATAATTTCTCGGGAAGCCCATAGGAAGGCAGCTTCGAAAGAAGCGCTTTGTGCCATACCCGATCAAAGGCCTTCGCTATGTCCAGACTGGCTGCAAGCGCCTCCCCCTTGCTCTCAACTGCTATGTGAAATACGAAGATATGTGAAGTCCACCAATCCGCAGTAGGGCCGCCTGGTGGACTATGCCCTGATACCCTCTGTATAGAGGAGGCCTTTCCCCAGCAGTGGGACATGTATAGGCTGATACTTTACTTTTACTTTACTTTATACTGATGTTAAATGATAACCGCCGCCCGTGGACACTTGCAACTCCCGTAGATGCGTTATCACCTTTTAATAAAGTGGGCCCCGCCTATCTCACTTACTAGAAGATATGCAGAAGTATAAAACTTTTACTTCAAGCCGGTCTTCTGAAAGGTCGTGGTACTTACCCTGCTCATTCGTGCAACAGCGAAGTGCGAACTGTTGCGTGACCTTACCGCAGTAACATATTACCATAGTAAAATGTAAAAAAAAATAACAGATTTTAATAACTTGCCATTTTTGTTGAATAATATAAATAAATATCTGAATACGTTTACGCTAAATGTTTCTGCGTAAATTTTCAATATCAAATAAAATTACGTAGTTAACTATTCATATTCTCGATAAACTTTACACATAATCATATTCAACGGGAATATGATTTATTCGACTTTCCGTGCACGGTAGGCAACAAACTTCTAAACTCAATTAGGTTTATACTGGATTAGAATTTGCTGAGCAATAAGATAAACAGCTTTAACCGATGGTAAAGGTTCCATTTTGAATAATAATTCAGAATCATTTTAGCTATTAAATAAATCGGTTCTGAATGAATGTTTTACATTTCATATCAATAAATAAATTTATTAAGGTTTTTTATTGCAATGATATGAAACTGAGCTTATTGAACCGCGACATTTGAAAAAATGCTAGTTTTACATACGATTTTATTTCTTTGATGATACTCAAAGTCAAAACGTGCATGTCTCTCCAGATTTTATATTGAAAGAAACCTTTGCACTTCTTGGAACCCGTAATTGACCTGCACACCATCTAATAAATGTATAGGATATTTAATACATTTGAATTTATATAGTTTTCTATAATAATAACTCATAGGAATCACCGTCTTTTATCAATGTAGATAAAAGACGTTAAGATTTTCGTCGGTGTCGCAATGAGCCGTTTAGCTTAGAGGTTAAAGCGTCAGACCGCGATTGCCGAAGACGTGGGTTCGATTCCCACAGCTGCGACAAATTTTCGTACTTTTTCTACATATTTTAATGTTCATTCATAGGAATCATACATATTATGTTTCCTTTTTAAAATATTAAATTACATTGATAAGCCATGAGACAAGCCTTTTACTATTGAAGATAAAATTGTTTTAATTATAAAATTAAGTAACATAATATTTCAATTTCGTACTTTTAGAAATGCTTGTTGTTTAATTTGAACTCTCAAATTTCAACAAAGGCAGCACATTCTCCGTAATTATTGAAACAAAACTTTTACGGTCAAATATTTTTGCATTACAAGGGGCATTGTCAAAATTAAATGTCAACTCAAATTTGGCTTGCAAAACGTGCTTTGTAATTTCGTTGCTTCAAAGGGAAGCTCGCGGAACAAATCCAAAGTTTGTAGAACCCAATATATTGTTATAAGTAGATTAATAAAGTAGTATTATACATATGAAATAACACACACATTCTTGAAAATACCGAGGAACTGAATGTTTCTTTAATCGTGAAAGTTAATTTGCAAGTCACTACTACACAATTATCATCAATTAGGTCGATGACTGAGCGTGCTGGGGTTGCTGAAGATTTCATGTTCCCGTGTCCACGGCCGATGGGACAGAGACAGGTGCAATGTGGGTTTTTAGTTGGCAACCGTTTCTGACTGGGACTTCCACATACCCTGGTGGCAAGGGATCTAAAAAGGATTTTCCCTGAATGGCTAGCAGGTACCATACCTTTGCTTTGAGAATAAATAATGGGAGTATAAATATATGTATATTTTGAGGAAGAATATACGTTATTTAAAAGATTGATTGATTTTTAAAAAACTGCAAAAGTTTAATAAATTTAAAATATTCCGTGTATGATGTGCTCTGCGGCTCATCCGATGGTAAGTGATTACGGCAACCCAAACAAATGACGAGCCTGCCCATTCATGCAACAGCAAAAGCTGCTGTTGTATATAATTACAGTATAGTATATACGTACCGTAAATCAAATCAAAAATCAAAATTATTATATTATATATTAAATTATTATAATGTTCACATCATTTTCTATTAAAATATAACATTGACTTGACGGTTTCCGGCATTTTGTGACAAGTATCGGCACAAAAGTGAAATGTTACGTAAAGCGCCCAGATTAGCGAAGTTTTTTAACTTTGTTATTTAATAACTACGATCAAAAATTTAAGTCGAAGTCTGTCAACCGTGCGAGTTTGCTTCTTCAAACAAAATACAATCTTGGCTATCGTATCTTGATTAAGCCCGGTTTGATGAAAATTTCAATTAATTTCGTGACAGGCTGCTGGTATCACAAAATATAGTGTATGCAAACTAATGCCGTAATAATAGCAAGTAATTAAATTAAGACAAAGGACTTTGAACCTTATTCTGTTCCAAATAGATATATAATTGTAATTTTCCCATTTACAAATTAATTCCCTTTTCCTATTAACGTTTTGAAAAGACACGTTGATGTACTCTACGCTCCTGATTAGGACCCGTGAAATTAAGATTGGAAATGCTATGCCTATGCAAAGTGAATGTACATTACGAACTAAAATCTCTCTACTTTCGTCCAATGAAATTATATAGAACTATATATTATGTATTAACAACGTACGCTACGTATGTACTACACTATGAATATATAGACACAGCAGCATCTGCTGTTGCACGAATGGGCAGGCTCATCCGGGGAATAAAGGTTGGCAATGCATCTGCAACCCGTAACTTGTTTAGATGTATCCATGGGCGGCGGCAATCACTTACCATCAGATGAACATCAGACCACATCATACACGGAATATTTTTTTGTTCAACTTTGTACAGTTTTTAAAACCGTTCTGTTAAATAACGTCTAAATATTCTTCCTCAAATCTGCATATGTCTGTACTCCAATTGTTTATTCTTAAAGCGAAATTTAAAAAAAAAGGAGTTTTGAATATTTATGTGAAATTTCCGAATCCGCTGTACGTCGCTCTACATCATCGTTTCAGTCTGTTCGATGCCAACGCTGAACATAGGGCTTCCCAACAGACTACCATGAAGCACGACCGCTAATGCCCCAACTCTCTCTAAACAGAGGAGGTCTTTGTCCAGCATTGGGCCATGTGTTGGCTGTTAAATTTACTCTTTTTATTTTCAAACTTATAATATAACCACATTTTATTCGTGAGATAAAGTAGTTATATAAAAACAAAAAGAGAATCAAGCCTTAGTTAATATTCAGGCGAATATCTGCAGAATGCTTGTAAAGATTAACTATAGAATAATCATAAAATACGTTTTCCATCTAAATAAAATACTAATGTGAGAGTGTTAGAGATGAAAAATCTCTTCACTGACACAGGGATGAATTTCGTAGGAAACGTCGGGGCGAAATGTCCATCTAAGCAAGTAATCTATCACTGACAATTTCCAGAACTTCTTATTGATTTCAAATAATCTTAAGCTGTACCTAGCAGTTATACGGTTGTGTTGTATACATTTATACATGTCCACCACAAATGAAAGGATACACAAAATTAACAATAGAAAAACAAAATGGAATGCATAATTTGGCTCTTTATATAAGTCAATATTAAGTCTTCGTAAGTTTTCTAAGTTTAATTGAAATATAATTAATCAGGAAACAGACATTATCTTTAAACGGTACACTGTGCAGCTTGACAAGTTAAGATCATTGAAACAGTGTGAAAGTACTATTAATAAATGTTATGAAATGGAGCAGCTCTTGCGAAAATTAGGATTGGGAACCTTACGATTAAAAACTAAATCATACTCGACCAATCAACGACTTGAAGTCCGCCAATCCGCAATGGGGCCGCGTGGTGGACTATGCCCTGATATCCTCTGTACAGAGGAGGCCTTTGGCCAGCAGTGGGACATCTTAAGCTGATATTTTACTTTTTTTATTTACTTTAACATCAAACTCAAGATTTAATATATTTCTGAAGTTTTATTACTCATATGCTCACCTCAATTTTTTTTTCTCCGGGAAACTTATTGGAAACAAAAATATTCTTTATATTAGTTTTCTACGTGCTGGAATATAAAAGAGAAGGAACATCGCAAGTAAACCGACGTTGTTAAGAAATACACCTAAAAGAACGCGAGCGTGGTGCCTGCTCGCTTGCTATAGACGAGCGATATTTATAAAATATGATAATATTTGTTTATTCACTCCACTAAAATATAGCTCTTTTACATATATATTCTAACTTTTTTGTCTAACTTGCCTTTCATTACATGTTTATGAATTTATTACATACTCATGATGAATGAGATAGACAAAACTTAACCGTGAAATCAAAAGTTTAGTTAGCTCAGTTTAAATGCTAGTGTATTACGTGTACCTTGTGGTGCAACTCAAAGTCTATCTAGCTTCATGAATCTAAAAACTCTCCCACAGAAATAAGAAATGTACTAAGTACGGGGTTAGGTAAATTATTTAGCAAAAAGTCAGCAACTACCTTTTTCACTCGGAAATTTCTCTTGCGAGATAAACTCGCCGGCTTAAAGTAATAAATAAGAATGCCCGGAGGTGTGACTGTAATAATACAGAAATTATTATTTTATTTTTATTCCGACAAACCTTTTCGGATTTTCCTTGTATGCGAATTAAAGTTTTATAATAACCGATAGTATAAATCATACGGATAATATTTCATTGCAGTAGTTATTCCTTTTGTTGTGCCAAAAGTTAAACAACCAACGTTCATTTTATTTAACACATAATACATATAACGATAAATGTAAAAATTATCATTATCATTCAGTTACATTTAATTCATTCACCCAATGATTTGTGGGTGTATAATATACCTGTGTTTATGATGTTGTTCATAAAAATTTTGATTACGATAAAATTTTGGGATTGGGTTTTTATCAGAGCGTGACGGTGGGTACAGACAATTGTGGTAGAAGTGTATAAACAAAAGCGCCGAGCCTCTGGCATTCATGGGACCGCATAATTACATTATACCGAGCGGTCTTAGGTGTGGCAAGTTGCCAAAAAGTTGGCGAGGCTGTTCCGTATCCTATTATAATCAGAGCTTCGACTGCGCGCAGTTATGTTTAGAACAATAATACGCAAGAAATCTTTGTAAACAGAATTCTGAGATGCTTAAACACGTTGCGATTCAAATACAATGTAATTTGATTTGAATCTCAACGTGTATTATATTATATTATTGCATAATTTCCATTTTTTTTTCATAAAATTATACGTATACACAATATAGTTTAAAGTGAAATAACTACTAAAATTGATTGTTAAAGGTACTTAAATTGATAGGTACAATCACTAATCAAACACATAAAAAATGCTGTTGCCTACAGCATTTTTAAAGCATTTATCATGCTTTTTTTGAAGCAGTTATCAAAAATAAAATTTAATATTGTTATAAAATATTTCAAGCACTAATGGAATTCAAATCATATGTTACACGTCAAATATAAATTTACTTTTGTTTGTGTTTAAACTTTGCTAGACTCTCAGAATTTCAAATCAGGAAAACTACAATTGTCTTAAGGTTTTATAAAAGAAACTTAACAGTGGGCGTGTTTTTACGGAACTTTTAAGTTTAATTTGAATAATAACAAACGAGGCTGGCATTTTAAGTTGAAAAATGTGTCCATTGTTTCTTTACAGTTGCAAATTATTCCATAATTTTTTTTTTTTTATATTATTCACTTTCCGGGATTCAAATGTAACAGACATTTGTATGAAGCATGAAATAAATTTATTAAAGAGAAAAATGACCAATTTACATAATGGCTCTTCGAGTCTTTTGTTTATATGGTATTTCCACTAAATTTATATTCCAACTTTATATCCCACTTTTGCTTATGTATAAACGCAGCGATGCCTTGTGCTTGTACAAAATTATGAATCTTGTCCAATCTTCTGAGTATCAAAAGATAACTAACTAGAAGCTGGAACAACAACTCTTATTTTAAACTGATTTTTCCTCTGTATATATATTTACTTACTAATACTTAGAAACATCAAACATCATTATTGTAGAAAGAATAGCTGAATAATCGGTTTACTACATTTATGTATAACATACATACATACACACACACACGCACACACGCACACGCACACGCGCACACGCACACGCACACGCACACACACACGCACACACACAAGATTAATTATTTTAATGGAAGAAGACCAAACGATCCTAATCCTAACCTGATGTTAAGTCATTACCGCCCCCCACAAACGTCCATAAACCTGAAGGGTTCCAGAACCATTGGTAACATTCTAACGAAACGCTAATAACTTTAATTAACGTCGATCTTCTGTGCGACCGTTTTACTCGCCCGCACCAGGCAGACCCTTATATTTCCTTTCGTCACTAGCCAAAAATACATTTTAGCGAGAGCCATTTTCAATTACCTTATAATATCTTTCAATGTAATGAAACATTCATTTACACTTAACTTGATAGAAGAATTGATGATATTTGTTGTTGATGATTGATATATGTTGTTCTCTTCAAAATATTATGAAATCTATTCACATTTGGAACGAAACATTTACGGTTGTTTGTAAAAAAACTAGTTTTAGTAATAGTAAATAGATGAACACTATCCATTTTTATCATTATTGAAGAAAGTATACACTAAAAATAGATGTTGTTTTGTAAAAAATAAAGCTCAGGACTCGGACTTGATGTGGGACTCTTTTCTATTAGGAATTGTTACCTCTCCCATTGCCACCAGAGCAGGCTAAGTTTCGTGGAGGATTTAGCACCATAGACCACATTCACACAGTGAAGCAGGTTATACAGAAGTCCAAAGAGTATAAATAGCCTCTATGTCTCGCCTTCGTGGACTATGGAATCTTAATCGTGAAATTGACAGATATATACTAGAAAATTGCGGTGAACATAAAGGACTCCACCATCAATCCATCTACATAACTCTTATTATGAGTAAAAACTTTGCCACAGAAATAAGTAATATGCTAAGTAAGGGGTTAGGTAAGTTATTTAGCAAAAAGTCAGCAAATACCATTTTCACTCGGAAATTTCTCTTGCGAGATAACCTCGCAGCCTTAAAATAATAAATGAGAAAGCCCGGAGGTGTGAATGCTTGCATAATGCAGAAAACATCATTTTATTTTTAATACGGCACATGTTTTCGGGCTTTTACCCTTTCTGCGAATAAAAGGCATAATAAATATTGTAATTATAGATAATTTACATAAGCTTTGGTGATACACAGGATAAAGTATTTATACGGATACTATTTATTGCAGTAATAAAAACACGACGACCATTCTTATTTATATTTTACAGAATACAATTCCAAAGGTTAGTAAAAGTTACTGAACACTACTTGTATTCAGTAACTTTTACTAAATCTATTCAATATTTTATGGTGAAATTATCTGTGTTGCTGACAAAAATATGAATTTCAAATCAGGGAAACTTGGGTTTTACAGTTTTATAAAAGAAGCTTAAGAGCAGGAGTGCTTCTACAAACATTTAAGTTTTTTTAATAAAAACAATTATGTCTAGAATTAAAACTTTTTAAGATGTGTTAGTATTACTGTATCTTTACAGTTGCAAATCCATCATTTTTACTGTTTATTTCATTCATTTTTCCAAGCAAAAAATGTTCGTCCGTAAACGTAAAAAGAAATATATTGAAGGGAATAACGACCAATTTACAAAATGGCAGTTCATACGTCTTTCTATTATTTATATAGTCTTTCCGCTGAATTTATATGCAAACTTTATATCCTGCTTGTGCACATGTATACACGGAGCGACGCTTTGAGTTATTAGCAATAAAGTTATGAGTCTTGTCCGACCTTAGTATCAAAAGATAAATCACGTAATATTTTATACTAGAAGCTCGAACAACAGATGACATTATAAACTAACTTGTTCTTAGAGATTTTATACATCAGTATTATATAAGAATTCAGTTTAATAATCAGTTTACTACAGTTATAAATACTATATAATCGTATGTATTTACATGTATATATTCTAATACATGACATAAGATTAAGTAAATCTATCGAAGAAGATGGCAAAGACAAGACGTATCTACTATCGGATGTTAATGATGAGATCCTTTAAGAGGTCGAAGTAACCTCACTTCCAAAAAGGAAAACGCAAAAAGTTATTACTTCTAATTATGCCGGTCTTGCAATCATGTTCTTCGTTCGGACGATCCAGCCCCGTATAATAGAATAATTCTTTACATACATTCTCATATTTGTAGCAAAAATCGTTTGGCGAGGGTCATTTTCAATTACTTTAAGGTATTACCAAATTTAGAGAGCTCATTTACCCGGGCACTCGCTTTTAACTCATTATACTCGAGTAACCTGAGTTGAAATTCCGGTTCCAGCAACAATGAAATAGTTAATTCCCACCACGGTGACAATCTTTTTGTACTTTTTCTGCAAATTTTAATGTTTAATATTAAGTGCAGAGATGATATAAAAAAAAAAATTAAGTTCTAAAAAGCAATGGCGACATCTCTCGTTGGAATTATCATTGTAAAACGATATTCGAAACTGTTTGTATGCTGGAAAGGATATATAACAACGGATGCGCCAAGCATTGCTTCAAATGCTAAAAACACTGTAGATAAAGATGCTAAGATTTTCGTCGGTGTGGCAATCAGCCGTTTAGGTTAGTGGCTAAAGCTTCAGGCCGCATATGACGAAGCCGTGGGTTCGATTCCCACAGCGGCGACATTCGTACTTTTACAACGTACTTCTACATATTTACAATTTTAAGTATTTAACAAATATCTGGTACTAGTGTTTTAATTTCTACAACGGATACACACAAATACTATACACTTTTCACTTGTGTTCACAATGACGTTAAGTCATCAAATTATCTGGTAATGAACATGTATCCTATTTGTACGCACCCTCCTAACAATTAAGACACAAGTTTTTTACCCCTTGGCCACAAGCTCATCTTTCATGGTAAGGGTACAAAACAATCTTACGGCCGTCGTAGTCGCGACGACTATGATAAATAAGAAATTGTGTGGAGCGTGCCACTAGTTAGCGCGGTGTGACATGCTTCGTACCTTTCGGTGCGGAAACTCAGAGGCTGTGAACAGGGATGAGTGGAGCGATGGGAGCATGAAAAAACCGGCCAAGTGCGCGAAGGGTTCCGTACCGTTATATATAAAAACGGCAAAAAAATCATGTCCGTGCCCCATGCCATGTGTATGGGAGCCCCACTTGAATATTTTTTATTGTATTTTTTTTTGTATTTTTTATTATAGCGGCAACAGAAATACATGATCTGTAAAAATTTTAACTATCTAACTATCACGATTCATGAGATACAGCCTGGTGACAAACAGACGGACGGACAGACAGACAGAGAGACAGACAGCGGACTCTTAGTAATAGGGTCCCGTTTTATCTAATGTCAACAAAATACATTTTGACGCATGCCTATTAGAAAGGAGTGTTGTTCATTTATATTTTCTGTAATTGCTTACCGTAGTCCGAGCAACTACGAAAATCTTACCACCAAACAAACTCATAATCAGCAGAGAAAACTTCAAAATACAACCTTTACAATTCACGGAGCAATGGGCGATAAATTTTGCACATCCACCTTTGGAAAGAAACGGTAATTTCGGTTTCATTGAGCATTAACTGTACCGCACATTTAATTTATTAAGTTTGTCAGTTGTTGCAGATGTGCGAAAAAAATTAATTAGAAAGAAAGAAAAATATTGTAATGTTTAGTGTTAACTAGGATTTCCATAATATATGAACGTATTATGTTGGCACTAAGATTCATTTGTAAGTCGTGCAAAATATACATATACACTGAACAAACGTTACTTGTGCTAAATGTACCCGTAATATGTCTTTACTTGGAGCAAACAGTTTTTGTAGCAACACGGTACTCTAGAGGATCCTCTCGTGACATTTTACTTGTTTATACTTCTTTGAAAACTATCTACAAGCGCACATTAAGACGCAGACAAATAGAAGGTCTGTTTTTATCGCATTGAATGTAATTAAATATAAGTTTGCACATAGTTACAGATAGTTTAAATATAACATTCAATATGTTATGTAAATAATTATGTATATACCTAGTTATTATTTATTTAAACTTATTTGTATATTTTATAATATATTATTTGTATAAATAAATAATTTAACGTTATTATTGCACCTACAACAATTATTTATCTCCATGGCCTGGGTTGACTGGAAGAGAATGCGAAAAGGCATTAAGTTCGTAATTGAATTAAGCTACAAATAAATAAAAATGATTGTGAATTACACTAGATAAATTTTACCAAGGAAAATAGGCCTAAATATTACAAGGCAATAAATATTTATAACTGTATATTGGTATTTTAAAATTAGCATACATTTAATTTGATAATTTTACGCCACATAATACCTAGTTAACGCCTGAACTCACAAATACGTCGTTGCAAAAATTTTGCACTAATACCTGGTTCCTGCAACTATTAAACTATGCAAAGTAATACGATACATGGAATATCCCGCGTAATAGTTTCGCTATACTCGTATCACAACTTTATAATTATGTAAAGCGGTTTGATGGGTCAAACGATTAAATAATACTCGTTAAATAATCCCATCTTGTTTTGATTAATGTTCGTGTCGTTATTAAATATTAGAACCATAGTAGATGTTATGACTTCAAAAAGAAAGAAAAGAAGAAAAGAAAGAAAATCGTTCCAAGTTACTACGTAAGAAGGATGTCGTTCAAATACGACATATAGCAAACTTATTAAATCTGAGGATTCACAGTGGACTCAGTATCTCTTAGGGTCACTTAGCATATTGGCTAGAGGGTCTGTTCAAGTAATTCTATGGGCGCAGGTTCGAATCCCGGCAACAGCGATAAATCAGTGGGGCGCCTTCTCCCTTACAAAGTTTACAAAAAAAAGAAACCCTTTCCTTTTATCTTAGGGATGGAACGGGCGGATGGAAGGACGGAACAAAATGTATGTATGCAAATGACAGACAAAACGAACTGCAAACGAAAACGCGATTACAAAGCGGTAGCTTATGTATGCTAGTTTAACCATTTTAGCAGTAAACGAGTTAAAGTTACATCTCATCCAAGTTTGCCCGTTGTGTATACTACAAAAATATTTTTAAATGTTAGTCAAAACTCTGCGAATAGCTTCGCGAAGACTGTATATGCGTTTTTCAATATGCTTGCCTACTATCCAAATCATAAGAACTGTGACGTAAGTAAGTGAATGTAATTATCATTTTTAACGCGTAAATTGATTACATAATCGCAACTCCAAAATTCCATGATGGGTAGATAGGAATAATATTCAGTGAACCGCACAAAGTTGCGGGCATTCGGTAGATGCAATTGGGCGTGTCGTTCGTTATGGCGTTCTAAGAGGTAAGTCTTTGTTCAACAGTGGATATCTTGCGGCTAATGATGACGCTGAAATACACCGGTTAAAAATATAGTACGAGTTCAGGCGAGGCGAATTCGTAAAAAAATTAATATATTAGTCGTCGGCTGCGAGTTTTTTTTACTCCCGAATATAAATCAAGTTTCCAAATAGTAAGACAACTACAGTTCAATAATTTTGGTAGCCAGTATTTATTCGTAAATAAAACACTTTTTATAACTTATCATAAAATGAGTGTAGCATCACTTCATCACTATAACTTACTCAAGAAATAACTTCGTCAAATATACGCGGAACGAACGAGGAAATTAAATTGAATTTATTTAATGGACCGCAAAAAGTATTCCCCAGTGTAATGTCTCATTTACTCTCAGGGACGGGTTTTGTAGCGACAGCTGCATTTTACAGCGTGCACGGAAGAATCTTCGTATGACATTCAACTTCTCGCTGTTTCCTTGCAAACATACTACAAAAGTACATTTAACAAGACTATATAGTTGCATTAAAAATTATGAAATAAGGTTCTGAAATAGTTTTGAAGCCATTGTAGCATTCAGAACTAATGACAATAAATAATAATATACTGAACAGTTTAAGACTGTGAATTTAATCTTTCATACGTTTCATGTTATTTATTTTAATAATTGCTATTGTCGATAATTGCTTAACAGATGTAATACTAATAGCATACAATTAATTGCACTCGTAATAAAATTGTAAATAATTCTGTAACTATGTGGTTTGTAAGCTCATGCTTTAGGTTGAACGGGTTCGAATAAAATTTACAATCTCTTTTATTTTTAATTTATTGCATATGTATTTTTTTTACCATGGTGTGTGCAATAAAGGATATTCAATCAATCAATCAATATTAACTTACTAGTTTTTATTAGATGGTTTGTTACCTCAATGCATTTTTAATGTTTTTGTCAAAATGGTTCATATTGTATTTTATGATCTTAGACCCTATAATATAAACGGCACTGAACAATTCATTCACCTTCTTTGACAAGTTGAATAGTTTCCGCCCAGACGCAAAAAGTTCTGCAACGAATTGCAAATCGATTAGAGTTCTATTGAAAAGGATTCACTAAGTTGAAAAGAAGCATTGAAAGTTCGAACACTATGTGAGAGATTTTATATTGAACTTTAATTAAATCGCATTGAAGGCAATGTTCTTATTGCTTTGTTGAAATAAATTACTTCATAACTATACTTTACACCACAAATTTTTAGAAGCACAGCAGTTTCCAATTATCCACTTTGGATCATTTATCTTACACGGTATGTAATAAAGTGTGGTCACCGTCAACATTGTTTCGTGGATCGATTGGTTCGTCACTAGATATCAACCTTTCAACCTAGGGGCAAGAAGGTGGGAATCCCAGTGAGAATTGGGTACCTACTATAAATATTAGGTCTTATCGGCTGCTACGTCACCCAGTCCGGTTAAATGGACGATCCCCGTATTCAAAAATTCAAATTTAAAATGTCTTAATTCAAATAGACACTTGCGCGTTCTTATGAAATGTCGAAATTTTACATAAAAATGAATAGATAAGTCCATAAGTAAGTTTACCAGCGGTTTGGAAAGCAGTTTCAGTTGAGAAGAATCCAACTGTGGGCAAGAAAATCAACAGTTGCTCCTTTTTAAAATGATCAGTTTACAATATAACATGGTACAGGATAAAAATCTTATTTTAGCCTACGTGAGTATTAACAGTATTAACTCCACGCGTTGGCATCGTCAAGATATTCGGCAATGGTATAACATGCTTTAACCATAAGTATACTTTTAATTGTGCGTTTAAATTGATCAAGTGGCAGACTTATATCAATTGTGGGACTTGATGATACACTTTGCCCCATGAAGGACCTATTTACTTTTTGTAAACGAAACAATGGTGTAGTTGGTTTGTCCTTATTTCTAGTATTTAGTTTATGTCTGACACTATTGTTTAGATAATAATAAAGTTTATGTCTTACATACAAAATATTACAATAAATTCATTGAGTCGCAACAGCGAGTATATTAATCTCTTAAAGAAGATCTCCGTGTATTCCGGCCTTCGATGTTACAGCGTATTCAGCAGCACTCCCATGTCCGTCAATCGGGGTCTCACTATCAGAGGAGAAGGAAGTGAGGCCAACCTCCTGCACCCTGGTCTCCGGCGATGGATATCTATTTTCGAATACACTTACTGCATCGCCAGGGCTCGTAAACCAAATGCCTCGTAGTTTATCTTTCATTCTAGAAAATAAATGATACTGGTGGTGGGGAGTTGCGATGCGAGCGCTCGCTTGCCTTCGCAGATAGGGAACAGAGCGGTGCGGGTGAGGTTGGTGGCGTCTGGGCGTGGCACTCGCACTCTAATTCCGCGCTTCCTAGCTGGCTTACGCACATTTTGCATGATTGAGTCTAGGGCGGTAGTCTCTGGCAGTCCTCTAAACCTCACCTCCCACCTCTATGTCTCCATATATATGTATCTCCGCCGATGTGTGAACGGTTGGTCCGCTTTGTGGCTGGCGTCCTGACCACCATCCTCTATGGTATCGTGGCTGGACAATTGCCACTGGACGCGACTATGCGTGCCCTGACTACTTTCACCACCGCACACTACGGTGACTAAACCAACAGTGTAGCGTCGTTTTCACTACTTATTTCTACAAGAGTAACGTCATTTTCATGACGAAACAAACTCAACACCGATAACAGTGTCGTTTCATTTTGATCATTTTGATGACGACAAAACATGCCGTTTCTCCGTAAGGCCCAATTAACGGATGACCATGCACCTCCTGCGACGAAGCCCGAGTCATGACGATTCTCCTCGATACCCGTGCCCTTCTTGCCTTCACAGAAAATGGATAGAAGAACCCTTGTTGTCGGTCTTCGGTCAAAGTATGGTGAACCTATCTGGTATAAAGCTTCCTCACGCCTAAATGGTCGTTTAATATGTTTGGACGAACTTTAAAAGTACAAATACATCAACATACGCCAATCTCTTATGGATTATACAAACGGGGCAGGCTCGGCCGGGGTTGTACTACCAACCAGATAAGCTGCACGATCAGACTACCACGATTAAGAATGTTGATATTTATTATAGTAAATCTATTATTTCTATTTATAGTGAATGAAAATCTTAAATTAGAATTAAATGAAAATCATATTAGTAATACGTCACGAGTATAATTTTTCTGCTAAATCATTCGCAAAGTTTTCGTAGGCGTACGAAATTAGTATACCTTTGAATTATTTTGTTGTTTCAAAGTCTAAACGATAACTGATGAAAATATTTTTAATTTATTTAGCATATTTGGGTTGGTCCTAAGGAAACAACACGATTTCAGAGGTTACGAATTAAATAAAGCGTCACAAATCCCCTGACGACCTACTTTAAAATAAGTTAATAATTATATTCGCTTTGAGACCACAAATATTGTACCGTACATTCAATGTATAAAAACATTTAAACACAGAATTTAAGAAAATAATTGGCATTAAAATGAAAAACGTACTGTCAAAATTGAAAGCAGAATAATTAGTTGATTGATTAAGTGTGAGAAAAATAAACAGTTAAATAATTAAAACGAAAAATAACTGTAATTTTAAATTACTGCGATTCACAATTAACCGCGAAGTACAACTTATTCGTCAAACTTTTAGATTCTTAATAACTCTGCTAAAATTACGGCATATGGAGTGAAATAAGATCAAAAATTAGTTTACCACTTTTTTATAGTTCAAATCAGTTATCGGTTCTCGGTTCTACGAGTTATATGGCGGGCTATCGCCACATCATTAATTCTAAACATACACACTGTTATTGAATTTGTTACCCGTGCTTGTTTTTTCTTATTGCTCAACTTCAGTATATTAGTATTATCAGTATATCAGTATAATAGTATATCAGTATTCGCCTACGCCGCTCGATACAAGCCACTCTTTATTATTTTTTGGAGTCATTTTTTACTTCGTCTTGCTTATCTTTCCCGCTTCCGACATATTTGTGCAGTCCATAATAAAAACCTACATTCGAGACAAATTCGTTCCGTTACAGTCATGTTCTTGTTTCATGCACTCATTTTTCTCGGTCCACTCTATTCTTTCGTGTAATGCGGTGCTTTTCGATATCAGGGTGCCTAAGAGTCACTTTGCATTTAATAGAAAACCTCGTGAGCAAACGCAAAAGTTGTTAGCAGAACATTAAATATAAAAAATGTAAAAATAAAAAAAAAAACATATTCGATAAGTATACATATGTATTACATAAAAATAGGGCTTGCTCGAGCATTGCTTTAATTTTGGGTCCAAAAAGTTTGTAAGACAGTAGAAACTTCATAAGATACCGTAAGACACGTCTCAAATCATTAATTTACTCATCAACATTTTAAAATACACAGATCATAGAGGCTTATATCCATGCATTAATACGTGAAGAAACACTCTGCACTGAAGAAACAAACGCAATTTTCGTAAAAAGGGGTATTTTACGAAAATTGCGTGGACGGAGGAGTTTGAAATTTCTCACACGAATAGTTTATATGAGGCACAATGCTAATATTAATTTATTATGCGTAAAAAAACAGTAAATCAATATAGAAAACATTACACACACTACCATGTATTTGACACACACATGCATATACACTCTTTGTTTATTGTGTATTGTATTAACATATTTATATTGTTCAAACTTGTTCGAATTTCGACCACTCGGCGTCCACTAGTATAACTAAATAGGATTGTGTTATTTGCCATTCTGTTATGAAATGTTTGAGTCTTTAATTAATCTTTGAAGGTTTGTAATGGCGGTAATTATCGTTCATTACAAATGACCCGTGAATTTAAAAAAAAACATGATTTTCTTTTTCCACAGCCGTTAAAACGATTAATTTCTAGATTTTAACCATTGATTGCATCGACTAATTTATTGTTTTTATTCAAATATTGACAGCTTCAAGGTTTTCACCATATTTTTCAAAACTTATTGGGAATCTAGATCCTAACTGTTAAAATGATGTTTTGTTGAAAAATGGTAATAATAAAAATGTTATTTTCTATATAATTACTGTGTTAAATGAAACATGTATGAATCTCTCAACAACTATTTAAGTGTTCTCATATATTATACGTTAATTACCTATTAGACATTTTATTTAAATACACTTATTTAAACAAAAGCCACACTCACTACGAATTGACGAGGCAGCACATTTTATTAGCATTGGGAATATTATTTTGGTTTTGTCCATATATATTAATACGTATAAAACATAATTTAAGAGCCATAGTTACGTACTTAAACTGTACTTACTGGAAAATGCGGTGCAGTGTCTACGGAGCTAACTGGTTTAATAAAAAGTTATTGTACTTTATTAACATTTTAGTTAATTCTAAGTACCTGCTAATATTACTTTAAGCCTCAATAGATTCTCAGGCCGAAAATAGCTACCGACCGAGCTGAGGCTGGGTTCTCCCATGCACCCTCGAATCGGAATGCTAAACGGTCATTGAGTAAGAGCCCAAATCGAAGTCCCCTCACGGTGGACTTGCGCCTGGTTACTCCATGGAGCGTCCGCCTAAGCGACCAGAGTCAACAAATCGAAGCCCCCGAGGTAGCCTTGGCGCTTTGTCACTCATAAATGAGGCTTAGGCCCAGCGAATCTGTAAAAGCGTCCATAAAATCAATAGTGACCGTCATACGATAAAGGAAATAGATTTTTCTATCAAGTGAAGCTAAATTTTTAAAATTAATTCTGTAAACCATTACCAACATCCATTTGATTAATGATTAATTGCAATAAACGATATTCATAAGCACACATATAACGATAAATTTCCTTCATCTAAAGTTAATTTTCATCGCAAGTTGCGGTGACAACCTAACGTCAAGTTATTGTTTTGGTCTTCCCGTTTCTACGTAATTGAAAAAGTTTATCAAGGCTAGAAGCGAATATTAAATCTTGATACGATTTCGGAAGGCTCATTTTAAACGAGAAAATATTAGTCTTGGAAAATATCTTAAGAGTCATATTTCAGCAGTCAAGGCGATATTAAGGGATTATCCAAGTAATCAGATAAAACTCTATATGTACTGAATACACAATCAATATATGAACCTAACCTTAACAAAACTAAGACACAGTTTATATTTCCTCGAATTAATGTTTACATACTCTTAGGTCCTAAACCGATAACTACCTACCGTAGTTATTTTCACAGCATCTTGTCGTACGGCATTTTGTTGTGGGGTAGTGCATCAGATGTAAATTTCATATTTATTCTTCAAAAAAGTGGTGTTCGAGCAATCTACAATATCGGAGCCCGGATTTCTTCTTTTCTTCTTTCACTCAGAGATCTTTTCAAAGAGGTTAATATACTCACTGTTGCTTCTCAATACATTTATTTTAATATTTTGTATATACGTCATAACCTTAAATATTACCTAAAGAATACAGATATAAAATAAACACTAGAAATAAGGACAAACTACACCATTGTTTCGTCTACAAAAAGTAAAAAAAGTAAGTAATAAAATCCCACAGTCGATATTAAGTCTGCCACTTGACCAATTTAAATGTAAAATTAAAAATCAACTAATGATTAAAGCATATTATACCATATCGGAATATCTCGACGACGCCAATGTGTGGAGTTAATTCTGTCGATACTCACGTAGGCTAGAATAAGAATATTATACCCGTATATTATATTGTACCCTGATATTTTTGAAAAAGAGCAACTGTTGAGTTTCTTGCAGGTCTCTTCTCAAAAGAAACTGCTTTCCGAACCGGTGGTACCTTACGAACCTATATGCATAATCTTTGAGGTAAAATTTGACGATGCATTCGATGAATTCTTATGCATTAAGAGCGCGCAAGCGTCTATTTGAATAAATATATTTTTGATTTTTTGATGTATTTTTTGACGGTATTGTCAGGTAAGTTAGTCATTGTGGCTGATTACCGCAGGTGGTCGAGGTTTAAGCTCAACTCGTCAGATGTCTAGCTTTTACGCACGTCTTTATACCTAAAAAATTGCCCCCCATATCTTTGCTTGCAATCCTAAGGGTCAAAATAAAGTATAACTTTGTTACTCATCTAAACGAATTAGGCGCCACATAATTTAGACGTAAATTCCACACACTAGCTCTCCACAAAACTTCGGTGGTCCGTACGCGGTCGGACAAGCTGATCTACAAAATTTTACTGAGGTGTTACTTAAACGAAAAATAAGTAAAGCTGCAATGACTTAAGCATTCTAACCAAGTCCCAATAAAATGTGGCGAGCTGTACGTGAGATTTAATCTAAGTCAAAGCCGGCGCACCCATAAATATTTACGATATGATAACGCGTATGATATTGGGGAACATTAAATAGGCGTTTTCATTTTCACGAAGAAAAAATAAAGATTCAAGAAATAGCAGAAATTTGCACGCAAAACCGCAATTTACTATCAAATTAAATGAACACAACCTTTACAGAACTTATTGTCATAGGGTTTCGATTTTTTTTAGTTGTAACGTATGTTGCGTTACAAGTAAAAATAATTACTTTAAAAAACTTTTAAGTTAATTTTTTTTTGTTAATATTGTATTATCATCTAAATTAAATGTGTGTACCAAATTTCAGATCAATCTGACAACGGCAAGGTGCTTAAATGTCAATTTCTAATTTTGACCCAAATAAATAAACAAACAAATTCCGTACGGGTCGAGCTAAATAAAACCGTTTAAAAATGACTCATCGTCACAGTATGCTCTAAAGGTTTGTTTAAAATTTATTTTCCAAATTTTATTTTATACCGAATTTCACAAATTTTGCAAGGCTGTGTGCAACCCAAGTTTTACTTTTTACAATTTAAATTTAACTTTCGATGATTTGAGTTCAAGTTTTTAAGCAAGTAGATAAACAAGTATACATACATTTATTTAAAATTCAAATTTGTAGTATTTTTAATTGCTCCTTACTTTTCAATTGATTTATAATTTATATTAATTCAATAAAAATATATATTAAATAATTTGTATTAATTCAATAAAAATAAAAATAAGAATTCATAGGTTCGTATTCAAAAAGGAGACGTAAGATACACCTATCTTTTTCTGCTGCTCATTGTGGGGTCGGTACAACAAGGCCACTATATATATTGTTAACAGTCGTGGCTACGTATTGTTACGACCAACTTCCTGACTGACGTCAAATAAACACATATATGGGACCACTTTTGTGGGTCACAGAAACACTTGTCCCATGTGAGAATGTTAATTGCGTCGAAGCTAAATAGCTAAACAACAGTACAACAACGTTCAAAAGCTTAGTTTGCGTAAAATGAAGGAAATTTATTACAGAAATCATGAAATGGAAGACGTCAGGAAAATAAAACACTTCAACTGAAACGACACAAGGCGAACGATAAAACTCAATGATCTGGACGAAGTGACCGAATTCGAAGAGGAAAAGAGGTCTCCTAAGGCCATTTACTCATGCCGTGTAACGTGGATGAAAAACCCGCATTTGAAGAATTTCTGAGTTCGTTTAATTGACATGGAAATCATTTTTTGTTATTTTTATTTATTAATCAAAAATATTCAAAGGATATGCTTACATAGCTTGCTATTCTCGCCAAACTTTTACGTTTGATGGCGAGACATGCTCGTTTTTCAACATAATATCTTCTAAGTATACTACTCAGAATGTATATCATCTTTGAATTAAGACATCTTACGGTTGTTATATTTAATCATCTGTACTGTATACCATATTATTTTTTTATTAAGAAGTCATAGTTTTTCATAGCTTTCGTTCAAACGCAATAAGTTAATATGAGTGTTTGTGTATTTCTTATACACCATATTATATTGAATGAATGAATGAATAAATACACTTTTATTGTACACCACAAATAAGAGTATACATAAAAGTAACAATAGTAGTAAGTAACAAATTTATGCAATGCACAATTTGGAAGCCTTATCGCTTCATAGCGATCTCTTCCAGACAACCAATGGTGTAACTATATTATACTACTAGCGGCCCGCCCCGGCTTCGCACGGGTAACAATGAGTGTAATTCGGTGTAACTCAGAGACCCTTTTAAGTTGGCCGTGTCTACCGTGCAATATATCTCTAGGGCCTTTTTAGGGTTCCATACCCAAAGGGTAAAACGGGACCCTATTACTAAGACTCCGCTGTCTGTTTGTCCCTCTGTCAACAGGCTGTATTTCATGAACCGTGATAGTTACAGAGTTGAAATTTGATTTTTGAATTTAGGTTTTGTGGGTATTTGTTTCCCAAGGAGGCTTGACGTCAGGCAGGCGGCTGGTTGTAAAAATATAGTTGTGCCGATCCCACCTAGGTGGGATAGGGGCAGGAAGATAATGATAACTTGTATACTTGTCCCTCTATTTTAAAAGTTCACGCTAAATGAAATCATTTGAAAGAAGCTATTGCACTTTCGAATATTGGTTAAAAATGTCCAGATGGTGAATGATATTTGTCAAAAGATTTTTTATTGGCTGTGGCGGCTCCTCAATATTGGGGAGACTATTTTTTCCAGAAGCACAGCTCATACCATTTGGTTCATCGACCCATTTTTTGGCAGAACACTTAGAGCAGATCTTATTCATGGCTCCGATTTGGACAAAAGACTGTTGAGCTTAATGCGTTAAAGCTGATCTGTTACTGTGAGCTAAAAGTCGATTACGATCTCTAATCGTTGACGTTTGTTGTCTTTCCCTCTAATCTCGTAGGCGTTGGGAACGCTCAGAACTCGGCTCCCTAGTGTGAATTTGTATATTTATATTAATATGCTCTTCAAGCCGCTGCAAACACTACTTGACTCTCTCCGACTTTTAAGGCTATTTTCAGTTTCCGGCAAAGATTCCTCATTACGACGTATTTTTGATGCCCTCGCCTGGAAACTATTTCTAGAAAGATGAGATCTTAAAATGATAAAAAAAATTAAACTGCCTTTTTATTTAATAATATGCTAACTATTACCAGTATAAATGTGATTGAAAAATTATAAGAACTACTAAGTCAGTCACTAAGCTCTTTGGATAGTTAAATTCCAATATACTAACATTTTTAAACTTGTGATATATCTCGAATGGAATGTCCGAATTGAATAATTCAAAAAGTTATATAAAGATATTGAAACAGTCTTAAATATGAAGTAATTTATTTTTATAAGGATTAATACCAAGATACAAATAAAGAGCCTTTTCTAGCGGCGGCATTTCAATCAAAATTTTAAAATAAAATAACACTTATTGTGGCATAACCATAATAGTTAGACATATGCTGTCGCGACACTTTTTGTAAATAATGATGTGTTCTGCAAAGTCGTAGTACATTATTTTATTCTATCATCAATAGTTTACGCAGCGCACGCGATGTAAAGAATATTTTTGGTAATTTTTGTACACTTTGGGTTACATTATTGAAGTTTTAGTAAGGATCCCTATTTTTTTTTAAATATAATATAGCCTATATTAATCAGGGATAATGTAGCTTCCCAACACTGAAAGAGTTTTTCAAATCGGTTCAGTAGTTTCGGAGCCTATTCAATACATACAAACAATCAAATCTTTCCTCTTTATAATATAGATTATAGTATTAGTATACTATTACTCTTATATATTCTATGTGTTAAACTAATACTGCCCCATATTTGGTGCTATTAGACTCCTATTGGACTCCTATTGGACTCACTGGGACTGCTATGATAAAATTATCGATTCAATATTAATTGCACAAAGGTTCATTACCATTTAATTCATATTTTATTTATAAACAATGTTGATCGTTCAATACCAGCACACACATAAATCGTACAGTAAATATAGAAACACGTATTATATTAAAGCTATTTCAGTTAATCACGCAAGTTAATGAACGGTGCAGCGGCCGCTATATGAATAGCAATTTCGTAGCACTTCATGTTAATCTATTCTGCGGCTCACCTCTCATGTGAAAAGCTGCCAAACGAGCAGACGGTTCACCTGATGGTAAGTGACTACCGCCGCCCATGGACATCTGCTACACCCGAGGGTTACAAATGTGTTGACAACCTGTTGAAAATTGGGCTCCGGCTACCTCACTCACCAGAAGAAACGCGAAAGTATTTGTCATACTTCCACTTTACGCTGGTCTTCTGTGAGGTCGTGGTACTTACCCGGACGGGCCTGCCCATTCGTGCTACAGACGAGCCTGCTGCGTGGCCCTACCACCGTACAGTCACCTCATCATCACCAGGTGGATCAAACTTATTATCGAAGTAATGTTTACAAATAACACGCAATCACCAGCTGATGAACGCCAACTGCTTAGAAGCGGAAAATACAGATTGTATTTTATTCTTTGAGAATGAGGAAGCTAGAGCTTTCGAAGCATATTGATTTTTCGCTATAAACAGTGAGTGATTCACCAATGTCAAGGTAAAAATTAAGAACAATTACTTCTTATAGAACAATGATAACTAGCTGGGAAGTAATTCAAATGCAAATAAATTTATTCTGAATATATTAAGCATGATCGTTAGTTCAATTACGCCAATTTTCTTTTCTAAAATAATAGAAATAAGTGTAATCAATAACATTAACAAAAATAATAAAACATCATTATGGCAGATGGATATAATAAAAGATAAAGCAAAATAGATCCTTTGTGCACATTTCTAATAAGTACACCTGGCTCTCGTTTAGCAGAATTACAAGTATTTATTTGCTGACAATATAGAGGATCATAACAAAAGAGACTGCCATTATCCGACAAGGTATACGGGGCGATTAAGTTGTGGCCATAAAAGCGGCGATTAAAATATTTTCATATTTGTAGTTTCTTAAATAAAAAAAATATAAATAATTAATAATAGTAATATTTTCAAAAAAAATTTACAAGAAAGAGGATACCTACGGAGTTCCTTTCGCCTGTTTCTCAGGGACCGTTTATAAGGACTGTTTATAAGGGACCTCATTAAGAAACGGCGGCGGATTTAAAAATTACTATCGATAGATGTATATAAATAATAAATTGCATTACTTATTTAGATGGCAGCTTCATCCGAGAAAGTACCACAGCCTTACAAAAGATCAGTGTAAATCGGAGTTAAGATACATTTGTGTTTTGTCTGGAAAGTGAGGTAACAAGTATATTAGGTAGGCGTATTTACAACGCCATAGACGTTTTACATCAATACGAAGTAGATATGACACTAACGCACACGCGATACTGAGGCACTCAAAATATACCAATTGGTGTAATTAAATTTCAATTCTATATATTGCTATCTTTTTCTTTATCATCTGTCATATTTACTTATATATGTCATATAATGTAAAGCGGAACACTTTTAACGCCGCGCAGTATAGACATGCGTCATCTTCCTTAAAACATCAAGGGGTAAGTTGTTGAGTCGCATTTCTCTTTCTGACATAAAAAGTATTTGTAATAAATACGACACAAAAACACCTTAAGTTTCATATTTTGTCAGCTACGATATTAGGAAAATTTATAGACTTGGGTGATCAATTGTAAGAGAACATTATAAGAGCAAGCGTTTCTGGTTTTATTACTTCCATAAAAGAGTTAATGGCCAAACACAAAGGGATTTTTCTTTGCCTACGCACACGTTTATTACACGAGCATATGAAACGGATTTCATATGGATGATCTTCGACGAGTTCACGGTTTAGGATATGCGATATTTTAAAAGCCTAATAATTTCGATGCCGCCATATAAATATGTCGACAAGTTTGTACATTTGATATCGGAAATTGCGAAGCCGGTTCCCAGCTATTTAAATAGACTAAATGCAACAAAGGTTTCGGATTTTATTTATAATTAATGAACATAAAGGCTACAGTCCATGAGGAATGGAATATTGAGTCAAAAAAGCGAGTGCTTGTTTAGGTATTAAGGTTATTTCTGTCAGTTCACGTAAAAATATCAGTCTAAGCCGGCCAAAAGCTTTTCTGATTCCAATCTCACTAATTGCTCTAATATTATATATGTGGTTTCAAAAGAGAAAATGTATGGAATGTAGAAAAAGCAATGCTTTAGTTTCTTCACTCATTTTCTGGATCCTAGAAAAGAGTTTATTTGCGGACGCGGAAAATTGGGAGAAGACATCTTAAATTAGACTAATTTATAATTATATTAGAATATCTAAGATCTAAAATATCTTATATCTTCTTTGAATACATAATAACGTTCTTTGGATGATATTATCGCCATTTAATCAGAAGAACTAGACTAGAATATGTAGATATATTGAATTGTATTTTAGCCAGAAATATCGAAGTTTGAAGACAATGCGAGAGTATAATGGTTATGCAGATAATTGTTTACTCGAATATGTACACAGATTTATTATTTGAAATATAAATAATAACATATTGTAAGGATGAGGTTCTAGGATACTTAGACTTTATAATGTATCCTAAAATAAACATCAATATCTTTATAAATATGATACAATAAATAGATATGAACCTGTTACTATAGTTTTATACAGGGAATTCGCTTATCTCTCCAATTTTTTAGATTCATTGTTGTCTTTATTTTAATGTCATTGCATTTTCTTTCAAAGAATAATAATTAAAATATTTATTTATTTTTTACTGTACATGACCATTCACAAAAATACATTGATGACTGAGTCAGGTAAAAAAAGAAACTGAATAACTTCGAGTCTTAATTCTTGACGTTTTAGCAATTTCTTTCCGTATTTTTAAGAGTTGGCCCAATTTGCGCCTTAACTAAGCTGCAGCCCCAATTAAAACGCAAACGGAGCTATTGTGTTTTAACGACTTGTTCAAAGTTTATTAGTGCTTTATTTCTTTCGTTATTTTTTTTTTCTTTATTTTATATTCAAACATGAACCAATAGAAGTGGTGTGAAAGAAAAAACGAAAAGACGTTGGTGAAAATTCGCAGAATTGTTCACCATTTCGCATAAGAAATGATGCATATACTATTATTAGTCCGTTTTACGAGAACATAATATTTTCTCAAATTAAGTCGCAACATTCATTTCTCTTCAACATACATTTTTCTTGGAATATTTTTTGATCATTCAAATGTTTACAGCAATTACTTGATAATTGAATTGATTTACTTGAAATCTTGAATGCATAGGCTAGTTCTAAAAGTAAAAATAAAATTTACTACAAATCAGTTTATTATTACCGATCTGGGTAGAACCGTTCAGTTTTGTTTGTTGTCCGGAAAAACACGTGAGAAATACATGTCGAATTAATACGAAATCTGCCCAACGAATTTTACGCAAATTTTGCGCCAACTAGATATGTTTATGGTGTTACGTTTAAGGTGTTTTCTTTATTAAAAAGCGCCAATGAACCAGATGAAAAGAGGATATAAATGAAAATATTTCGGAGCAAAGTCTTGTACAGGCGTTTAGTTCACCAGCTGCTATCACGTTTTTGAACGTTATATGAAAACGCGGTGAAATAACAATCGTTGCTACTTACGTAGCAGGTATAGCAGCAGACATAAAAATAAAAACCAGCCAACTGCGAGTCGTACTCGTGAACGAAGGCACCCGTAACATCCTTACTAATATTATAAAGGCGAAAGTTTGTATGTATGGATGGATGTTTGTTACTCTTTCACGCAAATACTACAGAATGGATTTTAATGAGACTTTACAATTATATAGCTTATACATCAGAATTAATTACAGGATATAATTTATATATATATTTTTATGTCTTTCTGTCTGAATGTTACGCCTTCAGGCTATTCTACGCAGACGTAGTAGCTGGCAGCAGCTAGTTAACTATAAAAACGGTAAAGTCATGTCTGTTGTTTGGAAGCCCCTCTTACAAAATATTTTTATTCTCTTTTTGTTGTTATAGTGGCATAAGAAATATATCATCTGTGGAAATTTCAACTGTCTAACTATCACATCTTAGTAATAGGGTTCCGTCTTACCCTTTGGGTACGGAACCTAAAAAACAGGTTTTGCTGCGAACGAAACGCTTTTTTCATTTAACCGAACGAGGCCCTAGCAAGCACATGGCTCCCTATAAGATCGATTTTCACTTAATGTGTTTGTTTTCCATTACAGTAGATTTGACATTGTTGTTCAAGTAAAGTCAACGTAAGTAAGGCTGTATAATACTGCCTTGGTAGTATAAACAAAGGTTTTCATAAATTTATGGCTTGATATAAAAAAACTTACGATTTCTGCTGTCGCATGACTCAAGAGTAAGTGCTATAATACTTTTAGCATATTTTAGTAATGTTATGAAAATTAAGGTTAGTAAGCTGAAGTGGCAATGGGTTGGCTATATAGCTCGTAGAAGCGATTGCCGTTGGGGAAGAAAGATTCTCGAGTGGCAACCTCTCGTACTGGCCATCGCAGTGTGGGACGACCCCCCACTAGATGGAGTGACGACCTGTACAGGAAGTCGATGGATACAGGTGGCTCAGAATCATGCTTTGTGGCAGTCTGTGGGGGAGGCCTAGGTTGAGCAGTGGACCCAAACAGGCTGAAATTATGAAGATGACGATGATGAAGTAAATTTCAGCGTACTCTATTTAAACAAAACTTATTTATCTTTGAACCCTTTGATTTTTTACTAAATAATAATATAACATAATAAATAAATTATACATTTAATACAACAACTAAAATATTATTATTAAATGAAACTATTTTTAATTGGATGCAGGCCGCTAACGACCGGTCGAAGTGGAAGTCAATGGGGGAGGCCTATGTTCAGCAGTGGACGTCCTACGGCTGATATGATGATGATGAAACTATTTTTACGGATTTATCGAGTTTATTTTTACTAGCTGTTAACCGCGGCATCGCCCGCGCGGCCCAAGGGAATTAACAATGATTTTTTTTATTTTACACCAGAATATCTCATACATGGCAGAATTTTTTCCTACTTAGTTGACACTTATCATTACCTACATTTTGGACAATCACACAATATGTTTATAAATTTGTGAAGCCTATGTCTTATTTTGATGTATAAGCTATAATATTGTAAAGTTTCATTAAAATCTGTTCAGTAGTTTTCGCGTGAAAGAGTAACAAACTTCCAGCCATACATACAAACTTTCGCGTTCCGAACCCTTTACAGCGTTCACGGCCACGGGACAGACTGAGGCGTTGGACGTCTGAATGTCAGCCCGGGCTACCACCTGCTTATGTTATTAATTTTGTGTAAGATCTACGCAAAATGGACTTATTAAATCTGGCCCTGCAATAGTTGCGTTTGGGGCTAGATTTAATTTTATAACCGACATGAGCGCAGCTGATGGTTCCCTCTATGGAAGTTCTGCGTGAATCATCCTTAGGAGGAATCGGTGTTCTTTGGCAAGGGTTTTTGAACACAACCTATTTAACTTTAATTATATGCTTGTCTAGATGATACATTTAAACTAATAAAAAGCGCAAAAAACGTCTACTAAAAAATTGGTAGCCTCGCTTCTCACCTACCCTATGTCACTGTCATTTGAATCACTTATGGGTGGCGTGCACACGAAAAATAATTAATTATGCCAAATTGTGCCACAAAATTAATTTAAGAAATACGAATTTTTAATCGTTATTTCGTAGTTAATCTGGTTCGCCGATGTTGTCAGATTATTAATAGTGACGGTGGTAGGGCCACACAACTGTGTTCGCTGTTGCACAAATGGGCAGGTCCGTCTGGGTTAGTACCACAACCTCACAGAAGACTGGCGTAAAGTACAAGTAATGCACTTCTACGTTTCGTCTGGTGAGTGAGGTAGCCGGGGCCCGCATTATTAAGAGGCGGCAACGCATCTGTAACCCTACAGGTGTTGCAAATGCCATGGGCAATGGCATGTCGATCCAAACGCGAATGTCAACAAGTGTCGCCCGCGAAACGTCCTCATCGACCCGGTCGAGGAAGGCGACTTGGGTACGTCGGATTCACCGTCGTGGGTCTCGCCGGATAGCACTACGTACACAGTTAGTGTAGCAACAAACACATTCGTTCGCCCTCGCTTCCAAGCACGGCGAGATCAACACAACGCGTACACTAGGTACATACGCGTTCCAGGGCGGTTGTCACCACCCCAGCCACCGATTAGCTAAAAGCACAGTCGACGGCCATCAGGGTCTCGGTTCGCATCGCAACCTCGATGGCCCTTAGATGACATGCCGTAGTTAGAAGCGCGCGTGACCACATGCGTGGCCCATCGGTTCTTCGTCAGATGAAGCTTAAATAGTCTCGGGACTGAAAGCACAAACAACAGTTATTACAAGATACAAGATGTCGTTATAATTTTGCTAGCTTCAAAATAATATCAGTTTATAAATTAATGATGAAATCCAAGCCAAAGAGGTGAGTTTTTGTTCTTTCTTTTGTTCTTTCGTTTTTAAAATTCTTTCGAAGTTATTAAATTTGCAGCCAATTCATAACGCAAATCTAAAGTAGATATGCGTTATTTGCGTTATATCGTAACGATAATTTGGATTATTTAACGATAAAGCCTTTCCGGAAACCATCATAAGGTTTAAGATGGATTATCTTGTACCATTCTAGAATCGTTGTAAGTGGTTATTCGAGATTAAAGATAAAATAAAAGTAGCTTCCGAAATCAAAGACATTTCGAAGAGCACAAAAATCAAGCCTTCGTAATGATTTTCACTTTACTTCTATTAACCAGATTACGTATTATATGTTTTAATATTATGTCAATGGAAATAAGCTGTTATTAAGTTGCATTGATCCGTGCCGTAAATAAATTCAAGAAATATTTTTTTTATAGATCTGATCTAAAATATTCAACTATAAAAACAAAAGGCTACGAATACGCATCAGTGATTTAACATAATCTAATGATTTGAAGACATTTCAATACCACTCTCAGTGGCTATGACGTAATTGGTTTACAAAATGTTGGCCTGAAGCCAAGCTTTGGCTTTCTTTTCACAAATTAAGTTAAAAATTAAGGAAGATTGTGTAAAGATGCCCTGAGTGTCCATAAACCACGTCACAATAATAATGTTTATGGAAAATAGGTCGTCATAAACTGCGCCTGTGCCTGACTACGCTGCGAGATATAAGCTGGTCTTTTGTTTCAATTTCTCCACATAAAGTATTTATGCCCTACAGCGAAACGATTGACACATTTTACTACATTATACTATATAGCAACGTATACTTAACCAAATAAATAATGAAAATTCACGTGAAACCCGTAAGTCTATTTGATGCTATCCTTACTAATATTATAAAGGCGAAGGTTTATATGTATGGATGGATGTTTGTTACTCTTTAACGCAAACACTAGTGAATGGATTTAAATAAAACTTTACAATGTAGCTTATACGTCAGAATAAGACATAGGATAGAATTTATATTTATATTTTATGTATATCTGTCTTTTGTCTTTATGTTACGTCTTCAGTCTATTCTACGCAGACGTAGTCGCAGGCAGCAGCTAGTTAAATATAAATTTAAAGAAAAATAATGGTAAGAGCTTGATAGAACCCAACGTGTACAAATTACATATATGTATTGTGATCATAAAAATATGTTAATTAGATTTACTAATCCTACTGGATTCAAATTTATCTAATATTTGAAAAGACTGGATAAAAAAGAAAAAATATTTTCTCATCAATTTAAGTGTTTTTAACCAAAATAATAAAAAAGATGCTTAGAAGACTTTTTGAAACGAAGCTAAACAGTGGAAGAACTTTCCGTCACGATTCAATCCTCACAAAAATACTATAGCTACCTATAACAACTATAATTACAAGTTCTTTAAATAAACCACGTACACACGTACTTTTTTTATTAATGGTGCTGATGGATGATATAACACAACTGTATTCTGCTTCAGAATACTATACTTGAGCGCAATTTATAGATAAGTTTTAAGAAAGCTCCTTCAGAACCGTATCTTTAGGGGTAGAAATTGCAGATATTTTAAATTGTCATTGACGTTAAGCACGAGTTACAATAAAATTGACTAAACACATGTATCCAATACTATAAGGTGAGTACGTGATAGAGAATTGCTTTGAGATGAGAATTTAAACATTGTCAAAGGGTACAAAAGCCCATTATTTTAGTTATTTAACTCGTAACTGCTACTTTCAGATTCGCAAAAGTTTTAAACGAAAAACTTTTTGTAGTTTGTATCGAGATTGAGACAAAGCTACTTATTCCATTAAATGTGAAATAACTGTTTAATTTTGAGTTTATGTCCGTAATTAAATTTCCTCCAGCCAAAAACTTTTACTCAGTAACAGTATCGGTATTACGAGGAGGGTCGGCCTTGATAGCGAAGGTAAATGGGCAGCTTGATTATATTTGAGAAATGAACTAAATTCTACAAACGAGATGATAATGTACTAGCGCTGTCATAGAACTTTCAAACAGCTTCCGCTGTGGTACAGTGAGCGTGAGCATAAGAAGACCAGCGTAAATCGAAAGTTTCACTTTTGCGTTTCGTCTGGTGATTGAGATAAGGAGCCCGCTGACCCTTCGATTTGGAAGGTGTGCAAGGAATCTGCAACCCGTCGGGTGTTATAAACGTCCATGCAGTAATCACTTAGCATCAGGTGAACCACCTTTAAATTTCCGAATTTTCACATAAAAACAAAAACTTATTATAATAAAATTCACTCAACATATTGTAAGGAATAATATTCGTAATAAAAAAATAATAGTAAACTTCTTGGTGACCCTCATCATAATATATTGTAGGTGTCAGAGCCTATTGAATAATCAGCCAGTAAAAGTGCTTCGATTTATTGAAAATACACCATAAATTTAATTTCATTTAACTGAATATAGCCTAGAGCTACTTCAGAATACCCTGAAATTCAACCTGTCACTCAGTGTTGCGTAATGCGTAATGAAAATGCACTGTAGCGTACTCTTATTTCAACTAACCCTGTTTGTTATTAAAAGTATATTCTTCTAAGCACATGTTTACGCTATTTTTGTATATTATTTCGAGTAACTGTAAGCTTGTTTTAAAATAAAATTGTTTTTTTAGCTCTGATGACTTACTTTAACTTCGACTCACGATTTGAGTGCAAGGTTTATAATTTTTGCGACGTGTAACAAACAATTTAACGTTTTTCTGTTTTTTACAGGCCGAAATCGTTGCTTAACATTTCTGTATGATGCTCGGTGAAATGCTAACAAAATGATAAGGTTGCGAGAATTTACAAGACATTATACTTAAGTATCTTTAACCAATTTGAAAAGGTGAAGTACGTTTGAGCTCGATATTACTCAGTGCTTTTTTTAGGATTCCGTAGCCAAAGAGTAAAACGGGACCCTATTACTAAGACTCCTCTCCTCTCTCTGTCTGTCCATCCGCCATCAGGTTGTATGTCATGAACTGTGATAGTTGGCCAGTCGAAATTTTCACAAATAATGTATTTCTGTTGCCATTATAACAATAAAATCTAAAAAAAAGGCAATAAAAAAATATTTAAGTGGGATTCCCATACAGCAGACATGGCTTTTATTATTTCAAAGTGATGTCATATAAAGTAAGCGGTTCGCGTAAAGTTAATAGGGAATTGCCACCCACAAGACCAAAGCGACACCAAAAATAACACAGGTGCCTTTTCAATTACTAAAAGTGTGCATTACTTTTTTCATTCCTGTCATCTGTGAGGCCGTTAATCTTCTACGGGCGTCTATTTTTTATTTTGCAGCAATAACTTTTATGTAAGCAGTTATAAAGTTTAGCTATTGTGTCTGAATATAAACAGTTTTCTCACTTTTTATAGATTCAATACAGTAATAAAATTACCTTGTTAACAATTTACTTAATCTATCTATAGCCAATATTTACTACCTTATATTTAATATAACATCTATAGCCCACGTAGTAGCCGTAATGTTGATTATGGTTGAATATTATATTCATATTGGAATACTTAAATTGCATCCAGCATATTGTAAGATATAACTTTCTCTTTTTAAAAATATATTATGGATGTTTATTTCTCATATCCACCCCGAACGTACATGCAATCGATTTTTCGTTGCCCAATTCTATTTTAGATAGCAACTTAAAACTTTCAGAATTAAACATTAAAAATAAATATATCTCGTCGTCTGCATTCACAATATTTTATGAAAAACTAAAAAAAAAACATTATTAGTCATAAAGAATAAAAAATTTAAAGCTTATTAAAAGAAATTTTTGTACTAAATAATATTATAAGTGTGAAAATTTTCGTGTTGCTTTTTAAATAATTATACTGATAATGAGTCATATTTTTAAAGAGATATATAATAGTTTTTTTTAATGAAGAAAATTGAAAAAGAAAGAAAATAAATTTATTTACCAGAAAAAGGACGCACACAACAAAAAATTTAGTTTAACAAAAAATAAAATAAAATCCTGTTGGAAGACATGAACATAACTTCCTATATTTCACAGAGCTTTATTACCACACGAGACAAGTGATGAGCATTTAGCCTACAGTCAAAACGCCAGTTATCTTATATATATATATATATATATATATATATATATATATATATATATATATATATATATATATATATATATAATCGGAATCTCGGAAACGGTTCCAGCGATTTTCATGAAATTTAGTATGTGCGTAGGTGGATTCGGGGGAATGAAATAAAATCAATCTAGCTAGGTTTCATTTTAGAAAATGTCCTTTGATCCCTGTTTTCAGGAATGAAAAATATCATTCGAATTTGACAGTAAACGCCATACTTATTTTTTAACTTTTTTTTCTCAACTTCTCTTCGGTCCTCCAGGTACTATATATAATACGCGAACTGACTTATAGAACCGTCAAGCTCCTAAGTCCTTATTTACATAGCAAAACACGTCAGACAAATTTATACAAATATGCACCTAATGATGAAAATTACAGAATAAACTTAAATAAAATATCTATAGAAGACACTAATAAATATACCCCTTCATTGTAGACAGTGGTTAAACAAGTTTTTGCCCAGATTACTTCATGATTACCAGCTTAAAGGCTCCTCCCGATGCCAAAAGATTTACGATAAGTCTTTCAATGCTGGGTGCTCGCATTTAAGCTTCAGCTGGCCTTAATTAATTTACGGCTTACATTGGTCTTAACAGAAATAGTTGTTACTAAGTATGCTTATAGAGACCTCAGCATCTCCGATTAGAGAATAATTGATCTATAGACTTTTAATGATTGTTTATTAGATTCTCATAAGACTAGAAGTAATTATAAGATTTGGTATATTTTCATATTTGGTCATGTATGTTATAATACATTTCATAACTGAACATGCTAAAGGGGTTTAAAAGACTAGACTATTTTCAACTAAAAGTTGGCGAGTTCAACCAAACATAAAAAGCAAACGGTACGTACGCCCTATTTATTAAGTAACCTTTTTCAACAACGTTACTTCAACGTGTGCGTAAACGAAATCCAGAGCAAAATTCAAGTGGCATTTTGAAACGACAGAAATTATGGAAACCGCTATTTTGATACAGCCACAAACGGTATATCCGAACAAGTACAGCTTTGATGCACTATTTTTATAACACCCAAATAAAACGGGTAAAGTGAAAACGTGATTCGATAAAGTTTTGGTTTAAAATATCTAAATGTACAGAGTGAATCGCAACTGAAATAAAAATTTCAATACAAAGTAAAAGTTGAAATCAACCTTTTCAAATACTAGGCTTTCTTATATAAAAATATCAAGAAAAATGTACATACATACATAATTATGTTTGGTTAAATAATTATATTACTGTCGTGGTAGGCTTATTAAAACACTTACGGCATAAATCTGCCTGCAATATACCGACAGTGTTTAATTTATAGAGAAATAAAAAAAATATCACGTGTGCTATGTGCACTATAAATCTGTGCTTATATATTTTACATATTATGTATATATGACATATAAAATTACATATGTAAATGAAATATAATATGTAATTCATTACATATTGTACTTCATTTAATATATTTTTATTTTGTACTCACTCAAAATAAAAATTTTAGCCAATATTTATTTTGAGTAAGTACATTTTGTGGTTTGAAATTAATTTCTTGGAAGGTATTTTGCCGAACTATGCATATAATATGCTTGCCTTGAATGCCGAATGCTTGTTATTGTTATTTTAAAGTTTAACTGACTGAAACAAAAGCCGTAAATCTTTAATGAACAATTTGTTTAATCTTGTTACTGAAATCTCAGTTCTGTAAACGACCATTTTCTTAAAACAAACAAATCGTTCAAAGTTTTATTACATCAATCACAAATTTCTAGGGATATTGCACTGCAATGATTGACATTAGAAGCTTTATAAGCAGCTGTATAATATTTGTGTTTAATTTTTTTTTATTATTCATTTTACTAAAAAAATCTGGATAATAATGTACTGGCTGAATTATTCGATTTGTACTGCCATAGATTCTCTATAAAGAGTGAATGTTAATATATTTCTGCGATAAACAAAAAGACTGTTCAATCCCGCCGGGAGTCAATAAAGGTGAATCGACATTTTCCTACAGCGCGAATGTCCCACTAAGCTCTTTGCGTCAATTTGTCTTTATCACGGTGATAGTTTTTAGCAAATTTCTTGCGGCTACGGCGGTCACAAAAACAAAGAAGACCATTATTTTCACGACCCGAATAGCGTAGTGTACATGCCTCCTGCGTCAGGGGGTGTGGGTTCGATCCACATTACAAGAAAAATATTGTGTGATGAAAATAGTGTTTTTCTAGTGTCTGGGTGTTTATATACTCGTATGTATAATATATGTATTTATTTAAAATAAAAGTATTTTTATCAGTTATCTAGTACCCAATAGTACAAGCGTTGCTTAGTTTGGAACTAGAGAACGTTGTATAAAAATATGTCTTAAAAATTGTATTTATTCTAAGATACGCAAGCGGTTAACCTGATATCAAGTGAACCGCCACTCCTTTTGAACCTTTGCAACACCCATAGGATTCTAAATGCGTTGCCACCTTCAACCTTTAAGTGCTGACGTGGTCTAACCTGATCGATCGTAGATGGTATCGTGACGTATCTGAGACGGCTACAGAAAAAATCGATAAATACCATGATTATGTACTTATAATCAAATTATTTGTTTAAAATATACTCCATCTATTATTTATTTACTAAGAACGTGTAAGAAAACCACAAAATATTCATATGAAATCAATGTTTATTTGTTAGTTTAATCAACATGTGTATTTGGCACTCTTAAATTGTTATAAATTGTGTATACTATAACTTTTGTACATTTTTTTAGCATTTTTATTCCATTCAAATATCATACATCATATCTAGTTAATTAAAAATTCCCCGTTAATAATAAGTATATGAGTAAATCAATAATTTTCTACGCATTCGATGCATCCTGTTTGTGAAAAACCGAGACAAATAAGCATGCGACACTCAATGCAACTCTTCTTCTTAGGTCTTTTGAGTCTGAATGGGGAAATTTCGCACGTTTTCGTCACTACTTCTGTATCCACAGGTGCAACTTTTTGTGCACAAAAGGTTTCGGAGGGCATATCTCTACCCAGTACGCGTGCTACTCGTATTGTCGATCTTAGCTCCCTTGGTAATCAATCTATAATACTCGACGTTTCAAGTTTTTTTTAAATCAAACTCCGAGTTCGATCCAAGAGAAACTAAGCTCTAGAACGACCAGGAACAGCAGTGCAGGTCTTATATAAATCATATCCGTTGACCCCAATCAAATCCATACCCTAAAAAAATAGCGAGAGGCCAACGTCGAGTTTTACGGATTTTAGTCGTCAAGAAAATTAATAGTCAACATCGCTAAAATCATCCTCTATTTCTGCTTTTTTCCTAATCTTGACTGTATTTTCGAAATTCTCACTGTTCCTAACCACTACTCGTCTTCTTTTGCGACTATTTTTTTGTTTTAATATTCTCGGGTGATCCATATAAAAAAGTAAACATAATCATCTCATTAAATAATAAAACTAGATAATATGAAATAATAACAATGAGATGACGTGTCGTAGGCGCTTAGGAAAATTTACACTAATAGTGGCCTGACGTTTAACTTTAATACTGAACTTACGTCTCACAGACACTTACAGACTCCACAGCCGAAACTATTACTGCGACACGTCCGAGCACTTGATTGACCGACCAACGTGTAAAATCCAGAGGGCAGCAAAAAAATCTCAATGGTATTTTTAAGAATTTTGAAATAAGACACAAATTGATTCGTTAAGTGTATGTGGGACACCACGTCATTACTTAAAGTTAAAATAAATTGGGCCCCGGCTTCCTCACTCACCAGACGAAACGCAGAAGTGTAACAATTCTGCTTTACGCCGATCTTATGCGAGGTCGTGGTACTCACCCGGACGGACCTGCCAATTCGTGCAACAATTTATTATTTTTTTTTTTTTTTATTTTGAGACCTTGCTAGTTGATAAGGAAATACAGGATTCAAATCACTGAAATATAAATTTTTAGGGGCCTTTAAATATTTTAATAATATAAAATAAATTTGTCACTATTGTTGTCAACTGTTATGGATTAATTTCGAATCATCTTTTCAATATCATTAGCAAAATTCATTTCTTTGCATTGTTTAAAAATGCTTATTTAAAAATAATTTTATCTATAAATGCTTAGGTTACATTAAAAATGTAACCTAAGCACAATAAAGAAATGCTTAGGTTACATTAAAAATGTAACCTAAGCATTTCTTTATTCATACACTTAACACTGATAACAACTTGAATGATATTCCAAACGATGTCATGCAAAATTTAAGTATAGAAAGCTTAGAATTCCAAAAAACTTTACATGGGAAGGACCAGCTTTCAAATAAAAAATAATCATCAAAATTGGTTCACTCAGCCGAAAGTTCTGAGCAACAAACATAAAAAAAGTACAGTCAAATTGAGAACCTCCTCTTTTTTTTGAAGTCGGTTAAAAATATGCTATGATTAATACCCAAGCCTTTAATGAAGATAATTCCATAGCAAAAGCCAAATGCAATTTACTTAATTCGGAAATTTATGTATGTGACATAATCGTAACTACTCGTACTAACAACGTTAAGAACATTAACCACGGCCCGCCTGAAGATCACTGATGACACTATTTTTATGTGACATAATTTTTTATTACTTGGTAATACCCAGTTCCCATACATTATATATTTATGAAATGGCTTTTATAGGAACCTATCAAGGTTTTCAATTACTGCAAAGATAATCACCGATTTGTTTGGAATAAGTAAAAACTTTTTTGATTTTTACTAATTTTTAACGACGAAATTTTTTTCTATTTTCGTGTCATTAGATTCTTTTTTGCTCATTTAGCCTGCTGACTGAGAACTGTCTCTCAACTTTCACTTGAGAACTTTTAATTTGATTTTTATTTGATTATCTTTTATTATGTACTTATTGGTGCGTCAGAAGTTTTTCTTACTTATTTTATAGGTTTTTTTTTATGCGAAAAGTTTCCAAACGAGCAAACGGGTCACCTGGTGTTAAGTGAATACCGCCGCCCATGGACATCTGCTACACCCGAGGGTTACAGATGCGTTGACAACCTTTTGAAAATTGGGCTCTGGCTACCTCACCCACCAAACGAAACGCGAAAGTATTTGTCATACTTCCACTTTACGCTGGTCTTCTGTGAGTTCGTGGAACTTACCCGGCGGGCCTGCCCATTCGTGCAACAGCCGAGGCTGCTGCGTGGGCCTACCACCGTAAAAAGGCACCGTAAAATGTTACAAAATATCGGAACTTTTATCGTGATAAATCAACAGATAATGTTATAAACTATTTTATATGGACAAATCATCTCATTATTATTACAATTGGTCTTTAAAACATTCAATTAAAACATACAAATATCTTCACCCAACCGTTTTGATATCTTCGTAGCATTGATACGACCTACGTAGCTACGCGCTACAAATAGAGCGTAGCCATAAGGCGCATGGATTTAAAAAAATTACTGAGTATCCGAACCATAAATTAATGATAGAAACATTTTATATGAATGCCATATTTTTAAATTAAAAGTATAAACAAATCCTATTCCAAGGTTTGGTACCTTTTACATTTAGTTTTGGAACATTTTATTTTACATCCCATCATCATACATCAATTTTAATACCTGCATGCTGCCAGTGTCCATTGTACTAGGTTGCGGTTATAATAGCACTTCATTAAACTTACATAGGTACTGACTCAAGCTTCAGTACTGGTTAAATAAATATTAATAAAAATATGATAAAATAAAATAAAAAATAAAACACGTAATTTTTGATTCCCACGTGTATTGCAGATGTCCATGGGCGGCGGTTATAACTCACATCGGGTGAACCGCCAACTCGCTTGCCACCCCGTCACGTAACAAAATAAAGATTTTTATTTTATACAGAATATGGTAGATCAACAATAGCTAGCAATAGCTGCACGAATGCATCAGCCTATCGGCAGAAGTACCAGGGCCTCACAGTAGATTGCGTGTAGCATAAGTATCGTTTTGCGATTCGTATTATAGTGAGGTAAGCTGCGAATATCAGTGGGTGCATCATCTCTGGTGTTGCATGCGCTGTGGATATTGGCAGAGTTCCTCACTTAAAGTCATTTTGCCCATAGTGCTACACATTTCTGGATGCTCTCTGATCCAACTAGGCGCTATGCAGCGTTAATAATAACAACACCTTGGAAATTAAAAGATATTTTTATTAATTCAAAGGTTCTATATAATATTTATGCAAATTTAAGTATGGTAACATAGAGACGATTTGATATCTCGCCGTGATTATTAGTTTTAATTCCTACTGCAATAAACACAAACTAACATGATTTGTGATAACTAATAATGACAGAATATTCCAGTATACAATCCATACATAAAATTTTAACATAGGCTGACTAGTTAGTGCCAGTAGACTTCTCATTTATGGAAAATGTAAAATATATCCATTAATTTACCAGTACTCCACTATTTTTTTCAAGTATGGGTCTATTCACATAAAATTAATTAATAATAGACATCAAAGAACAAAATCTCATAAGACAAATATTTGTTAATAAATTAACGAAATCAGAGAAACGGCATTAGAGTACAGCAGATATCTCTGTATAATTTAATACGTGCTTTACTAATTAAGAACTTAATAAGCTTTACCCTTTCAATATTTTTCATTAATCATAATTTCTGCTATACACACGTTCAATAAGCTATGATAAATTAGTCTTGGAAAAGTGCAAATAAAAATTTTGCAGACTATTCATATTACTGATTTATATTTATGAACGTTCCCAAAAAATTATTGTTCAATATGATCCGTGAATTACTGTTAAAAAGAACATAAAATAATTTCAATTTATTAAACTGTTTCTAAAATTAAAAGATGTTTAACGTCAATACATTAATTATTTCTAGAACCCGCACTTAATAACTGTTTCTGTTCAATCACAGAAATAAATTCAATGTTACAAAAAATAATTTTCAAGAAATACACTGAAACAATTTTATCCACTGTTCTTTTTAACGCAGCATTTAAATTATATGTTAACTCGCACTCAGTAGCCTCAATAAATATAATACATAATAAATACAAAATACCTTTATTTGGTCGACGTCACCATTTCATGGAAAACTTTTAAAACTGTGAATATCCGAAAAAAGTATAGAAATAAAACTTTACAGTCTGAAATAAGATTAAAAAATAGAGCACTAAAACATTTTGAGTGTGACACAGATGTGGAAATATTTTTAAAAGGAATCACAACTTAAACGCTTGCAACTCTTATTTTGTGAAAATTAGGATAACATTAATTAAACGATCTAGAGGGACGTTCGGTCGGCAGCGCGAGCTTCGTGCGACTGCCGTTGTCAACGCTCTACCTTGCCACAATGGCCGGTGTTGTTGCGATGCACGTTTCAATGTGTGCAACCTGAAACTAGGTTACCATAGACAGACATTTGATGGAATCGAAACAATATTAGCCCCCGCACGGGATAATTATGAAATTTCCGAAGCTTCCATCTGTGATTATTGTTCGTTTATCTCAAGCTGTCTATCATATTTGTTATTCGTTAGGAAAACTCGAATTACTCGAAGTAAACAAATCGAAGATTATTACTTCAAGCTCATGCTTTTCTATAACTAATGTTGCCAAGTTCTGGGCCGGAAAAATCTAATTTGTCATCGACACGCAAAGAAGAAGATAACTAATGTTTTTATTAGAAGTAGCCATAATGTTAATTTGTGTTTGATCCCTTACTAAGTGTTACGTTAGAATTAACCAACCATTTATTTAATCATCCCTTGTGGAATTTAACGTGTTGTGACTTTTAAAATTTAACAAAGTAACTTGTTTAACTTTTGTAATTCCTAACAGAAGGCCGGCGTGAAGAGGAAGAATTACTTCTATGTTTCATCTCGTGAGTGAGGTAACAGGGGCCAACTTTATTAAAAGATAGCAACGCATCCATACGAGTGTTGTAATTTTTCATGGGCGGCGGTTATCATTTAATATCAGGTGAACCGAAAGTACCCTTGCCAGTATATCAATTGTAACGGCCTATTAATAATATCACAAGTTAAACGCAACGTAAATAATGTCCTACCAAACATGACGATCACCATAATATTTCATACGGCTAATTATTACCTTTAGAAAGAACCTATAGAAAGATGAATCAATTATCTTGGTCACGTAATGATGTTATATGATTTATTCGTATAACGGGGCAAAATATAAATATAATTTTATATAATAATATATGCAAAAGGGGGGTTAAGTTACAACATAAAAAAAAGCTCATTTTAGTCCCAAATGTAAACTGATTATAGGTCACCATAAGTGCTTTTCGCCGTAAGAAATACTAGAAAAACTGATCTTTGCAAGTGTAAAATTAAATAAAACTTTATATAGCACTTACATAACACATTCAACGACGGTATTCGAATCCAGAATCTTATAAGATTGACATTCACTACTCTAAATTAGAATCTAGATTATATTATTGAATTCAAGTGTTATAGGACCACGCAAAAGTATTTACTGTTGCACGAATGGGCAGGTCCATCCGGATTAGCACCACCTCACTGGAGATCGGCTTAAAGTAGAAGTGTTACACTTCTGCGTTTAGTCTGGTGAGTGAGGGCCCACATTATTAAAAATCATTAACATCAGGTGAACCGCCAGCACGTTTTCCACTTTCTCACATAAAAAAATGGAACTAACACGGCAAGATAGCTTTAGCGATGTGTAAGTTTTGCTAATAAATCAAAATCATTTAGCAATTTCCATTTGTATTTTTTTTCAATCTTTATCTTATCCTCTTAAATATATATATATATATGTACAGCTACGCAATTATATATATATATATATATATATATATATATATATATATATATAATCGGAATCTCAGAAACGGTTCCAGCGATTTTCATGAAATTTAGTATGTGCGTAGATTCGGGGGCGAAAAATCAATCTAGCTATGTTTCATTTTTAGAAAATGTCCTTTTATCCCTGTTTTCAGGGAATGAAAAATATAATTCGAATATGACGGTAAATTTCGCCGCAAGAGAAAATGTCATAATAGCTCGGTCGGTAATCGAGCGGCCCCAAAACAGACGGCCGTGGTTCGCGTCACGATCATTTACACATTTATTTTTTTACTTTTTTTTCGATTCCAGATCATTGCTTTCTTTATTTTTAATTTTTTGTCGATTTGTTTTTTTGTTATTTTTTTCCTTTTTTTTAAAGTTCTTTCTTTTGAGAAAAACATCAGTTAATATTTTCTTATTATTAAGTCGGTAAGATCGAAAAATATTATGCATATTTCATTACTCAGTAATTTGTATCTAAATTAAATTTCCAAAATACACGATTTACCAAAAAAAAAAAAAACAAATCCTCCGGGTACTTTGGCATAAATAAGGAACATGATTCATTGTTCAAAATATTCTCAGTAGCCTAATTCATGAGGAAGATTTTATGCAGTCAAAGATGTTAACAGAATAAAAGCGTATTAATTTTTATGCTTTATAGAACATTGGCAGATCAATTATTATTATGATTTATCATTCGTAATGCATACGCCAAAAGAAGGAATGTAATAAAAATTTGCATTCCATCTTTGCGGCGTAAAATATATTAAAATAGAAATATATTGCAAATCATTATTTTAAGAATATTTGATTAAGAATTTATATTAAAGTTAAACACAACTTTCTTTGAGAAAATAAAGCACTGCTTGATTATTAATATTGGATAAAATAATGTTCTTCCCTACGCTTTATTAATTTAAAAATGTATAATGTATGCCGAAAATACAAAATACTGCTGCGATACTTGGACATGATTACCACGTGGTACTTTATTAAGTCGAGTTGTTTAAAATATTTTAAAATATTTCATTAAAATTTTTCGCACATTTTTATTCAATTTGGCCAGCGATAAATGTTTTCACTAATTTTTCTTTTAAAATATCGAATTAATTACCCGGTTCCTACTTTATCCTACAGTAGTATCCTGCTATCTAATTAAAGGATAAATAAAAGTAAAAAGTATCAGCCTATACATTTCCCACTGCTGGGCAAAAAAGTAAAGTAAACTATCAGCCTATACATGTCCCACTGCTGGGCAAAGGCCTCCTCTATACAGAGGGTATCAGGGCATAGTCCACCACGCGTCCCCACTGCGGATTGATGGACTTCACATATCTTCGAAATATTTTTTTTTGTTATTATTTCTAAAATATGCAGGTTTCCTACGATGTTTTCCTTCACCGCTGAGCACGTGATAATTCAGCACTTAAAATTTACAATTTCATTGGTGCTGGCACCGGGGATCGAACTCAGGTTGCTCGAGTATATTGAATTAAAGGCGAGCGCCCGGACACTGAGCTATCACGGCTATAAAGGATAAATACTATTATGTAAATATGTGTCAGTATGAACGGGTCTTTCAATACAGCCATCACTGAACATCTCTCATGCTTCGTTCATTTAAATATCTCATTCGTTCATTTAAATATCTGTGCTCACCCGATATCATCAGCAACAGTATTATCAATTTTGGCTCCACAAAATCGTCATAGGTCGTTTCAAGGGTTGTTACGGCGACCTCTTGACATAAGTGCAGGTTTATACCGCACAGCATATCCCTTTTAAAGTTTTTCTGCATTAATGGCATCGCATAAATTGAAAGCAGAAAGTTATAAAATAGACAATTAATATATACGGAAATTTTAAGATAGTTAACATACCTAATATATAAATATTTTATTAACTAACAATTTTGGTTTAATTTGGTATGAGTTTTTATTAATAAGAAAGGTATTCTTTTTTAATATTAATTGTTTATATTTCATCACAACTTTACAAAACAATATCTTATGTTGTATACTAAGTTACTATTTTGGCATTGTATCGCTGTTGCATGTGGAATGTATGGATGTAGCATGCATGCATAAAGCCTGTGTTACAGGTCACCCGGCCTATGCCCCACAGCAATATATATAAGAACTTAAAATAGCAAATAAAAATAACAATGACATGTTTACATAATTGCAGTTATGACGTGTTTAATTTTATACAAATTGTGAGTGTGCAAAAAATATTTAAAACTAAGAATCGGAACAGAGGAAATGAGACGTACACGTTTCGATGAGCGTGTACGTTTGTGTATATGATTATGTGTGTATAGAATTATATAGACATAAATTGTAAATAAACGGTGTGATAGTTCAAAAGAAATTGGAGTTTTATATATACGAATACTTAAATTATGTTTGGATAACGATTTACGGAATTTGTTATTTACCGACAGTGCCCTTACCTATGTAGACAAAGTACCAAATAACAGTTCTTCATTTCGTGGCTTGATTACAGCTCTATTTAATTCTCCAGCATGAATAAATGTAGATTTTCTGCCTTGAAAATTCCTCCTATTCCTGTATTCCTAACGACATTCAGATTTTTCCTGATGTAACATCGTATATACGCTTTACGTAAAAGTGCTTTGTGTGAGCAAAAAAAATTTTTTTTATGTGAAAGGTTGCCAAGCGAGCAGTCGGTTCACCTGATGTTAAGTGAATACCGCCGCCCATGGACGTCTGCTACACCCGAGGGTTCCAGATGCGTTGACAACCTTTTAAAAATTGAGCTCCGGCCACCTCACTCACCAGACGAAACGCGAAAGTATTATACTTACACTTTACGCAGGTCTTCTGTGAGGTCGTGGTTACTTACTCGGCTCGGCTGTTGCTCATTCGTGCAACAAGAGACTGCTGCGTGGACCCACCGTGATAAAATCGAAATAGCACTCAAGTGGTTATTAATTCAATTTTAAATACATTTATTTTAGATATTTGTTAGAATAATGTCGAAATAAATAGTTTTATACGCCAATTTATTTTTACGTTTTAAAAGCACTAAAAGACTAAACTCTAAGGTTCTAGATTTTTAATAAGACATTTTAATTTTCGATACTAACCTCATAATTACTCTGATTTAGTCACCGTTTCAGCACTAACACGTTTCCTTTATGAAATTACCAGTAGCTTGGTAGATTACAGAAATTCTTAGTTATAGTTTGTCGAGAAACTGTAGGATAACGAAATTTAGTTCGAGTATGAAGTTTCTGATACCACTAATGGAGCCTTAATGCACCGCTAGAGTAAAACTGTTAAGGAAATTTGAAACTTGTTGGTCCAAACTGTCGGTCCAGAGGAAATGTTTACTGTATTAAATAATTACTGATTAAAGAGAGCTTTAATTAGTAAAACTTTCTAGGCAAAAGCAACATTCGTTTATATATCAATTATTGTAAGTATTATTCAAAACATAGTCAGTTTTTAACACTGAGAATAACATTGTAAAAAATTCTTTTAAATACATTTACTTAAATGTCTATACTACTTTTATTTATTATTTTCACCCTTCAATGGTACTTATTTTTGTGACGCAAAGAAACTAATTTTAAAATTAAAGCTATGCTTCAAGGAGCGTACTTCATCATTTAGGTAATCTGTTACTGTTAAAATTACAGTTCTAGGGGAAAATTACAAGAGCTGTGAAAAAAGAGAAAAAACCTAAAAGTAATCAAAGAATCGAGAAATATTTTGAACTCTAGATTACTCAGGTTTGTGGAAATATAGGCACAGTTATCTCATAATAAATTTGGTTTTAGAAAAAAATGTCTACAAAGGATGCTGTACATAATCTGGTGGATCATATAGTTAAAAAACTCGACAAAAGTTAAAAGTACGTTGTACTGTTGTGTGTTCAAGAACCTGCGTTAACTCTCGACAATGTTTCGATTTCCTTGCTCATATTTTTAAATATATATGAAATTTTTTGTGTGTCTCTTTAGATCGATTCGAGAATGATTTAGTTTCACATTTTTTTAAGTTATCGGATTTAAGTCGTGTGTACAGGACAACGTCTGCACGGTCCGCTAGTCTAATATAAAGTCTCTGGGAGTTAGAGGCTTGCAGCTGACCCTATTTCAGAATTATTTAACTAAAAGGACACGCCATATTAAATGAAACTAGTTTACCGATTTTATCGCTCTGTAATTTTGATTTTTAATTACCGCAATTAGTTTAAACTGAATTATTTCTTTATTCAACCAACCAGCCAACTTACTGAAAAACTACTGAATTACTTGTATTTCAGACGGTCCTTTATCTGTTTAATGTAACTTAATAAATGTAATAACTTAAAAATATAACTTAATATATGGTAAATAATCTTTATGTATTTTTAACGATTACCATACTACGATCGCAGCATTTTATGTACTACGCTTAGAACCACAAAGGATGAAAGAGGTTCTCTCTGTATTGAAGTTATGAAACATGTAATTTACGAAAATCATATATCACTATTATTTTTATATGTCGATTATTCCAATTACAAATCCAATTAATAATAAATGCTGATCGATTCATTTTAAAATACAACGGGATTGTTCTGTGAGTGACAACAAATAAGTGCTCAACTATTATTTAAATTTCTTAAATATTTTACGAAACAAAAATACGAGTTCCAAACTGTATTCGTGATTAAATTTTTTATCGTCTGCTTTTTTCCTTGGTTTTCGTAAACATAAAACTGTAATCCCATAACTAAATTTACATTATGCCTTTGAAGTACCTATTCCCATTCACAATCAATTTTCCCGAGACATTTTCCAATGCTCCCTTAACTGTGTATTTAATTTTTAAAGCTATTGACTACCGTTGTTATATTATCCCTAATTATTTGTTATGTAAATTTGACGGCTTTTTTCGCTACTTTGTTGCGGATTGTCTTTTTGCACTGTTTGATATTTTTTGCATGTTAATATTGTTACGTGGAAGTATATTATATACTTTACCTCATTTAAATATGTTTTAAATTTTCGACACTCGGAATACATTAAAACATTCATAGCAACGTGGGTCAGTGAACATAAATGCAGCAAACAGAAATTTAAAAGTTATAATATTAAACACGATTCATAGAAACTAGGCTATGGTATGTGTGTGGGTCTAGTGTCGTTAATACTTAACTCTTTCTTCTTTGCAAACGCTAGATTTGAAGTAAATTGAAACCAAATCACATCACATCATATAGTTTATGTTATGTGCTAAAATATGCTTTTGGGTTGTGTCCAAATCGATTTACATAAAAAGTTACTAAGCATCCAGTTGTCACAGCTAATATTAGGATTCCTGTCAATTTATTATAAAAGCACAATTTACCAAGTACCTATTATTAATATTATTGTATAATATTGGTATCAGTTGTGTATGTACAGCACTGTTGAAATGAAATATATCCTAGTATCCTTGTGCAATTATTTTCGTATGTTGAAGGCAATTAATTAGGTATTAAACCTAATGAATTGCCATTATAACGAAGTATAGGGTAAAGCTTATGACTCATCCAATTAGGCTATTGCATAATTTAATTATATTTATGACATTGAAAATATATGCGAACGCTGGGCGGAGTTGACTAAAGTCTATATGATCTATAATATTTAATATTAATGTTTTAAATAAACATTATTTAATATTATTTATGTAGGTATGCAATTCCATTTAATGTACACAAAATTGTCTTCAGTGATATCTTAGTAGAACACTTTTACGTCTTCAGTTCGATCATAAAAGGTAATTTATGTTTAAACTAGCTGTTAACCGCGGCTTCGCCGGCGTGGTCAAAGGGAATTAAGAGTGAGTTTTTATTATACACTAGAATATCTCGCAGATGGTTGAATTATTTCCTACTTAGTTGACACTTATCACCTTTATTTTGGATAATTCACACAATATCTTATTATATATTAATAATAAGATATTGTGTGAATTATTTATTACATATTAATATATAAATTATGGCATATGTGTTAATCTCATGTATAAGCTATATTACTGTAAAGTTTCATTAAAACCTCTTTTGTAGTTTTTGTGTAAAAAAGTAACAAAGATCCACCCATACAAACAAAGTTTCTCGTTTATAATATTAGTAAGGATTACATAATACTGCTAACTAAAAAAATAAGATGATTATGCCATATTGTATACAGTTCAACTTGCAACTCAAAAACATACGTATATGAAATTATTTTCTAGTATTTTTTACATTTACATAATTCAATAAAAAATAATTAACCAAATACAGAAACACAATTTATGTAAGTTACACAAGGAAATCTCATCTGAAATTAATTAAATCTCAAAGCCCCAATTACGGGAATATTCTATTTTAGTAACGTCGCTTCGAAATAATAATTTTCCTGGAAGCTCAGTAAATTAATATTTTATTGGAAAACTCTGAATGAAGGTACAGGGAGACATTTAAAATATTGTCTTTTATAACATACTTTATATGATTGGAAAAATCTCATATGTGTCGAATACTTTATGCACTTTTACTTTATACAGTGTTTCTTTGGATTTCTTCCCATTGGATGTCACTCGGTGTAATGAGACTGAGGGCATATCCGCTACTGCCTATCACCTCCGTACGACGCCTCCGACTGCCAAATACCACCGTTACCACGTCGATCGTTGGCAATCTACCACTTTTCACGTAATTTTCTACCACACATAATCAAGTTGTGGAATCAGTTTTCACCACTGGACGATACAACTAAAGAACCTTCAAGAAGAGAGCTCATTGCTAGCTCAAAGGCTGACAACGCATTTGTATTCGCAACACCAAAGAAGTATGGTGTATGGTGAACAATTTTTTCATATGTGTGAGCACTAAAGCACCTTAATGATTAACGTTTATATATAAATGCCAAAACCTACTATTCATTTTTGCTGTGCAAATCTATAAATGCAAGTGATATGTGATATTGTCAATTTATTAACACAAATTTAATATAAACCATGCAGTAAGCTCACTCGCGTCTTACCAACACGAAATAAAGTTTACTATTAGGCAATCCTAATCACCTGGTTTAAAATGAAAACAAATCGCACTTCGAAGTTTAATGAATGACACGATCATTATTCATCGCAGGAAAATTTGAAGGGAAGTGAAATTAAGTTTAGATATTTTAGATACAAGTAACAAAAAAGAATACGCCCAAGTTACGATGTTGGTTTTATTTTTTTAAATTGTTATGATTAATGAACGTTACAAGTACAGAAAAGTATCGAGTTACAATGATTTATACACGTTTTATGACTACAACTACACTTTCATGCTTACCCACCCCACTGCCATAGAATGAAAGTGATATTTTCGAGCGTGTTATATCTATAAAAGTATAAAGTAAAGTAACAGCCAATATATTATATCCACTACTGAGCAAAGGTCTCTTCTGTACTGGAGGCAATAATAAACAGAGCGCGCACACTTCACACACCTTTGAATAATACACTTTTTTTATAAATTCGAAAAAATGCAGGTTTTCTCATGATGTTTACTGTTGATCACGCGAAAAGACGCACGACCGACTTTTTGTGAGTCTTCAGGAGGAAATTTTCGAATTTTTGACGTGCATATAGGACAACGTCTGTTCGGTCCGCCAGTTAAATTGTAATACAAGAGTCATAATAAATTATAATTCGTTGAGACAGAAGAGCATGACAAGAAATACACATAACTGGACACGTAGTGCTTATAAAAATCGTGGTTTTAAAATTTTTCCTCACATTATTTTAAATAAAGATATCACACAACCACAGAAAAACTACAGTATATATTTCAATACTGTAGTTTTCCTGTGGTTGCACAACAGCAGACCTCTTTCATTTTATTCATACTCGTATATGGTCGGATCATAAGTTCTGCCACATAATGAAAACTTTCGTATTTAGAATTTTCGCGACAAAAATATTTATAGAATTCGAATTTTGAATGTTTTGTGAAAACAAAAAATTTCATTCATATAGAAATATGCAGTGAATGCTTAAAGAAGATCGAGTTGCGGTTATGACGCTGCATCGATGCGGTTACGCATCAAATCAGGTATTAGAACTACTGAAAATTTTAAATATAACCAAAAGATTCGGTTATCGCTCCATCAAACGATTAATGAAAATTCAAGTGTAGAAAGTGACAGAAAAAGAAGGGATCGGCCTCACACTGTTAGGACTCTAGCAGTGATATAAGCTGTAAAGGTGCGAATCCTATTAAATCTCCGGTAAGTGGAAACTGTTGGCCCTTCAGATAGGGTTCAGCAGAAATACGGTGAAAAGTGTGTTGAAAAGACTTAGAGCTTGAGCTTCTCGAAGAAAAACAGAACAATGTTTTAATGCGCATTTCATAGACCTGAGACTAAAAAAAATTTGCGCTTTGCTGTGTGCTTATCTGTGAGTTCCATAAGATTTTAACATATGGCGGTGTAAGGTAAATTTATCGACTGGATTGAGTAAGCATCCAATAGATGGTACTATGTTAAAAATGGACCCATTCTCAAAGGTTCTCGAGTGGCAGCCTCGTACTGGCCATCGCAGTGTAGGACGACCCCCCACTAGATGGAGTGACGACCTATGCAAATGTGCGGGAAGTCGATGGATGCAGGTGGCTCAGGATCGTGCTTCATGGCAGTCTGTGGGGGAGGCCTATGTTCAGCAGTGGACTCAAACAGGCTGAAATGATGATGATGATGATGGACCCATTAGATTTGGCGCAGATGAAGTTGCGCGGGCCAGCAAGTGAAGTATATATATGTCGCAAGATCAAGATGTGGCGCTATAATTTGATTACAACACCATCTATTGTTAACTCTCGGAAACGTCAAGTAGTGCGCTTGAGTAAGGTCGATACAGAAAGTAAGGGAGCGGACTTGACGGTTATGAATGAATGAATGAATGAAATATACTTTATTGTACACAACCAACGGATATTGAAGAATCAACTAAAATAATACAAAACTGTACAATAGGCGGCCTTATCGCTAGGAAGCGATTTCTTCCAGGCAACCTAGTAAAAGGAAATAGTAAAAACAGTAGCATTGGGTAACGGTGTACACTGAATTAATAAGAGAAACTTATAAGTCAAAATATAAATACATATTAATAAATTATACATAAATACACATGCAAACACGATATATAAATATATACGTTATAAATAATGTATAAGTATTTAGATATAAGTTGACAACATCGAGGAATGGAACACAATGATTAAGGAGGCATAAAATGTTTTCTTAAAAGTCGCTTGAAAATAGGTAGGGATTGTGCCCGCCTAATATGTAGTGGGAGAGAGTTCCAGAGCCGAACAGCTTCCACAGAAAAGGATTTGGAGTAGAAAGATGTACTATGGGGAGGAATTCTGAGGATTAAATTGTCATCGGAGCGGAGAGATCGATCTGGGTGAGAATCACAAAGATACTCAAATCGCTTCTTAAGATAAGGAGGGGTGGTTGGATTGAATAGAACAGAGTATAAGAGCGAAAGAAGGTGAGTATTCCTGCGAAGGCGGATTGGAAGCCACTTGAGCTTATTTCGGAATTCAGAAATGTGGTCATATTTACGAAGTCCAAATATGAACCGTATGCAAAGATTTTGGATGCGCTCAACTTTATTAAGTTGTTCAACGCTTAAGTCTAAGTAACATGTATCGGCATAATCTAGAATTGGTAAGAGGAGAGATTCCGCGAGCGCAATTTTGGTAGGTATAGGTAAGAAGTAACTCAATCAACGAAGAGAATTAACTGCTGCAAACATCCTTCTACTCACTTCACTAACCTGAGGAACCCAAGAGAGAAATTTATCAAACACAACACCTAGATTTTTAACCGTATCGCTATATTGCAATTGGACCCCGTCAAAAACTATACAAGGAAGATTAGCCCAGTCAATACGTGAAACCAATCTTTGGCTGCCTATAATAATAGCTTGTGTTTTAGATGGATTTACCTTCAGTCCATAAGAATTGCTCCATTCTACAATGGTGTTTAGGTCTTTATTAACTGCATCTATTGTCATGGTTAAATCTGGTAATTTGGATTGAGCGTAGACTTGGAGATCATCAGCATACAGATGGTAGAGAGAAGTTAAATGTTGAGTGATTGAACTAATGAAGATTGAGAATAGGAGAGGAGACAACACGCCACCTTGCGGTACCCCGGCATTTATCGGACTCCAGTCCAAATACTTCTCCTCGATCTTAATCCGTTGCCGGCGCCCGTGCAAGTAACTGTGAAACCAGTCAACGACCTTAGGAGATATGTTTAGAGAAGTGAGAATGGCTAAAAGTAGCTCATAATCAACATTATTGAAAGCGTTGCTGAAATCTAGTAAAGTCAATACTGTTACATACTGGTTATCCATACCGAACCGGATATCATCAGTAATTTTTACTAATGCAGTAGTCGTACTATGATCAGAACGGAAACCGGATTGAAACGGATTTAAAAGGTTGGATTTGGAAAGAAATACAGTCAATTGTTTATGAACAATGCGTTCAAAAACTTTTGATAGAAATGGTAAAATGGAAATAGGCCGATAATCAGAGAAACTGGAAGGATTCGTTTTTTTAGGAAGAGGAATTATCTGTGCATCCTTCCAGGAAGTAGGGAAGCAACCGCTATTGATGGAATGATTAAAGATGGACACAATGACAGGAGCTAGAAAATCGAGAAGAGGAGTGATCATTTTACGACTAATGCAGTCAGAACCAACAGCATCAGAGTTAGCTTCCATAATACTTCTCTTAACATCACTGCAGTCGATTTGACTAAATACGAAAGCGGGATCATCAGGGGTGGGTAAAGCTAAAATTTTATTTTTAGTATTCTGTTTTAAGGTACTATCAATAGTACAAAATGAGGAAAAATGCTGATTGAGCTTATTTAAATCGAAGGTACTATAATTTGAAGGACAATTTCTATTTGCTTTCCCAACCCCAAGGGATTTCAGAAATTTCCATACTCTTCCGGAATCTTTTTCCTCGAGTACAGATTTATGGATATGGCGTCGTTGTTCATCTCTACACAATCTGTTGCATCGATTCCGAATGCTTGTGTATTTAATGCGGTTGGTTTCACTGGCGTTGGTTTTATATTTAGCTTTGGCTATATTCTTTTTGTGTTGTAGCGTTTTTATATCCTCAGTTAGCCAAGGAGCAGGAAGATGTTTAATTCTTACTGGGCGTATTGGAGCGTGGGTATCGTAAAGCTTCATTAAAAGAGAGTTAAAAATTTCAACCCGTTCATCAGTATTGTCCCCAGTAAGGACTTCAGCCCAGTCAATCTGAGATGCATCCTCTCGCAGAAGATCAAGGTTCATACCACCAAAATTACGTTGGAGAAGAATTCTAGATTTAGCTTTGGGAGGGCGTATTTTATAGGATAAATATAGCAAATCATGGTAAGAAAAGGCATCTGCAGGACATTGACCATGTTTCAATACAAAGTCTACTGAGGAAACTAGAATAAGATCAAGGAGAGATGGAGAACAATTTGGAAAGTTGTGCGTTGCCGATAGAGGAAGAATATGTAGATTTGCTGCCTTTACTAAAGAATTGAGACGAAATGCATGAGAGTCATTTTTTAACAGGCAAGTATTAAAATCACCCATAATAATCGAGTGCTCATATTGTGGGATAAACATGTCTAACAGATTTTCGAGTCCTGTAAAATAATCTATTGTGAGACTAGGGTTATAATACACACCGAGCAGTAATTTCAGGTTGGATAACATAACCTCGATAAATAAATGCTCCGCCCCTGGTATAGCCTGTTCTTGCGATACACTGATCAAGTTAAAAGGTATGTGGGATCGAAGATATATGCCAACACCTCCGCCAACCCTACTGTTCCGATCATTTCGTATGAGGTGAAAGCCAGGAAGAGCATAAGATGTGGAGGATAAACAAGGTTTTAACCATGTTTCGGAGATTAGGATAGCATGGATGTTCTTGTTATCAAAAGACGAAAGCATATCTGGAAAATGTGCAGGAATACTCTGAGCATTAATATGAACAACATTAAAATTTTTCAGAACATCTGAGAAATGTAAATCAAGGGTTTCAGAAAGAGAAGGGAGACTATGGAAACTGCCGTTACTACTCAATCCATCAGTGGAGGAAAATGAGAAAAAGGAGTCGTCCGAGCTTATATCTTTAAATAACATGAATATATAAACATAAACAAATAATATACTATAACAATAAAATTACCTATGTAAACTACTACGCAAATTTGTAAGCTTTTATACCTACCAACAAGTTTTTAGTTTTTACACATTCAATCGAAGTATACACATTGCCAGCAAAGAAAAATAAAATTCAAGGTCATCATAACACGATTAGAAAAAAATATATAGAAAAAAAAATCCTAATAAACTTCACTATAACATACATATGTATAGTGAAAGATAATATTTTACAACGAACCTATGATAATGAATAGGATGAATGAAGAAATCCCAATCCAATATAATAATAGGCTGTATGGAGAAGTCCCAATCCGTTAGAATATAATAATATAAAATGTCATATCAAGTTGACAATTGACATTGCTTTAAAATTAAAAGTACTTAACCTTAAAACTAAAACAATACATTACAATAAAATATAACAAATAGAAGTTAAACAGTGCAATAATCATAATGAGAAGAATATTTTAAGTAAAGGACAAATTCACATTACCGCAATAAACTACTTCTTAATTACTCGCTTGGGGCGCATAACAATAGTCTTAGTATTTGGGCTCTTAGAACAAGATTCTAATATCTGTACTGGTGAATTCGCTGCAAGAGGCTTAGACGAAGACGATGCAACATTTATAACATCAAGCTCGTTTAAAGATTCTACTCGATGGCGAACTCCATCCGAGCTAATTACGTATATGCATCCATCGCGAGTCCAGCAATTTGTCACGCCAAAACGCTTCCGAGCCTCAAGAAATACACTGTGTCGAGGCTGCGTTAGGAACTCCGACTATGTGATGCCAGTACCCTTAAACTTAGTTTTCGCGAACCACACTTTGTCACGGACAGAAACTTCGGCGAACTTTACAACTACCGGCCTAGCTCTGCTTTCCGATGTGCGGCCAAGGCGATAGCTGGACTTGATGCTGGTACTTGAAAAATTAGGCAGATTCAGATGTTCAGCAACAGCTGTGGTTACACGACCGATAAGGTCTTCTGATTTCACCTCGGGAATTCCATGGAAGAGCAAGATCTTACGCCTCCTTCGCATCTCCTGACGATCCATTTCCAGTCTAAGAAACTCCATTTGTTGCTGCAGGGTGTTTAATGCGGTTACAATAAAAGTTTTGAAGGACACAAAATCAGATGCTATCGATGAAGTTGTTGCAGATGTCTTGCTAGCAGAGTTCTTTTCCAAATCACGCTGAAATTCGTCCATTTTTGCATAGAACATCTCAGACATTGCAGAAAATGACTGTTTTAGTGAATCCATGCTGTCAGATAATCACTAGTGAATGTTTATGTTAACAAGTGAATGTTAGAGGATTCTATCTTGCCGGTTGGTACTATCACTCAAATGTTCATTATATATGTAAATAAAAATGTTTTAAACTCAAATATTACTATTATTTTAAATTAAAAATATAGAGACTGTTTCTAACATGTGTTACTTATGTCACACCTACCCTCGTTTTTTATTATATATATTTAGTTGTGGAAGTCAATTGACATCGGACACTGGGGTGTGTTCTGGACCTGCTCGGGCACGCCACTTAGAAAAGGGACGGCGGTGCGAACGGTCATCTTCCTGTATCCAACTTGCTACGTTTCCATTCAATTACATCAGTGTGGTTCATAATTATTTTCGTTATTGTTGATTTTAATCGAACAAGTAAATTACAAAGAGGTATCTGACAACGAGTGAACTATGTGATCCACCTATCTCTGACATATATTACACTTATAACATAATCATTCTGTATGTGTGAATTTATGTTTATAGATTTATAGGTAGACATTTTTATTATAGATATATCTACTAGCTTTTTAAAGTTGAACACAAACAGTTATGCTTGGGGTATCTTTCGTAATAACGAAATGAAAACGTTTAATTTTGAGGACGTAAATTAAAAGGGACAAAATCACCGCAACGTTAAAATGTCGGTTGTGGTATAAGTGATAAAATTGTCGCGTTTTTGCTATATTCAAAGTATTGGTAGACGGGTGTCTCAGCTGGTGTCATTGAATTCATCGTTCTTGAGCAACCGGATTTTAAACCGTGGTAGCAAGTGTAATGTAAGATTGTATTGCAATTAATTGATTTGAACATAATGCATATTGATATACCACATAAAAATAAATAAATGCGTGATTGTAGTGTATGTAATAGTCGGTTGGAACGAAGTTTCTTTCATAGTATCTTATTATTGCTAAACGAATTATACCTTTACTTAATCGAAAAGTAATAATAATAAGAAAATATAAAGAAGTAAGTGTTCGTCGGGCGACTAAGGTGCGTTTGGTTCGAACCTTAGTTTTCTCGATATTTTTGTACGGCGCCGAAGCATGGTGCATGAAAAGCATCGTGATAGCAGCAGAATCGATGCTTTGAGATGTGGTGTTGGCGGAGAATGCTGCGGATACCATGGAATGCCATGAGAACAAACAATTCCATTCTTAAAGAACTAAACATCAATAAACGACTCTCACGCATATGCCAAGAACGTGTCCTCAGCTTCTTCGGTCACATTATGCGTTCATCGCGACATTATCTGGAGAGGCTCATTATCTTGGGCCAAATAGATGGCAGACGTGCTCTGGGCAGGGCGCCTGCAAGATGGTCTGTTGCTGTGAAGGGGGTAGGGGGCTGTAGCATGTATCGGGCTGGTTGGCGATATATTTATTGTTCGTGGTCACGTTCCTCAGCATTGAGGGAACGAGGAAGAAAAGTCACAAAGATGTTTTTAGTTGCCATCGTATTTTCGTACATTTCCATGGATGATTCGGTTGTGACAGAATAAGCAATAAAAATTGTAAGAAAGTTCTTAAACATTATATCGCCTAGCCCCTATCCGCCAATTCCGTACCGTGCGATAAGGAACATCGTGCCAATAAATTTGATTAGATACGTGAAACTCGCTTTGAATTTAAACTTAAATCTTACCGTTTAGTTTTCTGAAAACTTAACGAAAAGAGCAAATTTAAACATGCTAAGCGATTTTCACTTGGAACTTACGCTACGTATTTCTCATTTTGTGACCCATTGTAAATGTCTGTCCAAATTATAAGCGTATTTTAAGGTACAGGTAGAATGAGATCTATAATAAGTTTTCCACCTAAGTGTCCCCTTTCCACTTAAATTGGGGGCAACATGTCGACAACTATATGACTTATAATTATTATCAATTTACATTCAAGGTTGACTATTGACTAAATGCCAAGAAATAAATTCTGTACTTCGATATATTTTTTATGTCTAGTAAATGAGGAAATTTCCCTTAATTTTAAGCGTTTTTTCGCCCATGGACATCTGCAACCTCCGTGGTTGGAGATGCGTTGCCAACCTATGTGTAGAATCAGACGACCAGACGATCCAGAAGTATATAAAGTAATTTCAGTTCATGCCGGTCTTTTGTGAGGGCGTGGTATTTCCCCGGATGAGTACCATTTGCGGCTTGATGATTTCGTATACTTTTACAAATTGATTAAACTATTATGGTCAAATCTAAATTTTGACAAAAAATAAGGAATTGTAATTGTAAATCGTACAAAATAGACAAATACATATTATGCCAGCAATTCTTTGCAGAATTTCAACTTTATTTCTAATTTTTGGACCAGTTATTAATATTCAAACCTAGGTAAGCAGTCGTCGCGGCGTTAGCGGAAAATTAATAGTTTTAAACTGACGTGTGAACTGAGCAGAGATCCATTTAAATATCTTTTTCAAAATGATTCCACAACCTAATAGTATTTGGTTTTGACGGTTCTAGGTTATACAGAGGATTAAACCAAACCAAATTAGATATTTCATAACATAAATAGTGCGGTGAAAAAAAATAAAGCGTTGAAAACGCATTAAATAATTTGGTGTACTAAACAACGACAGAAGCCTTTTACTGATTTTGATTTAACGGTCTATGCAAGTACAGTACATTTGACTTTAATAAGGAAAGCGTTGCAAGCTCTCAAGATCGACAACTAACAATTAATCAATGGTATTACAGTGTAGAGCTAAAATAGACAGTAGAGTTAATTAAGACAGAACAGAATTAAGACAAAATATCTCTCTTAAAAATCTCATTAAAATTCATTTGTATAATCTCTTAGCAGACTTAGCAACCAGGACAAATTTTAAAAACATTTTTCTTATATTTAGATATTTTTTTATGTGAAAATTTGCCAAACGAGCAGACTGTTCACCTGATGGTAAGTGAATATCGCCGCCCATGGACATCTGCTACACCCGAGGGTTACAGATGCGTTGACAACCTTATGAAAATTGGACTCCGGCTACCTCACTCACCAGACGAAACGCGAAAGTATTTGTCATACTTCCACTTTACGCTGGTTTTCTGTGAGAACGTGGTGCTTATCCGGACGGGGCTGCCCATTCGTGCAACAGCCGAGGCTGCTGAGTGGCCCTACCACCGTCAAAATATCTTTCATCACCCTTTCAGAGTATTACTTCTTTAAAAATTTCGACTTGTTTCAATCTTTCTTGAATTTTAAAAGCATCCAACGTCCGTTGAATTACATATTGCTCCGAATTATACGCCCTGTCAATTAGGGTTGTTTTTAGGGTTCCGTACCCAAAGATTAAAACTCTCTGTCTGTCTATCACTAAGCTGTACCTCATAAACCGTGATAATTAGACAGTTGAAATTTACATATATGATGTATTTCTCTTCCCGCTATAATAACGAATACTCAAAAACAAAAGATAAAAAAATATTTGTTATAAAAATTTTAGTGGTGCTCCCATACAACCGACTTGAAAAAGGAGGTGGTTACAAATCTAGATGTTTATATTTTTTTATGTTTGTTCGGGCACAAATCATTCATATAGGTATAGATAGATTTACAAAATTATTTTTTTGTTCGAAAAGGTTTTATTCCGAAATAGTCCCATTTAAATTTCATATAGATCTTATAATGAGTTTTGGAGATGGACATCGGAACTCTTCCCAAAATAGAGGAACGTTTTTTAACAATCTATTTTCGCGCTGGTCACCACCCTCGACGCCGAAGCCAATACCTTGACGACTGCGCCACGGAGTCAAAATAACATAATTTAAAAATTTTTGGAATTGGTGCTTTTGTTCAGCATGGGTAATGGTTAAAGACCAAAACACCTCGCTACAAAGAATAGAAAGAAGCAAAGCTATGGTTATCTAATAAATCGCGTAAAATAAAGTTCTATGTATTTAATCTGTCTGTTGTCACACAGGAGCATAATGGGAACTCTTGTTCACATAAATACATATCACATATTTTCACATATCTCGCAATTTTTTTTTATTCCTTATTCAATGTGTGTTGAATTGATTGCTCTTAAAGCTAAATGTTTGCAGCAATGGTATATATAACCTGTATAAATCCTTATCTTCTAAATGATAGATAAAAGATTTATCATTGCAAGATTTATAACTTGTAAATACGAAATACACTTGTCGAAAATAAATCAATTAAATACTTGCTTCTACTCTTGGTTTTGTAGGTGTATTTGTGTGAAATAGATAAAATTACAGATGTAAAGTTTTGTAATTAACGTATATATAATGAATCACCTAATATTAGACTCAATTTGAATTGCTCTTAGGAATTTGGTACTTTTTAGCCCTAAAATTGTACTTTAAATTACCTGATATTGGCTAAATATGTGAAGTTAAGAGCCGTTATTTATTTTCAAGTACATGCTACGGTTTGAATTTGTAAAAAAGCGATACGGTTTTAATTTGTAATAAATCTAAAATAAAACGGTTATCTAATATATAAAATTCTCGTGTTACGGTGTTTATAATTGAACTCCTCCGAAACGGCTCGACCGATTTTAGTGAAATTTTGTGTGCATATCAGGCAGGGTGGAGAATCGGACAACATCTTTTTTTCAAGCCCCTTAATGTTAATGGTGGTCCCTTAAATGTTCAGGGTCTACCCTAAATACTTTTTTATACCCTACTAATAATTTATATGGCCAAACAACGTTTGCCGGGGCAGCTAGTAATTTTATATTATTTTCTTAAATTTTATTGCATTCAATTTTGATTATATTCTTCGACCTATCGATTATTTTACAGTGTGTACTGTTCAAAACTTCTTGTGAGTCAAGTGAATTAAAACTCATTCTAACTTCAACTGAGAAGGCTGTCAGCTTGGTGGCAGCTTGGTGTCTATTAATTCATAAAATTAAATTAAAGCACACTAACAGGTAAGAGAAACAGTAAGCCCAAATTGCCTAGATAGGACAAACTAAATTTCTAAAAAAGTTGACGGCAGTCCTGATAAACTATGCAATAAGGTTATGAAACATTTCATACAACTTAGTAGTATCTAGTACGCGCATTGTTCTTTGTGACAATTAAGTAATAATAATTAAATTAAAAACTATTTTTACAAAACATTTTATAACAACTTAAAATATCATTTCTTCTTAGGACTTAGGAATATATTGAAGCCTAAAGCCTGATTTGGCTAGTTCGCCGCACCGTGCCCAGTGGTCCGAAATACCTGTTATTTAATTATTTTTAGTATATAATTTATTATCTATATTCAAATATTATGCGAGTAAAAATACTGAAAACAAGCAACCCAAAAAGTTTCTGTAATTGGTAACTATAAGTGGGAGATATGTGGCTACTGTGAAAGTACAATGACATTAAAAGTTGAGCACAATGACATTTATGTTAAGGATATCTCTCGTAATTACGACATGAATACGTTTAATTTTGAGGATATAAATGAAAGGGGACCAAATCACCGCAACGTTAAAATATCGGTTGTGGTATAGGTGATAATATTGTAGCGTTTCCGTTTTGTAGCGTGTTTTTATGTAAGAAGATGGCAAGCTAACTGGCGGTTCACCTGATGTTAAGTGATAAACGCCGTCCATAGACATTTGCAACACCAGTAGGGAGGCAGATGCATTGCCACCCTTTAAAAAAAAGGGCCCCGGCTACCTCACTCACCAGACGAAACGCAGAAGTATAACACTTCTACTTCATGCAGGTCTTCTGTGAGATCGTGATACTTCCCCGGATGGACCTACCCATTCTTGCAACAGTGAACTGTTGCACGAATTATAATCATATTAAGAAATGGAAAAAGGGTTAATTAAAATATGCTAAGTAATTTTCATTTGGAACATATCCTCAGTTTTTCTCTTTTTCTGTGACGCGTTTTAAATGTCCATCTAAATTATGAACGTATTTTATTTTATTTCTACGTGTTCCTTTCCAATTTTCCGCTAAAATCGGGGGCAACATATTATCAATTTACATTCAAAGTCTTGACAAAATGCCAAGAAATAAATTCTAGACGCTTTCAATATAGTGGGATCAATTGGTAATAATAAAAAGATGTATATCTGATAAGGTACCGAACGAGCTGACACCTCGCCCCATGTTAGGCAATTGTTTCCACCCATGGATTTCTACAACCTCAACCACGGACCTGCCAGATGCGCTGTCAACTTGTAAATGTATGGGTCCTGGTTACCTCATCATCAGACGCACCCCAGGAGTATACACTATACAAAGTACTAGAAGTAGCGGTCTTCTGTGAGGCCGTGGTTCTCCCACAGCCTGACTATCCGGCTCAATGGTTGCCTGATGATTTATTAATACATAAAAGAAATATTAAAGTTTTAAGTATTGTGGGCGAATATTAAAATTTTGTCAAAAAATGCAGAATAATTATTGTAAATTACAATTCCGTATTTTTTGTACAAAATAGACAAATACGTATTAAATGTGCATTCGGTTACGTTATTATTTATCACCTTATTAGTTTCAAACCAAATTAGGTATTTGATCTCATAAATCGTACGGTGAAAACAAAATACAGCACTGAAAATGCGTTAAACAATTTGGTTTACCAAACAACGACATAAGCCTTTTACCGGGTTTGATAAAACGGTCTATGCAATTACGGTACAGTAATTGCGTGTACTCTACACAGGAAAGCGTTACAGGTGGACAATATAGACAATTGACAATCAGTTACTGACATTCCAGTGTTGAGCTAAATAGACAGTGCAATTAATTAAAACGAGAATAAAATTAAGAAAAAAAAATCATCTGCATTGTATAATTACTTAGCATACTAAGCAACCATGGCTGAAAAAAAAATTATTTTTGAAATTTGAAAAATTTCAAAATATTTCTTTTATTGAAATAATTTCTTTCATCACCTTTTAATTTTTTCGGAAGTTTTCAAAGTGATTTTTCTTTGCAATTTTACGCTTGTTTCAATCTCTAATGAATTTCAATAGCATCCACCGTCCACTGCTTTACAATATTGTTCCGAAATAAGGCGCTAATCGATCGACGGCACCTTAATGCGTTGTTTTTATAAGTTTATAACACAATTGAAGGTCGAAGACATTCAAATTCCATAGGGCACAAACCGAATAAACATAAAACAGGCAACACAAGAGCCGCCTTTCCATACTCCCTGATGTTTAATGCATCGATCGAGCTGCCGGCATTGTAATAACGAACTGAATTTCACGACAAATAGGTTCGTACAAAAGCTTTTGGTAATTAAAACATGCCTTCACGTATATTTCACGTACATATCTCACATATTATTTTGTCTTCGTTACTCAATGTGTATTGACCTGAGTTTTGTCAGCTCTTGAGGCTAATATGTTTGCTGTAATGGTATACACGGTATAAATCTTTGAAAATTTTTTTTCTTTATCTTTTAATGATAGATAAAACGAAGACTTATTATCCCAAAGTCTTATTATCCCGAGATAGATAGTCAGGTTGTGACTCGTTGAATATAAAGCAATCAGATACCTCCTTACTCTACTCATGATACCTTTTGCAGTAAAAATGGTTTATGAGGTGTATTTGTGTGCAATAGAAAAAATTACAAATTTAAATCAAATTTAAAAAATAAAGCGTTTGCATGTAACGTATGTATAATGAAACCTTGAATTGCCGTAACTTGAATTGCTCTCGGAAAGAAAATACTTTTTATGAGCATAAAAAATATCTGAAATTCGCTAAATGTTTGACGTTAAAAGCAGTTATTTATTTTCAAGTACATGCTCCCGAAAAGCAAGCAGATAGCCGACATTATTAAACGCCGCAAATACTCGAGACAGCTTTTATTAATATTAAATCTAAGATAGTATTAATACATTAAAAAAATATATTAAATGATTTTATTTATATCTCACAAAGCGATAATAAATTGAAAAATAATTTTTATATTTCTAAGTGAATCTTATTGAAACCAAAGTTGGAGTAATATTTTTTTATAAAATACTAGCAACCCGCCCCCGCTTCGCACGGGTACAATGTATTATATTTATAATCCTTCCTCTTAAATCACTCTATCTAGTAAAAAAAACCGCATCAAGATCCGTTACGTAGTTTTAAAGATCTAAGTATACATAGGGACAGACAGACAGACAGCGGGACGCGTTTGTTTTATACTATGTAGTGACTAAGAATCTTAAAAAAATGTACTATACGGTATCAGATCGCTATTGCTATACGCATTATCTTTTACGACAAAAAACTAATAGTTATTATTTTAAATGAATGGAAAATTTTTTTTTTGCTATTCCTGTGCATATCATTTGAGTCAATGCGATGTTTAAATACAGCATACCTGTTACATAACCTATTATACAGATTTTAAATTAGAACCTCTGCACTTAAGATTAAAGTTTCAGATTTATCAGACTTTAAATTATTTATAATTTTGGGCAGATTAGGTTAGGTATGGCTTACTTCAAAATGACTGATAAAGTGTGTAAGGTGACCAATTTAATGTGTCATGAACCTTGATTAGCGGAGCGACGTGACAAAGACTGAGATCAATTCAACCATAAAAAAATGAAATCTATCATTGATTATGTTTTGGCTAAGTTTCCCGTGAAAATAATTCATTTAAATTGTTGGCGTCTATTTAAAGGTTAATTCAGTCGACTCAAGCCTAGTCGCATTATTCGCGGGTTCGTTTATATATGAAAAATGCGTCTATCTTACCTAACCAATAAGTAAGGTAAATAAATGTTGAACGTAATTTATTTAATTTTACGACGGTAAAATAATTCTTGGTCGTAATAATTGTGAATTTTACAAACTTAAAGGCTATAAATTTTTTTATAATATATTTGCTAAATCACATAAGTATTTTCAATTTATCTCTTTTTATTTTACACTAGAAGATCATTTTAAAAATTTCACTCATATGCGTTACAATACCTCAATTCCACGTTGAAAAAATTTATTATTCTTATACACGAGATAACATTCTAGTCTTAAGTTACCAAGGCAATTTCCAGATATGTGGCAGAGACTATGTAAAATAAATATTTGAAAATAATTGTAAATATTTTCGGACACATTTTTTACACAATGTTTCTCTAGTCCCAAACTAAGTAACGCTTGTGCTATGGGTACTACAAAACTGATAACATACTTATTTAAAATTAAATACTTAATGTACTTTATAACTTAACATCAGATGAATTGTCTGCCAGCTTAAAAAAACATCTACGAGAGCCGGAACAAGCTTGTGTCTGAGGTCGAGATTTTGTTAACCAAAGTCTCAGACTAGGGTCGACTAACATTAGTCCAATTCAACCCAAAAAAGACACAAGTTTGTTCGTTAACCGCTAAAAAGTCCCCATTTGTCGTAACTCCTCATTTCGAAAACACAGCTAGTATCGGAATGCTTGGCGTCGAAATCTCGAGAAACGTCCAGTACAGCGGTCAATTGGAAGGTAAGGCCAAATTGGCCTCAAAGAAGCTTGGTGTGCTCAGCAAGGCGAGACAGTACTTCACGACTGCTCAACGCAACTGCTCTATAAGGCGCAAATTCGGCCCCACATGGAGTACTGTTCCCACCTCTGGGTGGGAGCCCCCCATTACTAGCTTCTTCCATTTGACCGCATTCAACGTAGGGCGGCTAGGGTTATCGACGATCAAAGTCTTTCTGATCGGCTTGATCCTTTGGCTCTGCGTAGGGATGTTGGATCACACTGCATCTTCTACCGCATTTATCACGGGGAGTGTTCTGAGGAATTGTTTGGATTGATCCTGGTGGCTGAATTCCACCATCGGACATCGCGCCAGAACCAAACCAAATTTCATCCACACCACCTCGATGTCAAACGTTCCAAAACAGCGCGATTTTCAAGGCATTTCTTGCCGGGCACAACCACTCTGTGGAACCAACTGCCGCCGGCGGTCTTTCCGAATCGTTACTTTAATGTTAAATCTTAAGTGCAGAGATTAGCACTATTAAAATTTTAATTTCTAATAAAGCAATGGCGCCATCTCTCGTTCGAATTATTGTTGTAAAACGATTTTCGAAATTGTTAGCATGCAAACAATGAATGGAAAGGATATAACAATGGATGCGCCAATCGTTGCTTCAAATGCTATAAAAACAATGTAGATAAAAGACGTTAAGATTTTTGTCGGTGTGGCAATAAGCCGAAGACGTGGGTTCAATTCCCACAGCGGCGACAATCTTTTCGCACTTATTGTACAAATTTTAAGGTTAAATAAGTATATTTGTATTTTCCTTTTGTATGTCGTTATTGTTTTTAAATAACGTTCTTCTTACCCGTTTGGAATTCAATTAACAATTCCTTTGCGCGCATAGTATGTAATGTATTATTCAAATGCCCTGAGTACTCAACTGTCAAAGGGCTAATGTTACTAAAATATTTGTAAAATGGCCCGTCCTCGCATTTAGAATCATAACTTTTATTTTCAAAAGAAATAGAATGAAAACATATACTTAAACGTATGATATGCCAACATTATTACGTACACATGATTGGTGGTAATTCGTTTAAAAGTTAAAAATTGGCTGAAATATGCCATTTAAATTTTAGTACCTGGAGGACCGAGCTTAGCTCGGTTTTTTTTTGGTAAATCAAGTAGTTTGGAAATAAAAAAATAAAGAAAATGATCTGGTATAGAAAAAAAAGTGAAAAAAATAAGTGTGTAAATGATCGTGATATGAACCGCGGCTGTCTGTTTTGGGGCCGCCCAATTACGAACCGCTATTATAACCTTTTTTTTGCGGCGAAATTTACTGTCATATTTGAATGATATTTTTCCGTCCCTGAAAACAGGGATAAAAGGACATTTTCTTAAAAATGAAACCTACCTAGATCGATTTTTCGCCCCCGAACCTACGCACATACGAAATTTATCATGAAAATCGCTGGAGCCCTTTCCGAGATTCCGATTATATATATATATATATATATATATATATATATATATATATATATATATATATATATATATATATATATATATATATATATATATATATATATATATATATATATATATATATATATATATATATAATACAAGAATTGCTCGTTTAAAGGATAAGATAAAAGACACTTCATTTCACGCCCACGAGCCAGTTTTACGCGTTTAGCCTTTTACTCCATAGTGTGAACTATTCCAGCAAATCACAAGCTTTTTACGCTTGAATCTTAATTGAACACGGTATGAGAAAGATGTTCCACAGGTTTGTGAGGATTGTATTTTGATACACATCTGCATTCGTTTTAACGCCTTTCTCACAAAAATATAAGTTAAGCCCGAACATGACACTTCGAGCCAAACCATGACTGACGATATAAAATGGCCTCTCTGGTTCCTTTTCTGTTTTAGGCGTACACAACATCATTTTGTATATAGTAGCCCTAATTGAGAAAAATTTTTTCATCTGAAAAAATATTTCACGTTATTTCTCCCCCGCACACCGCTTTAAATATATACCAAATAATGTAAAGTATTTTACATTATTTGGGCAAAGGAATCATAGATCAAAGATTGAAAACTTTTAATATTTATTCTAACATACTGTGTGATATTTAAAACAACTGTGGTAATTAAAAAAGACCACATGGATACTAAACTAAGCCTAATGCAGAAATAATTTTTGGAATCGATTTATCAATGACGGATTTCTGAATTAAAAAAAATAACAGAAAAATATATAACCGAATTGTGAACCTTTTTTGCAGTTAGTTTCAAAAAGAAACTACTAATCATTGCAGATACTACATCATATGACGAAAGGTAGTCGTTATATTTGTTGTGAAGTACATGTTGTTTTGTTCCTTTTGCACTATAATTAATTCCGCGCGCTGGCCGTGAAAATCTTCTAATTGGTCTCATGCGTAGGTGTTTGTGGAAGTGCTATAGAAATAAAGGAGGGACGAACAATAACATGTTTTCACCACGCAAAAAATAACGCCACCGTGTAATTGTTGTATATGAGTGAACAAAAGATTAGTAAAAAAAATCTGAACTGAAAATAGTTTTGAACAAAGTTGCTTTCTTCAAACAACATGGAAGACAGTTGTTTTTAGGAAGTGAATTTGCGATCATAATTTTTTTTTTTATGTGAGAAAGTGGCAAACGAGCTGGCGGTTCACCTGATGTTAAGTGATAAACGCCGCCCACTGACATTTGCAACACCGGTTGCAGATGTGTTGCCTGCCTTTTAATAATGTGGACCCCGGCTAACTAACACTGTGACACAAGAATCTATATATGATTAAAATTTTCATGTCACCAAACCTATAAAATATTTTATTATTTATTATTTTAAGATTATTAACTTAAACAGTATGCGAACATTACGTGGTAGTAATAAATAAATAAATACAAACACATACTCAAAGAAATCGAAATTTCGTGACAGTATAATCTTTTTTCGCATTTATTACGAGAGCTTCCTTCGCCTAGTGTCAGTAACGTTCGATAATAAAAATAAATTTCCTTATGTTATAACCTCTCATGCGCCTAAGCAAATCAAATTAAACTATGTTTGCAACAATCTAATTCACGGAAGGAGCGACATCTAACAACGTTTTTAATCTTATTATATGTTGTTTTCAACATCTTATAAGATTGCAAACTTATAACTTTGGTATTCTAAAATTTCTATAAAAATATTTATAGAATTAATACTTTTATAGAAATTATATATTAATTAAATATTCTTAAATAACGTTCCGTACCGGTTCCATATACCTTATGGTAACAATAAATTTAAAATTTGAATTGAACAAAGAGCGTCTCACGAACCACAAAAATCAAACTTGAACAAAAAATCGCTCTCGTTTGTATATTGTCAATAGATGTTGTAACTTTAGTGGTAAGGCCGATTTCAATACTTCTCTTTGAAATTCATTTCTTACGGTGGTAGGGCCAGGCAGCAGCCTCGGCTGTTGCACGAATGGGCAGGCCCGTCCGAGTAAGTACCACGACCTCACAGAAGACCAGCGTAAAGTGGAAGTATGACAAATACTTTCGCGTTTGCGTCTGGTGAGCGAGGTAGCCGGAGCCCAATTTTCAAAAGCTTGTCAACGTATCTGTAACCCTCGGGTGTGGCAGATGTCCATGGGCGGCGGTATTCACTTAACATCAGGTGAACCGTCTGCACGTTTAACAACTTTGCGCATAAAAAATAAAAATAAAATAAAAATGATACTTATATCGAGGTTAAAAGTCCTATATTATCACTATGTCCTTCTTTATTTTTGAATACTTTAATTTATTACATAATTATAAAGATGATGGTATAATATTTTGTATTTTTCAATTGACTAAGATTATGTGCACCAAATAATAAACTATAATTTTTGACTTGCCCTTGGATAATAAAAGCCAATACGTTTTCTTTTGTATCTTGAAGAAAACGAGGCTCTCTTCATGAATATAATGAGCTGAATCTTATTGTTCGTACGGAAGGATGCTTTTGTATCATTCTCATTGCTGTGAATCCTTCCATGACCTCGTTTATTTATTAATATATTTAAAAAAAAGGCACCCTTATTATTATATTTTAGAAATAGCCTTTTTTCTCTGCCTTTTATTGGATCCAACATTGGTCCACCTCAACTTTTCAATTCATTGCTTCAACATTCGAAGAAAGCTAGTTCTTTTTCAAGTATCAAAACAATGGCCTATGACGACTGCGTTACTGCCACGAATAAAGTGGAAGAAACAATAAACATTCAATACAAGTATTCCTTTTCATATAATATCAATATAATCCATGATAACTCAAAGTTCAGACGCTCGCTTTTAATTGAATATATTTTAGCAACCGGTGTTTAATCCTCGGTGCCGACACCTATGAAATTGTTAATATTAAGTGCTGACTCGTCATGTGCTCGGCGGTGAAAGAAAACTTCGCGAGGAAACCTGCATATTTTCGAAATATTAACAAAAAATATATTTAGTGGGCTAAGCCGTAATACCCTCCGTACAGAAAGGGCTTTTGCTCAGGAATGGTTTACATGTATTCAATATTATTCCTATTCATTTAACGTCACGGCATTGGCAACAACGCAGTTGTTTAAGTGTAAGAGGGTTTTAATTTAACGGAAATCTCATGAGGTATGTATTAATATGTAAAATTGTAAAACCCAGATGTGTAAGTGGAAATAAAATCCAGCAGGCATTATATCCATCGTTGTGATTTGTGAAGATATATTTACCGATTTTTTTTGAAGGTATATATAACACTTTTGTTTCAACTCCTGTGAATTACTTTCTGTTACGTTATTCATAGATATAAACACATTTAACTGTGGTAGGACCACGTAACAGCTTCGGCTGTTGCACGAATGTGCAGGTAAGGCATGAAGTGCAAGATGTCAACGCAACTGCGACACTAATGGTGTTGCAAATACTCATGGGCGGTGGTTATCATTTAACACCGGTGAACAGCCAGCTCGCTTTTCAACTTCTCACTAAAAAAAATTATATGCATTCATATAATGTACACTCAGACTTGAAAGAACCCTTGGTGATTAGGTACGCATCTGATTATTTTATGGGGGCGTCGAACACGTAGCATTGCGCACGATGACAGCTGACAATGTTGCGTAATCTGTGCTATCTACTACTTAACAATATATACATGTTAAAAATGTTTATGAAACACGATAAAATATTGTGCTGGTGTCCACAACATGAACTCGCCATAGATTGGCAGACACATATCTACGAAATACTTTTTTTAGAAGCTATCATTTCGAAAATATCCAAGTTTCCTCACGTCATCGTAGAGCACGTGATAAGTCAGAACTTACATTGGCAACTAAAAATTTCTTGGTCTCAGCACCGCGATTTGAACTTAGGTTATATAACATTATCCTGTGTTGTAAAGACGTTTTAATATAATTTTCACGGGGACAAACACCCAGATGCGAAACAACTATCAATGGATCACACAAATAGTTGTCCCGAGTGGGGAGCGAACCCACGACCCCCGACGCTGAAGATATTTTCTTGGCAACTGCGCCACGGAGTCATCTGACTATACTGAATTAAAACAGAGCACTTTAACACTGAACTACCACAGCTTCCAACCTCGCAATATTTCAAAGAATTGCTTGTATAAATAACACAAATCTAATTACGGAAGTGATGAGTCTCTAAGAATTCGCCGCTCCTTGCTTATACAAACACCCACGTTCTACCAAGTTTGCAACAAACGTATATTCTCTACTCGTTATTAATGAACATTGTCTTGTTTGACTTTTTACAACTTTTTGTTTAACTTAGTTAAATATCCTTCCGTTGTTCATAAAAACTTAAGTATATCTGGACTTGATTTAAAAGTTCATAAAATTGATTAAAGTAAATTACTCACGGCGATACATACAGTACATAAAACTCTTTTGAAACAAGATACGCAAAAATATATAATTCATAATATAACATGGCCCTTTTCAAAATTGCAAGCTTATCTTCATGTATAAATTTAATGTATTCAAATTGAAATACATTACATCATTAAGTAGTAGTAAGTAACTATTAAGAAGAAAAGGTACCTGATACGAATGTATTAAAGATACACATGAAGTAACCATTATCCTGTATTATTTCAAGTTCTCTTAATGTAATATTGAGGCAGTGCAACAAAGTAAATAACTTCTATAACACATGGACTACATTCGGAAAATTAAACTTTGAAAATCAGTGCAGTTTCATTAACTTGCATCTAGCATATAACTCGGTTTCAGTAATGAGGTCATGTTCTCATATACGCGTCAATAATAAATATCGAGCGACAAAATCACATCAGGAGTGTTTAAACGCAATAGCTAACATTTAGACCCTGAAGAGACGTAATTACTCGTAAATAACAAGCGTATTATAAAAATAAAAATTGTTTTTATTTTACGCTTACATTATTTTGAAGATATAATACATTCACGTTTGCCATTGATATATGTCTTCAATACAAATATCAGAACATTGAGCACGTATCATCTAATTATTACTATGCATACAACATTCACTTTTCTTAATAACATTGAAATTGAGATCTAATCGGTTTCTACTTCAGTCTTCTTAGTACTCATCCAACAGTTTTAGCCCATCTTCTACATGTTCGGTACAAGATATCCATCAGTGCCCTCGAGTAGAAAGCAGCATAAAGGCAGGTAAATAAAAATTTTATATTCATTCATCGACATATTCTGGGAATAATTAATAGATTAAAAAATAATACGAAGCGTACGCGTGTTAAATGTAATGTGACAAGTCTCGTTTCTCGTCAAACCTATTTGTAGGTACTTTGATTCTATTAGTATTACTGTAAATTTCACACAATATCATGCGCATGTGGCAATTGAGACAAAGAGCAACACAGGCTTAATAATAAGACGCTCAGTTGAAATAAGCGCACTTCAGTGCAAAGTTCCTCGTAAACACCCACGTAAGTGTCCCCTTTCAGATGCTGGCGGTGCTGATAAGAGAAATCTGTTCGAAATATATTTTGAGAGTAAAAAAGTCTGGAAACTGGAGATGAAAAGTTTTTCAAGGTCTGTGAGGGAAGCCTTTGTTCAGCAGTGGACTCAAAATGGATGAATTGATGATTATGATGATAGCTTCTTTGTTCATGTGTGCGTAGGTGTGTGCAGTCTGGATTATATAAATAACGGTACCAAAGTGATCAGATCTCAACCTTCTCATAGCCTTGCGGATCAACCTCGTCAGCTAACGGTGTTCTTTTGCGAAAATTTGTGGCAATGTAGTGTGGTTTCGGGAGGTGTTTACAGACTGCAGACTACTACACTTTGCATTATTAATTTATTGTGACTCCTAAATAAGTTTTAGATTAAATTTTATGACCACTAAAATAATAATAAAGACAACAATAGATGAAGATAAAATTAACTAAAAACATTTTAGCTTTGGCGAACAAATGGTGACCTTTCTATTAAAGAAAAAGAGCAATTTTCTTGTAAAAGCGTCTTCGCGGCTCTCCGTAAAGAATATAAAATAAATTTATGGAGTCAGGCGCGGAAAACTTAATTTCCTAAGAACAGCTTCTAAATGAAAGTGGTTAGTACTTTTAAACTTCAGTTACAAACCACTTGTCATAGCGCAAAGACCGGTTCAGACAATTTATAGAACTGTGATTAATATAGATATAAAAAAAAAAACTATTTGCAACACATATCTCTCCCAACATAAGGACAATACTATAATTAAAATATATGTAATAGCTGGTGCATTATCGCATAAGATGTGAGTAGGACATTACTAAGAGCAGTCCATCTTTGTTGAATATATCATTATATAATTGAAAGAAAATTTAATTTAAAGCAAAGAATTATACGAGAGGCGAACAACTATTCAGAAATCGAAAATGGAATGGTTCAAAAACGTTGCCGACATTAAAATAAACGGTGTAAAAGTGAAATAATTTGCGAGTGCATATATTGGAGAATCGGTCGTTATTTTTGTTGTAAAGTAATATCCTTTCGTTGCTTTTTTTTCCGATGTAATTAATTCGGTGCGGCAGCGGTAAGTGAGATTCCGCTAATTAGTCTCCTGAGTAGCAAAATATTGTGTGCAAAGAGGATATAAATAAGCCAGACAAGAATAACGACTTTTCTTCGGAAACAAACAATAATATCGAACGCGTCGTATCATTTTTATTACTAACAATACATGATTGACAAAACGGTGACTTGATACCTTTACTGGGCCTAGTATACTTTAAACAATCACATTCAATCAAAATCAAAATCAAAATCAAAATCAAAAATATATATATAATTCAATGAATGCTACTGAGTTTTCCGTTATTCAAAAATATGGCTTAACAATGATTGCGTCACATTCACAAATAACTTAGAAAGGACCATCATCATAGTGTGCATCACTCTAGATTATGTAACTGTAACATTTCCTAGTCATTTTAATAAGTCAATTAGTCAACGTTATCACTAATTTAATATGGTGATACAGACTATATACACCGTCGGTTTATTTTACAACTGCAAAGAAGAGAAAGATTTTATTTAATCTCAATTCACAAGACGTACAAACACAAAGTAACTTAAGTCCGACTCTAAAAGGGATGAAATTATTAAAATTTTCCACTCGTTGCTAATTAACTACACCAACACTTGCATTAGGTTATACCCGTGTGGATTCTCAAACAGTCATGTTCAATGTTTATTAATCCTTACTAATATTACAAAGGCGAAAGTTTTTTTGTATGGATGGATGTTTGTTACTCTTTCACGTAAATACTACTTTACCATTTTAATGAAACTTTTTTATGTATGTGGCTGAAGGTGTAACATTCTGTCTTTCTGTCAGAATGTTACACCTTCAGCCTATTCTACGCAGATGTATTCGCGGGCAGCAGCTAGTTATTTATACTTATTACACAATAACCCTGATTTTACAACAACGCTTTTGTGTAATTATTTAAATTTGTAAATGTGTAATGCCTAGCCTTAACGTCTAACTTATAGTTGAAAATTATAATAACTTAAAATACAAACAACAATATAGAAACAAAATACTCAAAAATACATAAATGTTCTTAGTGAAATCAATATGCAAAACTTGGCCATAATTAAATACAAATTTTAGCCTTACTTATATAGTGTTTGAAACTCTCATTAATTGAAAAAGCCATTAACCACGGCCACGCCATGATTTATTGAAGGCAAGACATACAACAAAGACCGCAATCTCATTATACGTTGTTTTCAGCGCCTGTAGTAGTTTTGCACCCGAAGTACAAATAAGTATTCTAAAACCTACAATGATTAAATATTTAGATAATGATATTGAAATTGAACATCTATTGACGGAATGTAAGGATGAAATGCATTAAACTTCGGCAATATCTTCGTCTGGTAGACCGAAAAATCAACTTTCAATTATCAATGTTGTTTTAATAACTGGTACATACCACAATGTAATAAAAATAATAATAATGTTTCGTTACGATACTTAGGTCATGACCTGAAACATGCATTAATGGAACATTGAGCAAGGGGGTTTGTGGGTGGGATTTAATAAACGCAATGTCTAACTGCTGGCCACCGAACAAACTATATTTAATAACAAATATGCACTAAATAAAAGTTATTTTTTCATAACATATATAATTCTAACGATACAACACAATCGCCTTTGATTTAAAGTATGTTTATATTACTATTAATTTAAGCATGTTTATATTACTATTAGTAGGTACCTGATGGACCGAGCTTTGCTTTTTTTTTTTGGTAAATCGTGTATTTTGGAAATTACATTTAGATACAAATTACTAAGTAATGAAATATGCATAATATGTTTCGATCTTACTGAAGTAATAATAAGAAAATATGAACTGGTTATTTTCACAAAAGAAAGAACTTTAAAAAAGAAGGGAAAAAGATAACAAAATAAGAAATGGACAAAAAATAAAAGGTAAAGAAAGCAATGATCTGGAATCGAAAAAAAGTAAAAAAATAAGTGTGTAAATGATCGTGATACGAACCACGGCCTTCTGTTTCGTGGCTGTTTGTTAGCGGCCGCCCGATTACCGACCGAGCTATTATAACATTTTTTTTTTCGGTGAAATTTACCGTCGTATTCGAATAATATTTTTCATTTCCTGAAAACTGGGATAAAGCCACATTTTCTAAAAATGAAGCCTAGTCAGATCGATTTTTCGTCCCCAAATCTACGCACATAGTAAATTTCATCAAAATCGCTGGAGCCGTTTCCGAGATTCCTGTCCGAGTGGAGCTGTTTGTCTGTCCCTATGTATGCTTTGATCTTTAAAACTACGCAACGGATCTTGATGCTAATTTTATGTTCTATTTTAAATGCATTTCATTTGTATGTAGGTTTAGAATTATTTTCAAAATATGACATCAAGTGACATAGGTCTGTAATAATGTGCATATAAGTATACATCGTATAGACACACATCTACTTAGAAACAAGATTCATTATGGCTTTTAGCAAAAAAATAAAGAACTATTGATTTGATATCATTATTCGGCTCTTGGTGAAATCTTAAATAAACATTAGCAAGACCATTAAAATATGTAGAAAAAGTGCGAAAAGATTGTCGCCGCTGTGGGAATCGAACCCACGTCTTCGGCATTCGCGGCCTGACGCTCTAGCCACTGAGCTAAACGGCTGATGACCACACCGACGAAAATCTTAACGCATTCCTCTACATTGTTTTCTTAGCATTTGAAGCAATGCTTGGCGCCATCTATTGTTATATCCTTTCCAGCATACAAACAATTTCGAATATCGTTTTACAACGATAATTCGAACGAGAGATGTCGCCATTGCTTTTTTTTTTTGAAATTTAAATTGTTTATAGTGCTAATCTTTGCACTTAAGATTGAACATTAAAATATGTGGAAAAAGTGCGAAAAGATTGTCGCCGCTGTGGGAATCGAACCCACGTCTTCGGCATTCGCGGCCTGACGCTCTAGCCACTGAGCTAAACGGCTGATGACCGCACCGACGAAAATCTTAACGCATTCCTCTACATTGTTTTCTTAGCATTTGAAGCAATGCTTGGCGCCATCTATTGTTATATCCTTTCCAGCATACAAACAATTTCGAATATCGTTTTACAACGATAATTCGAACGAGAGATGTCGCCATTGCTTTTTTTTTTTTTAGAAATTTAAATTGTTTATAGTGCTAATCTTTGCACTTAAGATTGAACATTAAAATATGTAGAAAAAGTGCGAAAAGCCGTTTAGCTCAGTGGCTAGAGCGTCAGGCCGCGAATGCCGAAGACGTGGGTTCGATTCCCACAGCGGCGACAATCTTTTCGCACTTTTTCTACATATTTTAATGTTCAATCTTAAGTGCAAAGATTAGCACTATAAACAATTTAAATTTCTAAAAAAAATTAGCAAGACCAATTAAATCATTGAAACTAAACCCGTATTACAACTATTCTGTAGGTATAAGTGTCGGAAACTCTCATTAATTGCAAAAGCCATTACGGCCGTAGCGCTAAATCAAGTCGAAGGCAGGACAAACAACAAAGATCACAATCTCGTTAGCTTTTCCAAATTAACATGTGTAATATTATATAATTTACAGTAGTGTCATAAACGAAATAACGTTGCAAAAAAGTCATAAATATTGCATATATGGCAAATGAAAATGAAGATTGTGATAAAATGGAAGATACTTTTTATTAATACTATGACTATGAAATTAAATTAAAAAATGTGAACATAAAGCAAGTCATTATGACTCAATACAAAGTACCTTTTTATAAAGGCACGAAAACTTTTCGAAATCGGTCAAGAGCTTCCAAAACACTTACCACTACATTCAAACAAAGAAACAAAGTCTTATGATAATTTCTAAAATCTAAATAATTAGATAATTTCAATAATTCCAATTAATTCACCTACCATAGTCATTTTTATATGACATCTTCAAGGACGGTAGTTTTTAAAGGTTATATATATGTAGGTATAATGATAATAAAACACAAATTTTATATTATACTGACTATTTTAATATAGATGTGCAAGTAAAAAAGAAATCCGTAGTTACTACAGGTTTAGGATAAAGTCATTATTTCTCTAAAGATTTATGAAAAAAATTCTAAACGGCAAAAAAATCCGTTCTTTGAAAACAACATGACGAGGACAGTTTGAAAGCTATGTGACGACAACATGGTGGGGAAATTATTACTATAGTAATAGTAATACATTGCATAGTTACAATACTACATTTTCTGCATAATTACTTGTTCTTAATAACAATAGTTTTTATATAAAGTTCGAATTATCTGCCTATACTAGCAATAAAACAGTCCAATTACTAGACATTAGAATATAGAAACTCATAGAAAAATAAAAAATATATAATATATCAAACCCTCATTAAACTTAAATCTCTATAGCAACTGGGCTTCGATTTATCAGAGGCAAGAAATATATAACCAAACCATACATGTGTAATACGCAAATTCCATAAAAGTTTACATGAAATTTGTTCAGAATAAAATAAATGGATCGTAACTCTTGTCACAAATGGCGCCGCCCTTTTAAATACTACTAGTCACAATGTCAAAAATTTATTGCTATCTTTTGTAAAATGCGTGAAATTAGCTTAAGAATATTAAAATAAGGCAAATGTAAATAACTTTAACTCTGGCGTAATTCAATTAAAATAAATTTTAAACGATAGAGAAAAATCTCTAATGAATTAATCAACAAGCAGAATTCGGCGGTCGCTTATAGTTTTAGAAAAAATAAATAATGAAATAGTGTGATTTTTACTATAGCAATCCGCCATTTTTTTGTTGTCAATATGTCAATTCTGCTCGTATGTCTTGGTGGTCATAAAAAAATATTTTTTTTAAAAAATGTTATTTTTAATTGAATTACACCAGAGTAAAAGTTATATACATTTACCGAAAATAATACCTTATCAGCCTTATCGCTGTCCACTAGTGAACGTAAAACTCCACCGAATGCACCAACTATCCTGGGCAGCCCGCATCCATCCGCTGTTCCACAATCTGTTTGCCTAATCGTATTAGAGTGGAGCCGACAACTGTTAGAGTGAATATACTCTAAGACGTGTCGACTCCAGCGACCATCAGTATGTCTAGAGACATGGCCAGCTCACTTCCACTTCAGCGTGCTAATTATGCGCGCAATGTCGGTAACTTTAGTTCTCTGGCGAATGACTAGTGACAGAAATATTTAATAATTTTCATATGTATTATGGCCTAAATGTACGTCATTCTCATATTTCGTTAGATTAGGATATTCTTTGTTAGCTTTATTTTTAAATTTTTTCCAAAAGCAAAATCAAAGTCTTGTGACAGACTTTGATTTTGTAGTTGGGATCTCAGATAAAGTTTGTTGTAAAAACACTTGAAACTACTATTACCCCATAATATCGGCATTAATCGCAAGCTCTTCTCGGTTTAACGCCTCTATAGCATTTTCGTGGGACATACCTTGTTCAAAATTAAAGGTTACTGCAAGGAATCATAAAACTTTTGAATATCGGCTATACGAGCCAGTGCATTTTCCTTCACTCGTAACACTATATCTCGTGCAGAGAACTGGTCGTCACTCACCACGATAGCAACTTTATTAATTGTCGGTGCATTAAAGCACGCCCTGTATGCGCCATGGGGAGTTCGATCGCGTAGATGGTAATCTTATTGAGGTCAGTTTATTGCAGATATAAAGGAATTTATCAAAATATTGTGGTTATGTGACATTATCGGAATTTATAATACCATATCCATACCATAATAGTATCTCGAAATGAAAGAACTATAACTTCCACCGATAGACAACTCGCAACACCGGCAGTTAAAATGCGATGCTATAAAGACGATTCATTGTTTATTTTATACAATTATTCAAATACAATTTTTCACACCCCAACATTAGTCGGACTGCTGGTAAAAATACTAATTATTTATTATTATATATAAATTCACATCTTAATTTTCGAATTTTAATTATAATAAAATTAATTAAACAAAAACCTTACCTGTTGAAAAGTTATAGCAATTTTAAAAACTAAAGGGACTTTTTAGACCGTGATTTGGTTTTATTATATTTTATTTTTCATGAGTATGTGTGGAACCGCAAAAGTAAATCAGAAAATGAAAATGTCCTTTTCCTCTGCGCTATCATAGACTAAAAAATAGGGAAAAAGACAAAGTAAATTTTTATTCAATTACGTAGATTGGTATAATCATTATCTGAAGAGACGATTCAATTATCTACTCAAATACCCTCACTAATCCGCATAGACGTATATGGATTTTTGAAAATTTAAAGAAATTAAATCGGACCAACACCTTTAACGACGCGTTGAATTACGGCCAGAAAATATGAAATGGTTCATAAATCTTGTCACAAACGGCGCCACCCTTGTATTTTACGCCAGGCACAATGGCAAAAAATAGAGTGGTACTTTATGTAAAAATAAACAATGAGAAATATAGCGCAAGAATGTTAAATTTTGTTAATGTCACCATACATTCCTGTTTAAAGATCTCTTGAATCTGCCGACAATTTTAAGAACAATTAGCGCTCTTGAGTTTTTCTTCTCCGTCATGGATATCCTCCGTAATGGAAACCAAGTCATCGAGAAGAGTGGTGCAGGGAGTTCGTACAGTTGCGGCAAGAGGGATGGGGTAAAATCCTATTCTGTGACAAGTCCAGATTTAGATTGAGATCCGATTCGAGAATACAATGGTCCTATAGACGTCTTGAAGAAATAAGATAAAAAGTTATTCAAAACTACAAAATGCAAATGTTATATATATATATATATATATATATATATATATATAAATATTTATATATATATATATATATATATATATATATATTATTCTATTAAGCTTTTTCTCTTATTTGTATAAATAAAATACCTTTAACTATGCCTTTAACCAAAATTCCAGTAAAAATTTGCTAGGCAATTGAAAGAAAGAAACAAGCAAATCCGAATATAAATACAAAAATAATGGCAGCAAATATAACTCAATATAATAGTGATTATGAATAGGATAAAACTTGTTGAGACGGAACATTTGATTGTAAAATTTATTTTACACGACAAATATTTAAAAAACCGGCAAGTGCGAGTCGGACTCACGCACGAAGGGTTCCATACTATTTCCTATTAAATCGGTAAAAAAAATCATGTCTGTTGTATGGGCCCCACTTCAATATTTTTTATTCTTTTTTTAGTATTTCTTGTTATAGCGACAACAGAAATACATAGTCTGTAAAAATTTCATATGGAAATCAGAGGGACAGACAGACAGGCAGACAGCGGAGTCTTAGTAATAGGGTTCCATTTTACCCTTTGGATACAGAACCCTCAAAAAACAATACATCTTCGAATGAGACACACACGGACAAGCTAAGATACACATACGAAATATATTTTTTGATTTTTTTATTACTTATGAGCGCGTAAAAATGTTTCTTGCAATAGTTTACAATAACTCGGTGCAGTGGTAAGTCATTAATATTTCTACTCTTTCTTCTCTCTTTAATTTATTGTATTAATCCTAGAACATTATAATATAAACCACCTGTATGCAGACGACCTCCAAATTTACTCACAGGCACCCTTCGTCACTTACACGTAGCGGTGTGTTCCATCAACACCGAACTCTCTCGCATATCCGAATGGAGTCGCTCTTATGGTCTCACGGTAAATCCTAAAAAGACTCAGGTAATTGTGGTGGGTAGCACTTGGTTCATATCTAGAGTTGACTTTGATCAACTACCTCCAGTTATGTTTGATGGCGTCCATATACCATACAGCGATACTGTTAAAAATCTCGGCGTGATATTTGATAAGACCTTATTCTGGAAGCCACATATCGCTGACGTGAGTAAAAATGTGTTTTCAGCGTATCACTCCTTAAGATGACTGCGGAATCTCTTACCCACCAGCACTAAAATCTCGCTTGTGCAGACCCTACTTCTACCTATCCTTGATTACGCTGATACGTCTAATCCCGACCTTACATAAGAGATGCTTAGTAAGCTCGAGCGCCTCCAAAACCTTTCTATTAGATTTATCTTCAACCTACGCAAGTACGACCATGTCTCTTCTTATCGTACTCAGTTAAATTGGCTCCCGATCCGTCGTCGAAGGGATTTTCACGTTCTCTCCCTACTTAATTCTATCCTGTTTAACCCTTCGACTCCTTCGTATCTAAAAGAAAGAAAGTTTTGAATACCAGTCCATTTCTATTGATCGTTCAATCCGTTCTTCTCGTTATCGCTTGCTTTCTATGCCTTCTCATACCACTGATTTTTATGCCTTTTCTTTTACTGTCCAAGCTGTGAAGCTCTGGAACTCACTCCCAGTGTCTATAAGACAACTCCCGTCCCTTTACACTTTTAAGAAGCACCTGAAAGCCCATCTCCTTTCCCTTCCTGTTTAATTTCATCCCAACGTTACTTTTTCCTCTGAGCTTTGGTTGTCAGTTTTTTTTTTCTTTTGCTACTTTCACACTTATTAATTATTATTTGTTAATATCCATATATATGTATATGTATATGTATATATATATATATATATATATATATATATAATAGTATAAGTATTTGTATTAGGTATTTGTATATTATATAGATATGTATTATATTTGATGATTTTATTTTTCTACATATATATTAATGTTATTATTTTTGCACCATTATCCCGCAAATTTATTATCTAATCCTATACCCTAAGGTTGCCTGGAAGAAATTGCTACCTTAGCAATAAGGCCACCTGTATGTACACTATCTTTCCAGTATTTTCTTCCTTGTATTTCCTTGTGTGCAATAAAGTATATTCAATCAATCAATCAATCAGTAAACAAATAACAATAACTAAGATACCTCGATATTTATGCATTCATATAATAGATAGCGTATGAACATTATGCAATTAAAAAGTTTTTCATCTGTTATTAATGGCAGTAAAAGAGTTGCTACGGGAAACGTAACTTAGATAAATGAGTTTTCTACATTTATACGAGTAACTATACTCGTACAACCTGAGAGTAAATAAGGGCGAAGAGTGGGAACTAATGCATAGCACTGAAGCATCATAACTCGATCATCTATAAATAACTAAAAAGTTTTCTTGTTCATATCATTAACACCAATTTATATTGTACAGTATTGTGTTGAGCGTAGTATGCTGTATTTTTTTTTTTTCATTTTAACAAAGTAACTCTACAGACTCGTTTCTAAATCGATTCCATACACTTTACCTAACGAAAAGCAGAATTAATGTAAATATTTTTTGTTGAATGCGTGCATTATCTTCATATAGATAATTTAGTATTTATAGATCACGTTTAAAGAAAGAAATATACAAAAAGTTACAAATGTTAAAAAATTTATAAATGTTTCATATAAATGTTTTCAGAAAATTTAATGGACCTTGCATTAATATTGCGGTGTGAAGCGAGCAAAAAAAAAACATTTTTAAGGGTTGTAAGAACATTTTTAGAATTCTGTAGAAAAGCCTTTCTAATTATCAAGTAGACATTTAATACAATTACATATAATGTAGGCTGTTAGCCTATACATGTCCCACTGCTGGGCAAATGCCTCATCTGTACAGAGGGTATTACGGCCTAGTCCACCACACGGCGCCACTGCTGATTGGCGGACTTCAAATATCTTCAAAAATTTTATTCTTCTTATTTTAATTTTATTCTTTTTAAATTTATTTATCATGTCGCGTAGCCATTTTGCTTTGCAACCAACTTCACGGTGCTACCATGGCAACCAATAACAACTTTTTGACATTTACCTATTACTCCAAATTATAACCATTATCAATGGCAATTAATGTATTTTTCACAAAAAAAAATAGTAACGGGCGAGAAAGAGTAGGGGATAAAATTTTAATTATTTTTCTTTTGTTTTGCTAAAGGAGTTTAACTTAAAACATATATAAGAAGAGCATTGGCGATGTTTTTAACTTTCCAGCTCCACGAGTTAAAGAAAACGTTAGTTAAGAATGTCCTCTTAAAACAAACAAATATTCCGTTCTAAGTTTATTATGAAATACTCTTAATGTTACGGAAAATAATGGTGGGATAAAAACTATATGTCAAGTCTCTGTGAAATCGAACTGCTATTACTCAATCCCAAAACCGTGTGTCATGAAATATCTTTCCGAGACCTATTTATTGGAGAGAGGGACCGTTCTCAATTTTGCGCGAAATTTATCTTTGGAGCAGGCATCTATTTGATTTGCAGGTCAATGAAATGAAAAAAATATTAAGGTTGTACCCCAAAATGCGTATGAAATATAGGACACTCTTGCGTCTAATAACAGTGTAAAAGTTTTTCTTCTGTATCATATTAGCCCTAACCTTTACCCGTGTAAAGAATTTGTCGAAAGTAAACAAGGTTTTAAAATTATACGTAAAAAACGCTCATTTAACTTCATCATTTCAGCCTGTTTGAGTCCACTGCTGAACATAGGCCTCCCCCATAGACTGCCACGAAGTACGATCCTGAGCCACCTGCATCCATCGACTTCCCGCACATTTGCACAGGTCGTCACTCCATCTAGGCTGCCACTCGAGAACCTTTCTTCCCCAACGGTTATCGGTTCTACGAGGTATATGGCCGGCCCATCGCCACTTCAGCTTTCTAATCCTCTGAGCTATGTCGGTCACCTTAGTTCTACTGCGGATGTCTTCGTTACGAACTCTATCACGCAGAGAAATACCGAGCATAGCCCGCTCCATAGCTCGCTGAGCGACTTAACTTACAGTATGAAATTTAATGAGTAAAAATTATTTGGTACAATGAAAATAAACAAAGTTCTGGAAATATTTAGATTCAATCACTGTACGTAACGGATTTTATTCAATTTCCAACACGTCTAAGGGTTTGATAAACGTATTGAGCAGGAGTGTGATAACACACTTCGTTAACTGTTTACGCGCTTTGTAAATGACAATCATAAATGTCAAATAGGTGACATCTAAAGGTCGAAGTCGACTAAGATCGTCAAAAGTTTCATTCACCATGTGTTTTACTCGAAGGAAAAGTTTATACAGTTCATTATATACTTTTACAATTTTATGCACACACTGAATTCGACAACAAAGTTTTGAAACTCGTTGGTACGTTTATCCAGACATGAATTTACATGACGTTAATAGTTAAATCCCTCGGGCGAATCCTTAACTCCATCGTAATCTCTTTTGAGTAAAACAATAGTAGGTACACTTCTAGTCGTAACGTAATAAATATTATTTTCGTATTAAGTAAGAAAACAATATCATTTGATAGTAGATGTTCGAATCAATAAAACAAAGCTTGTACTACGGGGACGAGGTAACTTCTTCTTTGTAAATAAATACATAATTATTACGGATGTTCCAACAACCAGACACTAGAGATACGTGATGTTCATCATGTAGTATATAGTGCAAAAGAGAGGTTCCCTATACGTTACGCCAATCAGGTCGTCAATCAATAACTAATGAATGAATTGCATAGTGATTTTTAATAAAAGTCGAAGTGTTTGCTTTTTTCTTTCAAAGAAAACATATGGATCACCTGATAATAACTACCGTCACCATTCCCGATCGGGGCGCGCAATTCGTGCCAAAAGCAGAAATCTATTAGTGATTGTAGACCAATATAGTATTACCAATATTTCTTTTTAAGAGGGAGGCAAGTGAGCAAATAAGGCGAAAATCTATCTATATAAACTGAAAGCATTTCACGCCGGACTTGTGTGATACAGTGGTAATTTCCGAACGTTGTGCCGGCCTATAAAAGGATTCACTACTGTAAATTAATTTTCATAATAAAAAAAATAAAATAAAAATACCCGTCACATTTTAAACCGATACATTTACCAAGTGCCTTATTAACATTATCTATGTGTAGAAAATATCTTTTCATTCTGATTGCGAGATAGGTGAATAAGATATTTATATTGTAAATGTTTTTAAATGACCTTTTCATTGCCCGTGCGATTGCGATGAGGGTTCATCTAGTCAAGACAACAAAGGTTAAAAGGACATTTTTTATGGTTCAATTGCATAAACAAATATGTAAGGGTATTTTAGACTTGACATATTATACACAGGCCTTATATATTTATAGATTTCTTTATAGCCCGCGTATTTATGAAATACAATAACTTATATCTTCTTTGCTTTAATCTAAGTACTTAACAAGTACAATTAGTCACTTAATATAATTACATAATAATTACGTTGGCAATTCCGCAATTGTTAGCTATACTTTGTTTTATCGAGCTAAGAAGGTAGAAATATAAATACCTTTACCAAATCACCGTAGTTTCACTTTGCACAACAATAACACTGGTATAATTACTTATTTTATCACTTTAATATCACTAATGAAACACCACTCTAACGATTTAATTTATGATACCGATTGGGCAGCACTATCGTGTATACTTCTGGTTTGACAGCCAAAGAAGACGACGACTACGACGAAGACCATGAAATGCTTCTTGCAGCTTCATTTATACCTCGCAGAATGACACTTCTTTTAGTGTTGCCAACAACTTCAAGGAATGACTTCCTTTAGTGTTGCTAACACAATCTCTTAAGAAAAAGTTCTATAATATTGATTATAGTACTTTTTCTTAAGACTCGTGGGTCTAATATAACCTTGGTGACCGTTGGATTGCTAGTCTTTTACCTATTAAAGGTACAAACGCTTATGTTTATTTTTAACTTTGTACAAGTGGCAGTGCGTTAAATATAAAGCCATTATTTATTTCAGATAAAATTTACACATTAAAACAATCAAATTAACTTATTAAACTTTATTCTACTCACTGGGTTTTACTAAGTGATCTAATAGATAATCTGAGATGGTCTAATTTATTTGTGACTTACAATAAATCGTTAAGGTAGTATATGACAACAAAATAAATGCTTCGGGAAAATTTTCACATAAAATTTTTTTACGCTTGATATTTTTTTAGAAACTAAAATTTTTTAATTTCAAATCGTAATGAATTAGAAAAACTTATTAAGTATCTACATTACATGATACACTGACCTATTAAAAAAAGCAACGTCTCGGTTATCATATTAATTTAAGCTCAGCGTTTAAAATTAATGTGATAACTATTACACTACTTTGTATATAAAGTAAATTGTTTCAGTTTTCTGACGGTAATAATCGGTAATATGTCCCTCCCAACAAGATTAAGTCCAAAGGACAATCGATCAATCAAATTGAATCGACAATCGAATCTCATTTAAGCTTATTATGGTTCAAACTATGTTAATATTAAAATGTGAGTCAATGTTCCAGTCACTAGTCCGTAAATGCCTTTCATGACCCAACAAAAAATCATAGGCCGTGGATTCATAACAAAAGGTAACGTCGCTTAGAACCGTCGTATGATAAAATGGTATAAAGTTAACATATATATAAGCGCTCCATTATTCCCTGACTGTGGGAGCCAAAAGCGAATATTCTCCTCTGAGCCGTAGGGATTAAGTGAGCTTATGACAGTTAAGTGCAAGAACCTTCAGGTAATGGCGAGCGATCCCTTCTTCAAATTAACGTTTTCTCCACCTAAAGCTTGGTAACGTTTGAGCTAAGTGTAGTCTTAAAATAATAATTTTTAACTTTTATCATTTTACATACACTTTACTTTTAACTACTTACTATTTTAACGGAGTTAACTAAAATTTTAAATAGTGGAGTAGGGGAAAACCCTTTTTTAATGAGACTACTACCATAAAAAATAGCCAATTTACATACAAAAACTTTCTAACACAAAAAAAATTATGCTAAAGGCTTGAATACAAGCCTTAACCTGTCTCTGTACCACCCTAAGGTTGACTGGGAGATAATGCCTATGGCATTAAGTCCGCCTTTGTACTTTGTTTGCATTAAGAATAAATAAAAATAAATAACCTGCCCGGACAGTAGCCTAAACCAGCAAGAACGAGCTCCATGTCTATATCGGCAGCTGCTTTTATCAGGGATGCCTGAAGTGACTCCAAATCAAGACGAGGCTTTGAGCACGCCCTTTCCTCCAAGTTTCGCCATGTTGTATAAGCCAACGGATTTAAATCTGGACTGGAAGAGGGCCATGCTTCGTGTCAGTTGAAATCAGTTCCACGCGCCGCCAGTTTTGCGTGCGATCTATAAGTTGGCGGGGAATCTTATTGAAACACCCAGCCTCTGTTATTGAACAAGGTATGAGAAAGAGGTAGGTACCACAACAATTGTGTGAACTCTATTTTGATACTCAACTGCATTCGTTTTTACGCTTTTCTAAAAAAATATACCTCAGTCCGAATGTGAAGACCATGAGTGACTAAGGCAATTGGCCCGGCTGGACATGTGGAATGCGGCAAAATTTTTTGTAGTTTGAAAATGTGTCTCTTTATTTGTTTTTAACCTTTTACCACAGTAGCGTACAATGGCTAAGGTTGACTGGTAGAAAATGCCTTTGGCCTTAACTCCGCCTTTGTACTAGTTTGTGCATAAACTGTAAATAAATAAACAAATAAACTGAAACTGTTTCACGTAACCACACCGATGTCACGCGATAACGCAACTCAGTTTTATTTTTAACCAGCTGCTGCCCGCGAATACGTCTGCGTAGAATAGGCTGAAGGCCAACATTCAGACAGAAGGACAGATATACACAAGATATGTATATAAATTATAGCCTGTGTATTATTCTGATGTATAAGCTATATTATTGTAAAGTTTCATTAAAAACCATTCAGTAGTATTTGCGTGAAAGAGTAACAAACATCCATCCATACATACAAACTTTCGCGTTTATAATATTAGTAAGGATGTTAGAAGGTGGCAAACGAGCTGGCGGTTCACCTCATGTTGTTAATGTCTCCCATGGACATTTGCACTCGTAGGGTTGCAGGTGTGTTGCCGTCTTTTAATAAAGTAGGCCCGGGGTACTCGACTACTAGACGAAACGCAGAAGTATAACACTTCCACATCACGCCCGTTTTTGGTGAAATTGTGGTACTTCCCCGGACGCCCAAGACAAATTTCAGAATAAAAACTAACATTGTATAATTATACCTACATACATTTCGATACCTAGCAGAGTGTAAAGGATATGAATACAAATATTTTTAACGATCTGCCATTTACGATTTCATTTTATCCTGTTCCATCCTAGATTTCTTTATATTTAATATCGTAACTCGGGAATGGTATGAAAAGTATCGTTTACTTCTTTGATAATTGGAGCATAGACCTGTTATTAATAGGGTGGCCATTATATGCCGATACTTTTATTGCCAACCGACCCATTTACGTACTTTGTTAACAGGACAAAGCAGGATTGCTATTTTTAAAAAATAATATGCGTTCTTGTCTATTACTTTTCGCAAACGGCAAATGACATCCAGTAATATGTTTATCTAAGATTCAATTTAAAATTAATGAAATAAAATTATTATTATTTTTATTGTATAGCATTGCAATACACCTACGAAATATTTACAATCACTTAATTAATTTAATAGGAAATCAACGCAATTTATTAAGCATTATAAATGTAATAAATAAAAATTATCTAAAAACATAAACTTACAAAATCTAATCTTCAAGAGACAGTCTGAAATTTGTTTCTCTAATCGGTTTCGCGTATAAACTTCTCGTCAAATAAATATAAATGTTAGAAAAAGTTTAAGCATAATAATAAGTGATAGCATAGTTACTTCTGCCTTTAACTATGATTACAACCCATCATCGGATCATGAAGAGAATGTGTTGAAGCACCACAAGGGTCATAAATTTTCTTAGTGAATTCAGCTCGGTTGAGATAAAAATCTTATCTCTCACAGTTTTATCTCTTAGATGTATCCACGGATTCAGCTAATTTTGGTTCAAATAACGAAAGTCACTTCGATTATAGTTTTTAATTTTCCAAAGACGTAATAGACAAATATGACGGATGCAGGCCGCTTCAAACCGATCAAAGTGGAAATCCCTAGAGGAGGCCTATGTTCAGCAGTGGACGCTTACAGGCTGAAATGATGATGATGATGAATAGACAAACTTTGGAAGGGATGTTCAAGCATAAGATTTATTTCAGAAACATATTCAAATTTATATAGTAAACTTAAAAACTAGTTAACTCAAATAGAATCATTTGATTTAATTCAATTTAAAACCCCGCATTGACGAATCTGAAGCAAAAGACAAATTATGCACACATGAATAATGCCTCATAACTTGCGTCCGGTCCTAATTGGTGGGTGCGGCAAATTGACTCAAAATTGATTTAATTTGTTTCCCGTAGCGAATTTCCGAATATTACACGAGAACGTCAAACAGAATAAAATAACAAAACCCCATCATTGAATCTATCAAATGTTTTTAATTTTAAAATTATCTAAGCATACTGAAGAAGTGCGCAATTTGAAATAAATCATCAATCAAAGAAATTAAACTTAATTTTACAATATAAGGTTATTTCTTAAAGTGAAATTTAACGAAGAAATAGCGTATTTTCAAAATACGACAATATTTTAAAGTGAGGGGATAATTATTCCGAGAAAAGATGAAAGGCAATGTATCTAAAGGCAATATTCGTTCAAATTGCATACATTTGAACGAATATTGCCTATCTGCATAGAGGAAGGTATTAAATAAAATAAAATTGAAATTTTGATCGGAGCTAGCCCGGCTCAGGTCATACATACATACACTTGCGAGAAGCAAACTCCGTTACGATGCATCACTATTGTGTACTCAATTATTTGTCTACAGATACAAATTTGTAGCGTATATTACAGTGTATTCCAAGTCATTAATTGGAATAAACCGTGGCTCCATTACTCTAACTCCTTTTGCTTTAACCAGTTCTTTCTTATTTATCTCGTGAAGACGTAAAGCAACGTCCCGGAGCTAACCAAGTAAAGCCAGTACTAATTGGAAAAGTAGAAACTTATTTTGCCTCAGCAGCGAATAAACTATTTAAATGAGGGTATAAAAGTATTCTATTTTCTTTTCGTATTAATGCAGTTGAAATTATTATTTTAGAGCCGTGTCTCCATAGCTCAGTGTCCAGGCGCCTAATTGGAGTTCAAATCTCGGTAACAGCACCAATGAAATTGTTAATCTTAAGTACTCAGCGGTGATGGAAAACGTCGTAAGAAAACCTGCATAGGTACTTTCGAAGTAATAATAAAAAAATATTTGTTTTATTATTTACTAACTATATTATTTGCGAAGACTATGTGCAGTCTGTCAATCTGCTGTGAGATGGGGCGCATGGTGGACTATACCCTAATACCCTCTGCACACATGAGTCCTATGCCCAGGAGTGGGACATATATAGGCTACTTACTTCAACTATTTTTCCGTAAAGACAATTTTTATTTAAAGTAATTCAGAACATTCAAAAGGATTGACAGCCTTGTAGGATCCATCGCAGTGTCGAACGACCCCCACTATAAAACGTGATGGCAGATCTCGTGACTTGATCTAGGGGGCCCAAAGTGTAGGAAAATCGATGGATTGAGGTGGCTCAGGATTGTGGTTTGTGAAAATCTGTGGAGGAGGAATAATTATTTACAACAGTGGACTGCAGTCTAATATCATGATGATCGTGAAGAGGATTTCAGCTACAATATGCTATATAAGCAAGCAATAATATACTATATAAGCAAGCTACGTTATCCCCGGATACATAGGCTATATATATTATATTTTCAAAAACTAGGGATACTTACTAAAACTTCAACTTAACCCAAAGTGTACAAACTCGACTCGACTCGGTGCAGCCACCTTACATATTAAAAATAGAAAAGCGAGTTTTATTATTATTAAACGGTTTTATTTAGCTCGACACGTACGGAATTTATTTGTTTATTTGGGTCAAAATTAGAAATTGAAATTTAAGCACCTTCCCGTTGTCAGATTGATCTGAAATTTGGTACTTACATTTAATTTAGATGACAATACAATATTGTAGTTTTCAGTGCACAAAAAAAAACAGAAAAACCGTTTAACTTAAAAGTTTTTAAACGGTTTTATTTTCGTGTTAGTGTTATCTTTAAGAAAGGGAAAATGATTTTACTCTTGGAAAAAGGACTGCGTTGGTCAATAAGCGCTTGGACCGGATATCTTTACGAGTGTTTAATCGATACGCGACCCAAGTAGAATACTGTCAAAAATTTTTGTCAATGCAAGTCCAACACTCGACTGCTTTTCTTAGAGATAAAATTCTTTTCTAAAAGAAATTTCTAAAAGATAAAATTCTTTGGTGAATGGAAGCCATCGCATGAAAATTGTGTTTCATGCATTAATGAATAATGTGTGATATTCGCATAAATATAAAAATAAATAAAATTTACGTACACAGTAATAGTGTAGTAATAACCGGAACGATATTAAGATTGACCTCATTCCATGGAAGTCAACTCGTATTGATACTTTGCTTAATCAGTGACAGAGGGTCACCACAAATCAACGAAATAATCGACTGCCAACCATTGAACGCCGCTCTAAGCTTGTGGGCCAAAATCCCCAAAGTCAGCATCAATATTTCTCTGTCAATGTCCTTCGTTTGTGTCCGGTGAATAACGATGGATTTATCACGTTTGGATCTTGCGTTGCAAATGGTTGACAATCGTTTCATATAATCACAGTGATTAAGCCTTAATTCTCATTTCCTTAGCATGTGCAAAAACGGATTTTAAATCGATTTACAATAAATACTAACCGATTTGCGTGTACATGCTCAGTCACGGTATAACAAATGTATTATAGGTGTTAAAGGTATGTCTTAATATAAATATGTTCTAATCTCATAATAAAACTGTAATCTAACTTTGAGCTGATCAAAAATCTTGAAGCTCTCATTCTGTAGACCATGTCCAATGTCTAGAGTGACAGTTTTCTATACGATTTTTATATTTATGACACGGAAATAAAGTACTTGAAGCTGTATTCGACCCATAAACTTCAATTTCAGCTTGCTTAGTTAGGGAGGATAAATATTTAAGTGCCCGAGTAACATTTTGCGTGGAAAGCAACGAAGTGACCGTGAAATTTACATGGTTCATTTAACTTTCAGGGTCGTTTTGTTGCTTTACTGCTTAATTAACTTGTATGTAATAAATTTCCTACATATTTTTAGCATGCCTTTTTTATAAGAAAGTTCAGGTCAGTGTCATGTGATTTATAAGTTCAGCTTATAAGTCACTTGGCAATTAATAATAACGCCGTCAATCCGCATCACCAATCCAGTTGTAAGACAGTTTTCAATGGTAGAAAAGTTTCTGCAGTTACTGATTACTAAGGTAAATAAGCAAAAAGTAAAAAAACTTTCATATTTCTCATTTAATACCTGATATCGGTGGCCTCTATATTGCATTTGCTAGACTTTATTCCAACTTTAGCGGTATTTATTATACCCCAATTTCAAGCAATGCTCGTGGGAAGCTCTGGAATGTCGACTAAAATTGACGTCGCAAGTCTGCCTGTTATTATTATATACTGCCTGCCATTACAATAATAAAGCTATTCAGTTGTATAATTTAATAAAAAAAACCTTGGACTCTATAAGGAAAACACAATAAAGAGAAGAGTAGAAGTTACAAAGCTAGCCATAAAGTCTTTATTTATTTATTTAATAATTTATGTACACAGTGCATATAAAAAGAAATGTAATTACAAGAAAATATTTGTACAAAGGCCTCTGCTTATTTCTTAAGAAATCTTTTCTAGCAGACCTGTGAATGGATATTGGTCACCGATGGCAGTTTATGATGCACATACGAGTATAACAATTATAACAAACGTAAATGGAATAAATATAAATATATAATCAATACATAAATAACCTTTTTATTTAAAACTTGTATTTAAATTTTAAATTATAACCTTGCGAACGTCTTATCGTGTTAAGTTTTTTTTTCCACTTTAAGATTAATCTCTTACTTGTGCAGACACTAATTCTTATAAAAATTGATTACACTATCAATTGAGAAATTCAATTTAATATATCAATATAATATAAAATACCACAATATGTCCCAATGCCTTGAGTTTACTGGGAAGGAATGCGAAAAGGCATTAAGTTCCATAATGTTCTCAGTTTTTATAAACTCAATCACATCATGTCTTAATTGTGCGTACCATCTGTATGCGGAAGACTTGCAGATTTACCTTCAGGCTGATATTGGTGACCTCCCTGACGCTAGAGCATTAAGTTCGTCCTTTGTAATCCTTTTTATTTAAAGGTTGCAATAAAGTATAAATAAAAAAAATAAGTATGCACAAATGTGCTGGTCCGTTCGGGCAAGAACCACAACCTCACAGAAGACTGGCGTGTTGCATATGTCCATGGGCGGCGGCTATGACTTATCATGAGGTGAACCGCTGGTTTGCTTGCCACCTTCTCGCATAAACAAAAAGTTCGCCCTTTGTAATCCTTGTTTATGGTTATTGCAAAAAAATATACTCATTAAAGCAAAAGTAGATTAACATTTTAATTCATATTACAGCCTCATTGAAACTTGGAAACAATAAAAGTTGGGAAAAACCATTATGTTATTATTCAAAGAGGACTCTTTATTCCATATTATTTGTAAATATTGAGACAATTAGAAGATATGTAAGTGTTATTTCACATTGAAATTAAATTAGTTATCGCAAAAAATTAATGACGCAAAATGTTGAGACGAGTTGTTTGCTCGAAAGTTAAATTTTTCCTGTTCGCCATTATATCATATTAAAAACAAAGTGTCATCCGCAAATAGAGCTTTAGCGATATGGTATACATATACGGTAAATCATTCACATAAACCAAATAGTTCCCCGAGGTAAATGAAATCTCCCATGCGCGAAATGGAACCCGCTGATAAAATTCCTTTTATCGTTATTTGTGGGAACTTGCGTGACCTGTGATACGTGATAAGAAAGCAAGACTTCGTTTTTGAGACTATCCAAAAATGTTTTCTTACGTTGGATTACACTGACGCTATTAAAAACCTAGTTCATGTATATTATCACGGTCTATTCATATTTAAAACCAAAAGTTTCGAACACTTTACAGCATTCAGGGTCAAGGAACATCTTAAGTTGGCTTCCTTATGTTTAGTTTATAATGAAAATAAACTTTAATAAAATTTGTGAACATTGTTTCAAATATTTGTACTAGTGTGCACAGGTTTGATTAAAATGAACATAACTATATAGAGTTTAATATGAACATAACTTTTTTTGCTTAAGAAGTTTTTGTTATGTAAACAAAAGCTTCTATTATTTCAGTGTGCCAACATAAAAGTGTGAATTTGGTTAAAAAAAATATAAGCTCTAATGATAACTTGATAATTAATGAACGAATAAAATTTTCTATACTTTTAGATTTCACCATGGATGAACAATTAATAGATGGGACAAATGTTAGTCGTATATCATTCAGATTCCATATAAGAAACTGATGTCATATAAAAGTTGAAGATGTGGAATAACTTGTGTGTCAAAGCAGTTTTGTTTTGTTGAATTTAAAATTAGCGTTATTCATGAGTTAACATGCCCGTCGAATTTTACAATAGATAGTAGGTAAACGGGGCATTTCCAAAGTAACTGTGATGAAACCTTTAATTTAGATCGTGGTTTAAGCCGAGCGCTGTAATTAGACAGACGTCATTGGATCGCTTAGAGTTTAACGAGTGCCCATCAGAAACAGAATGTTAAATTTAATGTTGAATTCGTAGCACATGTAGGTTTATTTCTCTAAATTGTAATAGACGGTAAGTTATAGCAAATAGTAAATGTTTGATTGGAGTACTTTCTTATTAAAATGTTATGTTATTTACCCATCAATGAGTAACGAATGTTTTGTCATGCGCTTCATCCAGTGTCGTAGCCTCGTGTCGTAGTCTATGCGTTACACCAAAATTATACCGAGAAAATTTTTCAGAAATTTCAAATTGGGAAGTGACATCGTGTTTTCGTTCTTTCGTGGTCACCGGCATTCTCCGATTCCGCCTCTGACATAAGTTATTACGAGTTATGGGTTCGGGGTCGGAGTGAAACGCTAGTTTTTTAAATCTATACTTTAAAAAAACCCATAATAAGTCCGTGGTGGCCCTCTCGCTACCGCTAACATCAATCATGTTCACATTCATCATGTTTAATACACTTTTCACTTCACTTTCTTCACTTTTCCTAATATTCCTCATCCTTAATTTTCTAGTTCCTCCACAGAACTTACCGTCCGGTCCCCCTTTGTAGGCCAAATTTCAATTGATTTTTTCGTTTCAAACGGTCTAGAAACGATTTAAATTTCGGTCGTCTTTTTAATAGAATCTCCTGAAATTACGTCCCGAATTCGATCCTCATTTTAATAGAAAGTTCCGGAATAAGAACATTTTTACACTCTACGCAAAGAATTTAAAATTAAATTAAATACTTTATGACATCGATTACGATAGTTTAATATTAATTAGTAACTTAATATTAATTACAAAAATATCAATTTTTGTAACGGTGAGGAGTGAACACTATGACGCGACGAGTCAGAGTAATTTACTTAATGCTTAACACGTTTATAATCAAACTAAAACACGGTTCCGTCAACTAAAACGCGTTTGTAAAATTTGTTATTCCGGTAACGATTAATATCGCACATTGTTACAGGTCTTACCATAATCTGTGAGATTTCAGACATGCCATTAGCTAAAGATGACCCCATTCCTTATTGAGGTCAGCAACATTAAATTATTTGTATATAACATTAGATTCGGTTAAACAATGATATCACATTATTGACTATCTGAATTTTATGTCTTTTAATGACTGATACGCGAAATATTACCAATAACACGTCTAACAGAAAACCATAAATTAAAAACATATGAGTGAGCTAATCGGAGGATTCAGATTTATCTATACGAGTAAATCTGCATATTTAAAACACAATACCATAACCTGTTACCTAAAATATATTACCTATAATTTCCAAAAGAATACATACTTGTGTATAAGATTAATAATAGAACTACAACATAAGTAAATATAAGCCCATCTAGGTCCTTTACTCCGTCCTTACATACGTTTGTATATGCTAACAGGGTTTATTTGACTACTAAGCCTAAGTGCAGATCGCACCATATACAGAGCGCCTTGTGTCTATTGTCAGTCTGCTAACAAAGGTTGACACCTACAACATTGAGCGTTATTGACCAAAGGTTTTTTCAGAGAAAAAAAATTAAAATTAGTTCAAAGTAAACTTCTAATCCAATCTTAGCATACTGGAATGAACGATGAGAAGAAAGAATTTAATAACATCCCTTGTTATCCTGGTGCATTTCCGTTACAAGCTTGTCGTATGTTCTCTTATATCTTTCACTGAGCTGAGAATTTCATTACGATCCCTGTCGTGATATCCTAATATAACTATGACAACTTCCATATAAATATATGTATTACACTATTGAGTTTTATCTGCGGAGTGGAGTAAATGGGCCCTATTGTTTTAAAAATAGGCAACGTATCTTTAACCCCTTATGTGTTAAAGATGGGCGGCGGTTATAAATTGACTTTAGGTAAGGTTGCTCGCTATATAAATTTTCGTACAATAAAAGTTCTAAAAGTTCAACAAAGATAACTCATCCAAGTAATATCCTTTAATCCATCAACTTAAACACTTTATATTTACTACAACTAAAGTAATATATTATGATTACAATATCATTTTCTTAACAAAAATCTACATTTTTTTAAATAGTTTCATGAAATATAATAAATTAATCTAAAATTCTTTTGTTTCAATGGTGTTACCCGTTAATGGTGGCATACTGTTCACCTTTTGCCGTGCTTTTATTAATTCGTGTGTAATCATATAAAGATTCAATTACCTTTTCACAAAAATTAAAGTGAGCATTATCTTTGTCAATTAATCGCTTCAATTTCCTTTTATTATACCTACATATACATCATCACTACATAGTATAAAACAAAGTCGTCCCGCTATCTGTCTGTCCCTATGTATGCTTAGATCTTTAAAACTACGGAACCGATTTTGATGCGGATTTTTTTATCAGATAGAGTGATTCAAGAAGTAGGTTTATATGTATAATACAATTCACCCGGGTGAAGCCGGCTTCGCATAATATTATAAAATAATGTAAACAGTAGATCGATAGGCGTTCATTTCATTCCCGTGTTGTTAATTGAATTTATGATAAAAAAAATTACCAAGGAAGGTTCATGTAACAGCTTTTACTGTTCCAGCAATAGACAAAATCATCCAGGAAAGTACCACGGCCTCAAAGAAGGCCAGAGAAGTGAAAGTATTGTACTTTTGCTTTTCGTCTGGCCAGTCATACTTCACAGGCAGCGGTAATTACTCAATATCACACGAAACGCTTGTTTGGTTGCCACCTCCTCGCATAAAAACAATTATGACATAAAAAAATATGTTAAGAAGACATTTTTTTTTTCGAACACTCGTGGCTCAAACCTTCACTCGTTACTGTTATTGTCGTTAACTATTTATTCCCCTCACTTTATTGGTTTTAATCATATAAACCATTCGTCGTTTAGCGAATGACTGTTCATTAAATGTCACAAACATTAGTTGGCGGAAGGAATTATAAGTAGTAAACGCCCCACCGCAGTAAAACCCACATCACTTGTACTTTGAAAATACTGACTTAACGTCTAAATTATAGCTGATTTTGAAAAATATTTATTCTTCACTAGTTCATGCTTTTCTTCCGATTTAATTATAAACTTAAATCATTATCCACTGCTTTATCTTATCATGAAAATTTAAATAAATCTGCTTAGTTGCCATCAAAATGTATCCATCAAATTTGATTTATACTTTAATTAGTGCTTGAACCAAAGCTAAATTGTATATAACCCTTTCGCTTGCAACATTGATTGAAGTAATACATTTTTAACACATATCCAGGCCCAGAATTAAAATTCTTTTATTCGGGAGAAAAAACACGTTCCAGAATTATTTTTATATCATCTGGGTTAAATGATAAGAGCTATTAACTGCAAAAGCGATGAAAGGCAAAGAATTTCATTACCTGGACTTCAACGCTGCGATTTGATATGTATTTTTGAAATGCTCATATAAATTGTATGAGATGCCATTACGGCCTAACAGTCGACCTTTTCCTGCGCACCGGAGTGAATTTTATATTTAGCCATATGATGACCATGTAATGTCTAAAATTTTATTTTATTTTTGTCAACTTTATCACAGCTAGGCGTTAAACTTTAATAACTTTAGTTCTTTATTGAATAAACATTATAAAAACGATAAGTTTTATTCACCCCTGGTTTACCCCACGTATAAAGGGTAAAGCAGTTTGAAAATAATACACCAGCCTTTCACAAAGCAGGAAAGATTTAAAGATAACCTGACTATCCTGTTGTAGACTTCAATGTAGATTTCTATTTTACTGGTGTTTAAAGTTTTTTATTTCAATGTGAACAAATGAAATTTTTGGGAAAGAGATGAGATCCGTTTGGACTGCTGTTATTTTGATAAATATTTATCTAGTGTTAGGCTCAACAAGACACAAAACTTGCAAATATTAATTATCATAGCTAATAATGAACGTAAAATTTTAATCTTAATTTAACATAATAATTTGATGAATCTGCTGTTAGACAACAAAACCCATGAAATATACTGTGTTGATTTACCAAAAATTATCATTATCTTATAATTATCGCACAAACATCGGTAATGAGTGATAGTTTGAATAAAGCATAGGTGGAATGAAGAGAGGGTGGTATATTAGAAAACAAAAGAGATGTTATGTACTTTGCAGTTGAAAGATTTCCTCATAATCTGTATACAGAAAACAAAAAGATGGAATAAAAGAATTCTGACCGCAAAGTGGATTTCAATGTCTTATTCCAACTTTGACGTCGTGCTATGAACATTTTTAATTTTAGCTTAGACATTATTCGTTTTGATTTGTTTTCTTTCGGGGGTAAATGTGGCGCACAAAAGCTCGTGATAAAAAAATCTAAAAAAAAAACATAATTCGTTCACTCTTCTTAGAGAATCAGTTTTGCCACAACTGAAGACGTATTTTCTCTCTTTCATTTTTTGGTTCACAATGCCAAAAAGGTAACCATTTACATTTTCACATTTATGAAATTTAAAACGTCCGAGAAATAGAAAGGTCCAAGATGACCATCTAACGCACTGAGAATAATTTGATGACCATTGTGTACTTTCAGGGCCGAATTTAAAATCGTAATTTTAGAAAGTAAAAAAATATTAAAAACGAAGCGCTACTATGTTTGCAAATAAGTACATAAAGATCGCAATCTTAATATCCAAAATCCAGTATTCCGTAAACTTTTACTTCTAAAATGAACAAAATTAACCCGGAAACTAAAAAAAAACGCGAAATTTATAATTTTTCAGTGGTGACGATCGAACCCTCTCTGGACAGGTTAAATATTTAAGCGAATTGGGCGTTGGAGAGTCTTTGTGGGGTAAAGAAAGATATTCTAAAACTACACACCAGAAATGCTGCCGCTTAAAGGGATACCATTTATGACGTAGCATTTTTAAAACTACTTGAGTCCTTTAATGTTAATATTCAAGTTCCTTCCAATTACTTCACAAACAATGCAAATATTATTTTGATGACAATGTTTTGTATAATATATGTACATAATATTTATAATAATAAACACTACTACAAAATCTATCACGCAATACTGCAAAGGCGTATTATTAAATCGGACTCGATGTAGTAGCTCAGTAATACTTAATCGTTTTGAGATTTTATAACGAGAAAATTAAATCGTATTCGTGCCTTTTGATCACATAATGTATAATACAATTTAAAAATGAGAAACGAGAAAGGTTCAAAACGCGTGCACAAACAAAAAGGCAAACAGCTCTAAGGTTCAAAGCACTGGCATAGATTTCATATCCCTGCCATTTATATTTATGCTAACTATTCGCACATGTGTTTGATATTTGACCTGGAAAGTGTAGATGTGTACCTATTTCATCGAAATAGCCTGCTCTTTGTTTTGAATAATAGAATAATTTATATTCTCATTCACAGATTAAATTACAATATCAATAAAATACCGTAGCTTCACTTCGATTTTCAAACATTTTTATACAGCCTTTAAATGTTTATTACGATTTGGAACCTGTTCATTTTAAAGCATAAACATATCGTACAAACTCAAAAGGTGACAAAAACTCATAAGGTGACGTAAGTAAAAATTTACATTAAACCCTAATATTTTTGTTTTATGCTTTAGCATTAAATATTATTCAGCTAAAGGTTATTTTAAACTCTTAGTAACCATGTACAGAATTTTATTTGACCGACGTTTTATACAAAAGAAATATTAATTTAGTAAAATGTCCATAAATACTTTTAGAATTGTCATTTATTTGTTTTTTTTTTATTATTTTTTTTTGGGCTGGATGAGCCACTGTTGGCCTTAGGGGCCTTTACAGATCCGACGGACTTGAGGTGGCCTGGCGCACGAGGCGCCTAGCCTGAACCTCGGCGTACTATTATTACGCGTTATGGTGACTAAGCTCGAGAGCTCCCGGGGGAGCCTCGGCTCGGGCCGTCACGCTATTATTATTACCGGTTTGGGAGGCCGCCAAGCTCTTAGGGCGCTTTGGCGGGCGCTCCATGGAGTGATCAGGCTCAAGGGTCCCCGAGAGGGGACCTCGGCTTGGGCTGTCACTCAGCACGCGTTTATCATTCCGATTCGAGGGTGCCCGAGAGGGCCGGACCTCGGCTCGGTCGGTAGCTATTATCTGACTGGGCATTTATTTGACGTTGTGATAAACATAAGTAATAAGTTGAAAACATCAAAATAATTTAAAACTGATGAAATAGAATAAAATTTATCTCAACAATTTTAATTAAAATACCAATTCTCGGACACTCCTTTGTTAACTACCCCCAAAGAGAGTAGAGCTGTACATTACAACAAATTAATTCACCCCATTCTTGCGAAGGAGTAATTAAATTTTGATGCTCACACTAAATGCTTTGTCCTCCTCTTCCGTCCATGCTTGTAGAAGAAGACGAAAAGATTTTTCTTTTTATATAATTCATACATTGAAATTAATTGTTAGTACTATCAATTGAGCCAATTTTGTTTTTCAAACCAATGATTCTTGCAGGAACTTGTCATAGGCATGTTTAAACTTTAAAGTTAAATTGAATTTTATAGTAATGATGAGAGTAGGAAGATAAGTGATATGTATAGCCTAGTACAGTATAGTATGATTTTGATATGGCGGGAAAATATATAAATATATATACAATTTGAAAATGACAAATTGAAAACTTGATTATTTTTCTAATGCTTACAATTCGTTTATATGATTTTGATGATTTTTGATAAGACAAAACATGAATTTATTTAAACTTTTACTTTTGATTGTTAAAAAAAACATTCTATGGTAATAAAATACCAATTTCCTATATGACGGCAAAAAATTCGATTTATCACATTTATACGGCGTCAAAACATTTGTTCGGAGACCAACCTCAAACCTAAAGCCAACCTTTCAAGATAATTGTTCAGTGAAGCTTGGGATTGCGTAAAAACGTTTGCAATAAAGAAAGTAGGTCACGGGATGATGACGCGCCGATCTAGGCTACAGGAATGTTTTAACGCCTAAACTGAAAACGAAAAATATTGTAAATTGCTTGTTTTTGTCACTAAATTTTTCACAACCTTCAGCTTTGGAAGTAAACAGTCTCCCCACAGCCACACACGTATCACATCTGTACTATGGTAGAAATAGATTAACCAAAACATAGACCTTCAAGTTTTAATCTTAAAATTTGGCCAATGAGTTCAGGTAGAATTAATGAATAACACTATAACTTCTCTCATTGTCTTATATTTTGATATGTATACAGGTTGGCTATTCTAAAGGTGCTCAAATTCACACAGGAAGTTCAGAATCAGTAGTATAATCGTTTATTGAAATAAAAACAAACTTTTTTTTTAACAAACCCTAAAAAATAGAAGTTGTTGACAATGCGGTAGTCATTTATAAATGCGTCGTATACTTTTGAAACGAACTTATGTGTGTGTAAGTCATGAGTGATCGTGCGTAAAATAAATGAGTTGCCCATAAACCACGCACTTTTGAGATAAGTTCAAATGAATGAAATTAATTAATTACGAGTGATTTTAAATATTTATCATTTTTAATATAATATTATTTATGTCTAGAATTTAATAAAAAAATGCATACACTTAGAAAAGCCTCCATGTATAAAAGAGTTTCTTATCGCGGCTTGCTGGTGTAAATTGGAAAAAAAATAATCGGGACTTGCGCGCCTTGCGACGCTAGGTTCTTTTAATTTATTTATTTTTATATTTAATCCTTCAATCGCCATTTACTTTACTTTTTTAGGGTTCCGTACCCAAAGGGTAAAACGGGAGCTTATTACTCGGGACTCCGCTGTCTATTTGTCTGTCTGTCCCCAGGCTGAATCTCATGACCCCTTCGACGGGGTTCCCACCTTGGCGTGGCGGAGGATCTTATTAGTCGTGGCTTGGTCACCCACGGTGAAGGTAAGAGGAACCCACACTAGGCCGGCCTGTGCTGTAAGGCCGGCCCGAGACGGCCGCACCGAGTGGGCTCATGCTCACTCTGGTTGAGAGTAGTAGACGAGGAGCCTCCCATGGCCTCTGGTCAACGAACTCGGGGAGTTCATTGGCCGTGAAAAACGGGCCGAGTAGGAGGGCGCGCTGAATGTCTGAATATTCCAGCGCGCCTTGCCTGGAGGAGAGGGGAGTTGCTCCCTAGGAGGTGGCTGCTGAGGCGGCCAGCGCTGGCAGGGTCGCGGAAGTGTGCGAAAGCGTTCCCGTAACCCTACCTTTATGCGCCTAGATGGAACATCGTGGGCGTTTTAGTCGGTGCGAGTCCGACATAACCCGCTCGTGAACAAAAAAAAATGTTTCATGAACCGCGATATTTAGACACTGAAATTTTCCCTGATGATGTATTTCTCTTGCAGTTATAACGTCAAATACTAAACACCAGAATAAAAAAATATTTAAATGGGGCTCCCATACAACGAGTCATGATTTCTTGCCGTTTTTAAAGATAATTTACACTTCGAGCGCAAGTCCGACTCGCACTTGGCCGTTTCTTTTATATGGCTTATTCTTATTAAATGAAACTAGTTTACGGATTTTATCGCGTTTTTATTTTGTTTTGAAATTCCCGACGTTACGAACACATTCCAGCGTTCATGGTCACGGGACAGTCTAGACAGTCTGTATGTCTATAAGTCTATACAGTCTGTCCCGTAAAATCCGTAAACTAGTTTCATTTAATACTTATGTATAGTATTCGCGTAAAATCAAGAAGTCAATATGGCTAATTCTAGTAGATGCATTTCCTAAAATATTAAATAGAACTTAATGATCAGATTAGTTTAGATTATTTGCAATATAAACGTGATTGAAAATAAAAGAAATTAAATCCATGTATCGATTTTACTTCACATTTACAGAGTTTTGGGCGAGGCGTATAGAACATTACATTTGAAATTTTTTCAGGGATGAAATTCACTAATCTGCAATTTCAATGTAATCCGTGTCTATATGAGTGTGCTGTGTCATTATTAAATCATATGTTTTCCTATATAATTTTATAAGCTATTTTAACTAATACGTTTATCTTATAATATGAAGCTATGGTGTGCAAGACATTAAGAAATCAATCACCCCATTATACTAAGTAAAGATGGAACCACTCTTTCAATCAATAGATTTCGTCGACGCGTAAAAATTCTGAATACCATCGGCCTTATGTTGTATAAAACTAAAATGGGTACGGAATGACATCGGTATAATGTAAACACTCAATTTATTCTGAAATGTGTATATTCTTTTTAAATCTGTTAATTTAATAAACTAGTAATTGTACATTGTAATTAAATAAAAGCAAACAGATTAGTTGATTTCTGCACCGATGAAGTTTGTGCAAACAAATATGGTCGTCACTAGCGCGTCATATGCGTCTGATGTTAACTATACTTTGGACCTCGTTTGAGCTCACTTGATGCTTGCAGATGACATTTTCAACAGGTCACTGCTACACACATTAAATTGACTTGATCATTATTTTGAGTGCCCTTCAGTTCTTTTGACATAGATGACTATCGTAATTACAGTTTGCAAAATGCTTTCAAGCTAAAAATAAAAAATGAGTGTGTACCTCTGTTCAGTACAACGCTTCTACAGATTGGGAATATAAATACCTTGATCGCTACATTATTTATTTATATTACGAATCTGTAAGATAATACTAATAATAAGGGATAGACGTCAGGGAACGAATACATGAGACAATTAAAATTAATTTAGGATTTTAAAATATTGATTAGTATCCAAATATTATGGTATCCAATGTTTTTGTAAATACAAAATCGTTAAATCGTCAGTAAATAAACATATAGCTATATGATGCTATATGTTTATTTACTGAGCATACATCAGATATGATGTACTTGGTGAATTGATCACATCATCTTCAAATAGTTTACCAAATCTATGGATATAATTATAATTGGAATAGTAGAATATTTGATGCTGTAAACTTTCGATGGTAAAAACAAAAAGAAGCCGTCTCGAAATCAACTGCAATTTGTTAAAGTATAATATATTTCTAAGTTCCAAATTTTTAGTTCTCGACCAAAACAATGCGGACGAAGTCGCGGACAAAGCTAGTTAATAATAAAACACTGTGACGTACTGAGCCCGCGACAGTGTGGCGACACAAAAGAACGCGAAGGCGCCTTTTGAATAATAAACTGTCGAAACGTGAAGATTCCATAAGCCCGTAGTACTAACGAGGGCAGAACAATAATTTATCTACATATAGCAGTTGTTTCTTCTTCTATATTCTTTATAAAATTATACGAAAACTTCACATATAAACATCAATTAGCAAAGATTTAATTATATCAAATCTATTACAGAAAGTAGATTTTTATTTTCCTGTATTTACGAGGTAATGAAAAACGCATTGAAAATGATACCGAAAATAATTATATTGCAGAAAAATCACAACCCTCAAAACTAAATGGCATGAAAAACTAACATTATTATTTTATCTCTAAGTATCTTAGCTAATTAACTAACAGTCAAGTAAGGAAAAATGCACAACAGTATTCTATGTAGTTTTCTATTATATTATAGTATCGGTAATAAATGTCTTTATTTATACATTTAGTTTACGAAACACATATAGAGAGGAAAGGAAAGTTGACACTATTTCCGCAGCGTTTCAACATAAATTGGGGCATAGTTGGAGGCAACCATCCGGATGACATCGTATACCTTAGTTCTATTGCCGGTGTGAAAAATGATATGTAATTTATTTTAGCAACAAAAAACGTTCAAAGCATGATTCAGGTATTCATGTTTGCTAAGAAAGAAAATAATATTCTACATATGAACATATATACTTACAAGTAATTATCTAGAACCATTTCTACAGGTAAGCCTAGTTTATATGAAAACTTTTCACTTGCCCTCGGAACTGTTATCAGTTATAAAATTTTGCTCTATTTCAAACACTCTTTTCAGCTTAATTTAGACCTATAGCCTGTATTGTACTTCTGTATCTACTTACGGCCTGTATTGTATATTATATTATTATATTTTATTAGTATATTGTATTGGTTAATTATTGTGTGTATTGGTTTCTCTTTATGCGATTCTTTTATGTATACATACTCTCCGTTTTTACAAAGATTATTAATTTTTACACTACGATAGTATACAGTCTCTATCAGTTTTTATCTTCGAAATGATAGTGGATATTGCCTATGCCTAATGAATCCCTGTTGATAGAGGCGTTGAAGCTTGGATAAATTACATAGTGAGTGTCTTTTCTTTTAATGAAAAGGCTTATTAATTTTAGTCTTACAATTATTCGTTGGGCGACTACTTATTTCTCACCACAAAATCAATTTGCAATAAAAAACAAAGTTTTTTTTAACTAGGTATGTAACAAAAACCGTTTAGGCTTAATGTATACAGACAAATTTCATATCATAGCGATAATTCAAATTCCAAACTGAATTTTAAACAGTGGGTGCTATTTATACAAACGCAATTTTCACATTTTCCATTTACTAATTCATTATTTTATTATTTCTGCGAAATTTACCTTTACAAATGTAGAGAACCATCATTAATTTTTATTACACATATTTATACCGAAAGAAATCCGATATATTGAAATTTCAAACCCGATTCCCAGTAACAATATCCAATATCTATAGAACACTGAATATATCCAAGCAAAAGCGACGTCTAAAATTTCGTCTTTGAAAGTTTTTTCAAGTTACATATTTCGTCTTTATAACACTAATTGAGAGCGGGGAAAGTGCAAATTGAGATTCTCAAGCCCTCGCCTCGGTAGGGTTTGATACCTATAACAAAAGTTTAAACTCTGTGATGAGCAGAAACAGACAATTAAGTAAACATTGCATTGTATTGAACATTGCATTGAAACGTGCAACTAATTAACACAATTATACTCTCACTCACTCACACAGTTCACTCTCAAACTTTGATTATGGTACGATAACTTTTCAATTTCGATCATATTAAATGAATATTGAAATGATCTCAATTTGCTTGTAATTAACGTAATATTCCAAACAAGAACTAATATTGAAAATAAATACAACTTATTTTCTATACATATGCAATATCGTATGCAAATAGTCAAATTTACCCATACCCTTGAAGTAGTCTTTATATGTTAGGTCCATCTAAAAGATGCCTAAAAGAAATTTCTCTAAGTTATAAGGCAGCCTGTTGTACAACCTATATTTAACTTAACTTTTTCTTTCTTGTCATAGTGTATGGGATAAAGAATATACATTTATATTAATTTGTATTATTGTAATGCACTATTATAATAAAACAATCACAATATTTCGATGTATAATGACAAAATCTCTGTTGTAATGACAATCGCATCAAAACCATAAATGTGGTGTGAGAGCCTTGTTCAATGTTATGATATATGCTTTGGTTGTTGACTTCAACAACCAAAGAAGTGAGATTTAAATGACTGCCAAGTTCAATGGTCAGTCGTTAAATTTATTTATAACTAGCGGCCCGCCCCGGCTTCGCACGGGTATTTAACAAAAAGTATGATAACACACACATAAAACCTTACGAATATTTCGTCTTTGGTGAATAATTTTATGAATTTCTTTATCTTACTTGACTCTCTCCGACTTGTAAGACGATTTACTCTTTCGGTTAAAGATTCTTCATTACGGCGTATTTTTGATGCCCTCGCCTGGGAACTATTTCTAAAAAGATGAGATCTTGATCTTTTGGCCATTTTAAAATGATAAAAAAAATTAAACTGCCTTTGTACTTAAATATTTGCTAGCTGTTAAACAGGAATTACCAGTATAAATGTGATTGAAAAATTATAGGAAATTATTTACCACTAAGTCAGTCACTAAGCTGTTTGGATAGTTAAATTACAATATACTAACATTTTTAAACTTGTGATATCTTTCAAATGGAATGTCCGAATTTAATAATTCGAAAAGTAAAATAAAGCTATTGAAACAGTCTTTAATATGAAGTAGTTTATTTTTATAAGGATTAATATCAAGATACAAATAAAGTGTCTTTCTAGCGGCGGCATTTCAATCAAAATTTTAAAATAAAAGAACACTTATTGTGTATAACTATAATAGTTAGAGATATGCTCTCGCGACACTTTTTGGAAATAATGATGTGTTCTGCAAATTCATAGTACATTATTTTATTCTATCATCAATAGTTTTCGCAGCGCACGCGATGTAAAGAATATTTTAGGTAATTTTTGTACACTTTGGGTTACATTATTGAAGTTTTAGTAAGGATCCCTATTTTTTTGAAAATATAATATAGCCTATATCAAGCGGGAATAATGTAGCTTCCCAACAGTGAAAGAATTTTTCAAATCGGTTCAGTAGTTTCGGGGCCTATTCAATACATACAAACAATCAAATCTTTCCTCTTTATAATATAGAAAGACAACATAATATATTTATAACTTAAAATATCATTTCTTCACATATATTAGGATAAAATATTGAAGTCTAAGGTCTCATTGAATATTACATACGGTACCGCTCGGCATTCTGTTAGCTTAAACTTAGCGGTATCGTATCAGCCAAGTTCAAGGTAGATATAGTTGATGGTGGACATACGATCCATTATTTTTCCCTAAATTTCTACTTAATTGTAATGTTATAATTTCTAAATTTATTCTTTATTTGAAGGAGCATTCTGTCTTACAAATTTATTGTTTTTTCAAGAAACTTTTAAATACTTTCAGAAGTAACCATTACATAGAAAATCCTTACTAAAGGCGAAAGTTTAAGTTTATGTATGGATGGATGTTTGTTACTCTTTCACGCAAATACTACTGAATAGATTTTAATGAGACTTTACAATAATATAGCTTATACATCAGTATAAGAAATAGGCTATAAATTATGTACATATTTTATGTATATTTTGTCTTTCTGTCTGAATGTTACGCTTTTAGCCTATTCTACGCAGACGTAGTCGCGGATAGCAGCTAGTAAATAATAAATTAAAAATCTTGATAACACTCACTGATAATAATCACTACTACTAATGAATTTGATGTAAGATAATTTGTGTTATCATTCTGAGACAAACATTACATTACATTTCTACATTAACGATTTTATAATACCAAGGAAATCTAAATATGACTCACTCTATTTTCTAAAAAGTTATTAATTTTTCTTGAATCTCATTATTGGGAGGAAAGCAGAAAGAAAATTGCTTCTGCGGTCAAGAAAGAAAGGTTATTCCCTGGGGGACTGATTTACCTCACTAATATCACACTTAAATTTAATTCTTATGACTGTTCTGCTGGAAAAAAGAAATCAATCACTCTTATGGTATATCTCTACATCAACTTGAAAAAGTAAGAGATAAGAAAGTAGGCCTTTGGAGATAGGTTAGTATGAACATACATATTGAAGCATTTTATCATGCACGTGGTAAGTCAAAACTTAAAACTGCTATTTATAATATAATGTGTTAATATTAAACATGCTAATTTAAGTTTACACTTTCTATAAACATTAGATTATTACCCACCATAATCGCAGCATACGCAATGAATTTATCGATCATACGAATTAGTTTCACTTAGATCTTACTATTTATTTAATGCCTACCAGTGAACCATTAGTGCAGACATAAAAGAATTAGATCTACATAGTGAAGACAAAATATTAAAATAAAATACAATATATTTTTTTAATATATACATAATATATATTTAATTGCCAAAATAAAAAACTCAATTACATATTCTGAAAGCAATTTTAAAGGTAAGCCTTCTCTAAGACTCCAAACTGATTTCATTCAATTCATTAATAATGCCTTACTGAAATTGAACTTTACACTTCAAAGTGTTCTCATTAATATGGATTCCACAACTTTGATATTTAACATACTTAACTCTTAGCCATTTCGACAAATTAATAGTCGGTGACTGGTTAACCATCGGTCATGACTACAAGTCATAAAACTTTCTGTGTGCATTAACTTAACTGAGCGTTGTTGAATTAACATTATTCACAGCACGCACTAGAAAAATAACAGGATCCCGCGCCACGCTTATCGAAAATGAAGCCTCGAATTTTTTTTAATATTATGCCAATTTATTCTTTTATTTTATGAAAAAGGTAAAAGAAGAGAGCATATTCTTTCCTAAGAGGCCGGAAACCCGCTAAGCCCTGCAGTGTTGCAGATGTGCGGTGGTTTTTTCATAAAAATATTTAAAAAAAAAAACTATAAATTCTTCTAATATTTTGTTACATATTATTAAAATCAGTGGTATACAAAGTATTACTACATTCAGCATACCTCTACAGTTAATTATAATTTTTATATATAATCATTGGTCCATGTTTAATTTTTTGCAGGAAATCTATTGACATAATCTTAATCAATACTTGCAAAGACCACAACAAAATGGATTACGTAATCCCTCAGAAAACTACCCATTGATATTTTACAAAAACTTTTAGACATTTATTGAGGTTTTGTCTTCTGAGAGTAATGGTTTTATTATATCTAAAATATAATAAATCAACCAATAAAATTTTTACCCTAGCTGTGATATGTTATTCCTTGACTTTTTCTCTAGGATTAAGTATTTTTCTTATACCATTTGACATCACACGATGCTATTATATTATTTTTATTTCTTGACGTAAACAGTAACTACATTGACGCCGTTGTACCGCATTAATGGCGGGCGATTGACTAACTATGTAAATGTAAATAAATGCGTAGGGATGTACATGCGGTCTGGCTTATTTACTATGCTTCATTTTCGATATTCATGGTGCGCAATCCTATTTTTAACTAGTCCATTATTTATCTTTTATTCTACACCATAAAGACGAAACTGATGAAGTAGACTTTATTTGTTAAAATAATTTAAAATGTAAATTTACATGAACGAGCAAATAATTATAGGTAATATTAAAAGTAAAATTGTAAATTAAAATAATATTAATATCTTAACTGTAGTAATATCCTATCCAATACCTTTCCCATTTCATTGCATAATCACTTATATAAATGTTTGCCACTTCACGTGCTTATCATATCATCATTTATAAATTTATTGGAATCTATTAAAAATTCATTGGCAATCATTGTAAGCGTAATGAGTTCGTTCCCAATTTTCTGCTGAGCGATTTTATAATTTCTCCCCATGGTCTCATTTTTCTCGAATGGGCGTGTTTCTAACTAAAGGTATACGTTAAAATAATTATCGATATACCAGTGTAAAGTATTAATGATATGGCAACTAGTAAATCATACAAAGTGACTGCAATGCTGTTTAAACTCTGTATCCATTATGTTATGATATTTAACTTATATAAGTTAGTATTATATAATACTGAACACCCTTAAACCTTTACATAAACCGTCTACTTCCAGTAAAAGCATCTGACCTTTAATATTCATTTAAAACAAATTAAGTTTATAGTCTCCTTTAGCCCCTAGAGAATAAGTCTCCCCTTTTCTATTAGCTGCATTTACATGAACAGTGTTTGAATTTTTAATGGACTGGCGTCTTGCATATTGATTGCGACAAAAGAAAAGCAATAATAAAGTTTCTGAATTATTCAACGTGATTAGTTAATTGTAAAGTAATATGAAGGTGTCAGTTTCGAAGATGAAATCCATGATCCCTCTAACAGTTACTAGAGTTTTAATTTTATGCAAAATTGAAATGTATCTTTCTGTAGGTAATCTTTTTTATTCCTTAGAATATGACAACGTCTCTTGCCATAAAAATTATATATTGTATGCGTTCCATATGCATGCAACGTTTCATTTTTGCAACTCTTTTAATTCTGTAAGTAAAAATTACTTTAAATCTTATTCTATCTCATAATATACTAAAAAATACACTTACAAAGGCGTTTATACATATATATATTTTTATACACAATAAATCTTTATTTGTTATAAAATGGATAGCAGCTATATTTTATAGAGACCCGTTTTATTCAAATACTACGCTACGGCTGATACTGTCCAATGCATCTGGATTTTAGAAATAAATATTACAATGTTCTGAACTGAAAGCGGATCCGTAGCTGTAGCATTTATTTGCCTTTGCCGCCCTTACAATGCCAATATACTATTGATTTTCAACAAGCACGCTAGTTGCAAGAGTCCATTTCACTGTCACAGTTTGGTTTAAACTTTTTGAAACGATTTCTGGAATATTCTGATGATACGAGCCCCGATGTTAAAGAGTTTATATACATTGTGAAGAATATATTTATATTTTATCAACAAGTTTCATTTCCAGAAAGCACTACCAATAAACGATTCATCCATCCATTAAAATGATGTTAATTTTGCACTATTACAAAATTCCACTGCACCGTTACAGTTTCATATAAAACTTTTAAAATTCTTCTAGAACCTTTTGATGACTACCAATATGACGAAATTTTCCTTACATGAATTTCTAACTTTAAAATGCAAAGACAACGTAAAACCCCATAGGACACTAAAATGAAGCTGCAGTGTCCATGTTTTTCTACTACTATTACTTTTTTTTAAACATTACCCTTACTTTAGGATCCTGTCTTGTAAGGACCTTTTACAAACATAAATTTCACGTGGACAAACATCCAGATGCGAAACAATTATCTATGGGTCACACAAATAGTTGTTCCGTGTGGGAATCGAACCCACGACCCGGACGCCGAAGCCAACACTTTGGCAACTGCGCCACGGAGTCATCCAAAAAAAAAAGTTAAGTAACAGCCTATACATGTCCCACTGCTGGGCAAAGGCAAAACAAAAAAAATAACAGGATCCCGCGCCACGCTTATCGAAAATGAAGCCTCGTACTTTTTTTATATTTTGCCAATTTATTCTTTTATTTTATGAAAAAGGTAAAAGAAGAGAGCATATTCTTTCCTAAGAGGCCGGAAACCCGCTAAGCCCTGCAGTGTTGCAGATGTGCGGTGGTTTTTTCATAAAAATATTTAAAAAAAAAACTATAAATTCTTCTAATATTTTGTTACATATTATTAAAATCAGTGGTATACAAAGTATTACTACATTCAGCATACCTCTACAGTTAATTATAATTTTTATATATAATCATTGGTCCATGTTTAATTTTTTGCAGGAAATCTATTGACATAATCTTAATCAATACTTGCAAAGACCACAACAAAATGGATTACGTAATCCCTCAGAAAACTACCCATTGATATTTTACAAAAACTTTTAGACATTTATTGAGGTTTTGTCTTCTGAGAGTAATGGTTTTATTATATCTAAAATATAATAAATCAACCAATAAAATTTTACCCTAGCTGTGATATGTTATTCCTTGACTTTTTCTCTAGGATTAAGTATTTTTCTTATACCATTTGACATCACACGATGCTATTATATTATTTTTATATTCTTGACGTAAACAGTAACTACATTGACGCCGTTGTACCGCATAATGGCGGGCGATTGACTAACTATGTAAATGTAAATAAATGCGTAGGGATGTACATGCGGTCTGGCTTATTTACTATGCTTCATTTTCGATATTCATGGTGCGCAATCCTATTTTTAACTAGTCCATTATTTATCTTTTATTCTACACCATAAAGACGAAACTGATGAAGTAGACTTTATTTGTTAAAATAATTTAAAATGTAAATTTACATGAACGAGCAAATAATTATAGGTAATATTAAAAGTAAAATTGTAAATTAAAATAATATTAATATCTTAACTGTAGTAATATCCTATCCAATACCTTTCCCATTTCATTGCATAATCACTTATATAAATGTTTGCCACTTCACGTGCTTATCATATCATCATTTATAAATTTATTGGAATCTATTAAAAATTCATTGGCAATCATTGTAAGCGTAATGAGTTCGTTCCCAATTTTCTGCTGAGCGATTTTATAATTTCTCCCCATGGTCTCATTTTTCTCGAATGGGCGTGTTTCTAACTAAAGGTATACGTTAAAATAATTATCGATATACTGCAACTAATAAATCATACAAAGTGACTGCAATGCTGTTTAAACTCTGTATCCATTATGTTATGATATTTAACTTATATAAGTTAGTATTATATAATACTGAACACCCTTAAACCTTTACATAAACCGTCTACTTCCAGTAAAAGCATCTGACCTTTAATATTCATTTAAAACAAATTAAGTTTATAGTCTCCTTTAGCCCCTAGAGAATAAGTCTCCCCTTTTCTATTAGCTGCATTTACATGAACAGTGTTTGAATTTTTAATGGACTGGCGTCTTGCATATTGATTGCGACAAAAGAAAAGCAATAATAAAGTTTCTGAATTATTCAACGTGATTAGTTAATTGTAAAGTAATATGAAGGTGTCAGTTTCGAAGATAAAATCCATGATCCCTCTAACAGTTACTAGAGTTTTAATTTTATGCAAAATTGAAATGTTTCTTTCTATAGGTAATCTTTTTTATTCCTTAGAATATGACAACGTCTCTTGCCATAAAAATTATATATTGTATGCGTTCCATATGCATGCAACGTTTCATTTTTGCAACTCTTTTAATTCTGTAAGTAAAAATTACTTTAAATCTTATTCTATCTCATAATATACTAAAAAATACACTTACAAAGGCGTTTATACATATATATATTTTTATACACAATAAATCTTTATTTGTTATAAAATGGATAGCAGCTATATTTTATAGAGACCCGTTTTATTCAAATACTACGCTACGGCTGATACTGTCCAATGCATCTGGATTTTAGAAATAAATATTACAATGTTCTGAACTGAAAGCGGATCCGTAGCTGTAGCATTTATTTGCCTTTGCCGCCCTTACAATGCCAATATACTATTGATTTTCAACAAGCACGCTAGTTGCAAGAGTCCATTTCACTGTCACAGTTTGGTTTAAACTTTTTGAAACGATTTCTGGAATATTCTGATGATACGAGCCCCGATGTTAAAGAGTTTATATACATTGTGAAGAATATATTTATATTTTATCAACAAGTTTCATTTCCAGAAAGCACTACCAATAAACGATTCATCCATCCATTAAAATGATGTTAATTTTGCACTATTACAAAATTCCACTGCACCGTTACAGTTTCATATAAAACTTTTAAAATTCTTCTAGAACCTTTTGATGACTACCAATATGACGAAATTTTCCTTACATGAATTTCTAACTTTAAAATGCAAAGACAACGTAAAACCCCATAGGACACTAAAATGAAGCTGCAGTGTCCATGTTTTTCTACTACTATTACTTTTTTTTAAACATTACCCTTACTTTAGGATCCTGTCTTGTAAGGACCTTTTACAAACATAAATTTCACGTGGACAAACATCCAGATGCGAAACAATTATCTATGGGTCACACAAATAGTTGGTCCGTGTGGGAATCGAACCCACGACCCGGACGCCGAAGCCAACACTTTGGCAACTGCGCCACGGAGTCATCCAAAAAAAAAAGTTAAGTAACAGCCTATACATGTCCCACTGCTGGGCAAAGGCCTCCTCTATACAGAGGGTATCAGGGCATAGTCCACCACGCGGCCCCACTGCGGATTGGCGGACTTCACATATTTTCGAAATACATTTTATTTTGTTATTATTTCGAAAATATGCAGGTTTCCTCACGATGTTTTCCTTCACCGCGGAGCGCGTGATAATTCAGCACTTAAAGTTAAAAACTTCATTGGTGCCGGCACCGGGGATCGAACTCAGGTTGCTCGAGTATATATTGAATTAAGGCGAGCGCCCGGACACTGAGCTATCACGGCTCACACTGAGCTATCACGGCTCCATCAAAGTTTCCTCCACGGAGTCATCAAAGTTTAGAAATGATAGGAACTTGTATCACGTCGCCACGTATCTTTGGCAGAACGAGGTGTAAGTATTCGTATGAGTTAGCAGTTACAGATAGTTGCATCACATCTGGCTGATTTTTTTCTTTGTTTTGTTTTGTTTTTTTTTTATGTGAATAGTTGTCAAACGAGCAGACGGTTCACCTGATGTTAAGTGAATACCGCCGCCCATGGACATCTGCCGCACCCGAGGGTTACAGAGGCGTTGACAACCTTTTGAAAATTGGGCTCCGGCTACCTCACTCACCAGACGAAACGCGAAAGTATTTGTCATACTTCCACTTTACGCTGGTCTTCTGTGAGGTCGTGGTACTTACCCGGACGGGCCTGCCCATTTGTGCAACAGCCGAGGCTGCTGCGTGGCCCTACCACCGTAAAATTTGTTTGCAAAACGCCTTCACAACTTAGATTATCTTAGCATACATCAGCACGTATATACAACGTTTTTGTCATGGGGGTTTTTACGGCCTCCATTTGCTTTGGGAATCATTGGCTGAGAGCTTTTTAGTCTAGGACTTCACTTTTGTGAACGTGAACGACCCGTTTTGTTTTTCCTTGCATCAGCTGTAATTAGTACATCTTTAAAGTAGCTAAAACTTCTATAGGTAGATTTCGTAGACGTGTAAAAATGACAAGCTGGCTTCGTACAAGAAAAAAATGTTCTGCAAAATATTTTTCTCGAAGATTTCATGACAGTATAAAAACGGCCTGAAACGATCACGTTTTTATTTCCAAAATATTTATAAAATTATGGACTCGTGTTTGATCTTCTCTTCCTATAGTATTGTCTTAAAAGAGATAATTGGCCCTTATTTTCTAATCAAGTTAACTCGAGGCGTTAGTATGGTGATAATAAAGATAGACAATAAAGTTCAGACATCATTAAAGCAGTAAACGGACCCTAACGAAATCCAGATACCAAATAGATACGTAAGAATGAGGTAAAATAATCTCATGCGTTTAGCAGTTCATCCGGTTTTGTAATGCCAATTTCAATGGTCTCTACCTAGTTTCATAGGTTTCGAATTATTGAAAGTTTTCGTATTTAATATTCATATTATATTATTTTTTCCCAACAGCTTCATCAAAGCTTCTTATTATTTTCTGCAAAGCAATAAATAAACACTATTTTAACGGCACGGCACAAAATTCTTTGACCAATGCGTACTGCTAGTGATGACTTATGGTGCCGAACGCATCTAACTATGGGGCTCTTAAAGAGACTCTGCGTCGCCCAGCGGGCAATGGAGAGGGCTATGCTCGGGATTTCTCTGCGAGATCGAATCAGGAATGAGGAGATCCGCAGACGAACGAAGGTTACCGACATATTCAAGCGGGTCTGCAAGCTGAAGTGGCAATGGGCAGGGCACATAGCTTGCAGAACTGACGGCCGATGGGGCAGCCAGGTTCTCGAGTGGAGGCCAAATGTTGGCAAACGCAGTGTACGGTGGCCAACGGCGAGGTGGACTGACGACCTATCCAAAGTCGCAGGACTTCGCTGGATGCAGGCCACCTCAAACCAATCGAAGTGAAAATCCCTAGAGGAGGCCTATGTCCAACAGTGGACGCTTGCAGTCTGAAATGATGATGATGATGAATGATTTTAACGGCTGTTTATGGTAATAATGGTGAGTCAGGTAGAAATACTTATAATATTTACTCCTTACACAACGATAAGCGTCCTGCACTGAGCGCAATCACACTGCTGAGACTGTGAAATCCTCACGTTAGTCAATCCTAGTGTTAACTATTGGCTATAATATTATAGTAGTTTTAAAGCTATAATTTTACGTTATACGGTATCAAGCGCTATTCCGGGTGGGTGAACGAAGCACGAAGCGGAAATATGCAGCGTTATCGGCTATTAACGTGCTCTCGCAAACACGAACTAATAATACGCCTATTAAAACCTAATTGCGCAATTACCTAGATAGATAGAAAAGATAGTAAGTTTATGTGATACGCAAAAACATAGAAGCTGAGGAGGGTTGAAAAATTACTAAAAATATTGACTCCATAACTACTCGGTAAAATATTTTTCGGTTGAAAACATCTAAAGCGCTCGAAAGAAATGTCTTATGTGCCTAAATGTAGATCAATTTATGGTAAACTTTGATTTTTATTAAGAGCGACGTCAAATTTAAATATCGACAAAAATATATATTTCATTAGTCATTCGCTAGGTTTGTGCGAACGGTGAAATGTTTTCCTTCACAAATGAGCATGTGGTAAGTCAGCACTTAAAATGAACAGTTCCATTGGTGCCGGCACAGAGGGTCGAACTCAGGTTGCTCGAGTATATTAAATTATAAGCGAACGCCCGAACACTGAGCCATCGTTGTACTTATTTATTTTTAAATAAATAAATACTGACTTAATGAGGAAATGTTGTGTAATGTGCGTTATTTTTCCATCCACACTTTTTGTAAATCTCAAAGAGTGCGGATAAATGTCTTCATAATGTTGTATACATAATTATTATAAAATAAATTCATCTCACTTCTCGGCATCTTGAATCGTTTAACCTCTTCAGCCAAGCGTGTTAAAGTGGTTCTCCTCAAAAACCTCTTTTAAACCTTTGAGATTTTTTTTAGGAAAACTTCAATAGACCTACGCCAATTTTAAACGCTTGATTACCATCTACATGCAATTTTCAAAAAATATAGCTTTACTATGTAATATCCTATATAAATAAATCGTTAATGCTAATATAAGAAAAATACAGCTTTCTATGAGCTAGACTTTCTTTTAAATTATATAAGCATCTTGCCTACAGTTATAATAGTGCTAGCCAAGACAACCGACATTACATAGTTTAGTTCAACTCGATTAAAATCGAGTTCAATTGATTAAAACACATTTTTTGCGGATTTCGATAAATTATTAAAATAAAAATAAAAATTATGCATTATATTTTAAATTAATGCATAAATATATGCATTATATTTTAGTATTAGATGCAATATGTTAAATTACAGTGCAAAATATTATTTCCGAATTTTTTTATGCGAAAAGTTGGTAAACAAGAAGACGGTTCACCTGAAGTTAAATGATGACCAATGCGCATGGACATTTATAATACCAGAGCTAATTCTACTAACTTCTGTTTCTTTGAAGAAAAATAAAAAATAATTACTCAGCTTTCGCTCGCTTATCAATATTTCTTTGCAAAATAACGACAGGAAATGGTTTGCAATTAAATATCTAGCTGAGCTCTAACAATTTTTTTAAGACGTCACAACAAAGAAGGAATTTTAAATTATCTCAATTTACAAAACGAAAAAAATCCAATAAACGTTAGAAATCCGTGAATAATAGACGATCCAGTGTTGTTTCATCTAATTAAATAATTTCTTATAAGACAACCAAGTGCTTGACTAATAATTCCACCAAATGGTAATTTGCAAGGTAGCCGTAGGTGATTAACGCACTAGTCCAGCAAGACTATTCAACCTTTTTCTTGAATATGCCAATCTTAGTTTGTGTCGAATTGAAAAAGATGCTGTAAGATTTTTCCATTCCTTTGTATATTGAATGACGAAACAAAGCGCTTCGTTTGATTGTGGAGATGTCTACGACAAAGCGACGGAGTACTGCTGAGTTTTCCAATTATGGAAAAGGGATGGGTTTATTTGGTTAACCTATTCTACAAAATGCATCCAAATACAATGATGTAGAAAACCTAAAACTGAGCTCAGTGTTGGAACTCGAGGAAGCTAGCTTTATCGTAACGATGTAATGGTTTACTAATTTAATGTCTCAATTAAAACAAATTGCGCCACTATTTAATTAATGAAACAATTAAATTTCAGTCCCACACTAATATAACTAAACAAAAGGCTCCTTACAGCTAGTCTTGTAGTTGCTTCTGTATAAACAAGAGCGGAAACGTTGCAAAATCGTCTTAAATTTATAACTTTTCATAGAATTTCAAAAGAAGAATGTTCATATAAAACACTATAACTTTTTGCATACTTGGTGCTTAAAATGTATTTCATACCAATACATTTATACTGAATATAACATGATATCTCTATAGATAAAAATGAATCGCTGAACGTGTTGCTAAGCGCAAATCTTGAGAATAATTGAAATAAATTGAATAATATTCCTTGAAGTACGAGAATGGTTCCTACGGAGAGAAAAATGTAAAAAATTGAAAAAGTCTATAAACAACACTTTTCTATATTCCAATACAAAAGATTCTTAATAATACTTAAAAGTCAATTTGAACTTTAATATCATACCATAAAGTTTAAGTGTTAGTGGTCTGTGGTAAAATGTCACTTGAAATGTAAACGTCTCTTTGCTGTGCATCACTACATAGTATAAAACAAAGTCGTCCCGCTGTCTGTCTGTCCCTATGTATGCATAGATCTTTAAAACTACGCAACGGATCTTAATGCGGTTTTTTTACTAAATAGCGTGATTCAAGATTAAGGTTCATATGTACAATTACCAACGTGCGAAGCCAGGGCGGGTCTCTAGTTTCAAATATAATTTAAAGCTGCAATATAATTAAAAGTAAGTAAAATATTTTCAACTGATAAAGAAAAAAAAATACAGTACAAGGCACTTTTTGGACGTTACTGAAATTAGTTGAAACGTCGGCAAACAGTGACAATTACTTAAACATCGGATCACTGTCGTTTCACTGGAGCGAGTAACTGACACCCCACAACAGTCTCGATACGTTAAGGATTTTCAAGATTATATACCGATCTATAAATTGGACCGTTCAGTTTCGCAACCCCTCGTCAGCTCGCTTTAATGCCTCGTTTGCTTCGTTCTCGTCAATTCGCTGATCGAATATGTGATTTTAGCGCAACCGAGTCCTGAAAAGTAATTTCCTTAAATAATTTTTCAGAAGGGAACAGCCTAAGATGTTTGCAAACTGGCCCATCATAAATTTGAATAAAAATAGGTGTTCTTAATTCTATACGACATTGATGGCATCAAGTTATTTAAACAAGAGTTAACGAGTAGAGGGAATAACCACATAATGAAAATTGCCCATCCAAGGGACTTTAAGAAGCTGTTGCCTCAGTTTACTGTTTTTAAATATGTGTTTTATACTTCACTTTGTTTTATGCATAGTATAAATAAAAGCTGTCCTGCTGTGCGTCTGTCCCTGTGTATGCTTAGATCTTTAAAGCTACGCAACAGATCTTGATGCGGTTATTTTACTACATAGAGTGTTTCAAGAGGAAGGTTTATATGTATAATACATTGCACCAGTGCGAAGCCGGGGTGGGTCGCTAGTATATAATATAAATAAATACTAATCAAATTTAATTAATTATTATTTAAAGAAAATCGTTCAAACAAGCTCTTCAAAGACTGATTAGAGGAATAGTTGGGAACTTACTAAATTAATCTATAAGCAGCTTTTCGTTGGCTCACTCTATTTATTTCAAAGGTATATTTACCATAATAGCAAAGCAAAACTAGGCAACCGCATTTATAAAAGCCCTTCGCAAATGTATATTTCAGCATTTCGCTACTAACAAAAAGCCATAATTAGGTGAAAACTTAAACGGTATTCATTCTCGGATGTCAACCAAGATGAAGTAGCTACTATAACTAAAGGACCCTTTTCTTTTTCGTTTTCAACGTAATAAATAAATTAGATCTCATCCATAATAATATATACAAATATATATATATATATATATACAAAGTGAGCTTAAATCAAACAAGTCATTAATTGTAGTTATTAACAATTTTTATGTCAAAAAACGTGTAGCTAGATGTAAATTTATATAATTATTACAACTAACTAATTTTACCGGAAGAATAGCAGTAATGAGTCTAAACACCTTCCCCCCCGTCTGTATCGCTAATCATCCTAGGTGTTTTCCTCAAACATTTTTAATGAATTTCGCATATTTCAGTTCTTCTTGTCAACTATTGGTTTCGATAACTTATATGAAACTTTCTCAATACCACTTTTTAGAGGGACACCATTTAGTGAGACAGCTACAAATATAGGCTATTTATTTCTCATTGGATACTCTTCATCCGCGATGAAGTTTAATGATTCATATTTTATAGAAATTTCACCTAATACTAACACCAAAACAAGCTTAACTTTTTCTAAAAAGCGAGCTTTTATTTACAGAGTAAATGTTGCAAATGTATATCACCATTTTGCGCTGGCCGCCATAATGGATTAATAACGGCGGTATTTGGGTCATCATGCAATGTCACGAGAACTAAACGAGTGTGCCAAATTTCAGACACAAAAGTTGGTCAAATGTAACATGCAAGATTGCATTACAGAAATCGGAACAGGTGAAACCAAACGAAACCGCAACATTTGTGGGATTCCAAGGATTAATAATTTTTAAAAATATTATATTAGAGGAAATATTATTTTAATAGTAATTATTTTAATAGTTGTTTAAAAGCCACGGTCCACGTCCACGTCCCAATCTCGTATAAACAAACTTTCGGCGCTTTGAATATTTCACCTTTACGCGAAGAAACCCTTTCAAGTTTCACCACTTACTACGTTTGGTAATTTGTCAATTTACGTAAAAATAAAGTTAAATAACAAAATTAAGTTCAATAATGATTGTGGATATATAATGAAATAAATTTTATTACTAACAATATAAATCAGTGTCACGAAAAGGCGCTAGTTACGGTAGAGTCAGCATTCCTTAAAGTTAATAACACTCGATACCGAAAGCGTTTAAGCTTTAAGCTTTAGTTCTGGAACGCGTGAAGCCTTTCCATACATTTATTCAAGTGTTGTATATTTCAAACCTTTACCGGGATCAATTAACATTCATCTCTAAACCTTCGTCTGTCAGTCGTCGTGGATGAGATCAAGAAGCCCTTTATTGTAAATAAATAATAAGGTAACCTAAATGCCGATCACTTAGAATTGTTTAATTGGTAGCCCACATTTCTTTATTCCGTTTAAACTGATTCCACCGGTTCTATATTTTTTTTATGTGAAAAGCTGCCAAACGAGCAGACGGTTCACCTGATGTTAAGTGAATACCGCCGCCCATGGACATCTGTTACACCCGAGGGTTACAGATGCGTTGACAACCTTTTGAAAAATTGGCTCCGGCTACCTCACTCACTAGACGAAACGCGAAAGTATTTGTCATACTTCCACTTTACGCTGGTCTTCTGTGACGTCGTGTTCCTTACCCGGACGGGCCTGCCCGTTCGTGCAATCGAGATTGCTGCGTGGCCCTACCACCGTACTAACACCGTAATATGCATAAAAATTCAGATTTATTCTGTACGATATAAGACAAACATTAATGTTAACTAAGAACTGCGATGTACCATGTATGTAACGATATCTTGGTCACTCCCATTTGAAATACAGAAACGGAGGAAAAATTATGCGAAAATCACGCATCTTATTTTATTCTACTGTCTTCTATTTAATTATTTTACAATACATATTTGAAGACTAACAGAAAACATGTTGTAGTAAAAATTAAAGGCACAAAGTTTGTAAATAGGTTTTAAGACAGTTTCAATACTAATTTTTGGCATTTAAGTTCTCTACCAATGATATCCTACAGTAAGGGTGAATTTGAAAAGCATCTCACAAAACAAGAGTACGAAAAATTTCTTTTAAATGCATATTTTAACGTTTAACTCGTAAACCATTATGTATTTAATTTTAAAACAATCATAATTACTTTTAGAATGATAAGAAGATGGATGCATTTCTATTAAAGAATCATGCATATTTAATCTTTTAATAAAAAATGAGATTGAAAATTCTATTCTTCATTTAATCCAACCTAATAAGTAACAAAGTGTCTTCCACATACATTGTAAATTTTAGTTATTGAATAATTACGAATGTTCAAATGTCATCATACGTTTGTGGATTGTGGACAGTACTGGATACTGTAAACTTTTTAAAAAGTGTGAAAGTGCAAATAAGATACTGCTATCATGCGATAATAATTTGTGTTATAAGTTGAAAAAATTAATCAAATTATGCGTATATGAAATTATATAAGTAAATATAATAATAATAATAATAATAAGCCTTTATTTCCCGAACTTTTTACATTTATGGCAAAAAAATAAATATAAAAAATATAGTTATGAAGTACAATTAAATACTAAGTCTACTCTCATATTTGTTTATATAATATCTCTTGGTTCGGTGTGCCTTACTGCAAAGGCCTCCTCCAGTTCTCTCCACTGCTCTCTATCTGCCGCTACTCTTATCCAAAAGGGTCCTAAGGTCATCTTAAATTCATCCTCCCACCTTATTGCTTTGCGACCTCGGCTCCTAGCACCATCTCTTGGGTACCAAACTGTCACTTGTTTGCTCCATTTCTCCTTTTTGCAGCGGAGCATATGTCCAGTCCACCTCCATTTAAGTTGGTCAATACGTGATAGGATGTCTGTTAATTTCGTTTTGCGCCTGATGTCTATACTCCAAACTTTGTCCATTAATTTCAAGCCTAGCATGCTCCTTCCCATACCTTTCTGACATGTTGCTAGTTTGTCCCTATGGCGTTTCGTCAAAGCCCATGTTTCACAGCCATATGTGATGCAGGGTAGGATACAAGTATCAAAAGTCTTTTTCTTGATCGTAATGCTTAGTTCCTTGCTTTTCATGATTTCTTTTAAGGCCCAATATTTTTTCCACCCAAAAGCAATTCTTTTATCTATCTCCTTGGCCATTTGATCATGGGGCGATATTATCTGGCCTAAGTATACGTATTCCTCTACATATTCGAGTTTCTGTCCGTTGATGGTTATATCTATGGGTATTGAGTTTGTCATCATTTTAGTTTTGCTCGAATTAATTTCAAGACCTACTTCTCTACTTCTGTCTGCTAGAGTCTGTATCATGCATTCCAATATTATTGGGTCCTCTTCCAAAAGAACTAGGTCATCTGCGAATCTCAGATGGCTCAGTCGCGATCCATTTATGTTTAACCCTAGATTCTCCCATTTAAACTTTCTGAACATTTGTTCTAGCGCTGCTGTAAACAACTTCGGTGAAAGTGGGTCACCTTGCCTGACACCCCTATTGATTGGGAAAACATTTCCAATAGATTCCAGTCTGACACTAGCTTTACTTTCGCTGTAAATATTTTTGATGATGTTTACGTAGGTGTTTTGGATCCCTTGCTCTTTTAGGCTTTTCCATGCGAATTCATGTTTCAGACTATCAAAAGCTTTGGAGTAATCTATAAAGGCTAGGTAAATGGTCTTGTTGTATTCATTATATGATCAATTGTACTGAAGTCTTTCCTGAATCCTGCTTGTTCCACAGGTTGATTTTCGTCCAGCCTTGTAGATATTCTGTGCAGAATTACCTTAGCAAAAACTTTACATACATTTGAAATAAGAGATATGGGTCTATAATTTCCTATGTCATCTTTAGAACCTTCTTGTGTAAAAGTATTATGTGTGATTCTGCCCATTGCTTTGGTATGCTACCGGTATATAAAATATCATTGAAAACCTTTGTTAGTATCGGACTTAGTTCTTCGATTGAATCTCTCATAATTTCGTATGCGATTGTATCTGGGCCGGGGGCTTTTTCCGTCTTCTGACTTTTTATAGCTTTTTCTACTTCCGATACTAATATTTCTGGTATAACCTCAGTACCTTCGATCACATATTTTTGTATATGTTGTCCATCGGGCGAATGTGTGTTTGGCTGATTTGAATATAGTGATCGATAATAGTTTGTTGCTATATTTTGGATTTTACTGCGAGAAGTGGTTGGCAGTTCCTTGTCTCTCAACTTTGTTATCCATTATTTTCCCTTATCTCGAAGCTCCTTGAGCGCTTTTCTTGTGCCTCCGGTTCTGTTAATGTGGTTCTCTAAGGTTTTGATTCTTCTATTATTTCTATCTTTCCTCATATTTTCACGAATCTGTTTGCTAAGGTTCGAAATTTCTCTTTGGTTTTCTTTCTTATCCTTTTTAAGTATCAAATTTCTTCTTTCTTCAATTAGTTTTAAAGTTTTTTCACTTAGGTAAGATTCTTTACTCTTTTTCATTTGTATTTTTGCCAGTTCTTTGAGTTTTTTTTCTATTCTTTTGTATTTTTCATTTACGTCCGCATCTGAGGTAACAACGTCCATCAGGTCTTCAGTGGTGTTTGAGTTCCTCTTTTTGCTATTTATTTGTAAGTAGTTCATTTGAATATAAGTAAATACATAATTATAATAACAAATCGATTATGAATATTTATTGCCAAAAACATAGGTCTTTATTTTGGGCAATACATATTTATAATAGATCCATCATTTTTCCAATATCATCTTGTTAGATATGAACCGTCATAAAAGATTTATGCAATTTTAGGAGGAATAAATATTTTTGCAACATGTTCCGAAATAGCACAATACTCGTTATCCCCAGGTGTAGAGTTCAGCCGCACATTTTCATTATTCGGGCAGCCGATAAAATAGTGGACTTTAGAATTGTGGATATTTAGAGCAAATTTAACACGAAACATTTTAAACTCTTTGATTCCATCAATCTACAGATGGGTCTTACGGCATCAGACCACGTCGTGACAAGACTAAAACTAAACTCACAACTCAATCTAATCCTTTATGGGAAATAACTATGAGAGAAATTTCAATATCATTGATTGCACATCGCTTACATTCTGAGTGTTTTCACTAAGATTCAAATAATGTTGATGACCCCGTGGCGCAGTTGTGAAGGTATTGCCTCCGGCGCAGGGGGTCTTGGGTTTAATACGTGGCACCAATACCTGAGAAAAGTGGTTGAACTCCATACTGCCCATACTGCACATTATTAGAAGGGATGAAATTCATGTGACTAGAAGAGTGATGAATATGAATGTGGTTGGAGGGTGCAAAGCTTTGAATGGACTGTGTGAAGAATGATAAGGCTGAGAAAGGGGTCAGTGTTGAGATGACGGCTGAGAGAGGAGAGTAGAAGAAAAGGACATATTGTGTCGACCCCAACTTATGTAAGATAAGGGAAGTAGAAAGAAGAAGACTTTCAATAATACGTTACGACCAAAATGATAAATCTAATATCCATTAGAAATAAATTGCTTTCTGAAACCGCTAGATGGAATCAATCACTTTAAAAAAATATTTTCATGTATAAATTACGTAAATTTATTATAATGTAATTTAATGTAACGTATTAGAACCATTATAAAACCTTAACATAATCTACTAAATGTCACATTAAAATGATCAACGTGGCATTTCATGGATCCAATTGTATAAATATTGAATAACTGTCTTTTTACTGAAGTAATAATTATGGTACATTAGGAGTGCTCAAGATTTATACCCTTAACAATTGACCCTTACAATTTGCACGTGCTCCTATTTTTGTCATGATAGACACTACCAATCGAGTTCAGTTTAACAATGTGTTTGCCTGGACCCAAATAAAAAGAAGTACTTGCTTGTTATTCATTGGGACATGAAGGATAGTTTGAACTAACCGAAAGTATCCCGCAATCCCATTTGCAGCTTTTTATAGGCATGTATTTCAGAGCTAGATCTGGAAAAATAGTTCAGTAAAACGTTACAAGTTCACGTTAATGGGCCGTTATCTGAATTAGTCATGAAATAAGATAAAAGTTAAGAGTCCATGAGTGTGTGACTAATTAAAAAAGGTTAACCGCTGACCTAAAATTCTTTCAAGACTTTCATTTAAAATAAAAAAGATATGATAGTTCAACTCGTCAGGATTTCATTTTAATTTTAATCGTTATTTGTACGAAATCATTTAGACAAGTTGACTTACTGTATTGTTACGATACTTTGACTGATTTTTCATTCTATTAAATTTAATAAACTCAACTGAAAATGAAACTTGCCCGAAATATGGAACCAGTAATTTATAAAACTTTAACCCCATTATAAGTCACAACTTACTGGATACGGTTTTTAACATATTAAACACAATTTATCTACAATGTCCCAAATATTATTCGACAATAAATAGACACGATTTTCAATTTTAACGCAACTTATATATGCTGTACCCTGTTGTACCCGGTTTTTCAATAGAGACACTAGAAATTTCGCAACGAATAGCATCCTCGTAAAGCTACAGCTGTAATATTCGATAAGATGTATTGATTGTATGCTAAAATTCACCATGGAACGCCATATACTTCAGTGATCGGTTCAAAAATCAGTTCTATATTCGCTATAAATTTAATGATTCAAAAACCCATTTTATGATGTTCAAGGTTTGTAATATGAAAATCAAAAGCCAATAAAATAAAAAATCAAAGGTCACACTGTGAAATCTAAAACCTAATGAGTTAATAACAAATTATGGTAACTTATAGAATTGCAAATTCAATCATAGCTTACAAATATTTCAGAACTTCCTGTACATTTATGACGAATTCATAGAAAAAGTCAAAAGATTGAATCTAGGTTACAAAAGTAATTTTACAATGTTAGCCCAAGACCTAACACTACTTGGTGCTTAAAATTATATTAAATTTCTCAACGATCAAAGTATTCTTAAATTAGACTAAATTTGTATTTCTTCAGCATTTTAATTGTAAATGGGAAGCTGAAATGTTTATCAAGTCTTAGTACAAACGATACTTTTTTTATGTGAAAAGTTGCTCAACGAGCAGACGGTTCACCTGATGTTAAGTGAATACCGCCGCCCATGGACATGTACTACACTTGAGGGTTCCAGATGTGTTGACAACTTTTTGGAAATTGGGCCATCTCACTCACCACCCGAAACACGAAAGTATTATGTAAAGAAAAAAGTTGATATGATTATTTCTTTTACAGTTTTTTTAATTAAAATATTTTAGTTTTTCTGTTCTTCTATTTATTTTGTTTAAGACAAATATTTAGTTATAAATTAAACCTATGCGTTGTGTATATTGGTACATGTGGGTAAATACACAAATTGTTTAAGTTCTCGCTTTGCGAGACCCCTTTTTAATTAATAAATTCTTAAGAAGCAAGCCCTTATTACATCTTGTTTTTCCTTATTATCTCACTTAAAAGGCAATAGATTAATGTTTCAATCTTTTCAAGAAATCGTCGGTCCTCAGCTTAGCTGTTTATTTATTTACATGCACCTTTTCGTGTCAACACAGTAATCCGATAAAAGGTGCTAAGAGTGACTAAAGAGATTCACTGAAGCGGTGTTATCTTTAATTTAATAAGGATCCAGGGATAATCTTCAGTGGACAATTAAGTGCAATCTAATATAGATTAATATAGATTCTAGATTTATGTAAACATTAAAATTGTGTACGTTATATGGAACATCACAGAATTTTAATATTTATTGATATTAATGTTTCTCTCGACTATTACTTATTATCTACTAGCGACCCGCCCGGATTTCGCACGGGTGCAATGTATTATACATATTAAACCTTAGGAAAGGAAATTGAACCCACGACCCCCGACGCCGAAGCCAATACCTTGGACAATACACCACGGAGTCATCATAATTTTTGCTTTAACTGCGTACTTTTAAAGATCTTAGCATATTGGGACAGATAGACAGCGGGACGACTTTCTTTTATACTATGTAGTGATAGTGATACGTAAATTATAACAACCTTTTTTTGTCATCATTACCCTATCTCAAAATATATTTTATTACCGTATTTGGAATACTTAAAACATGAATTAACTGTAATAACTGGGAAAAGATTTATTTATTTATTTTTTATTGAAAACACAAATCGGAATTACCAAGGGCGGAGTTAATTCAAATTGGCATTCTCCAACTAATTCTGTTTTCATCAGTTTACTTATTACGGGGAACGTCCGTTCCATCCTTAGCCTGTAGATTTTTTTCTTTTCACTAAATTTTTTTTCAATCGAAGTACAAACAAAGCATTTCGTTTCAAACATAAAAACAAGTACGATTTGTAAACATAGATTCCTGTAACAGATTTTCTAGCTTTATATTAATTATAATAGTACATATAAATACTACATAAATAATAAATAGTGCAGACACAGTTTTTCTGCCAAATAAAGCCATGTCTCATCAAGATCAACTTACACATTTTAATTACACATTAAAATGTAAGTCAGGTTGCACGTAAAGGACTTTGTTATCGTATTGATAGTCCGTATCACGTAAAGTATTTTGTTACCGTATTGACAGTCCGCATCTCATTGGTCGATTTAACTACGGCATTACTCGCAAATATCCGTGCCAATCTCCCTTAGCTACGGAATCATTTGGAAATGAGACTCATCTGTGTTACGCCTGTCTAATATAATTGATTAATCCTAAATATTAAAAAGACAAAGTTTGTATGTATGGATGGATATTTACTCTTTCGCACAAATACTACTGAATGGATTTTAATCAAACTTTACGATAATATAATATAGCTTATACATCAGAATAAATCATAGGCTATAATTTATAAAGATGTTGTGTAAATTGTACAAAATATAGGTAATAATAAGTGTCAACTAAGTAGAAAAAAATTCAGCCATCTGCTAGATTTTCTGGTGTAAAATAAAAAACTCATTGTTAACTCTCTTTGGCCGCGCGGGCGAAGCCGCGTTTAACAGCTAGTATAGTATATTAGTATATTGACATTCATTTTGTGTCTTTAAAGTATTTCGGTGTAAAATAAATGAGAATCTTAAAATAAGAAACTTCTTAAATCTAATTGTATTACGTGAGCTGTAGTTTGATTATTGTTGTACCTAAACTAATATTGCGTATTAAAACAATACCAATGATCTCATAATTTTATTTTCTTTGATAGAATATTTAAGTTACCGCATGTTTGGTGATAACCACAGCCCATTGACATCCTTAAAATTTCGTACACAGAGCCTTAATTTCAAAATAATTCGGTCTACTTATCCAAAAACGCTGAAATCCATACTTAATATTATAAATGCGAAAGTAACTCTGTCTGTCTGTCTCGCTTTCACGCCAAAACTACTGAACCAATTTAAATGAGACTTGGTACACACATATTCTAGAGCCTGAGAAAGGACATTTTTAATTGGAAAAAAAAATCTAAAGGGTTGAAAGGTTAAAGAAAGATATTTCTTTAAGGGCTTCAACGCGAGCGCAGCCGCGGGTGAAAAGCTAGTGTTTATATAAATTAGTCAAAAGCGAATTTCTAACGCAAAGTTCTGCTATAATGGAATTTAATTGACTATTGAAAATCTCAAACATAGATTTTAATAGGCATGTAACTGGAACAAACTTTACTTCTAATTTAAACTTCTGAAATAACGGAGGGTAAAATTTAGAAGTTCTATTGTATTTGGATATTAATTTTGCTTAGTGCTTTAGTAGGAATTTCCTCTGGTACATAAAACATACAAACCGTTTTTAAACCTAAATATTATATATTATAAAATATTTATTTAATTAAAAGAATGAATTCAGAAAACATACAAAACATATACAGGTATAGAACAATAAAAAGTTTTATTCTCCTAATTTTTAAAAACAAAAAGTACTGTAATAGATTTGAATTTTTACGGGAAGTAGAAATTTTAATCTACTTCAAGAAATAAACACTCAGTTTGCCTTGTTCTTTAATCACCACTTGACACTTCTGTATCCCCAACAAACAATTAAGCGAAGTATCAATATAAATTGATCAGGAAGTTGTTTAAAATAACATTGGAGATAATTTATAAGAAGAACACTAGAATTGTATTTGTTATTGTTATTGAAAGTGTACATGGTCTTTTTCCGAGCCTTTTATGACACTCTGTTTTATATTCATTACCATAATTTGTTACAACTGTATTATTGTTTGGTATGCAAACAATTGCCACATAAATATTATCAATAAATTCTGATATTCAAATACAATATTTTAAAAAATGGAGAATCCTAGCTGTTTTTTACAACTTCCGCTAATTCTATTTCAAATTCCAATTAAAATCTGTTTAGTAATTTAATATCTTACCCATTGCAACGGGATATCAAGCATACGCAACTCGACATTTATAATATCAGTACCATCAACAGAAAATAAGGTACTCATTTATGTTTCTCTTCTCTTAGTAAATGTGATGTAAGATGAAACTCATACATTGCTAAAAGCTGTAGGTAGTGCAAATATTAATAAACATATACCCGAGCCGGAACCGAGCCCACCGATGTCGATATTTTTACACCTGCACCATCAGTGCCGATTAAATTAGCCATTAAAGACCACAACACTGCGTGTTCAACAGGGCCTCGTGTAACGACATTTGCGTCGAAGTGTTTACCGATGCGATCGACGTGAACCGACCTATTTCATTGAACTAGAGTACATATATATGTATGTATAATTATGTGGGCGGTAGACTGTACCAAAACGATGCTTCACGCGTGACGGGGAAATTCTCAAATGAATCAACCACAACTGACGGCAAATCGATGCTCTCCGCCCGACTACTGCGGCAGCATGTGGTAGTAGGAATATAACTATTAAATATAAATACTTTAAAAGTTATATTTCCACATATAAAATACTTCGACAAATCATACGAAGTGTTCGTTCGTTTGTTTGCTTTCAATATTGTTCAAATAATGTTATAGAGAAAATTGGAGCTTAAACGAGCAAAAAACATGTACAAAGGCGATCTTAACCCAAGAGAGAGTTCTCTTCCAGCAGACTCTTGAAAACAATAAATCATAATAGTACTATTACCGCCAGCTGAGCTGTACGATTGACCATTGTGACGGTCTTAATCTCTTATACTATTTCTTCTGGACAACCTAGTTTGAATATTAACCGTAGTAAGTGTGAAAAGTCATTGTTTTACGAGAATTCATATTTTATGAAAAATGAGTAGTTTCAGGACTGCTGAAATGCTCGTGCACCTGCATGTATGTAAACATGCACGGATTTGTGAAATATTATTATTAACATGTATGTAATAAGTATATATATATATATATATATATATATATATATATATATATATATATATATATATATATATATACATAGATAAATGCTAATTCTGTTATACTTACGGTCAGAGAGGGTCGGATAGTGAAAAGATATAAGCAATGTATTACAAATATTCATCTTTTGTAATAAAATGATAAATGCCGAAAATAAGAAAGTTCTTCAGAAAAAAATATTATAACGTTTTACCAAATATATTCTTCTAGTAATATTGTGCAATTTGAATATTTGTATAAGAAAAGATGTTGAATGAAAAGGATATCATCATCCGTTATTCATATTTGAATCATTCTACTTTCATATTCGTTAACCTTTGCATAATATTCAGTATATCCTTGAGCAAATTCTGTGCTTTACTAGCCTCAAGGGTTTGTTATATTTACGATTGATTCAATTATTCATGTGAAATGAAAAATGTTTAAAACATTATATCAGTAATATAGAAACGCGTGCAGAGAGGTTATTTTTGACCATGACTTGGTTTTACTGGACATGGAGATCAAGCTAATCATCAACCAGTGTCTCCAGACCTTTGGAGCATATAACGGTTAGTAGTGGATCCCTTCTGAATACTTGGAAGGTTGCGGCGACTCGCAAAATGAAGAAGGCTACAAGGCAAAAAAACTCCGAAACAAAAAGATATGACTTCCCGGAAAATTCCGGTGAACACCTAAAAACACCGTCCACGAAAGCAAAGCCTGGAAGGCTGCCAAGCTTAGCGGCCATAATTAACAGAAATATTAACAGAAATTGTATGCCGCAACTAAAAAAAGAGCAAACCAGTCGGAACAAGATGGGTTCTCACTGGGGACTTACAATTACACCTGCACCTGACCATACTGCTATGGCCGAAAAGCTGGCTGCTAAAATGCAGGAAACTCTAGCCGAAAACGCCTTACACATCGCACGACCAATAAAAACCGGAGAACTGAGAGCGATGGACTCAAACTAGTCTGTCACTCCCACAAAATTTGCAGCTGCGTTGGCTGATGTGGGTGGTTATTTCATGAAGGACGTAAATAAAACCTGGCGAAATCCATCGTCGACCTTTGCGTCTGGGATCCGATGACCCATGGTGGCCATACCTCTTATTCTTAGGAGGTGGCTGAACAGGCACATGGCACCCTAACCTATCGCGCGGCCCATTTCCTCTGAAAGTAATGAAATGAACAGTGAAATGCCACTGCTGTGACGCATGTGCCGAGAAGACGACCCAATACGCGCTGGAACAATGGCCAGCCTGGAAGCAGCTGGGGTCACACTAAGAGCTGAGCTCCATCTTCGCGAGGTCGCACGGGGTGAAGAATTTGGTCGAAATAGAACACATTACGTTGGGCGGTTCTTGTGAATGGCAGGTTCCGCTCGCGGGTGCTATCGCGGCTGATGGCTAGCGGCGTAGGTGAGTTTTTCAAACTTATGTGGATCTCCACAATATTTTGAACATGTGCTTCCCGAGGTGCCATAATCACCAGTGCATTTGATGCACCGTGTGCGAGCGAAGTGATTGTGAGATTTCTGTCCGAACTGCTGATAATTGTAGCTTTGTTGCGACAATGTCTAATTTAGGTCGGAGCTCTTCCCGAATCCCCTCGAGCTTATACACTATTTTAATTTTGAAATAGTCTGTTCTTTCAAGTTTACGTCTGCAACGGTGAAGCCAAAAGGGACCCACACTGGGCGGTAGTTTAAGGCCGGTGCAAGTAGGCTTATTGAGCCCACTCTGGATCCGTGCAAGGAACTCCGGTGGGCAGATTGAGGATAGTAGAGCTGCAGCCAGTCTCCCTGTCCTTTGCAATGGAGTTGGGGTCGCAAGGGAAGTCGCAAGACTCTCCCCGTGTTGCGGTAGAACGCTATCCCTATAATAATCCGTGACTCCGTGAGACTCCGTAACCTCACTCACACAGAAGTGTAACACTTCCACTCTACACCGGTCTTCTGTGAGGTCATGGAACTAACCCGGACGGACCAGCCCATTCGTGCAACACTGTTGCGTGGCCCTACCACAGTTGCTTGTCGAAGAATATTGTGTAATTGTTTACCATTGACATCACGTGCCACCTTTATACATATGTATTTCATCATGTGCTTATCGGTGAAGGCTCGCGGTGTTCAAGTTATTTTAACTTGAACACCGCGAGCCGTCCTAATACCGTTTGATAAAAGAGATCTTTGACTTTACTTACTTTTTTATCGTTGTTATTGTTTAATAGCTTTTATTTTAAAAATGAGAACCTGGTTTACTAATTGTTACTAAATCAAGTATTATAAACAGAAAAAATAGTCGATGTCATAAAAGCTAATTCTTAAAAAACCAAGATCACATTAACTAGTACGATTGAGACAAATAAACATCTTTCTTTATATTAGAAGCAAAATTTTTATGTAAGTACTTATATTGTTTATTTTAATAGCTTTTGCAATGAAGTGTAAAGGTTGCAGAATATAACGCATAATTACAATCACGACCCGCCCCTATAATGCTTACCTTGGGAATAAAATTAGTGACAATGAAACCGAGCTGTTGTGACAATCTACATTTTGAAGATTTTGTGACATTATAAGTACGAAACAAGTTATGAATAGTCAAAACACTCATGTATATTTATTACCGGAATTTCAAATCGAGCTTTTTTATTTTTAGAAAGATGTTTCTGAATTTGGAGCGATGTGGATCTATTATAATCATCATTATTCGAATACTTTTAGTATCAAAAGGAAGAAGAATTTGGACAGTCTTTAGTGTCCTAGCCTCTTTCACTATCGATTTTTCATATGAAGTTTAGTTCCTTGGTATATACCTGTACCATAAGAAAGACTCAAGTTTGTGGTTAGAAAGGCTAGCATTTCGCACGTGTTGCAGGCTACTTAAATCAAGGTGAGAATATATACAAGCCAAGAAGAACCTCACCGGCATTTTCGTTGCCTGTGCGGTATATTCAGCACCGTCATGGCTAGAGTTAGTGAGGTAGATATGGCTCCTATGATAATCAGACAGGCTCACTACCTTACTCAAGTCTTTGCAGCTGTGAGGCTGTTTCTGTTACCTTGATTGATATAAATATTCAGATAACGCTGGTCTGGGCTGATAAATGGGAACCAGTTATTTTACATATAATAAACATGAAAAACCGGCCAAGTGCGAGTCGGACTCGGTACGAAGGGTTCCGTACAATTATCTATAAAAACGGAAAACACATCATGTTTGTTGTATGGGAGCCCCACTTAAATATTTATTTTTGCTGTATTTTCGTTATAGCGGCAACAGAAAAACATCATCTGTGAAAATTTCAATTGTTTAGCTATGGCGGTTCGTGAGATACGAGTAATAGGTTCCCCTTTTTACCTTTGGGTACGGAACCCAAAAAACAAATAATCCTTTCAAATGTTTTGTTCGATATATACAATTTTTACGTTCCAGTCATCGATACCTATTAAAATAGTACAAAACTTCACTCGCCGTTTTTTCTGTAAAAAAGTGTTTTTGTTAATGCCATATATATAAAAAGAAAAACCTAAGATAAATACAAAATTTGATTCAAGTCTTTAGAGCCGTTTCCGACATACATGATTTGCATAAATACAAAAATTACTCGTTCATTTTTTACTTTAAAATAATCGGAAAACTCTCATGTCAAGTTAATGTTTTCTTCATTATTCCACTGAAAACCATTAGACACAAAGGGCTTAAGTGTTATTGAAAGAAGGTGTAATATGGTTTAATTATGACAACGTTATCGAATCCTTTGAATAAATGGAGATACGGATGAGTAAGTAACAAAAAAATTTTATTGTACTAAGGTTTTACTGACTCATTAATTTGAAACACAACTCACTCGACATTAACAACAACGACTTATTAAAACTCGAACTCGAATTTATTATTATTATTTTCTATAGAAACGGCAAAAAACATGTCGGTAGTATGTGAGCCCCACTTAAATAATTATTTATTCTGTTTTTAGTGTTTGTTTTTAAAGCGACAACAGAATTACATGATCTGTGAAAATTTCAACTGTCTTGATACGGTTAATGAGATACAGCCTGTCACCAGTCGGACAGACAGACAGACAGCGAAATCTTTGTAATACCCTATTACCGTACCCTTTGGATAAACCCTAAAATGCCCTTCTTATTAAAGTTCTCTCTAGTATCACTAATACCATAAACTTCTTATTTAACATAATCTAGCATTGTCTATCTGTCCCAACTTTAAAATAAACATTTACTTAATGGCCCCTTAAGAAGTTATTTTTTTATTTCGAAATACTTTATACTTGAAAAGTTGTAAACAATAATAAAATTGTCTTGACGAATAGGCAAGCAACATTTATGAAAAAAATAAAAGATGTGAAAGATATTAGCAGAGATTTGTGTCTTTCTTTTTCGATTTATGAAGATTGTTAAATTAATTGGTATTGTAATACTATGTAAGTATAGTAAATAAAAAAGACCATTACAAATAACTGTAGATAATTAATTTATCCAAACATGGAGCAACATAAAAACAGTGTACATGTCGGCAGATGATTTGGCTTCAGGCTTCATCGTATTATACCCATATTAAATATAGCAAAGAAAATGTTTATTATTACTTAAAAAAAAACACAACAAATGTATACCGGTTGGAAACCGGTTTATTAAATCTGCGTATCATAAGGCTCAACTTTTCAGTTAAAGATGATGACAGGATAATTTTACCTCGCAAAGGTAAATGGTGTTTGAATAAATAACGACATTAACTTGGGACGTACAATTTCTCAGAGCAGTATCATGGCATTGAGAAATTTTAAAATTATATAACGTTGTATTATACTGTTATTATATCTGATTCCCATAACAGCGTCTTTAAAGTAGGGCACACATTTCGGATTCAATTGATCTGACTTAAACTTGATTTAAATAGGGTTGAAATCGTGGAACAAAGTTCAGGAATAATAATATAATATATCTGTTAAAATTAGAGTTGAAGCGAAAACATTAAAAGAAATGATTGAACATTTTCATTCATAAATGCATTGTTAAATATGAAAACTGTTAACATTCATCTTTACTCGAATTTACCGCTATAAAAATATTAATAACATAAAAGGCCACACATAATATAATATACATGAGTAAAATATATGTGCATTTATTACAATTAAGCTTCAATTGAAAACTAACCTTATTGTATTAATTCTCTTTGATAACTAAATATATAATTTTTCATAGAGAGTTATTAAAATTTTTATCAGAGAAATTCTCTATAGCTCAAACAAAAATTACAACTTACATATGGTATTTCCTACCATATATGAAACCATTCATGCTTTTTATGACCAATAGAAAATATACATCGAATATTAAGAAAGAATCTATAGTTATAAAGTTGCTTTATGAAATGCCTATTCTATGAAATTAATGAAATTAATAATACACTAAATACTATTTTCTAAATAAATTTTTACACTTTGTTATATTACATTCACTTAAAATGGATAAGACTTAAGTAAGGATTTCGGGTACTCGCAAATGTGACAAGCTTTTGTGTTGGTGAAATGTGGACTAAAAAAAATATTGATTAGACACGTGAATGAGATTTGATAGATGTGTCTTTAATGCCCTGAAGACCTCCAAGAGATATTTGAGCACACTGAAGGGTAAACAACGGATAACTTGCGAATTACGTAAGAATTTTTCTTCACTAACTAATTCATCGGATGAAAAACTGACCCAAATAAAGTGTTACGATCTTCGAAACACAGACGAAACACAGTCATTAAATAAAATAGAGGCCCATACGTACTATCTTTTACTGTCTACCGAAGCGAGAGAATCTGATTATATTCTTACATCTTGCTATTCGTATAGTGTTTATAAATTCCTTTCGCAATTTTCCAAATGGTTATGAGAGAGCAGGAGGCTAATGTTCGTAGTTCTCCCCAGGAAAGTTGCCACCGCCTGGGGCGAAGTCGCTCACAGCTGAAAAGCTTACCTGATCTCAATTCGAAAGGCATGATATCAAGCGCGCAAAGCGCAAAGCGCCCTCCCCTGCAGTGTGCCCCGGTCACAGGTCCCCCCCGCCCCGCGCCATTGCACGATCCATGCACTCACTCACAGCACACACAGCCTCGTCTCGAGCGCTTGACGCACAGGAAGTGTCAAATGTCACGCATCGGCATGCCGTACACGCGGCTGACGGCGTCACGTCAAAACCCGTGGGCGATGATGCTGGGCGACGCAGCGTCCGCAGCCGTGTCGCGGTCACTTCTGCCGCTCGGGCCGCGGCGCGCGCCGCCAGCGCCCCCCGTCGCCATGGCAACGCTCCCGGGCGATATCCGCCCCGACCTCTACGGAGAATAAAAACAAAAGTAGCGAATTAATGGCGTGCCGTGAACATTTTAACTACGGTTAATAAGTGCGTTACCTTCTAAGTGCAATGTCAAGATAAGCTAAGAAAACACCAAGCATTTTAAATCATGGTTGCAAACTACCTCGTCCTTGCTTGTCTTTAGTAATCTCAATGAACCGTCTCATCACAAAAAATATTACGCCAAATCAAGTAAAGTCTCCCAGCGATTTAATTTTTAACTAAATGATTCCCACTGATGCATCAAGTCTGATAAATCAATATTACATTCCCTTCAATTTGCATCTTTCGGAGTAAATTGGAATACTCTGTGCATAAAGTTACTTAAAATTCCGAAGAACAAAACAAACTAAAGTTCCTACTTTAAAACAAACTCCTGCCAATTTCTTAATGACATAATTATATTCAATGATTTCTTCCATTTTACATTTCACATTTCTTTACATTTCTTTGATGTTATTGCTGCAAGAAAACATTTATTTAAGTAAATCCTGTAAATATGGAAATTAATTATTATTGAACCAATTATCGTAGTTTATCGAATATGATCCCTTGCAATTAATGTTTCAGTTTAAAGTTTCGCAGACTCTCTTTAGAGCAATAACAAGTCTAGTAAACTGTAATTAAATTTTATGCAACGGCAACAAAGTTGACGTAATTGCTTTTTTTGCTAATTACTGAAATACAATAAAACATCGTATTTAATCCTAATCTGACTCAAGAAAAACCGATCAAAATTACTACACTATTTTTTTATTTTTTTCCGTTCATAAAACTAATGTTATCTTCATATGATATTTTAATTTAATAAATTTATACCAAAATCTAATACATAAAATTCTTGTGTCACGGTATTTTAACACAGTAATTGAACTCCTCCGCTCGACCGTCAAATTTTGTGTGCATATCGGCCAGGGTGGAGAATCGGACAACAGCTATTTTTCATCCCCCTAAATGTTAAGGTCCACCTGAAACATTTTTTTCTACCCTAAAAATTATTTACATGGCAAAACAACGTTTGCCGGGACAGCTAGTATAATATATGTTTATAAAAGGTTATGTGATAAATGGGTGATGATCATGCTTTGTAGCAGTCTTGAGTGGTCGTTGTCTAGCAGTGGACTAAAACAGGCTGAAAAGATGATGATGATGATGAAATTGAGGTGTAATAGCGCAGTATTGGATCTTACCTCTTTAGATGTGGCAGCGTTGATTTTAAACTCTTGAAAATTCTTCTTTTTTTTTTTAACCGACTTTAAAAGGAGCAGATTATCTACCTTGGTAAAGTACATTCCCATTTTGACTGAGAGCGGTGCTGAGACATTGAGCTTACAATCAATGTTCGCAGATTGCGATCAGAGTAAGTTAGGTGTTAAACAGAATGCCTTGCATATTCTTTTATTTCTAATTTTGTTCTCTCATTCGTCAGTGTCACTAAGAGTTTTTGTCAATTATACACAAAATTCGCTAAGTCATTTCAATGTGAAGCAACAATTTCATTCACATGTATGGAAAAGGCAGTGTGAGATTACGAACATTCTTGATGTTGGTTGATAATTCGTTTTTTTTACATTATGAACATCTTTTAATAAAGTGGGCCCCTCCGACCTCACTCACCAGACGAATCGCTAAAGAATGACACTTCCAGATCACGCTGTTCTTCTATGAGGCCGTGGTACTATCCGCAGTTAGTCTGTTCTGGTTATGTATTTATTTATTTATTTATTTATTTGTTTATTTATTTATAAAAGGTACACCAAAAACATGTTCAAGGTACAATAAAAGGTTAGAAGTACACATAATTAAATTATCATATGAACACATCAATAACAGGTGTATACATCATTCACGAATAGTAAATAGATACGTGCTGTACAAGAAACTAATATAGAAACTATAAAATTTAATAACTAATATAAAAAGGTAACATAAACTTATTGACATAAACTTATTAACAACTATTAAACATTTACATTAAGTATATTAAAGTAAGGTAAAGCTTTCGAGAAGACGCGGGTTCGAATCCTAAAACTTTCGAGATATGAATATGTGTACAAGAAAAATATTCTCAGTATTGATTCAGAGTACCCTCACCTTTCTGCTTGCAATTTAGCTCGGATCTACTTAGAATATTGAAGCCCGTTAAAAGTAACTGAAGCTAATATTAAAACTCATTACACTTTTTAATACGAAAGTTCTACGCGGGTTTGCATGAACTCCAATTACAGAGTGAGTACTTATTGAATTTTCAACGAAATTAAAGTCTGTCTAATAATAATTCCACATAAAAACATACAAGCCCGAATCAATGAGTAAGCATTGATCTGAACATCTTGATTGATTTGAAATAATGTATCAAATATATTCCTTATAAAACTTTTTGAAAGATCAAAAGCTCATGCAGCGTTGAAATTCGAGCGTCCGCTTAGCATTAATCATTTAGACCCTTCAGAGCCTTCTGATCGTCTATCAATCTCACTACTTCCTAGTTTCTGTTTTAGCCCTACTGATTAATGATGGGCCTTAAATAACTTTAAGTGCTCAAATTAATCGTCTTTTGTGCGAAGTAAATACTCCGCTATTTTCGAAAGATATGCAACCCTTGAATTTGAATAATTTTTTTTTACGTGACAAATGATCATCTGATGTTAAGTGAAAACCGCCGCCCGTGGACATCTCGAAGGCTTGAAGATTTTTTAAAAAAATTTAAAACTGGCTTGCACTTGACTGTCATCCCACCTGATGGTAAGTGGCGTTGCAGCCGTTGATGGTAATCGCGCTAGCTCAGTAGAAACCTATTCACTCTTGCCTTGAAGACGCCTACGTTGTATTCATTACATTCGGACGGAAAGACGGACGCTGGCAGGCTATTCCATTCCTTAGCTGCAGGGATGTTGAACTTTTAAATAATTGGGCACCGGTTACTTCACTCACCGGACGTAACGTGAAAATATAAGAGTTCCACTTCACGCTGTTCTTTTATTAGGTACTTCCCCGAACGCGGCAGCCCATGTAAAATTTCAACAATATGAAACAGCTCACATTTAGCTTTATGGAATTTTACTGACTGACTGATTCCTGGCAATTAACTGCCATTGGTGAGTCTGGAAACACCAATCCTTGTACCGGAGTTCATTTATATTGCAGATAATCCACAAAGTTGATGGCTAACGATATATCCGGACCGATACGACTCGGGGACCTTCAAAAAAGACCCTATTCCTAAATCTAAGGCACGCAACGCATTTTTATCTCCAGTGGTATTCCAAATGTCAATGGGAAGCTATGATCACTCACTATCACCCGTGACCCAATTGCTCGTTGTGTCATTTTACATAAAATTGCGAACACGAAGACATAGCATAAAAGGAGGTAGAATTCATGAAAGCTCTTCTGTTATATACTTGATTGTGGATTCCCATTCAATAATAACATTCTATTATTGCGTATAAACGTATATATTTCTTGATTTTACATGCCGCTCTGCTGAAAAATTAAAACATTATATGGGGATATTTTATAGAGTGATCAATTTAACTGTGATCCATATTTAATCACACATTTGTAAATTTATTAACAAAATATTATACATTATTAAAAACTGCTAGAACGTTTTATTTTACGTTAATTATCGCCCCCCCTAATCGCTAAATAAATGTAAGTAAAATAAAATTAAAATAAAAAACAACGAAAATCGGTAAATGATATCTGATCATGAAGCCCAAGAATGGTGCGGACTCATCAGGTCCGCTTGATTTATAATAATTTAGGAGGATTAAGGAGCGAGAGGCGAAAGACTAGACTACTAAAAAAAATCGCAATTCTTGCCACCCCCTAAATTTTGCCGCCTTATGCCACTATGAAATTCGCCACTGGCCATATCCCTCAATTATTGGGATGCGAAATCTGCGGACGATGTAGTTGAAATTGATGAGGGCTACCTTTTGCACTGCCGTCTGCCAGGAATGGAATGTCCATCCCATTCGGTATCCAATATCGGTACGACGTGAACGCGACCTAGACAATTAATCCAGTTTAGTAGATTTCTGTTTCGGCGTCACATCAGGATCTTGTGGCGACAAAAATATCGTAATGTACTCATCAGACCGATATCAAACCCTCTGCAAGAAGGTGCCCCGATTCCATTAGAGGTAGGCGTGGTCATTTTCGAGTACAGCCGAGTCGAGGCACCCAGTGCTTGTCCCGTACTATTTATTAACGTATAAAATCATATCCGACCGGAACACTATTAAGCCTATTTTTTTTTAAGGTCTATTTTATAAAAAAATATTTAATATATTTATAGCTACCATAAAAAATACGTTCACAAACGAAGAAATGATGTGCCAGAACACAAAGGAGCGGGCTGAGCCCATTTCCGACTGTAATAAACTGCAGCTGAATAAAACAGATTGTAATGGCTCCGGAGTTCGAAACAAACTATCCTTTGCGAGAGTGTCAACTTGAAACTCTAACAGTATAACTTCAAACAATGTAGCCTCTGGTGTACATATAAATAATATATGTGCAATCTGAAACGAAACTTGTAGCTGGACGCATGTAAGTAAACTTCAAAACTTAAAATTTATTATTATTTTTTTTCCTCCATCATGTCCACTCTTATTTCGGAAAATTACTAGAAAAGTAAATTGACAGCCACGAAAATTTGCTATGTTTTTATTTTATTTAATCTGAACTCGGGTTAGAACTTAAAGTTAACTGAAACAATTTATTATTTCTACAGCGCCTGGGTATAAACTCACCGCAATATTCATGTACAGAGCTTTCTGTAAAATAGGCACGTACAGAACTAAACAAAGCTTACATTTTTACGCTCAATTTATTCAGCAGAAAAATGGTGCATAAAATGAATTAATTACGTTTGTACATATTATGTTTTCCATAAAACTCTCTGTAGTTTTATCTACTTTTTTCCATGCACAGCTCGTTGTCATAAAAGCTGACCAATAATGTAATTTTTTATAGAGATGTTGAAATGTAGACTCAGAATTATGGTTAAAATGTTTGTATGAAACAAGATAAAACAAAAGAGGTTCTGACCTAATATAAGAATAAAATTGTAATGATCACATGTTTATTCTAAAGATGGAGTATATATAATATTGGACTTATATATCTTTACTAAAAACTGTCTATTTTTATACCGTCAATGTTATTGATTTCTTCGTTTCTTTCGGTACTTTGGTATTCGAGAGGCGTATCCAGTGGCGTACTTCGCTGTCGCCGGCTGGAGCCGGAAAAATACTGCATTCACCGCAAGTACCTTTTAAGGTAAAGATTTTTGCGAATCTTTCTTCCTTTATTTCCTTTACAATCGTCATACAGTATTTTTTATTTGATTAGTTGTGCTTTCATCTTTTTTTCATTTTCTTATATACGGCATTTTCTTTTAGAATTTTTAACCGAAGTCAATATTTGCTCGAGACAAATCGTTTTTTTTTTAACATTTGCACAAATCGTATACTTAAGTATTTTTAAACAGAAAATTTAAATATTACATTCACATTCATATTACTCCACACATTATAAAATTTGTAAAAGGGTATTAAAATGTTAAGTTTACTTTAATGTTAAATATTATTCTTGCAATTCACTAACCAAGACCCGTCCATATCAATGTTAAATTAAATAACATTTTTATCATAATATACTGTGACTAATAGATAATTAGAAGTAAATTATCATAATAGAGCTATAAAAGCAGTACATACTTGATTCATAGGTTATTGGGTTGTAGCTCTTTACATTTGCTGGAACAAAACTTTATCATTAATAAAGAATATTTAACAATGATGAGCAAGTAAAACCCTAAAAAGGTTATATGAAGTTATTTGGTAATAAATCATTCAAAATAAAACGCCAAATCATAACCAATTTCAATCTGCAAAATCGTCCGTCGGAAAGAATCTTTCCATTAAAATTATAAAGTAACTATAGAGTAACCTTTCATGATAATGCAAAATTACTGATCTAACATATTAGTATAGTTTAATTCATGCGTATGCAAAACTATTGTAAAAATAAAGATATATTATATAACTGAACTTTTCTCACTTCGCGATCTTTTCGTGGTAGTGTCTTTGGAAGGTAAATGTTTACCGACCTTTCTAATGTAGTTGGACTTAGAAAAAATCTAATATGTAAATGAACTTTGAGACGGATTTTTTTTGATTGCGCCCAATTTTTATTCTATTGTTTTAACAATTTTATTATATTCAACACGATTCATGCATTCACATTATGTTTTTGCGAAAATAACTTAATTATAAAACAAATATTACTATTCATTTCGTTATTGAGCTACGGCTCCTATTCAGAGAAGTCTCGAACTAACTCTTAAAACGCTCTATTGCTATAAAAAAGTATCAGGCGTATAGCACTTTGAGTAGAAAATAATAGCTATGGTTTGTTATAGTATACTAGTATAAACTACCAAATCCTTTCACCGTTGTAGGGCCACGTAGCTGCCTCTGCTTTTTCACGAACGGGCAGGCTCGTCTATTACCAAGGTCTTCCAACTTATACGTAAAGTAAAAATTGTTATGGGTAGCGTCTCGAAAATGAGTTAGCGGGGTGGAAAAAATGATACCTACGGATAGCGCTAGCATACAAATTCAATGAGCTGTGATAGGTCAGTGTCCTATTAGTCGCTATTAGGTCAATATACTCAAGCAACTCGCGTTCAAATCCCGGTACCAGCACCAATGAAATTGTCAATTTTATGTGATGAATTATCATATGCTCAGCAATGAAAACATCGTGAGGAAACCTGCATATTTTGGAAATAATAACAAAATATATTTCGAAGATATGTGAAGTCTGCCAATTGGCAGTGGCGTCGCGTGGAACTATGCCCTACTAATGAGGAGGCCTTTTCACGGCAGTGGGATTTGTACAAGGTGTTACTGTTACTGTTTAGGTACGATGCCACTAATATAGTGTGCAGCACGTTTGCTAACAAACATTTTGTGCTCAACTTATTTATTTATTTATTTAACTTTAGCAGTGGACTATACACTGTGCGTTACAGTACCGCACAGTTCAACACTCTGGTGGAATCCCATCTTATACAATCGATTAGTTCGTCCTCACCTACGAGCGCGGTAAACAGCCGCTTTCCAGGGCGGTTCTCAGCGCCCCCAGCCACCCATTAATACAGTCAACGGGGATCGGGGTCATTCAGGTCCACACCGAATCTCGATGGCCCGCAGGTGACATTCCTCATGGGTAACGCACGCATGAGCACATGCGCGGACCAACCTAAAACGGAGGTCCGTATCAAGTTCTTGGTTTCTGACTAGCCCACGAGTTTTGCGTTCGATGTAGCTTTAATAGTCAGTTTACTCAAAGTAAAAGTAAAAGTGGTAAACGGGGCTCACTTTCTTTGAATCTGCAACCCAACCGTTGTTGTCCATGAGAGGCACTAATCACTTAAGATCTAGTGTGACACGTGTTCGCTTGCCACCTTCTAGCATAAATACATTGGACTTTCAGGTAATATAATATAATGCTATATAATATGTAATGCTATATATAATATAATGCCGAAGACGTGGATTCGATTCCCACAGCGGTGACAATCTTTTCGTACTTTTTCTACATGTTTTAATGTTCAATCTTAGGTGCAGAGATTAACACTATAAAAAAATTTAAAATTTATAAAAAGCAATGGCGACATATCTCGTTCGAATTATCGTTGTAAAACGATATTCGAAATTGTTTGTATGCTGGAAAGGATATAACAATAGATGCGCCAAGCATTGCTTCAAATGCTAAATAACAATGTAGAATGTGTAGAATGTGTATAATGCCGAAGACGTGGGTTCGATTCCCACAGCGGCGACAACCTTTTCGTACTTTTTCTACATGTTTTAATGTTCAGTTTTTTAGTATTTTTTGTTATAGCGACAACAGAAATACATCATCTGTGAAAATTTCAACTGTTACGGAACCCTAAAAAGTATTGTTTTATGATATTTATGGAAAGTACGTTATGGAAATACAATTAATTTGTTATGTTACATATAGGTTACCAACTTTTGGAAAAAATGTGCCCCGGTTCCCTCACTTGCCAAACGTAACGCAAAAATGTTAAACTCCCACTTCAAGTCGGTCTTCTATGAAGTCCCGTTACTTCCTACATCGGTATGTAGGAAGCAAAAGGACTTCTCAGGACTTCACTACATCCAAATGGGTATTCGTGCAACAACTGTTTCGTGGCCCTACCACAGTTATTGCAATCTTGGTCAATATATTAAATTGCAATCCCGAGTCAATTTCTTATAGTTTGGAGTTTGCGCAGTTCAGTGTAATGCTTTATTAAAAAGTTAAGTTGGTCTACTTACCTAACATACCGCACCTGTAACAACAAACATTGCGTTTAAAATATTTCGTTCGGATCAATATTATAATAAATAATATCACATGACAACTCCAATAACCGTTTATAAGTTTCATTAACAACTGATGAAGACAAATAATTTAAATTCCTTTGATAAGATTGTTACCATAAGATGTTAAGCAGAAACTTAAATAAAATGCAATAGAAAAACTTGTGATCGTTTAAAAAAAAAACGGGTAAAACATTTGCCGATCCAGTTGCGACGAACAGTTACATTGGAGCGATTGGGTTTGAGATAATTTACGGAATTGCGCTCAGCTTGACACCGGATGTCTTTGTGGTTGGTATTTCTATTGCGATACTGGTCTTTAGAATCCAACCGGCTTTTTGACAAAGTATAATAATGGGCCGTTTCGGCTGCTAACCTGAACACGTCAATGAGACGCTCCCCGTTTTGTTTTGGAAAATAGTCCGCAGTCTTTCTAGTAGGATGGTATCTTAACTTGCCTCTAAATGATAATTCTCAAAGTACTCTTTATCAAATAATACAGACATTTTTGACAGACAAGTTATACTTTTAGCGTTTAGAAAAAATTTTAGAGTAAAATTTTTACAATGCGCGCGCTCTCCTACAGCCGAAAGCGACAATATCATGAAGTTATTTGGTTGCAAAGTGCCCAACTTCACGGTATATTACCATGGCAAGCAATAAAGTTATTTTTCCATTTATCTACAATTCCAAGTTCTTTAATTAAAACATTACAAAGCGCATTTATTGTCTTTTTCACAAACAAAGAGTATAATTTTAGTTATTTTATTATAATGACGCTAAAGAAGTAAAAATTCTTACGAGCGTATAAAGTTATATACACATAACTTTTTTATATCAATGCACTATGTATACGAGAAAAAAAAACGTGATGAAATATTACGTAATATAAGAAAATTACCGAAGTTTCGAAACGATTTATTTCAAAATTCGAACGAACAACTATTTTGGAACAGAAAAGGTTTATTTGTGTATATCCGACCAAGTTGGAACAACAAAACCGACTTGTTTCCCCTTTTGTTAGCTTCTATCCGGCTTATTTGCTAAACTTTTAAAACACTATCATTGAAGGCTGTCTAGCATTTCTATCTTCTATTACTAGATTGAAAAGGAACTTTCTATTACATGATCATGTAATAACCTATGTTCACATAACTTATGGAAATTCCTACACGCAGTTAGCATTAATCAGCTGTTGAAATGTATGTTGAGTTTTCACCTTTTTTCAAGAAACTCGCAATCCATACATAAGTTATGTACAATTATTAAATAATATAAGAAAAATATAATGCAATAAAGTATTTACATAAAATAAAAAAAATTATATGAATAAATGATATCATTGTTTTACTATACTTCCAGCGCAGTTGTCTTAGTAACTCTCATTTCCCATTGTTTGGATTGTTGTCGTTTTATTATTTCGTTTCCTCAAGGGACGAAAATATCTTAAGCGACTCTTGAGTGAATAAGAAAGCCGAACGACAATATAAGACAATATTGTCTGTACATGTTATTTCAGTATGCGTCATAACGGCCGAGCACTTTGAATCTCTGTTCCTAAATATCACTTCTTTGCTTAGACAGCCGTTAAATGATTGAAGTAGGAGTATGTATAAGACTAATGCTATTTACTTCAAGATGATAGGATTTTTATTTTTCTTACAGCATCCATGATTAATTACAATTATTACCCATGCAAATAATGGTTGATTTTCCTCGTACATTAACACTATTAATAAGCACTTTAAAATGCTTAATGAGATTATGAAAGAAAATCGGATGAATAAATTACTCTGCAAGAAATTTCTTGACAATTTGTACCGTTCTTACAACGTGTCTGTATTTTATAGAACGCTTTTGTTTAGTGATATTGAGTAAGATACTAAATCATAAATTAGGTATAAAAAAATTACGAGCAAATTGGTGATGACTCGCTGGGCGGTTGATATAGACATCGACTCTGCGCATCGTGGGTTCGAGTTCCCGCTGGGGACGAGTATTTCTGTGATCTTCAGACAGTTGTTTCAGGTATGGATGATTGTCCTTGTTTGATTTATATTCGTAAATTACCTCTAAAACACAGGATTATCTTCTCCCACGGTAGGGGTAGTGTTTTCTTTATTTTATTTACTTTACCTCTTAAGGAAATAAAAGAAAAAGTATCAGATAAATTCATTTTATGGTAAGGTTAGAACGGTAGTTCTAATCTAAACATAAAATGTAGTCTATAAACATAAATATAATATATAAACTTCGTTGTCTATTTCAGACCTGTACGATTGATATAAACCGCTCATGCGGTGTCGGCAAAATGTCTCCTCTTACTTTACTTTCTGTTTACTTTTCGTTAGTTTTTGAAATGCACGAAAATATTCATGAAACGAATTGGATTAACTGAAAGTATAGAAATAGCTGTTACTGTTCTCTTCCAGATTCTCGTGAGAATGCGAAGAACTCTCAAACGCTTCCCAAGAACACACAACAGACTTGGTCATATTTCGGTATCGAGTCCAGTTGCATCCTCGAACAACATTAATTCCTTACTGAAAAAGTAAATTTGCAATCCATAGAAAAATATCCGTACCTGTACCCACCATTAACTTCTGTAACCCTAACTTCTGCTAGTCCATCGCTTTGTGTGTAACGTATACGTATTTTGAACCAAATGATTTTTCAGGACTATTTATAATGTCCCAGGCACCATGAAAAATGAAAACTTCAAACAATCGTAAGTATTAAAATAACAGAAAGTCAACAACACTTGAAAATATTACATCTATATTTTGCTTTTTATAGGTAACGCAAAATTAAAAATCTAAATAACAATATCTACTTCGAACGATCAAACATTTATTCGCGAGGCGCAATGCTGGCAGATACATTTGTCACCGTCTCCGTCTACGATTACACGCAGTTCGTTGATGTGGATTAGACAGTGTGACAACGTCTTCGGATATTCAGGATTTTCCAGTTATAAATAGTCCAAGTGTTTTTAAAATCTATATATATAGAAATGAATCCCTATTTCCCTTGGTCACGCCATCACGCGTGAACGGCTGGAGCGATTTCCCTTTTTTTATTGTGTTTGTTATTATCAGGAGAAGGTTCTTATGAAATAAAAAAATTAAAAAAATTGCCTGAGAAAGTCTAAAAACAACACTTTTCTATACTCTCGTACAATAGATTCGTAATAATACTTAAAAGTCAATTTGAACTTTTTATAGGTAACGCAAAATTAAAAATCTAAATAACAATATCTACTTCGAACGATCAAACATTTATTCGCGAGGCGCAATGCTGGCAGATACATTTGTCACCGTCTCCGTCTACGATTACACGCAGTTCGTTGATGTGGATTAGACAGTGTGACAACGTCTTCGGATATTCAGGATTTTCCAGTTATAAATAGTCCGAGTGTTTTTAAAATCTATATATATATAGAAATGAATCCCTATTTCCCTTGGTCACGGCATCACGCGTGAACGGCTGGAGCGATTTCCCTTTTTTATTGTGTTTGTTATTATCAGGAGAAGGTTCTTATGAAATAAAAAAATTAAAAAAATTGCCTGAGAAAGTCTAAAAACAAAACTTTTCTATACTCCCGTACAATAGATTCGTAATAATACTTAAAAGTCAATTTGAACTTTAATACCATACCATACAGTTTAAGTGTTAGTGGAGGGGTTCCGGGAAGGCAAAACAAGTGAGTGACTGTGGTAAAATGTCAATTGAAATGTAAACCTCTCTTTGCTGTGCATCACTACATAGTATAAAACAAAGTCGTCCCGCTGTCTGTCTGTCCCTATGTATGCTTAGATCTTTAAAACTACACAACGGATCTTGATGCGTTTTCTTTTTACTAGATAGAGTGATTCAAGAGGAAGGTTCATATGTATAATACATTGCACCCGTGCGAAGCCGGGGAGGGTCGCTAGTACAATATAAAATACTACACAATGAAATTACAGATGTAACGAAAACAAGACGTTTCGAATACTTAATAGCATTGACTTCTACGGGACTTTAAAATTAAATCTAAAACGATAGGTGCTGTCAAGAAAGTTTTATGTAATCCCACAGATATCAATGACACTCATTGGCAGTGTCAATGATGTACGAATAATAAAAATCACTACAAGTTTTCTTAACAGAGTTTTACGAATAATAAAAGTACTCGGCTTGCGTTCCCCCGACAATCTGAACAAATTACCTAGAGAGGCTTGCGATCTGCATTGGTGCCGCCGACTGGCTCACGGATCGGATTAATTGTCTCAAGGCGATAAAGTAAGTAAATAACTAGAACCGAAAATGATGCGATGGCCAGCCCAAAACTCTAGTCATTATCATCATCGCATATCTATTAACTGACTTACTCATGTTAGAATTAAGAAATTCTAATAGTGACTAAGCCTTAAAAATAGAGATTTTGATATGGAGTATTGCGTATACGTATTTGTTGGTACTAATATTATGACTTTCTTGTTATTACCGTCTATTTTTAAGCACGATAAACAGTTATTCATCTATATAACAAATAAGTTATTGAAAATGACTAATAATTCCAAGATTATACATAATGAAATTATATCACGGATTTTATCGCGTCTTAATTTGATTTTTATTTTTGTTTAGAAGCCTTTTCAAATTATCCTTAATTTTAGAGGCTATGTGCGGCACACCCGACACTGGCGACATTACGTCTTGTGTCGTGAGAAATGTAATTTAACGAAGCGCTGTTTACGATCAACGTGGTGAATGGACTTTCGGGTGAATTTAATTTCGAAATGAATAAACATTTCGTATTGTATTCGTCTATTCTTATTGCTACTTTGATGATTTTCTAACGAACGATGTTCGCGAAACTGGTACGTTTATGCTACCTTGTAGAATGTCTTCCCGAAAGTATTTTATGTATACAATAGAAGAGGATTCAGCTATCGTGAAATGACGGTAAGAATAACGTCATAGCAGAATTATCACTCGCGGAAGCTTATTTGACGTATGTATTCGTGTGATGACCCGCACGCAACGAACAATGCAATTATTTCGAAGAATATCGTTTGCGACATCACAAACAATGGCATATGCTACATATAGGCGAGTGATTCATAAAGAAAATTACCATATAAACATGATGCAATATGATTACAATATTATTGCTAGCCGAGCTTAAACAGGATTAAGTATTAATTAAAATTTGACCAAATTGTTCACTATCTTTATAAAAAAATCTTTAAAATAACGCATTTCTTGTTGTGCTGCTAAGAATGAATGCAGTTCGGTGATATAAATCATTTTTTAGCCCTCCGTGCCCAAAGGGCCTATTAGTGACCCTATTATTAAGACTCCACTGTCTGTCCGTCTGCCACCAGCCTGTATCTCATGAACCGTGATAGTTAGATAGTTTAAATTTTCACACATGATGTTTTTCTGAACCTATAACAACAAATACTAAAATACAGGATAAAAAAGATATTTAACTGGGGCACCCACACAACAGATATGACCATTTTGATATTTTTATAGATAATGATACGGAACCCTTCGTGCGCGCGTACGACTCGTACTTGGCCGGTTTTTCCATTCAATACCATTTAATCCCACAGAATTAATTATTATAGGGACAAATTCATCCCAACTAATTTTACTGTTGTTTAATCATTCTTTTTATTTTCTTGTGTTAATATTTCAAGGTAAAGTGTTTTTTTGTAATAAACTTTTTGTTTCTTCCTCGCCTTTAACATTTCTTATGTACATAGATTGAGTAAGTCTATACAGAGGTTAATTAATTTAATCAATATGAAAACTTTATCTCGGCTGTCGTCTTTTAAGCGTACCATTTAAACTGACAATGGAATGAGCAATTTAGAAGGTATATCCATAGAACGGTCTAATGTAGTGGGTATGTAGAATAATGGTACTTTGAGAGCGATATAAATTCCACATATGCGGGTGGATATGCTTTAATGTGTGCCCCATCTCTCGTGCCCTAAATCTTTCTAATGGATGACATCCGTTCTTGAAGACATTTTATAAATGAAAGGACACAGCCAAGGTCCAGATGACGCAGTTAAATCGTTTTAAGAAAAGCAAAAACTTTTCGCGAAGTGAAATATCTTTTTGTCAGATAAAATTGAGATCCAAATGATTGTTTCATTAAAAGCATAATTTCTATACATACAGAATTGTACTCAAAAATGGGTATGAGTATGGGGGAGACCTATGTTTAGCAGTGGACTCAAATTGGGTAAAATGATGAAATGAACATGGCTCAAAAAAGACGTCAGATTAGTTATCAGGGACAAAGGAACTGCTCGAATATTCTGCAACTTAGACATACGCAGAACGTAAATTCATGAGTAGATCATATGGATGTTTCTTTTTTATGTGAAAACTTGTCAAGCAAGCAGGCGGTTCACTTGATGTTAAGTGATTATCGCTGCTCATGGACGTCTACATCACTCGACAACTCGCCGGTGCGTTGAAACCCTTTAAAAATGTGGAGCCCATCCCAATCTGAATAAATAACCTATATAAATATGTATACACACAATCTTCAAGAATACATAACAGACAACATATTGGACTCTTAAATTCTTTACACTATCGTCGGGAGAGTCTAGAGAAATTGCTGGATATTCGCTATATGCGGCCCTCCGCTTTCTGCAGCCAGTTGCTTTCAATTGTCATAATGAGATCGTCAGTCCATCTCTCTTTTTAATTCGTTCCACACAATCTATTCGAAAACTAACACCTTTTCTCACCCAATAGTCTTTTATTATTTATTTCACAATCACGGAGTAGAGTGAATGTCTTAGTTATATAACTAAAGTTACAAAAACCGCACCCAGAAACTTCTATTCAGTTCTAGAAAATTCATTGGTAGCGTCTTGTCCTCAACACAAGTTTCTCGAAGCGATATGACTTCGCAAAGCTAAAAGTTCGTTATAAATAAAGTAAGCTAGCGAGTTACTAGTCGTTACTTTTGTTATCTTTACACAGTGTAAAATTATAATTATTTCGTAACAATAGGCAACCCGCATGTAATTTCACCATCAAGGATTCAAGTACATTTATTCAGTAAATGTTTATTCAAACTAAACTTTAAGGCTAATATTTATATTACTATAGAAGGGTTGTTTGTTCCCTATTTTAGTAGCATTAAAGCGTGGTATTTACCCGACATTCACTTAGTCACGTACTATTCATCCCTTTTTAATATCTAATATCTGTTTGTTCGCCTACTGTATACTTGGATTTTTAAGGAGTATAAACAATAGTTTGTACCGCTTTTAATGAAGTTATGTCTACGTTCAACGTATCTATATAAAATCGATTATTATATTTCAGTACCAATACTTAAACGAAATATCTTGATTTTAATTTGAAAAATTTCACCAAAAGCTATATAACATCACTATACTTTTACATGCATTCTAAGTTAGTTCGCACCGCCTTCACGTGATTATGCACAAGTGACGTTAAACTCTCCGTAACCCAATTAAAACTACGTAAACGCTCACTTACCACCTGTCCAAGTCGTTGATTTATAAATGAAATTGTTGCAAATGTAGTTTTAAATCAGTAAAAAAACTGCTTAGTTATATTTCTGTATGTTAAAAATACGTAAACGCTCACTTACCACCTGTCCAAGTCGTTGATTTATAAATGAAATTGTTGCAAATGTAGTTTTAAATCAGTAAAAAAACTGCTTAGTTATATTTCTGTATGTTTTAGAACGTAAACGTAGAAGTTGCAGACAAGAGGGCAATAATTTTAATAATAATATTTTATTTTATTACTTTGACATTCATCTATTCAGGGTTACCTATACCCATGGGTTATACACTGGTGGTCTGTACACTACAGTTAAATTAGTTAGAACTCGTTTATTTAATATAAGTCAAGCCTATTTGTAACAACGAGCACATTATGAAATAAATGACGAAACAATTAGCAGATTTCGTATTCATTGCCGGGCGATGAATCTGACGTGATTGTGTTTGCCACGCGCGTAATTAGTCGCGCGAGTTCGAAATCACTGGACCGTAATATTTGAATACAAGGGATATAGTGTTAGCGGATTTGTATCTCTGTTATTTTTCCAACACTAGCTGCAATGCCCGGCCATGCGCGAGCTGTAAATTATTTCATTGATAGCCTTTACGCACCTGTGAATTGCTACGTTACGGTACATCGGTTACGGCATTTATATATCTATATATATTATTCGGTAGTCAACGAACTCCTCGTAAACGGCTGGACCAATTTTAATTAAATTTTTTGTGTGTCTTTAGGTCGATTCGAGAATGACTTAGGTTCACAATTTGGTGCACTACTTTTGTTTTTTTATTTATAATTTTTGTCAGATTTGTGGTGTGTACAGAACAACGTCTGTTTGGCCCGCTAGTTTCAAATACAAAAGTACAGCCTGTATGTTTGTGCACGTTCCAAGTTATGAAAACAGTCGGTCGATTACTCGAACGGTCGAACGGTTGAAAACTTCTATAGGCACTTTGAGCAAATTTTTGATGCAAGTTAATAGGTTCCCGCCGACATTCTAATTGTAGTTTGTTATTATTATAATATAGCCGGGGCCCCATTTTTTAAGGTTGCAACGCATTTGCAACCCTACGGATGTTGCGAATGTCCATGGGCGGCGGTTATCACTTAACATCAGGAGAACCTCCAGCTTGTTTGCCACTTTCTCACATAAATAAAATTATAGGTCTTCTTCAATTAAAAAAGGTATTTTGTGATTTTTTATATGTAGGTACTATAATACATTCAAAAAAGTAAAAAAAAAGAGTTGCTCCAGTTTCAAGTTTTCGCTTCTGTCGGCAGTCGTCACGGCTGCTTATTGTTTTATAACTCAGTGGACAAGTTGCGAACTTTTCGGCTTCGGCGTCGGGGGTTCCATTCTCACCCGGGACATGTATTTGTGTAATCTACAGGTCGGAGTGCTTATTCATTCTACACAATTCTAGCCAATAAAAATTATTCACATGTTGTATCGACCTCACCTAGGTCGGACTAGAGCAGCAGAAGATAGAAAAAGAACTCAACATTTTATTTCAAAAACCGAATTCATTTCTTCCGTTTTTCCTTTAGTTTATTGCCGTTTGTTTTCGCTGGCCATAGAGGTTTTTTCCTCTCCTTTTAAGAACGATAAGACAAATAAATATCAAGTTATCTAGGTAAGCGGCGACGCCCTCAACATTAATAAACTGTTGCTGTAGCCGAACACGGCTAGGAAATGATGAATGATGATATGCCGATTGTGCCGATGCCAGGTGTGGTATCTGCAACTCCTCTGGTTTTGTTCATGTGCATGGCCACGGTGATCACTTACCGTCTATCTAGCTCGCCTGTTTGTATGCTTGAGTACTTACTCTAAGAACCGGCCAAATGCGAGTCGGACTCGCGCACGAAGGGTTCCGTACCTTTATCTATGAAGACGGCAAAAAGTTCACGACTATTGTATGGGAGTCCCCTTAAATATCTTTTATTTTATTCTGTTTTTTAGTATTTGTTGTTATAGTGCCAAAAGAAATACATCAAATATTACTACTATCACGATTCTTCAGATACAGCCAGGTCACAGACGGATACACAGACAGACAGACGGCGGATTCTTAGTAATAGCGTTCCGTTTTACCCTTCGGGTACGGTACCCTAGAAACATGGGATGTAATCATTAAATATATAACAAACATAGTAAACATAGGTAGCGACCCCTTATTTTAGTTTAAACAAAATAATTAAAAAAAATTACATTTTAAATAAACTTTTAACTTTGTACTTGTACATACATTTGGTGAAATAAATTGAATATCGCTTTCATTCGAACCATGGTCGTTTTACGTCCTTCACTTAATACATCTGCAATTTCTAAGGAATCCCGAACACGGCCCCTCTTCAATGGAATTCATTGAATGAGATGCCGGGAGTCGATGTCGGCAGACCAGGTAAAAATACTTTTACGCGCATTGCTTAGAATTTGCGACTGTTCTTGGCAGCGAGCGGTATCTTTTTGACAACGAATAGGCCATCCGTTGCCAGATTTTTGAGTTGACACATGCAGTTTTAAAGCAAAGCAGCACAAACGATGAAATACACGTAAGTTCTAATACGAATATCACCTGGAAAAGAATAGATGATGATTGTAAAACAGAACGCTTTAATACGTAAAAGAACTTTTTTGACTGCAGATGCAAAACGATTTAGTCTTTTTCATATAAACTTTTTAAAGTCTAATGCAAATGTAATATGTTTACAGGATCAAAACACATCATAAAATTAGACAAATAAAGTGCAGGAACAAAGAACAAACAAAAATTAGCCATCCACTACACAATTCGTACATCCTTTCTTTTTGAAATTAGACAAATTAATAATGAACTACAAAATTCACCAAACATCATTACTTAGTCGAGCTAGAAATTAAATTTTTATGATTTAATTTGAAAAGCAGGAGAATAGGATCAAGAATATCTGTCCGCAAACATACGACCAAATGCAAAACTTAATATTTTCGAGAAATGAAATGTTTTCCCACTTTTAAACCATTAAAAGCTAGGGTACCAACCCTAGCGCATTAATTTCAGACAAAGGAGATATTAAGGAAAGCAATAACTTTGACATATTATATTATGTTCGTGGCTTTAGTACCAAAGCATTTGAACTCTGGAAAATATCAGACTCGAATATTTTTTCTTTTTTAATATTTCATTCATATCGTTAGATTATAAATAAACAATTGCTAAAATTTACGTTACAATGTTTCCCTAATGATATTTATAAAAAAGTAAGTAATTTTTGATGATAGTCGTGTGTCAAGTAATGTACGAAAATTTACATAAACAGATAAGAATTCAGATTATGCCAGGCACAAATAAAGTTTGTGCACTGGCAACATTCTTAAATTAAACCATCCGATTTATATTTCACTAACTATATATATAATTTAATGTAATTCCTATATATATATATATATATATATATATAGACAAAACAAGAAAGCGAAGAGTTTGTACAGTGAGCCGGTTTACCTAATGTTGTATCTTGTATCTTGTATTAACTGATGTTTTTGCTTTCAGTCCCGAGACTATTAAAGCTTCATCGGACGCAGAACCGGTGGGCTAGCCAGAACCCACGGGTTTGGACCCTCCGATATGGGTAGGGTCGCGCATGTGCTCATGCGTGCGTTTAATTATGGTGTGTCATCTAAGGGCCGTCAAGGTCGCGGTTCGGACCGAGACCCCGACGGCCGTCGACTGTGCTTTTTTTTTTTAACTGATGTTTTTGCTTTCAGTCCCGAGACTATTAAAGCTTCATCTGACGCAGAACCGGTGGGCTAGCCAGAACCCACGGGTTTGGGCCCTCCGCTGTGGGTAGGGCCGCGCATGTGCTCATGCGTGCGTTTAACTACGACATGTCATCTAAGGGCCATCGAAGTTGCGGTACGGACCGAGACCCCGATGGCCATCGACTGTGTTTTTAGCTACTCGGTGCCTGGGGGCGGTGTGACCCGCCCTGGAACGCGGGTGTACCTTGTGTACGCGTTGTGTTGGTCTCGCCGTGCTCGGAGGCGAGTGCGAACTATTGTGTTTGTTGGTACACTAGCTGTGGGTGTAGTGGTATCCGGCGGGACCCCCGGCGGTGGGTCCGGCGTATCTAAGTCCCCTTCCTCGACTGGGTCGATGAGGACGTTTCGCGGGCGACGCTTGTTGACGTTCGCGTTTGTGTCGGGTTGGTAATTTGCTGCGCTTACCACCAGAGGGTTGGGATGATGTTCGGCTCTATCGAAGAACCGTTTTGTCAGATCTTTGAAATATTCGCGAATCGTCGGGAGTCTGCAATCGCTGTGCAGATCGACGTTGCGTTGATACCACTGCGCACCGGTTGCACGGCGGATGAACTTATTTTGTTCTATTTGCAGCTTGTACAAGCGAGTAGGGTGCGTGTGGGCGAAGATCATGCATGCGTAGGACATAATAGGTCGTACGCAGGTCTTATATAATAATAATTTGCGCCTTAAGGGCATTTTACTTTTAGCGTTAGTTAAATTGTGTAGCCGGCCGGAGACGAACGCGGCTCTATTACGAACGTTATTAATGTGCGTAGTAAATGACATACGCGAGTCGAAAGTGACTCCTAAGTATTTGACCTTTTTCTCCCAGGGGACCGGTTGGCCATAAAGGGACATTTGCCCCAACTTTCTGCATTGGCGAGGGCCATTATAAAGATGTGACGGGTAGGTACTTCGTGTGAAGTGAATCGCCATACTCTTTTCGGGATTTATTTCTATTCTCCATTTGCGGAACCCATCGCCGAGGCGGTCGGCGGCGCTTTGGAGTCGAGTGGTTAGTATTCTAAGGTTGCGGTCTGAATAAAAGAGTGCGGTGTCATCCGCGAAAAGCGCGAGATTGACGTGGGGGTCTTTGGGTATGTCGCTCGTGTAGAGCGTAAAGAGCAAAGGTGAGAGGCAGGAGCCTTGTGGTACGCCGGCCGTGAGGCGGCGGCTTGTGGAGAGGGTGCCCTCGACTCGATATCGAAAAGAGCGATTCAACAAAAAGGCCCGGATGGTGTGTACGAGCCTATCTGGCACTTTGAGTGTGTACAGCTTGTAAAGCATGCCGTTGTGCCAGACTTTGTCGAATGCTTTTGCGACATCGAAGAAGAGAGCCCCTCTGCTGATGTGTTTGGGGTGGTTTAAGCCTTTTAGGATGTGCTCCGTTAGGCGGTATAACTGGTCGGGACATAAGTGTCTAGCTCGAAAGCCGAATTGTTCCGTCGGCAGAAGGCCGTTGGAAAATACGTGCTCTTTGAGCCTGTTTAACAAGAGCCGCTCGTAGAGCTTCCCCAGGCAACTGAGGAGGCTGATGGGACGATAGCTAGAGGGCTGATTAGCTGGTTTATTCGGCTTGCGAATGCCGATAACCGTGGCTTCACGTCGTAGCCGTCCAGGCGTCCGGAAAGGAGCAACTGGAGAGAAGGGTATTGAAAATGGTCGCCAGTAAACAGATAAGCGGCCCAGGGAGAGCTTTGAGAATTTTATTACTTATATTATCTGGACCCGGGGCGGATTTTGGTTTTAAATTTTTAATAATATCTTGGACCTCTTCGGGGGTCACTGAATTCAAAGGTTCGCCTTCCGGTGGAAGCGCGCCCTAGTCTCGATTACGTGGTCCACCTCCGTTAGGTGGACTGAATCGGTGTGTTCGCGCGATGGCGTACATTGCTGCTCTAGGTTGTCCGCAAGGCATTCGGCTTTTTCGGAGTCATCTAGGGCTACTGAAGAGCTATTAGGTCTAACTAACGGCGGTAGAGATTCGTGGGTTTGGGCAAAGTAGATTTCGCGGGAGATTTTCTCGCGGGAGTTTTCGGGGCCTTAGCGCAGCCTCTATAAGTAGCCGGGTGGCCGGTAGCGTGACAGTTTACGCAGTCCGGTGGATCTGCGCAATCTTTTGGCCTCGTGCACTCGGTTGTGCCGTGGTCACCGGTGCATTTGACGCACCTAGGGTGAGCGAAGCAATTATTGGCCGTGTGGCCATAATGTTGACAGTTGTGGCACTGTGCCACAACACCTGATTTGCGCGGGGGCTAGATGACTAAGTCACTGAGCCCACAGACCCTCTTTAGGTTGAAGATGGCCTTACCTTCCGGTGTAGAGTCAAGTTCAACCATGACCATGTCCATAGGGACACGGGTTCTAGGGTGCCTAAGACGTCGTACTGCATGTACGGGGTATCCCTGAGTGCGGATGTCGACTTTAGCCTTATCGACATCCGACTCTTTGGGGACACCCTTTATTACTGCCCGAAGTTTACGCTCTTCGGGCAACGAGTAGGTGTGAAAACCTACCTTATTTTCGCGTAAATACTTGGTTACGCGGCGGAAATCATCTGTTGTGTCCAGGTATACGCGGATACGCATGTGTGTATTTTTTGACCGGAGGTAGCGGATGTTGTGGCGTTCAAACCACGAGCATACTTGATGCCACTTTGCCTTTTCTTGAATAATTATTGGCGGCGGTGGCTTAATTTTTCGCTCGGAGGCGAATTCGGGTACCAATTGGGCAGCCGCGGCTGCCTTTTTGGCGGGCGTTGCGGTGGGACGGTTAGATGGGGCGGCCTCGCATTCGGGGTCGCTGTCAGTTGCGGGGCGTTTTTTGCCCTTTTTGCGCGACTTTACAACGGTGAAGCCGTCGGCGTTCGCGTTATCAGCGGGGGTCGTTTCGACCTCCATGTTCGAGCCGCCGTCCGATTGTGATTCGGGAACGACATCGCGGAAGGGGGCCGAAATTGGTTGCGCGGAAGGCGCGTTGGGTTCGTTCGCGGCGGCGGAAGTCGACGCGACGGGCGTTACTAGTGTCGCAGAAGGCGACTCATTAGCTGGCGCAGAGGGCACCGGAGATGGCGGCGAGGCGACTGCCGGTGAAGCCGGGTTGTTGCCAGCGTATTCGACGACGCGACGTTTCTCCGCGGCGAAGGCGAGAAAGCTGCGCCACATTTCGGGGCATCGTTCGCGAATGAATTCCTCTAAGAGGGAACCCATAACGGCGCTTGAACCTTTGGGGCTTGCGCCTCGCCGGCGTGTAGTTTCTAAATAGGCCTCCCCACTTTGCGGCAGGGAGGTGTGTGCCTAAAACTAACAACTATTTCACCTGCGCTTTAGGTGCGCTAGGGTGGGTACCTAGCTGTCGCCTATCGCAACAAGCACACAGTTATTAAATAAAACAATGCCGCCTCTGAGGCGAGAAGTGTGTATAGAATTCTACTTACAGAACAGGAACCTGCCTACGAGCACAACACTACACTAACACTAAACTGCAGCACTGCTTGCACAAAGATTTAATTTGCAACCGAAGTTGCGAGTAGCGTCTAATTCGGGTGGCATGAGCCCTCCGTCTTAGAGAGACGTCCGTTCCGTACGAGAGCACGAAGCGGAATGACCACCTAATGTTACATGATTGCTGCCAGCTATGAAAATCTAAAATATATGTAAGTTTTCCGATGCATTCTAATCTTTGAAAGAGTAGATTCCGATTATCTCAATGCTCAGGCTAACGCAAAAGTATATTGCTTCTACATTACACTAGTCTTCTGTGAGACAGAAGGTTCTTCTACCTTGCGTCCGATGAAGCTTTAATAGTCTCGGGACTGAAAGCAAAAACATCAGTTAATACAAGTTCTTCCCGGGATGGTCTACCCATTCGATAAATACGAGTGTAAAAGTGAGTGTACAACAAACACACACTTTTTTTTCTTTTCTTTTATTTAACTTTTTTACAAGTTGCACAGATTTAAACACAATTTGGCCAGCGCTTGACAATTACCTTGAAGTTAAACAAAGTTAAATTTGGTTGTTCACTTAAATTATTGTACTTTTGCCTTGAAGACACATTTTATTCGGACGATTCAACTGACACAGGCAATTTCCCTTCTGTCTGCCTTGTGTATATTACTTACACAGATAATTTCTATATTTACTCATATTAATTTATATAGTAGAACAACATAAAAAAAATTTAAAATTGTATTTACCTGTTGTAAGTGCAATGTGAATCTCATATCATTTACTAAGTTCCTTTCACGATGATTAAATACTGATTTGATCAACATCAAAATAAAATGAACAGAAACAGAAATAACAGGCAACAAACCTTAATATTCAAATGCATTTGACGTAACTTGGATCACAGATACGCTCGACAAGCTTAAATTGCATATATCGATTTTGTATTAGGCTTCACTTAAGCCGAGGAGGTGGGCGAACAACAGCATACTGCGAGTGCTTCCATTAACCGAAGATTCTGGAATGCTCTTCCAAATAAGAACTTGTTGCTATAATTTAAAAATGTCTAGCGTGGCCGTAGTAGCACATTATAGATTCACATGTCATATAGTTACTTTACTTTATGAGTTTACAACCTATATTATAACTGTATAATTATTTTAAACTAATCTGTTGTAAAAAATAAGGGCCCATAACGGTTATACAACAACAATTATTTTCAGTTACCAGATCATATCTTCATTTATATGTTTCCTCCATATTAGCAAAAATGCACAGTAGAAATAAATTTAAGCAATTGGTGTACTGAATTTCTTTATAGGGAATGCTAATGAACAATTCTCAAATGAGACTCAGTTTTTTTTATGTGAGAAGGCGACAAACGAGCTGGAGGTTCAACTGATGTTAAGTGATAATCGCCGCCCATGGATATTTCCAACACCCGTAAGGTCGCAAATGCGTTGCAACCTTAAAATAAAGTGGGCCCCGACTACCTCACTCACCGGACTTATCCGGACACTTACCCGGATGGACTTGCCCATTTGTGCAAAATCAGAAACTGTTGCGTGGCCCTACCACAGTAATTGCTACATTTTTTACTGTATGCCTAAATATTTAATAAATCAGAAGTAAAGTGAAGCAGAAAACAATAATCTTCATCCCAAGCATGTGAATTGCGGCTTACGTAACACGGTTCAACCTTGTGAAGTTCATTTGCTTCGTTGCTACGCGTAATGATGATTAAAACCGACCATTTGTCTCAGCGCACGAAAATTTGTGATCTTGGACCTTTTATACCCACTGCTTTATTACATTATTTATACATATTTCCCCACCCGACGTTAGAAACCCAACGTGAGAAACAGTTTTGAATACGAAAGATGGACCATTAAAATAGAATTATTAATAGAAAACAGAAAGATTTACTGCTCGATGCTTTGTCGCTACATTAAATAATGATTAGTAGCTAAGATTAATTCCAAAAAAAAAAAAACTAAAAATAAAACTAGATCTGTTGTACTTTTTAATGAGTACGGTGAACGGAGATCCACTAATAAGTGTTGCAATGTCCATGGACGGCGGTAAAAAAATAACTAAAAAATATCAACTCTATACGAAATGTTCGTAATGAGCACGGAGCGTATATGTATAATATTGTTACTTGTCTTTCTTACTTATTGCAAGTTATGTAAATATATAATAAGTACAGAGGTAACGATTATAGAGGGGTCATGTTCGTTCAAATGTTCATTTATACAGCGTGTCGTTACAATCGCGACAATAAATGAACACATGTCTAACGCTACTCGCCAATAATCATAAAAAATATAAAACGTTAAAAAAATCCATTATTAAAAAAGTATATTTTTCAAACAAACTAATTAAATAAAAAAGAAACACAATTTGTAACATCCTATACAACTAAAACTGACTGATCCATACATTCAGAGACTTTTTCATTCGTTGCCACAACGTCGCATTACAAACCTCTCTTTCTAACAGTATGTTTTGTCTCTTTTAAATTCATTCATCTCATAATTATGCTCTGTGACCGTTACAAATGAACTTTACATTAAAGTTTTATACGTAAGGATGTTCTAGAATTCTTTGTTTTTCAAATTTGATAACTCTTTAAATATTGATGTTTAAAGAATGTAAATGTTTAATACAATTTTAAAAAGTTATCCTCTATATGTGTGTTCATTTATTTTCGCGATGGTAAAGACACGCTGTATAGGTTTATCTGAACAAACTTAATTAATGATAATCAGATTAAGCTCACCTTGTATAACTAACAAAAGTAATACAAAAAAATATTTAAAAAGCACATAAAAATTCATATTTTGTTTTAAAAAGAAATAAAAGTAAAAAAGTATAATTGTCATATAAATAAAAATATACATATTTTTAATCTGCAATAAAAACCCAAAGCCGTAAACAAAGAAACTAATACGTCGATCAGACGGGTCGGATGAAATGGGAACATAATTTTTAGGCGAATGTTAGAACAATGATGTAACAAACATTATTCGAGCGTAAGAACAACTTGTAAATCCTATTATGGCAGCAATAATTGCGTTTCGAGTGGACTCGAGTGCTTTTTTTTTTTAAAGAGAACCTTTTCAAACGGGTGCGGAAATTCTTTGTTTACCCTCTCGAGACACGAGAACCTTTTGCTACAGAGCTTAACAATCTTCTCTTTTTAGTTCTCAACTGGACAGTGTGTTTCAACGAATGTAGTGGTAATTAAGTGAAAACATTATTTATATTTAACAAGCTGACACGGCAAACGTTGTTTTGCCATATGTATATTTACAGGGTAGAAAAATAAATATAAACAAAATTTGTTATAAATGTATTCTCATACCTACTAATTATCTAATATATAAAATTCTCGTGTCACGGTGCTTGTAATTGAGCTCCTCCGAAACGACTCGATCGAAATTTCGTGAAATTTTGTTTGCATATCGGCCACGATGGAGAATTGGACATCCACATTGGAATCCGTTTCGGAGGAGTATAAACACTAAAACTGTGAAACAAGAATTTTATATATTAGATATAGTTATCATTAGGTGTACTTTTCTACCATGAAGAAACGCTAGAAGCAGATTGTTTTTCCGAAATCGACTAACGATTTGTTAGAAATTTTTTTTTCGTATAGGCTAGTATGAAAAAATTATGTACCGACCTATGAAATTACCGTTTTCAGAATGAAGTATTGGTCGTTATCGTCGTAACTTTTGCCATTTTTCATCAGTCAATTGATGCCTCTGCTATTGAAATCCTAGGGACGGGAATCTATAAATTCTTTAAAGGCAAAGCGGTGACGCTTTAACAGTATGCAGTTTTTGAAGTTATACTTTTGGCGTTTGGAATAATGCTTGGTAACCAATTTAATCTTGGCAACCAATAACTTTTTGGCATTTATAACAATACTTTCAACAACAGTAATTCCAAGTTAATTCATTAAACCGTTATCAACTGCATTTACTGATTTTACGCTAAAGAAGTGTAACTTCCTACGTATACACATTTTGTTTGTTATCTTACAGAGGAATTGTAATATTACCGCCGCTTGGTCGACAAAAGTAAGCAAAATTGAGAGATAAAACTTTGCTACATTTATTCACTTACATAAAGGTCGGTGAATTTACTGTAATCAATTGCAAAGATAGTGAAGCTCATTGTTTACACACTGTTCCTTTCGACTTTGGTGTGTTATTGTATCTTGTATTAACTGATGTTAACGCATTCAGTCCCGAGACTATTAAAGCTTCATCGAAAGCAAAACCGGTGGGTCGTAGTTAATTAAACGCACGCATGAGCACATGCGCGGCCCTACCCACAGCGGAGATGAACCCGTGGGTTCTGGCTAGCACGCCGGTTCTGCGTCAGATGAAGCTTTAATAGTCTCGGGACTGAAAGCACAAACATCAGTTAATACAAGAGAGAAGAACCGGTGAGCTAGCGAGAGTGGGTTCTGGATTTGGAGATGGACATAGAACTATTGAGATAGGACTGGAGACCACAGTTGGTAGGGCCACGCATGTGAATAGGTGTGTTGTTGTTCAGAATCAAATATTACAGATGCTACTGACATACTGAATAACCACTGGTTAATATCAATAGTGACGCAGTTTCGATCAATGGCAGAATTATTTTTTTTTTTTCATTTCAAAGGTTTATTTCATCTGAAGGAAGGTGTGGTCAACTTCACTTACCAAAAGAAAGCCACTAAAAATACTTTTATTTCACATCGTTATTTTTTGAGACTAATTATATTTTTTTTTAATCCGCATCATTGTACAGTTTTTCTTATCAACAGAGGAAATATAAAACAGTTAACTAAAAAAAATTGTAGATAAAAAAACAAAAACTTTTCGCGATGCGGGCTTCTAACCTGCGTTTTCTTGTTTTGCGCCCAGACGTTTTTTTACCAACTAAGCTAAGCGGTCGATGACTTCACGGTTCAAAAAGTATAGTGATATGAACCTAGTGAAATAACATTCAAATTTCGAGTAAATGTGCTAAGATTGTGTGTCGTGGACACCTGCGACGGTGATCGCTCCTCAAAGCCCACATGTTGAAATCCAGGTAAGTGCACATGCATCCTTTCACACCCGTCCATGCAGCCCGAAAATGATATTTCCAGTGTCTATTTCATGCTCTTTAGTTAATACTAACTGCTGTCTGCCACTACGTCTACGTAGAACAGGGTGAAGGCGTAACATTCAGACAGAAAGACAGATATATATATAAAAATATGCATATAAATTATAGCCTATGGGTTATTCTGATGTATAAGCTACATTATTGTAAAGTTCCATTAAAATCCAATTAGTAGTATTTGCGTGAAAGAGTAACTTACAAACTTTCGCCTTTATAATATTAGTAAAGATGATTCTTCTCGAACAGGAAAACTATACAGTCGCTTCAAACCGCGAAGACTATTTTTGGTCAACTAGGCCTAGTCAGTATCCTCCATTGCCCCATTTCTTGTTTTAACGCGATTACACATTTCTAAATGAAACAATTTTTACGGATTCATCTAGTTTAGTTTTTCATTTTCGGTTGTCTTAATTTTAATTGCAATTTTGTTAAATATTAGCGGTGATAGCTCATTGTTCGGGCGCTCGTTTTTAATTCAGTGTACTCGAGAAACGTGAGTTCGATCCCCGGTGCCGACACAAATGAAACTGTTAATTTTAATGCTGACTTATCACGTGCACAGCTGTAGAACAGTGTTTCTTGTGGTACACAGCATACGTAAGTCTTCGAAATGTGGAGTACATTTTGCATTTAAATTCTTTAACTTTTCAGGTGGCGCAGTCCAGGTTAGTGTTTCCTTGTTCGGGGATTATTTTATGGAAAATCTTTTGTAACACGCCTAATTCTACCATATAAATGCTAAAAAAATCATTTTTAAAACGAAAAAAAAAAACAAGTAACTATTTTCGTAGAGGTTACTCAGGGAAACTTTAATTAAGGCGGCGTCCAATTCCAAGAGTAACAGTTTTTTTATGTGCAAAGGTGAGAATCGTGCTGGCGGCTTACCTGATGTTAAGTGATGACCGCCGCCCATGGATATTTGCAACTCCGTAAGTTACAGATGCGTTGCCGCCTTTTACTAATGTGGGCTCCGGTTACCTCACTCACCGGATTAAACCCAAAAGTACTACATCACGCCGGTCTTCTGTGAGGTCGTGGTACTCCCCGGACGGACCTGCCCGCAGCAACAGCGAATACTGTTGCGAGAAAATGTTTCATCTTCAATAGGCGAAAAATGTACCCACACCTCTCACCACGATTGAATCTGCGGGCCCAGGCAGCGCTAAGCCTATTGAGCCTCGAAGCTTAGAACTACATCCTCACATCTCAGGCGTAAACTTATATTCGTAATAGCCGATTGGATGTGCGGTCCCTACGACGGCGGCGGCGTAAGATGTCGCGGGAGTATCCATCTATCGGTCCAACGAGTAAAATTTAATTTAAAATTTAATTGCTAAAAATACCGGCCAAGTGCGAGTCAGACTCGGGCTCGAAGGGTGCCGCACCATTATCTATAAAAAAGGGGAAAAAAATCATGTCTGTTGTATTGAAGCCTCCTTAAATATTTTAGTCTGTTTTTAGTATTCGTTGTTATAGCGTCAATAGGAATACATCATTTGTGAAAATTTCAAGTGTCTAACTATCACGGTTCATGAGATATAGCCTGTTGTCAGACGGACAGACAGACAGCGGAGTCTTCGTACTATGGTCCCGTTTTACCCTGTGGATACGGAACCCTTAAAAGATTAATTCAGAGAAATATTCACGTCCTGCTTCAACGAACAGTTGTCAAGCGCACTCCAGTGCCTAAGCGCTTCCTGAACTTTGAGGCGTTTATAGAAACCTTACTCACGCGTTGTTCGTCGATATTGGTGATTCAGCTCGTACGTATTTCCACCATCCCCACTCGGCGGAACACGTGCTACTGGGTTTTTTTAGCACCGACGCGCCGTAATGGAGCGTACCCTCGGAAACGAGCGGCGAGCCCTGCCCAGGATATCCTGTTTAAAAATAAAAGACAACCCCACACCTTGGCAGTGACGTGTACTCGCAAATGGACAGGCGAATTTGACATTTAATCGGCTAACATAAGATTGATTATCGGGCGGTTAAGTTCAACGTCGATCGTTTAAAACCGATGCCTGCGCGGTAAAAAGCAAACCAGCTTGTTAATACGGCCGTCGGTCTTGTAAAGGGTTTCTATATAAAGCATTTCGTTAATTTCGCCTTAAATGAACTTCTAACAGCAATTCTATTAGACACGCAAACAGCGTTTGTTGCTTATTTTCACTAGACGGCATGGTCTATTTTGATCTTTTTAAAATGAAAGGGTACAGAAATGTAAGAATTTTATAGGTCAAGAACCCACCATATAAATTACTACGCCCCGGCTTCGCGCGGGTGCAATATATTATACATATAAACCTTCCTCTTCAAATACTCTATCTAGTAAAAAAAAACCGCATCAAGATCAGTTGCGTAGTTTTAAAGATCTAAGCATACATAGGGACAGACAGACAGTGGGACGACTTTGTTTTTTTTACAATGTAGTGATAACAGTAGAAAAAGAAACAAAATTGTTTCCAAATTTCTCTAATTACGCCCGAATAAAAATGTTGACGAATAAGTCTAATTAAAAGCAAATAATTATAAAGGAAAGTTAAGGAAAATAAATTTTTGTACCTACATAAATATTTTAGACAGTCTAGTAATAAGTTGATAGCAGAGAAAAATTATGGCTTAATGTTAACAAAACCAGGGAACTAAATTAACAATGATTAAACGCAGCTTTCCTTTAGTTTTAACACTAACGCAAAAGTTTGGAAGACAGTGTTAGATACCTATTTTATGTCCAGAACTGTAAATGTTAAAACATTGAAATTATACACGCTCCTAGTGTGTAACACTGAAATAAAACTTTAAATACTTAACATAAAAAGTAAAAAAATATTCTAGGAAATCATTCTGAATTTAAAAAGAGACCGCTAAAAATATAGAGATTATATTAGGTATATAATTATATTACAACACTATATACAAGAAATCTATGTACTTATATAATTGTTGGAAGTCTCATTTAGTGCAACTTTTATAGGAAACGGTAGTCCGTTTGCGAGAATGAATAGTAACTCGCTTCTAATAGTTAATTTACGACGACGAATATGCATTAACAAAAGTACACTTTTACTTGAAACTAAAAAATAACCGGATATTGTACGATTCGGCTTTATAAGGCCAAAATTTGCGGTATTGATTTTCCTACACCCCTGCCACCCTATCGGGACATACGAGCATTATAAATACACACGATACTAAAGTATCACTACTACATACGTATAAATTTCGGATACACACATTGCTCTTTTCCCATTCGTTCTGCGCTTTAAACTCATTCACCGGCCGGCTTACGAAACTCGTTCACCGATCTCCAGCCAGTTAAGCGCTGGCCGCCAAAGAAGTGATCGTTTTGTGCGCATGCGCTCTGTATCCTAACCTCAATTGAACTGTCATATTTACGCACGTAAATAAACAAGTGAATATTGTTTCGTGGCTCTGTTGTAAATCTGCAAGTAATTTTACAAACTGTAGATTTAATTAATATAATTTCGGTATTGTGAAGATTTTGTGATAGTATACATCTGCGAGGAATTTGCGATTGGAAGTGAGTACAGTCTTTTGTTTTTTTCCGCACGCGGGCCAGACTATGGCTTTGATTTGTTTTTGTGCAGTTCCTCAATTGCAAAATATCAATGTTTAAAACTGTTATTTTTAAGTTTACGGTCGTAGTAATTTTGTCGATTAAATTTATGATAGCCGAAAAGTATACAAAATTATTTAAACTTTTTTATTTTTAGTGTATATCGGTAGTGCAAGTTACTTTATATTTTATACCAGTAAATGTTACGGAAACATTATTTGTTATAAGTTAAATTAGATTTAAACTTTTGGATGATTATCCAATCAAAGTAAATTTAAGAATAGCCATAATCATATAATATATTGTTGTGCGTTAACTTTTAACACATTTCGGAACTTCGAATTTAGTATTAAATACAAGCAGTTGGTACCTCCATAAAAGTTGAAATATGTATGTTGTAGTGTAATAAATTTCTCATGTATTTATTTTAAAAAATGAAAGATAAGACGACGTTAAGTTGGATTATAAATAATTGTGATCATAAATAAAGAAAAGCACCTGTTCGGGATTCAATTTCAATCTGTGAAGCCGGAATACGTTATTATTAAAATTGTTGTCTTCGATATTTTAATCAACATATGATTATTGGTCAAATAGTACCAGTGTTTCGAAGAGCTGACCCCATAAGACTTGTGTAGTGTAATCTACAATTTTATCAAGTAGGTAACGACGGTAATGAGAAATTCATTTGTGTGCAGAATCCTTACCGGGTCTTTTAAATAATTCTTAATACGCATGTTTCTCTCGTTTCATTAAAAAAGAGAAACTTCTGGATAAATTTTCCTAAAGGGTCTGTGTGTTTCAAGCTAGCGAGCTTTAATTTGCTTTGACGAGGTTTAAGGCTGTTTAGTTTAGTACATATCATTCACAACGTTATCTAGACCCAATCTAAGCAAAGCTTGTGCTATCGGTATAAGTTAAGTAATAATGTTCTAACGTATAAAATTTATAAACACCTAGGTATTTAGTTTCAGTGCACTAGAAAAAAGCCAGATCATCACACAATGTTGTTCCAGTAGTGGAAATCGAACCCACACCATTTGGTGCAAGAGGCAGATTCATTATCCACTGCGCCAATTAAGCCGTCTTAATATAAAATAAAAAAGCAATATTAATAGTAGTACTAGTAGTAGTAGAGAAGATAATTATGTAATTTATTTTCGAATATTTGATCAAATAAGTAAACGCTTTTTTAAACGAGTGTACGAGGATTGCCCTTAACACAGTATAAGACCATAAAATATAAATCTTTGTGCAATTCACAAAGTCAACGAGGTCGAAAATAATAGCGGCCGCTCGGACAAGTGTTATATCCAGGTAAACAAGCCTTGGATACTTGTCGCGCCCTCCAGATAAGCTAAATACTGACTTCCTGCTGGCTACGGTGACCACACGTTCAGAATTTTATACTGAATATTGTACAGTCGCGTGGAGATGGTCAAAGTTTGATTAATTCTGATTATTAATTGACTCTTTCCTAAAAGGCATTTGTAAGCCCTCCCTGTGCGACTCCATTCGCGTCACAGCAATACAAAAATAAAAACGAAGAGTTCTATAAAAACGACAAATGTCTCTTGTATGGTAGCCCCTCCCCAAATATTTTTTCAGTACTATTTGCTGTATGTCAGCGATAGTACAGTTCATGAGATACAGCCTGGTGGCAGATGGACAGACACACAGCGGAGTCTTAGTAACGGGGTCCCGTTTTACAACTATTTTTATAAAACTAACAAAAAAAAAAAGCTACATGCTGGCCTTTTAACAGTTCCGTTGGTGATTTTATGGCTGTAGTTCTTCCATGGTCCAATCAGCAGCCTTATGTTTAAATTTAATATGACAAAATACATACCTCCAGTCTGTGAAAGAGGTGCGTATTGAGATGATTGTTGATAGAAGAAAGTGGAAGGGAAGGACATGTGGTGCTGCCACCTAGTGTGGGACAAGAGCAGGAGAACGAAATAGAAAATAGATATAAATTTAATAGCAACTGTCTAGTTGATTCACAGATCTAGTAGGGCAACGCGTGTAGAAAACTTTGAGTGAACCGTATCTATTATGACGAGCTAACGGGCTTGTCAGTGGTGGCCTCTTGAAGTGGATATCGATTGTGCTGTCAAGAGAAAAAACAGTCGGGTTAGAAATAATTTATGGGCTCGGCACGCAATCTTCTCTTTAGGGGATAAATACGGAGGCGCGTTTATTTGCAGTTCCATCGCAATGTGGATGGATTGAGAAGAAAACTTCGTAATGAAAAAAATAAGAAGTAGTTTATTATCTTTGTTATAAAATAAACAATACTAGAATATGTTACGACCTCTTCGTGTTGCTATTCATTGCAATTTTCCTTTTGTTAAGCTTTTTTTTTAATCATCGTTGATTCGATAAACTGCGTCGTGTGTCTGATTGGTTCCAGACTACTTTCAAACAGAGAAAGCCGCTTTATTATTTAACGCATAATTTATTTGTTATGGCAAAATGGCACGTAATAATGGACTTTCAAAGAAAGTAATAATTTCAAACAATAATCATTGAAATTACTATGAATTGTTGCTATGGTTATCAATTAAAAATAGTCTCATTGATACTTACGATTGACATTTTGGTTTAATTATTTAATGTTGTTTTTTTATTTGACAAAAGGTATTGTCCTAATTGTACTTCTTATTTCTTTGTTGTATTGATCTGTCGCTGTGTCAAATTTTTCGTGTTTGAAACGAGGGCCGCTTAGAAGGTTCATAAATTATTGCAAGCTTGTAAAAGCGACGCTGAAGAATGTTTCATTCATAAAGTCGAAAGCTACCTGCAGATTTGAAGTACCTGGCCATTACTCGAGCAAGTTATTTTTTTAAATTTTTTTCGTAGGGAATGCTATTGAAGCGTGCCAGTATTCAATGTGGCAAAACGTAATTATTATTGTCTTTTTATTTTACTTTTTAAATGAATGATACGACCGAACAATTTTAACTTGTCGAATTTAATGCAACCCCCAATCTATAAAATGGAGACTTTTCTGAGTTTGAAAGTAAAGCAATTCAACTGACGGGCTGCGTAGTTTATATATTCATATTTTGTGTATATTTAAGGGGGCTTTTGTTTTTGAAAGGCACATTCGTTTAAATACTTTCACTTTTCGGCTGTTGAGCTAGGAAATCGGGACCCTATTATTTAATGGTAAATGGATAGCAACGCAAAACGGTAATCACTTAACATCAGGTTAACCGTTTGGCATTAGTCCGGTAATCAATTGTCATCCGGTGAGCTCGTTAAATTGCCTACTTTACGCACAAAAGACAAGGCAAGACTTATTCTCCCAAATAGGGGTACAGTCATGGGCACACTAGCGGTAGTGGCGTTGACTCCGCCAGTCATTGCTGGCTCGGCCTCGACCCCCGAGAGTCTAAACGGGCGTATTTTTAGTTTCCATTGCATACCTAAATAACAGAGCTAGTGTGACTCACGTCGCCGGCTATACACGCTCGTAGGAAGCTATTCGTACTATGTGAAATTTACGTTCCCCGCGATAGCATCGTTACGTGTAACATTGACTAATTTGTTTCGAAATGCTCCTACGATTTGTCACTTGCGCGCGGCGTTTATTACAATTAATTATAATAGTATTCAACTAGCATCCGTCCCGGCTTCGTATGGTAGCAAAAATTCTCCAAAAGTAATCTGCTAAGCCGATCTCTAATACCAAGTCCACAGAATCACCTGCTGAAGTTATCTGAAGGTTGACTGAAAATTTCATAATATAAATTAATTCAGTTTTGGAGTCTATAGGGAACTAGGTAATTAACTACTGTACATACGCATATCGATTTTTATACTATATCATCTTTCTTAATAAATTTCTTGGTTTACCCGAACATTACACACAATGTTAACTAAAACTTCTATAGCCATATTAAATGAAACTACTTTACGGATTTTATCGCGTTTTTTAAATTCCCGACGTTTCGAACCCGGGAATTTTAATTAAAATAAAAAACGCGATAAAATCCGTAAAGTAGTTTCATTTAATATTCGCGTAAAATCAAGAAAACAATATTCTATAGCCATATTATTTTGATCCCATAAAAAATTGACCGCTGCAAATATTAATGAATTTTATTATTTGAGTTATGTCGAGTCCTAATACTAACCCGAGGGTTTATTGGAGTAAATGTATAAATAAAATGTAGTAAATTAAATGTATTCTAAATTATTATTTTTTTCGTGAAAATAGAAACTCAAGATAAAGTAATACTATAACTTAACTGACACACAATAAGCATTACCCCTCCTTTTGCCATATGCCGGTGATTCATTGAAAGTAGATTTTTACTTAGACACAATATTCATTTGTATTTAGAGAATTTACAATTATTTTAAATGATAAATAAGTATTTATTACCATATTTATATAGGTGGTTCATTAAGGGCATTATCGTGATTAAAGACGTATTACGTAGTATAAACATAAAATATTAAAACTACGCAACGAATCTTGATGCGTTTTTGAACCCGAAGCCGGGGCGGTTCGCTAGTTCTATTATATTGTATGTTCATTGTTTCGAAATACGTCGTAATTCGATTTAATATCGGTCAATTATTCTGTTGGTCAAGACTATCATCCTATGCAATTATAATATGTCCTTATACGTAAATGCGATACTTGTTATCAATAGGCCTCTATTAATGCGTAAATGCTAATGAAAGGACTATCAACATAAAGCCAGTTTAATTGCGCCTGACAAAAGCAAGGAAGCATGCGTTTGGCTATTCTAATAATACGTCATATCTAATTTGATAAGCTATTTGATATATTATGTTATTGTAAAGTAAACTCTATGTACGTTTTCTCTTTTAACTTTCATTTTCCAGTCTGACCCTTGTTGTGAGGAATAAATGTCGAATTATTTTTTTTTGTAACGAAAACACCGAAGCTTATTTGGATAAAAAAAGGTTTTGACGCTTGTGCCAGACGAAAGCGTTCTTTGCAGACATCGACGGTTTATTGACTTGCCCAAGTGATTCGGCAAACGTTTGATTATACGAAAAACAATTGTTTTTTTTTTGTGGTATTATTTTATCATGTATGATTGTACCACATTGTTTGTGTTCCAATATTTATGTACGACAAAGGCTGAGCTGTTATAAGGAAGATTCAATTAAAGATCTAAATGTAGTTCGAAATTATAATTGGAGTGAAATAAAAAAATCACTGCAAAACAATGTAAAGGGACCACGTCTTCGCTATTGGACGAAATGGGCAGGTACGTCGGAGTAAGTACTGCGACCACACAGAATACCGGCGTGACGTGGAAGTGATACACTTCTGCCTTTCGTCTGGTGAGTGAGGTAGCCGGGGCCCACATCAATCCTGCCGGATTTGCAAATATAAATGGGCGGCAATTATCACTTAACATCGGGTGAACCGCCAGTTATCTTGCCACCTTTTCGCATAAAGAAAAAGTTAAAAGAATGTTATCGAGAGTACCACATTTAGGAAATCGAAAACGTCTTGAACATACTCGTCGACGTTATATTTCAATGGTTGCATCCGATAATTGCGAGCTCTCGGTATTAGCAGAGGTCAGGGCACCAATAACACTTTTTCTTTGATAACTCATTTATAACGTGGACCTACATATGAAGACCCGTGATAGTTCTTTGTCCGGGCGCTCGATTTTAATTCAATATACTCGAGCAACCTGAGTTCGATTCCCGGTGCCGGCACCAATGAAATTGTCAATTTTAAATGCAGGCTTATCGCGTGTTAAGTAGTGAAGGAAAACATCGCGAGTGAACCAAGTATTTTCGAAATAATAAATTAAAAAATATACTTCGTATTTATTTGAAGTCCATCAATTCATTTGCACAGAGGAGCATTTGCCTTTGAATTTACTTTTCTGCGTATGAAAACTTAATTTTTATCTACGTATTACAAAAAGGAGGAGGTTCTCAAGTCGGATATATTTTTTTATCTGTGTTACCCCAGAACTCTGTTATTCATGAACCGATTTTTATGATTAGTTTTGCATAGGGTTCGATTTAGCTCCCATATTAATTTTATTGCGATTGGCTCTAGAGATACATCGGGGACATACTCAAAATCAAACAGAAAATGTATATTGAGGGAGATATTAAAAGTCGGTTTTGTTTTGTCAATAAAAGTGACTTTTGGGTTTGAACTTGAAACGTTTTTTAATGACTTTAGATGTTACTATTTTTTATGTTAAAAGTTGTCAAGCGAGCAGGTGGTTCACGTGATGTTAAGTGATTCCCGCCGCCCAAGGACATCTATGACACTCCAGGGCATGCAGATGCGGTGACCTATAAAATAATTTGGCCAAGAGACGAAACTCAAAACTATTTTACTTCCATTAAAACATGTAGAAAATGAACGAATGGACAGCCGTTTAGCTCAGTGGCTAGAGCGTCAGGCCGCAAATGCCGCAGACGTGGGTTCGATTCCCACAGCGGCGACAATCTTTTCGTACTTTTTCTACATGTTTTAATGTTCAATCTTAAGTGCAGAGATTAGCACTATAAAAATCTTTAATATTTTACTTTCACTTCAAGCCAGTCTTCTGTGAGGCCGTGGTACTTTCCCTGGCGAGCCTGCCCATTCGTGCAACAGCAAAAGCTACTGCGTGGCCCTACCACAATAAAATGTTTCTATATGATGGAGTGGGGTTTTGTGTCACCGTAATCGCCCTAGTTGTGACAAACCCATCTCCGGTGACAACTTTAAAAACAGTCGACAACGTACCGTACCGTTGGATGACGCGGCAAATGGATAAATAATGTGCAGTTTCTGGTCGATATAAAACTTAAGCACGTGCGAATCTTTATCCTTGAAATTAAATAAAAACGGGCAATTAGTTAGTCTAATGCACCGTTTATCGTCATTCAGGAAACATTAGAGCGTGCACATGTGAGTAGCGTTCGAGAAGCGAGCATTCGTCGGCTCCCTCGACTGAAATAATACGTCAGTGCGTAATCTGCGCGGATGACGAGACGAGGCGGTTCAAGAGCTGTCTGGAGCGGCGCGACCTCATCGCTTTGATGCCCGGGTTATATCAATCACGTCGCCTGTAATTGTGTTGTTGGTATGATGTACGGTGGGCGAGATAAGTGCGCAAAATTATGTTATACGACGGGATTTATGGTCATAGCACGGTGGTTGGATTTGGCATTGCTTTTATAAGATGTCATGTTGACCGCTCGGAGGTCGATTTGAAATTTGTAAATGTAAATTGTTACATTTACATGAAGTTCATTGCTTTAGATTTAATAATTTAATTCTTTCATAAAGACATTAGACATAAGGATGTCACCTACTTTTACTTGAAAGATTTATATATACAAATAAAAAATGATTAAGATGGTTTTTAAATAACCAACAAATACGAGTAAATTGTTACATAAACTTCCCATGTCAAAGTGTTAAGTACCACACAAATACATATTAATATTTTTATAGTTAACGACCTATAAATACTTATTACATGGACGACTTATTTGCCAAGTTTTGTCAAGAGCACCTAAGCACATTTAAGTAATTGACGAATCTCATATATCTTAAGCTAGTAGCCAATCAAATAGATAGCTACTTATCTTGTTAATTCGAGAGTCTCTATTTTGTTAAGTGGTAGGTCTGTATCGTAGCACCGCGGCCACAAAATAAAACTATTATTTCTGCACATCAAAAGGTTGTCAACGCAGCTGTAACCGTCGAGTGTAGCAGATGTCCATGGGCGGCGGTGATCACTTACCATCAGGTGACCCGCATGCTCGTTTGCCTCCTTTTCCTATAAAAAAAGAACAAAAAAACTCGTAATAGTGTTTTTAAATAACAGTTTCAACTTTTCTTTTCGCTTTTACTTTAAGTGATGTTCTTGTTTTTATTCCCTAGACTTTGAAAGCCGCATCGAACGCCAATAAAAGGGTGGTGTGTGTAGATGTAACGAATGATGTCAATAATTTTGTATCCATGGTTATTTATTTTACACGCTTTGTAGCCTGAGCGACTTGATATATTCACAAAATTTTACTATAGATTCCAGCACAATTTTAACGATACCTCATCGTTAAATTTGTGAAACTTTTGAGAGTGAGTTGAGTATGTTATATTGAAGTATGGATAGGCATAAATATAGACTAGACTAGTGGGTCCGTGCGAAATTCGTACAGCAATGTAATGGTTTGTAAATAAATAATAATTTTTTTATAAGAATAACGTTAATAGTTCACTTCTCTATCATTTATTTTATCTAATTGTTGTTGATATTTCTTATAATCTTAATAACATGTTTTTAAAAACAAAAAGTTTTTTTTAATGAAAATAACTTAGATCTACTTGTTCATTTTCGTCAATAGCTGCAAATAAAAGCTTTAATATGGTATTTGAATCATGAAACTTGATGGACAAATACGGAATTAATGGCGTACCGACAAAAACACCTTTTAGAAATTATATATTTTATATTTAGAAATTATATATTGTGAAATATATCACGCCTGCAATTGTTTGCCGTAAAGAGTATACTAACAATGCTATGATATCTAAAACGAGTGAGGTTAATTTTTAAGTATTGAATTTTAAATAACAAGTATCAGCTCATATTCGTAAACGGTCTTAATTACCTTTGGTATCTACAACGTGTTGCCGGCTTCTAAATCTCGAGATTGCCACAAATAAAGTCTGCAACATCCGATCAAAGAGCTTAATTGCATCATTTGTCATTTCGTTTGCATTAAGCCCGGACGTCTTATGAATTGCTCTCGCATCCAAGCAAATGAGCATTGTGGGAGGGAATTAAGATTAGGTTTTGATATGATTATGACTGTCCGTTTCATTCGTTGTTTTTAAATTGTCGTCACTTCCTTGTATACAAACTTTTATTGAATTATGTGATAGAACAGCGAAGATGATTTATTACCCCCCCCTTTCTTTGCATCATATTATAATTGCTACTGACGGATAAATTAAAAAGTAATTTATAGGTATTGAAAAAGGACTGGTCCCTTATTAACTTTCGTTTTAAAAATGTTACTCAAGTAAATACAAAACGCTTGCGTGTAGCACTATGAAAAGCTTAACGAACGTTCAGTAATAATAATCAAGTAGCCGATATATTAATAAATGATTTTAATTAATACTGAATATTAGTTTCTGATTGTTGTCAGTTAAAAATTAAGAAGAGATAGGCTCTCTTTAATTTAATGTCACGTTCTCGTATAACAGAAGAGACACATGGTTCTATTTACAGACGCTTTAGTGAACGCTTGCTTATTTTGTGGCGTATATAGAGCGAAGAGAATTTTAAGGGGTCAGTGAACTTTATTAATTGGCTCACTTTATTTTGGACCGACCTTCTTCAAACGAAAAGGCTCAAATGGCTTGTTTCCTAGATGGGAGTATATTTATAAACGGCGTGGGAGAGCCCGAGGTGCTAAGTAACAAGGATATGACGGTTTAAAAGAATATAGAATGAGGATTTTACTACGCTACTGTATTGTTTATGAGTGCTGGGACTTAAGGAGTGTTCTGGAGAAAAACTTACAGAAGAAAATATGCTTCATAATACTCTTTCGTGTAAATGTGTCACTTTACAGAATATTCGTGTGTTTTATTCTACATACTACCAAAATTCAAATATTTTGGAGTCAAGTATGACACAACTGCATGCTAATATTTAATGAAATTTTTAAGATAACCTAAACAAAGAAATGTGTTATACCTACATGTTTTATTTAAATCTAAATTTATGTAAATCCAAGATTTACGCAAACCTTACAAATGTAAATTCATTATTCTAACAAAAATATATTTTGAATAAAAATTAACGAGAATATGGACATACAATACACAGGGTAAATTTGAACAACGAAATATCTATATCGGTCTGAAATGATTGTTTATTACTTCCTCCGTTTAAAATTGCAGAAATGTAACCATTAAAAATGCAAATACACAATCACAGTGAACTGAGGTATACTCAAAGTAGCTCCAACACACAAACGTTATCTCTGCGGTCGTTTCAAATTCACACGATTCCCAAATTCCAAGTCCGGGATGATGCTTAGAAATCGTTCATGTTTTAACTTGGTGTACCTACTTCAAGTTTATAAACAGTACAAATTATATTCAGTTTGAATCGCCGCTCAGCTTCGAATGTTTTATTCATATATTTTTCGCATTGTTTCACAAGAAATTAAAGGCTTTACGGTAAATTTGCATCCGTATAGGAATGATAATGAAGGCGTCTCGTTGTGGCCGCCTTTTATAATCGTCCACGATTCAGCGGGCGATAAGGTTACACCGTTAAGAATTTACTCCTTCCCGCGTTCCTTGTTAATAATTTCCTTGCTAATTTTATTTCATAATGTTTCTACAACAATGGGTCATTTAAGAGTTCGAGCATTGTTGAGATTTCTTTTGTCGAAATTTTGATAAATCTAATTAGCTGTGTCGATTCCTGGTACGACTTATATATTATTATATTAAGTTTAATGTTTATGTCAATAACTATATTAATTAAGAAAATTATTTAAACTAAGTTTTTAACTAAATGCAGAAACATTTTGTGACCACTGTAAAACTTCTCTAATACCTTTGATTCATGAGAGGCGGCGAAACCTGTTCAATCTGTTGAGTTGAGGTAACCGGGGCCCTCTTTTTAAAGGTTGTCATCGTTTTGTAGATGTCCATGGTAAGCGGTATCTAATAACTTAAATCGGGGAAATCGCTTGCCAATTTTACACATAAAAATTCAATTTTCTGCAGTTTCAAATGCTTTGCGGTATTGATGATTGCAGTAGGTTTTTTTTTTTTTTATGGAGAAAAGGGGCAAACGAACAGGAGGCTCACCTGATGGTAAGTGATTACCGCCGCCCATTAACACCTGCAACACCCGAGGGCTCACAAATGCGTTGCCGGCCTTTTGCTGTAGGTAAATAATTAAATACTTTAAGTTAACACAATTTTACAGTGTTGCAGTAAGGCCTATTACTATTTGTTAACTTCGCGAAATCTAAGTCATTCTTTCCTTTTAAAAGCTGGTTTGGCAATCTCGATACCCTTACTGTGTTAATCCATATTAATCCATACTAATATTATAAATGCCAAAGTAACTCTGTCTGTCTGTCTCGCTTTCACGCCAAAACTACTGAACCGATTTAAATGACTTTTGGTTCATAGTTAATTTAGAGCCTGTGAAAGGACATAGGCTAATTTTTTTAAGGTAATAAGTGTTGTAAATGGTTGAATATATCTTGATATTTATTTAAGGGCTTCAAACCGAGGGAAGCCGCGGGCGAAAAGCTAGTTTTGAAGTACACGGAAAAATATGGAATGGGGAAAATGTCCTGTCTATGACCATACAGAAATCAACGCTTGCTTTCCTTTTCAAATGTTGGAGACACTGTTGGCCAAATTATTGGCCTCACTGGCCAATAATTTGGTCAACTTACCATTGAATTTATACTTACCGTCAAGTTCAATAAAATATTAATACGAACTTCTTTAATTCAAGCGGAAGGATGGAAACCTAAAAACCGCGTTAAAACGGTCTGGAAAAGCTTTGAAACCTTTGATGCGCGACCACACGCTTTGTTTGATTAAACATTTGTTTTTTTTTTTACTCGCTGCTAATATCTTTATTACGCGATGCGTGTGCATTTCAATAACATCGTATGTTTATTCGGACGATAATAAATAATCGTTAGGGTGGATACATTGATGATGAACAAGCTAATTGATGTCAACTTCCGACGTTACTCTATATATTTGTGTCTGAGACGGATTAATTTAAATGTGTATTAAGAGTTTGGACAAGGCAGCAAAAAAAAACAGCCGTTAACATTTTTGGCCTTCCTGGCACAGCCCTATTCAGTCAATATTCTATTGCTCCCATTTATAACGATCATGCACATGACTCATGTGGTTTATTAACATCTGATTGCAAATGAAGACATGTCGAGACTGGTTCATACGTGTCTTGAACTTGACTGATCTCCCATCATTTGTTTGTCAGATGTTCCGTGTAATAAGCTTTAAGGATTGTGTAATTGGTTTTATTCAAGTGCTGTTGCCACAAGTGTCAACTACATAATTTTAATTTTTAAAAGCATAGCAAGCATCAAATGTATAGTTTCTAAATTTTGTTTGCGAATTCAAATTTATGTATGCCTTAAATTTTTTACTGTTTTTGTTCTTTTAAATTTATTGATTGAATGTTTGAAATAGAATAAAACAGACACGTTTTTGACTTTATTCCAGTAGCTGTTTCACTGCGGTTCTTGAGGAGGAAATATCGTCTGGATCGGTGTTCTGATCGGGTTCCAAGGTTGTTTTTAGGGTGTAATGAAACTACTAAAGCTCAACTTTAGCTAAAGCATAAAAGTAGAAAGTTATATGAGCTCATTTCTTCAGGTCTATTAAATTCAATAAAGTTTGGGTCGATTAGATCCATCAGACTGTTTACGCAACTTGATCTCATCTCTTTTTGTTTAAACCTTTAAAATCCGCTCTAAACGGGTATTACATTTACGCGTATAATCCTCTAATAAGGCAGATCCGAGATCTCGTGACACCGGATGTCGAAAAAGAAGTTTGGAATTTCACGCTTGTTCTAAATGACAGTGGTAAATAAGTACAGTTGCTTATATGAAATTTAAAATGGGTTATAAAGTCTGTGTCTTAAGGCCTGATCTTAAAATAATTTAGACCGACCCATGTCAAAATGCAGAAAATCTTTGTGGTCATATAAAAACATTTAAAAATTACATTAACATTTCAAAATACATGATCTAGGTCTCTTACAGTTCCCAATCTCTTTTGTAAGGAAGAGTTTTGCAAAAGTGCGAAATATAAATAGGATTTCACTCTAGTTTTTATTTAGAAATTTAATGTAACTCTCCACTGATCCTCAAAATGCCTTGACTTGGTCATTTGTATCTTATTCCTTATTCCTTTATGCTATATCCTTTGATCCGATTTTTTTCCTCAACATTGCCTCTAAATTTTTGTTCGAACAAATTGATGGCAAAGCAAAACAAAGCACCAGACAAGGTTAAAAAGGGTATCGTAACATAAGCAGTTCCGCCAAGTTTTGTTTTGGGCGCGTAATATTTTTTTCTTTTCAAAAACTTAATAAGACCAAAGCATTACTTTACGAGCGAGGAAACTTGTTCCATTGTATCCAGTTTCAAATTATCCGGGCGATTCATTCTCGTGCGTGTTTTTAATCATTTTCGGAGGAAGTATCTTATTAACAGATAGATCTCTATGAGCGGCTTCTGACAAACACTAATAAATTTGAGTGGAATTATTTCGGTTCATTTTGTTATGCTAATGTTATTTGTTTGGTAGACTATATATTATCTCGTATTAGTCTATTATAATTATATTATTTTTTTAGTTTGATGTTTTTCTTTTTTTGTGTGATAAGGTGGCAAGCGAGCTGGCGATTCACCTGATGTAAAGTGATAACCGCCGCCCATGGACATTTGCAACACTCCTAGGGTTGCAGATGTATTGCCACCTTTTAATAAAGCGGGCCCCGGCTACCTTACTCACCAGACGAAACGCAGGAGTATGACTCTTCCACTTCACGCCAGTCTTCTGTGAGGTCGTGGTACTTACCCCACGTACCTGTGCAATCGTGCATCAGCCGAAGCTGTTACGTGGCCCTACCACTATGTTACCAGTTATTTGTAAGAAATAATAAATATTTGGAAAGACTTGTTTTTATCATTGTGAAAATCACTTGTAAATGGAACAAAAATAAAAAAATCGAAACATCTTTCAAACAGCATTGCTCGTCTTACTTCACATCATACACTCTTAAACATCGGATGGCTAGTTAATTAATTCAGTTAACCTAATCACTGGAGCAAGCGATGAATAATTTGCGATTAATATAATGTTAGCCATAGAGCGTGTTCAACCAAAGTATAGACTCCTTCGTTCATAATGACCCCTTGTGGCTCGAGAGCGGATATCCTCCACATATGTTTTAGAGGAAACAAAAAGAAAACCATTTTTTACGTTCGGCTACCGTTCGCTGGGTTTTGGCCGTCTGGTATTCGCGTGTCAAAAATTAATTATTTAACGAAACGGTGTATGAATTTTGAATGGTTATTGCTGCTATGCTTAAGTTAGTGGTGAGTGGCTAGTAGCTGGAGTGCAGCCAAAATGAGCATGTAAGATCTTTTCATAAGTCACAGAAAAATAGTTTAGGTATCGCTTTCATCATTTGGAATGTCAGAGTTTTGTTTCAAGTAATTAACACACTCTACTACTAGATTTCCTATATCATAGCTAAAAGGTTTGTTATTACTCTATTTGATTTGTAAGTGAAATCCAAAAGAAATTAATGTACACAAATAAAAACGATAATTATAATTTTGAAAATGGATGGTCACTTTTTAATAATAATTATTACGCTATGCCTTTCTAGATGATCGCTAATACTTTGTCTTGTTTAAAAAAATGTCTCATCGGTTTTGTCGTGCCTTTGACGGTGTGAAGTTTTGAATTCAAAATTAAAACAATAATAACAGATGAAACAGCTTAATCGAGCCTGATGCCATGGTAGACGCAATTAATTTGTAAGCCTGCTCACGTGTGGATTCTATACCTCCCCTTTCCCGTCTAATATCGGCCTTAGGGCTAGCCCGTGGCGACGCAACCGCTCGCGTTGGTCAGATCGCCGTTGATGATGAATGATTGCCGAGATTTCGTCTAATGACGGCCTCCGCGGCTTCCAGCTGACGAGACCGCCCGACTGGTTTGTGTGCCAGTTTGTTTTTTTTTTGTTTTGCTCGGCGCGCATAATGAAATGTGCAATCGTTGTTATTTGTGAACAATGAGCCGTTCGATCGAAGCATGCTTATCGTCACGTTAACCTCACATCCGCCCACGGATTTATTTTAATTCCGTAACCTGAGTTGGGTTAGAAAATAGTAAATCTTTCAAAACTTAAGGCTAAGGTGTCTATTTTTAACTCGGAATTTGTAGGTCCTGAATTGTACAGTTTAACGACTTTACGGACTGTAAAAGGAGTAAAAGCTTAAGAATGCAATTCAAATAAAGATAGTTCATTTAAATAAAAATGTCATGTACCTACTGTGTAAATTACTAATGATTTCTTTCTCTATTCTGACTTTTGTAATTTCGAATATTCGAAAACATCTCTTATAACTAACTTGAGCTGCTAACGGTATTCTCCTACACTATAATACGAACTTTCCACCTACGTAACACAAGGATGAACTATAAAAGGACTCTATGACTAAGATATCGACGAATCATAGAAAGTTCTGTACGCTAGGCTGCTAGGATAATAACATATTCAAAACCTGATAAAACCAAACAAAACTAAGCGGACCGCTTAAAATAAAGAATCACTATCACTACATAGTATAAAACAAAGTCGCCCCGCTGTCTGCCTGTCCCTATGTATGCTTAGATCTTTAAAACTACGCAACAGACCTTGATGCGGTTTTTTTACAAGGTAGAGTGATTCAAGAGGTATATATGTAAAATACATTGCACCCGCGCGAAGCCGGGGCGGGTCGCTAGTAAGTAATTAAACACATGTTAATGAAATACTTCTTCGTACAAACTTTCATCGAATTCGTAGACAAATTGTTCGTTATTAATTTACAAAACCGCACACGAAGGGTTCCGTACCACTATCTATAAAAACGGCAAAAAAAAAAAACATTTTTGTTGTATGGCAGCGCCATTTAAATATTTTTATTCTATTTTTATTGTATTTGTTGTTACAGCCTGATGACAGACGGACAGACAGACAGACAGACAGTGGAGTCTTAGTAATAGGGTTCCATTTTACCCTTTGGTTAAGGAACCCTAAAAATCACAAAATTCGTTATGCAATGCACCAATGTCTTGTATTAGTGTCTAAACATATTTAATTCAACTTTTTAATTGATTCAAAAAACAGATTTCGCTTTTAATTATTTTTTTTTTGATGAGGGCGGATGGCAAGCGTTCTGGCGGTTCCCCTTATGTGATATCCGCAGTCCATGGACATTTGTGACACTCGTATGGTAGCAGAGGTGCTATCACCTTTTTTCAAGAGGGCTCCGGTTACCGCAATTACCAGATGAAACGCAAAAGTGGTTACATTCCCACTTCAAGCCAGTTTTCTTTGAAGTCGTGGTACTTCCCCGGAAGGACCTGGCCATTCGTGCAACAGCGAAGGTTGTTACGTGGCCCGACCACAGTTAATTTGTTTTTTATGTATATAATCTGGGGCCAGGGTGTCTCAGGACAGTTGATAATATAGGGCATATTTAAGCGCAACAAAAATCCTTTGAACAGTTTTAATTACAATGCGTAGAATTTTCATTTATTCGAGGTATCATTAATGAAGCCAGTCAAAATTTGTGTTAAACCTATATGGGGTGTGAAGTGCGAACTTCGGAAATTCCTGCGACTGAAAAGTGATTAACTTTATTAGTAACCCCTTTTGCGGCGTACCGAGCCAGAGAGCTTAGTTTAATCACATCGAGTTCGGTTCGATCGGGATTATCCACGTATTATTTCCACACGTATAAGGCGTAATACGAAACGCGCTTTAATATTACCTACACGGGATACTGATTACGAATTCCCGCATCTTCCCCTGAGGTAAGCTTTATGCAAATCGTATAATGCCACAGTACGAATACTGAATACTATAGCGTTAATTTCGGAGTCCGTTTGAGCGACGGTTCGAGTCCGACGGTCGCTGTTTAAATTTGGCCGAGTGAAGAACATTGTTCAAAATGTGATCCGGACTCAGAGGTGCCGCTTAACACTTAACTGTTATTAAATTATTTCATTTAAGTAGAACAGTCTTACATTCTTACTTAAACACTTCAACAACACAACTCAGTAAGTTACTCAAGCTATTTGAACTCTTGTTGGGAACGTAATTGTCATCGATTTGTAATATTATTGAATCGATTTAACTTGCATTTTTGTTCTGTTGCTTATTGAAGAAGCCTGCATATATAAGTCATACAAAACACTCTGTACAGAGGAAGCCTTTGCCCAAAAGTGAACACTGTTTTTTTTATATGAGAAACAAGCGGCAAACGAGAAGGAGGCTCACCTGACGGTAAGTGATCACCGCCGCCCATGGACATCTGCAACACCAGAGGACTTACACTGTTCCATGCATTTTGTTTGTCCCCGGTGAAATTGATTTGAACAAAGTAAATCGACATGGCACCGTGCACAACCAAATGCCACACGTAATAATAAACACACCCCCACAGCCCATGATTTTTCGCAGAGCTGGAGAGAATGCGGTGGAAGGCTAGGTGTAGTGGTTTTATTATTTTATTTTAATATATTATTTTTTGTTTCAAAAACATTGCCCTCACTTTGGGATAGCATTATCTTGTGTTGTAAGTACGTTTTTACAAACATAAATTTGAAGTGGAAACACCTATCTGTGTGTCGCACAAATACGAGTAGTTGTCCCGTGTGGGTATTGACCCCACGACCCCCGACGCCGAAGCCATTACTTTGGCAACTGCACCACGGAGTCATCATGTTCTTGAGAATGTTCTTCTGTAATGATGAATATGATCTACAACAGGCGCAATAAATCAGATGGTCAAACTCTCTTATTTAAATAGGTACGAATATGAATATAAATTTGGATGAATAATTTTCCTCGATGGGGGCAAAAATATAGTACTGGTAATACATTTTTTTTGCTCATATATTTTCTTGAAAACTATATCGTCTTTTAATTGAGTTTCCACCATTTCTGTGTAAATAATCGTCGGTTGTGGCAAATAATAATAGAAATCGTATTTTTTTTAAATCACTCCTCCTAGTAATTTAATATTCTTAAACGATTTACATCCAAAACTAAAGTAGGTACTGCGCAGTCCCAGTCGCTAGCACACAGGTAGAATTTCTAATCAATAGTCGCCACTAATCTCTACTTTCCGTTAATTTACATAAGGTACTCGTACGTTGCAGTAACAAATCTGTTTACATTTGTGTAATCACCGTTGTGGTAAAGTTATTGCTAAAGTAGAGTAAGCTCTTTTTACTTTAAATGATGGATTCGAACGCCGGTCCCTTGTTTGCGTTACGGAATGCGAGCCGTGGGCGCATGAATGGTGCGGCCGTTTGTTGACTGTTCCGAACTGGTTATGATGCAATGTAACGGCCCGTTTAATATGGCCGATGTCGAGATATGACGTGATGACGCTAATCTAGTTTACGATGCGATTTATGACTTTTTAATCGGCATTTCTATCTTTTTTTTATGGAAAAAGGGGCAAACGAGCAGGAGGCTCACCTGATGGTAAGTGATCACCGACTGATTAACATCTACAACACCGTAGGCTTGCAAATACGCTGTCGGCCTTTTAGGAGAGAATATGCTCTCTTATTGAAGGATCCCGGGTCGTAACGGGTCGGAAAGACCGCCGGTATCGAGTCGCTGGTGAGACGATTTTTGTTTGGTGTTCGAGGCCCAATCTTGACGACGCGACGAGTTTGTCTACTCTATACATTTGGGAGGTATTCTCTTATGACTTGTATTTACCAGCAAGAGACTCTTGCTTTTTTATGTAAGAAGGCGGCAAACGAGGTGGCGGTTTACCTGATGTTAAGCGATAACCGCCGCCCATGGGCATGTGCAACATCCGTAGGGTATATAAAGTGTGCTCCGGCTACCCCACTCATCAGACGAAACGCAGAAGTATATTATCTAGTATAGTATCTCGATGCGTGAATTGCGAGTTCGACATCCGCAAAGGCGAGTATTAGTGTGACCTACAGATAATTTTTGCGGACCCAGATGTTTGCTTCCGAGGAGGTCTTATGTCAGGCTGGTCGTAAATAGCCTACGTAATACCACTAATAACATTATTTACATGTTATGACGACCCATACCTATGTGGGGATAAGTGCAGTAAGTTAATTTATTATAATTATATATTTGGTTATGATCCGGTTTCATGTACATTAATTGTAGCAACGTGATCATTGCGTGAACATTACAGAATATTCGTGTCAACTAAAAATAAAGTCAACAGAAATTGGTTACGAAAAAATTTCGGAAATTCATAATCTAAACAAGCCATTGTCCCCGCCGCCATTCACCCGTCCTCCTCAAAAACTGGCAACACTACTGACAGGTGTGTTCCCGTCTTGCCCCTTTTTTGTAACGTCCGTTCCAGAACTGTTAATAACATCAACTGTCGAATTTTAATCTACCCAATTTGATATTTATCTTCTTGTATTAAGGCTGAAAATGAATTGAAGGAACGCTCAAATATCACGAGGGCACTAACAATGAATGGATAATTTCCCTTTCGATATGTTACAACGGTTCCAGCATAATTTAAATAATAGTAGTCTTTATTTTCAGCGACGTACAGGTTATTTCGCTTTGCCTTTACCGGGATATTGCGTATCGGCTATAATTGTGTTAAGTTGGTTTTAATTTATTTTGGGATACAAAACTGTACTCCTTTCTGAGAACCTTGGCGACGTTTATACGAGCTTAGTTCTCAAATCTTTGCAAACGTAACGTAAGTTTGCAAAGATTTAGTAGTCTTATCGTTAGTACCTACATAAAGTAAATGTTAATGAACGTCTACGTCTACTCTGTTTTCGCTCGAAGTCTAACGGTAAACTGTTTTCTTTGCTTTGAACATTTCGAAATAACTTCTATCACCCTTTTACTTTAAGCAAACTTTGAAGGAAGTTTTGTATTTGTTACCTCTCTAGTTAACTCCGTCATTTATGAACTGACTTGGAAAATTATTATTGCATTGGGTTGGGTTTGGCTTAGCCCATATGATCTCGTATTAATTTTATTTGTTTTGTATTGAACCTTAGAGTTCGGAGATACATCATACAAGTCCTAATGATCAAACAGATAACGTATAGTGAGGGAGATATTTGAGATTTGAATTTGGTTTTCTGTAATAAAAATGTTATTGCTGAACATTTCTCATCGATTTCTTATTGGGCTAGACAATGTTAGTAGTATTCATAATTCATGCCTTGCGTAGGTACCAGGAAAGATTAAAATGAAATCTAAAGTTGCTTAGAGAATGATAAAGCTTGAATATCTGCGTTATACGCACTTGCTTTTCCAATGTCTATTGAAAATCCAATGTCTATTGGTTGCTCGCTAATCAGGTATCGCGTATGCCCAAGTGACGTTGGCATTAGAAATCGATGTGAGAGCAAGAATTATGGACCATTTGATACGAGGGCGAGATGCGAGATATCTACAGAACAAATATATTCTCGTGTATTCTCATGATGGTCTAACGATCAATTTCTAAGCTTCACACGCTTTAATTACGCCTCGCTCAATATTGGATTCTTCTCACGTTATCGTCGTAAAAGTGCCTCAGTTAATTGATTAGTAAGCGGCCATTATTGAGTATGGGCTGTTCAATTACAGCGTTATTTTCCTCGCAACACGTCTATTAAAATTTAGGTTAATTGACGCCATGTTTGATTGTATGTATCCGATATTTCGCCTAATACTACATGCTGCCAATAATTAGTTATGCCACACGTTTAACTAAAAAAGTAAATATGCGTAAAATGAACAAAAGTTTTTTTGAATGCCAGAAATAAGTGTTACCTAATAAAAATATATCTAACATTAAAATTCCAAAAGGCTAGAAGTCTTTAAAAGTCTTTATAATTATGCCATTTTTACCTGATGCGGATAGCATTGCTGACATAATTCATTATATTAGTTTTTTATTATCTACATTATTATTGTCATGAAATGAACTTTAAACTCTAGAGTGGTGAAAGTAATTTCTTATCACATTGAGCTACTACTAGGATCTTTCTTCTGTCCGATAAGTCTTCTTGGAAACAAATCTTTTTTTACGATACACTTTGTCGAACAACGAACCACTTGCCAACAGAATGCAGTTCTCCTAAGAAGCGACTAAGAAACTTCGAGCGTGGACCGTTTTTTACAACGCAATCTGGTATTGCGTGCAAATAATCATTTAAACAATTCTGAATGTTTTCCCGCTCGAGATTTGCGATAAAAGTGTCGCTTAATCTTTTTTTCTAATTAAGAACGTAATAAATATTTCAATCTCATGCGGATAACTTGCGAGTGAGACATTAAACGGTGAAAATATTGCAAAGCAATCCCATATTTCGCCTAATACTACATACAGACAAATAATTAATTAGGGTACTCGTTTAATTAAAGAAACACCCGTAAAATAAGCTAAAGTTTTATTTTAACGCTAGAAATTATTGTTACTTGAAATATATAATTAGATGACATAATAAAGAATAAACAATCATCGTGCTCTAAAAAACTTATTCGTAATTAAAAAATGAGTATAATTATGTATTACATTGTTTAAACATACATTTTAAAACAAAAGTAACAGCTTATACATGTCCCACTGCTGGGCAAAGGCCTCCTCTATAGAGAGGGTTTCAGGGCATAGTCCAACTATGCCCTGAAACGCGGCCCCACTGCGTATTGGCGGACTTCACATATCTTCGAAATATATTTTTTTGTTATTATTTCGAAAATATGCAGGTTTCCTCACGATGTTTTCCTTCACCGCGGAGCACGTGATAAGTCAGCACTTAAAGTTAAAAACTTCATTGGCATAAATATGTCAGGGTAAATTAGAAATAAAGAAGGTACCTTTCGTATTCTGATAATTGTCCCAAAATTCGATCTAAAATTGTGCTTTTTTCTTTGTGCCGGAATAAGGCAAGATGACGGTAAAGTTTCGGACATATAAAGTTCAGTAAAGCCTGTCTACTTTGTCTGTTACTGCGAATGACGCAAACATTAATCGCCAACTCTCCTGCTCCCAACCCTGGAGAAAGATTTGGATGATATACAGATAGTTCTAAGCCTGCGTTTACTTTGTTCTCATAGAAACCCCCGTGAAACCGCGACTTATAAATTATATTCTAATGCGGGGATCGTACACAAAAGGGAATGACACGATGTCACTAAAATGCAAAGGTTATAACACTTTGGCGCGCTAAATTGGCCGTCGTCATTTATCAACTCCAGCCAAAGGAGGAAGTGGCGTTCTTCGGGGCTCGTGAACGAATCCATTTATAATGTTGGCCGTATGATGCGGACTCTGGCAAAAAAGAAAGGATGTGAAACTTCTCTTCGTCCCGCCGCGTTACGAGCGCACCGCGATCGAACAAAAACTAGTCGTCGATTTATAAAAATAAAACCGCAGAGTACCGGATCAGATATGAAATACATTTGATACCGTGATTTAGGATGATGCGTCGGTGGGAATAAATTTTATTGTTTTACGCGTTTTATCATTCGACGAGCCTTCTCGGGCGTCAGGTTTAATGTTATGGTTTCTATCTGTATGGAAGGTTAATAGAAAGTACTTTGATGACACGAAAGCTATTTAAGTGTTATAAATTTACTGAATTAATGTTAAATTTTAAAGTCTAGTGGGCTCATGATAGCCTTGGTTAAAATAACAGAGGATGTCAAACACCACAGTTTATACATTAATGTAAAATTTTCAGTCAATTTTTTTGTTTTGCCTAAGATTGCATATAAAACGCTTATCGTTTTTTATTTAGTGTATCTATATTATCAAACGAGGTTTTGTTACGTTTTATTCGAGGGTCTGGTTGACGCTGATGTGTTCTAAGGGTCATAGCGTGAACATGTACTGCCTTATTTATTATCTTTTATTCGTGATTTTCTTAAACTTTTTTTTAGTTTTATAAAAAAATCAATATAATAATTTGTATATATATTATATATACAAATTATTATGATTTACTAGTAGGTACATAGTTATAACTTTGAAACAGATTGCAAACCTCCCGATTTAAGCGAGTCAAGATTTGTCTTCTCTGAATATTCACATCTGCAGACAATAAACTTTCCTCGGTCTTAATCACTCAAGAAGTTTCGCATTATGATAAGACTTTCTCCTTATTTGCATTCGTCTTAAATTTAACAAAGGTCCGTTGAACACTGGCGAGCGTCATAACGAGTAGGTATTTTATTAGTGTTATTAACTTTGTTGCGTTACTGTTGAAAAAAAATACGATCAAATCGTCTTCGCAGCGAAATCCAATCTGATATTTTCATTACAAAGCGACCTATTTTCGGTTTCAGTTGTTGAATTTAAGGTGAGGCAAATAAAATTCTTTCGTATTTGTACATTCGCAAATGAGCTCTTTAGAGATACTTCTCCCCGGGGCGTTAGGAAAGTATTTCGTTATAAATTACTTCGCCCGCTGTTTTCCTTGCTTTACTTATTAATCTCGGAGCATTTTAATTTTGCTACAGAATATAATCTTATTCTCACTGTAATTCCGATTATATGTAAAGAATCAAGAATATATTTTTACTAATAGAATTTATTCTTGCAATATAAAGTTTCGGGCTTAATTTGCGAACTCTACCCATTAGGAATTACAGAAAAACAAGGTACGCCATTACGGCAAAGAAACGAAATTTAATGTTAAATTTCACTTCTTTGCTACTGACACTTGTAGTATTAATAAAAGTAAAATGAACGTAGGTTCGGCTTAATTAGCAATAGTATTATGCTTATTGTCATAAGCCTATATTTAACATAATCGTTGCCAAACTGTCTTTTCTGTGATAAAGGGCTCCCGTGTGTTTTACGTCGTGTACATCCAATATATCTCATGAGAAATTGCTTTGGCCGGGTAGGCAGTTTCGGATCTTCATACAAACACCATTTAAAAATTTACGCACGTATGTACATCACCGGGAGCGCGCGCAAACACAAACGCTATTTTTACAAACCGATCGTGGATAACGAATGATCGAACCTACTACGGAGGCCGGGAGGTATTCTAAAACGGTCTGCTGTGTGTCTATCAACGGTGCATTAACCCGCCGTATTATTTTGAACGGTGATAAACGGTTTACGCTAGCCGGCCAGACCGAATCGGAAACGGGCAACGACGGGCTCGTAACATTAATTGCGGCAGAGCCAGTGCAAGGGTTAGCGTCCCCGTGAAGAATGGGAGTGGCAGCATGCGACGGAGCATCTGTCGCGCGCATCACCTGCCTAACTCGCCGCTTGAACAAGGCCTGTTAATTCAAATGCCTTTGATCGTCACTGTCGTTTACAGGTAGGGTAGGTTGTTAGTAGCGGTTTCTATGGTCCAAACAGATCCTTGCCAGAAAACATGTTCAATAATGTTTGAAAATACTCTTTGTAAGACACTAGCAACCCACCCCGGCTTCGCACGGGTGCAATGTATTATACATATAAACCTTCCCCTTGAATCACTCTATCTACTAAAAAAAAACCGCATCAAGAGCCGTTTCGTAGTTTTAAAGATCTAAGCCTACATGGGTATGTTACGGTGGTAGAGCCACGCAGCAGCCTCGGCTGTTGCACGAATGAGCAGGCTCATCAAAGTACCACGACCTCACAGAAGACCGGCGTAAGGTGGAAGTATCAAAAAATCAAAATCAAAAATATATTTATTCAAATAGACGCTTGCGCGCTCTTATGAATCGTCAAATTTTACATCAAAGATTATGTGTATAGGTTCGTAAGGTACCACCGGTTCGGAAAGCGGTTTCTGTTGAGAAGAGACCGGCAAGAAACTCAACAGTTGCTCTTTTTCAAAAATATCAGGGTACAATATAATATACAGGTATAATAGTCTTATTCTAGCCTACGTGAGTATCAACAGTATTAACTCCACACATTGGCGTCGTCGAGATATTCCGAAATGGTATAATATGCTTTAATCATTAGTTGATTTTAATTTTACATTTAAATTGGTCAAGCGGCAGACTTAATATCGACTGTGGGATTTTATTATACATGCGTGCACTTTGCCCCATGAACGACCTATTTACTTTTTGTAGACGAAACAATGGCGTAGTAAGTTTGTCCTTATTTCTAGTGTTTATTTTATGTCTGTCACTATTCTTTAGGTAATAATTAAGGTTATGACGTATATACAAAATATTACAATAAATGTATTGAAAAGCAACAGTGAGTATATTAACCTCTTTGAAAAGATCTCTGAGTGAATTCCGGGCTCCGATATTGTAGATTGCTTGGACAGCTCTTTTTTGAAGAATAAATACAGAATTTATGTCTGATGTATGACAAATACTTTTGTGTTTCGTCTGGTGTGTGAGGTAGCCGGAGCCCAATTTCCAAAAAGGTTGTCAACGTATCTGCAAACCTTTGGGTGTAGCAGATGTCCATGGGCGGCGGTATTCACTTAACATCAGGTGAGCCGTCTGCTCGTTGGGCAACTTTTCACATTAAAAAAAAAAGAACAGACAGACAGCGGAACGACTTTGTTTTATACTATGTTGTGATGCATATTTCACTATGGTAGGGGCGCCCGGAAACTTAGTGGCTTGTTGGGGACAGTACCACGAGCTTAATATAGAGACAAGTAGCAAGTACTTGTACCTATGCATATAGTTTGATGAGTTTGGTATTCAAGCCCAGCGTCTACAACGTCGGCAACACAACTGCAAGCCCACGCTTAATACAATCAATAGCCTATCTATACAAATCAGTCTGGTATCTACTGTCGTAATACGCCTTTAACGCTAATGTGGTAGAAGAGAGATAGTAATCTATGTATATGATAACAAGTCTCAAGTGTGCCGTATAATATAGATTTTCTCCGCATACCTTATTCAAATACGGGGCAGTGATTCTTGAATAAATAATACACTATGGTTTATATCCCAAAACCAGCACCTATTTATAACTTTTATATTTCTATATTTAGATAGGCAAAGACAAAATACTTCAGTGCCTTTAACCTCTGTTTGTCAAACCTTTTTTTTTATTATGTTCCTATTCTTGTGCCCAATTTTCGCCCAGTGGCCGAACACTATTTTGTCTAAAGCTTAGACTCACGTTCAAGACTTCATTTATCACTTCAATTAAGTGCGGCAGAGCAAGTTTTTATATCTTTAATTATTGATGTAGTCAATATGAGGCAAAAAATTTGCAACTTTATTTAAAAACCCGACTGATTTTAATAGAAAACTTAACTGTATATGACGAATGTCTTCCAGATCATGAGCGTGTATGTCGATAATGGTAATCAAGTTTTCATTTCCGTTGGATAGTTGTCTGTTCCCCTTATGAACGTGTATAACATAGTTATACTAAACATTCGTGATATGGACAATCTCACCAACTCTAGTTTTCCTTGAGCTTTCATTATTTTGCTGTATCATCTAATTGCACGTATACTTTTTTCTTGTGCTGCGTCGTAACAAATTTGATTATGGATAAATGAACAGTGCTTTAATAAAACCTTTAAGGCGTATCCCGTGTAGACGGATTCAAAATGGAAAAAGAAATTTAAAACACGCGGCATCCTCAGAAGATTAGATTTGGGAGCGCTAAGTTTTGTAAAAAGTTTCTACGCAAGCGGGCACGATCGATTTTGATAATATTAAATTACAAAGACTGCGCTGTCTTTAAAGTCGTGTTTAGTGTTATGGAACTTACCATGCTCGCGCGATTTTTTTTTAAATAAAAAGATAATGAGGTTCCGTGCGCAGTTCTGCCGAGTCTATGCCAGTTGGCTCGATGGAGTTTTACTCGACTTTTTGTGTGCCCCGTGGCTCATGCTCAGCGGCCAGTGGAATGTTCACGGTCCGTGGAGCCTTTCGTAACAGTCTTCTCGAGTGCTGTTGCGAATGTTTTTGTGTGGACACGGCGTTGTAGTTTAGGGGATAGATGCGTTTCGACCGAGTTTTAGGTTATGAAGTGTATGTGAAGCCTACATATATTTTTTTGATTTTATGTCTGCCTATTCCTGTATGATAACAGCGCAAAATGTACTTGTTGAAGCTATTTATACCGGCTGGCTTTCTCCTGTTGGTATTAGATTGCATACCACATAAGTATCTCGATAGTTTGCTACTTTAATAATTTTTTCTCTAATTAATTTATCTCCCGTTTTACGGATATAATTACCTTTCAAATAAAGTCTGGAAACATTTAGTGTACTTCGTCATTATTTATTATATCTAACAAGTGGCGATAATTAATTTGCAGACCATCGAAAGGCCAATGAAGTCGATGACACGGCAAACATCAATGTAGTCAAATTACAACGTAAGCAATTGAGACATGATTGCCAGCTTAATAATGGATTGTTCATTCATGAATTTACTTTGAAAATATTAATTAGCGATTGAACAATACAAAGCAGCTATGTTTTATTAACTACAAACAACATTTTTAATTCTATTAAAATAATATAAAATAATAACGATAACGGTTATAGTTTCTAAATGTCATATATCATAAAATAATAACAAGGAATAGTAGCGAAGGTTCATTTTTATGTCATATAAATGTTTAAGCAGATCTGAATTAATTGTTAATTTTGAATTAAACATATGCAGGAAATGACGTAATGTAACGTACTAGTATTTGCAGAATATGTTGTTTTATGTGGTAGTAAACAGTTCAGGTGACGTGTATTGTTTCAGCACATATTATGTTATAATAGACGTACGTGAATAGAGTTATTGCAGAAGTGCAATTTGTTGCTTATTTAGGAAATAATGATATCCATTTGGCGAAATGGACATTATTAATTCCTAGTTGTGTGTTTTGTATTTACAATACTTGTATTTCAAACTTCGTATGTTCAAATATTTATTATTTAGTAATTAGACGAGTACGAGGGTAAAAATTGTCATATTGAATGTACTCAAACTGTACAAGAAAAATTTATGTATGTATTTATAGATAAATGTTTCTTGTATGTATACACATCTTCATTGCAATAATTGTTTGTAATGAAGTTACACTTTTTTTTGTTATAGTTGGAGGATACAATGTCCTACGCAATATTATCTTTTTAATTTTTCTTATGCTCAAACTTTGTGATAATCAAAAAGTATCTACGAAATCATTTGGGCACCAAAACTCTGTGGCGACATTTCCCTTTGGAGTGCGACAAAGAGCGGAACCAATCGATTTCATGGATCTAAAGAACGAATTTGCAAGAAGCTGCCTGGAATGTCACGTCGCGAGGCACAGGTGCGAGGGCGTTGCTCCCTCCTGGAGTTGTTTTTAAAAGAAAAAGAGAAGTGAGAGAAAAAAGAACACAGAAAATGAGTTATTTTTTAACTTTAGAACGAGTAGAGTATTTTTTCTTAATTATCAAGAGACGCTTTATATTTATTTTGGTCTGTTTGCACGAGTAAAACTACTTATTTAATCACATTTATGACTGTTTTGAAACAAACGAATAATACACAAAGAAGCTGTTATATAACGATATTGATTTCCTATACTTTATTTGGATATTTCGGTCTTTTGAAGGAAATAATTCAATATGAAGCACGCGCAACTGCTTAATAGATTGTCACGTTTACGTTTGATTACATTTATAATGTCGCATAAACGCATGATAATAGAAGTAAATATTAGTTAAGCTTCACTTCTTCAGAATGTCCCGCTTTCTAGAGAATGGTTTAAAGCAAGAATCAAACTAATTTTCTATAGCACCGTTACTAAGTAAGTTATTTGTTCATGTAAAAAATGTAAATAAGTTCACGTATAGTCTAGTCTAGTCATAGTCTTCTTTAAGTGACATTATAGCAGTTAATATATTTAGAGTACCTACTTAGATTATTCTGTTAAATGAAAATACTTATCACATATATGTACATATATTTTTCTTATAGAAAACCTTGAGAAAACCTTTAGCGTTGTACGTTCGCTCTTTGTTTAGTTGTCCCTAATGGCTTGTGGCAAAGCTTCCAACGCCTGACATTTCTGAATGTGTGCATACCGCGCCCGTCGTTTTCAACTTACGAAATAATCTCGAATAGGTTGGTATTCGTGACTCAGTGAATTCTATCAGGCAATGTTGCGGTATGGCAGACCCTTTGAGATATGGTTTTACTTTTACTATCTGTATTTACATAAATGTGTACGTGGGAAATGATACAGTAAGGAAGGATATGTGAAGAGGAGTAGATGAAGTCGTAGTGATTTTAATAGTGACTGTCCGAGCCCTGCAACAATTTTTGCTATAGCATGAGTACCATGAATACCTTGATTAGGACTGTATGTATGCTGGTTATTGAATGAAAGACATAGCTACAAATATGTTTATGATTCTAGTTAGTTAATTGACAAATCAATCCTCATATTTACAGCGTAGTCTGACCGAAAAAGTCTGTCAAGCAGGGACCGACAGAAAAAAAAATTCGGAAAGGCCCTGCGCCGATCCGGCAAAGTCGATCTATTTAGGTCATCTATGTGCGCGTAGGCGGATAATGAGCTCCTTTGTATTTATATTTAGCGAGTACGATATTAATTCCATACGCATTGTCTATTGTCCTCTTGCTTACGGCAATTTCTCACAGTAATCTCAATTAATCTTTCATAGTTACTCGCTTCACCAAAGCTTCTGCAAATACAGCGCACGAGAAACTTTGGCACGTCAGCTGCAGGTGTCTGCATTAGTATTAGTTTCCCCAGAAGGCGCTAATTCCACGAGTTGCACGTATTATATAACTGGGTCACGACTGCACACAATTTCGCCTTAATTCTAATGCGTACATTCTACGTGTGTATTGAATTAACACCGCGTGGGCAGCCGATCGCCCGATGTTTGAAATTGATTAGTTACTGTCATATTATTAACGTGGGAAAGATTTCAAATGCTGCATGCATAATCGAGTTTTGAAAATAAGTGAACGCGTTTAAAAATTTTAATTAGCTACGAAGTTTACGGGAAATTTATACTAATTTAGTGTATATCTGGTATTTTAAAATAAATGTAACATTTTTAGTTGGATACTATTACAATTGCTGTTAGTACGCTAGTGTGATTGTTGAATCTTATTTTGTACAAGTTAAAATTGTTTGCCAGTTAGTTTTGTTCGGGCCACGCAACAGTCTTTGATGTTGTACGAATGGGCAGGTCCGGGTAAGTGGTAAGCAGGGTCTACTTTGTTATTAGGTGGCAATTCATCTGCAACCCCATGGGTGCTGCAAATGTCAAGGTGAACCCTCAGGTAGCTTGCCACATTCTCAAATAGAAAAAAAAAAAAAAAACGTTATAATTGCACCGATTTTCGTCTATATTGAATTTTAAGTAAGCTTAAGTAGGTACATTTCATTGTAAAATATCAATTCTTGAACTATTTTATGAGAGAAGATCATGCGTAGGGTTTTAATTGCAACTGTCAATCCGTTAAGAGTGCGCCGAGTTATTTCACCCACCAAAAAAAATGGATAAATACTTCTACTTAAAGCCAACCTCCTATAAGCTGTGATATTTCCTCGAAGCAGAAAGGTATTGTATAGTTAAAGATTTCGTAGTCAATTGGAACGTTGTCATACATCCCGTAATAAAACATTTTGTGCTGAACGCATTAAGACGTTTATAATCGATAAATTCTATCGCTGGTTATAGTTGAAATATGAAAAACATTTAAAACTTGAACATGTGTACCTACTTTGTATTTATTTTTATTCCTAGAAGTTGCGCATTAGTTTGAAATGGTGACTGGCGCTGTTGTCGTTCCAATGAAAGCAAACGTGGCATTCCTTAAACTGGATAGTTTCGTGTTTGCGTTTTATAATAAAAAGTTGACAAATTATAAAGAGGCATGCAGACTTATTGAAGAGTTAGAAATATTATTATTTAATTTGACTATGTGGAAATAGCAGTTTTACTTTTTATTAAATGTATCCATTTATTGGATTAAAATATGTATTTTTGTACGTCTTAAAAAGTCAACCATAGTAAAGAACTTTATAGCTATGTTGAAATGATGGTACTATCTTCTCCTTTACATACATACACTTAGGTCACTGGCTCGACAGATTTGTGCCAGATGGTGAAATTCAGTGTTCTACGATGAATTGTAGAATCCATACCATAAAGGTGTATAAAAAGTAAATAATCGCGTGAATATAAATAAGCTCGCACACACGAGACAAATATTCAAGAACAGAAAATAGGCATTAAGGAATATGACTATGAAATCACCCCACACATTATTTCGAGGAAAGGTAAATGGTAACACAGACTAGAATCAACGTCAAACTTAATTAAAAAAAACTCCGACCGTGTAGAGCAGTCGATTTCTTGTGTTCAACTTTCGGTCATGTGATGGCTTTCTTAAGATTTCGTGTTTTTTTTTAATTTACTGTAAAAGTCAGACTACGTCTTCGATGCGAAATAGTCTGGCTAACGATGTTAATTGTGTGCACCACCCTAATGCCGACTGGAAGAAAATGTCGTTAGCATTAAGTCCGTCTGGGTATAATTTTAATTTTAATTTTGGAAACAAAGTTGAAATTAAAAATTATGTGGTAAATGGATGAATTGATAATAACAAGAAGAAGGAAGGAAGGCTAACTAAATGAATTGATGACGCTTCTTCATTTTTGTATTTTTAATTGTCACCATTCAAACTACCTAAAATTAGTATTTATGAACATAAGAAACATTCATAGATGATATTATCATTTAGATGTGGCATTGTATATGAAACTTTGTGTTTCTTTTCGGTACATCCTTATTTAGTCACGCTCATTTGTAAAATCGTTACGAATTGCAATAGACCATTATCAAATCCGCGGCAGCAATTAAGTTTTGGTTTCGTGCTAATGCCCCGTGAGAATATTTTTTCTACGTTTCGTATTTTCGAAGCATCGCTATAGCATCGAGTAAAATCACATGCGGGCGAGATAGAACGTTACACCAGCTGTCAATAATGGTTGTTTTTGGTAATGAAACAAGAGCTTATGGAATAAATAACTTGTCGACGTTATTTTTTTTTATTATTGTTGCTCATTGCTTGAGTATAAGCCAGTTTATTTTTGTTGATTTTGATGTTTGTGGTTTAAAAAATTCGCAGTAGCCTTTTAAGACCTGCAACATACCCCTTGGTCTATGGTTGTCTATGGTTAAATTTCGGCCGCCCAGACAAATGTACATTATAACCATCGAACACACACCCTTTAAAATAGCGGTTTTCTATATTTATTTAACAATTTTAAGGTACATACAAGAAGTTTTAGATGCTCCTGAAGGGAACAATATACTTTTAATAAATCTTTAAAGGTTAGTATTTACAATAGCTCTCATCATTTCAGCCTGTTTGAGTTCACTGCTGAACGTAGGCCTCCCCCACAGACTGCCATGAAGCCTGAGCCACCTGCATCCATCGACTTCCCGCACATTTGCACAGGTCGTCACTCCATCTAGTAGGGGGTCGTCCTACACTGCGATGGCCAGTACGAGGCTGCCACTCGAGAACCTTTCTTCCCCAACGGTTATCGGTTCTACGAGCTTATGGCCGGCCCATCGCCACTTCAGCTTGCTAATCCTCTGAGCTATATCGGTTATCTTAGTTCTACTGCGGATGTCTTCGTTACGAACTCTATCACGCAGAGAAATTCCGAGCATAGCCCGCTCCATAGCTCGCTGAGCGACTTTGAGCTTCCTCATACGGCCAGCAGTGAAGGACCATGTCTCGGTTCCGTAGGTCATCACTGGGAACACACATTGATTGAAGACTTTAGTCTTCAAACATTGAGGTATATTCGACGAGAAGATTTGCCGCAGTTTCCCGAACGCTGCCCATCCGAGTTGGATTCGCCGATTGACCTCTGCGTCGAAGTTGGACTTACCTAGCCGGACTAACTGTCCTAGGTAAACGTACTCGTCAACAACTTCGAGCTCAGTGCTCCCAACAACAACCGGTATAGGCGTGACATGGACATTAGACATGATCTTCGTCTTGTCCATGTTCATCTTAAGGCCTACCCGTTGGGAGACACTGTTGAGGTCATTGAGCATAGCACCCAGGTCCTCCAGCGATTCTGCCATGATGACTATATCGTCGGCAAATCGAAGGTGGGTGATGTATTCGCCATTGATGTTAATACCTCGTCCTTTCCAGTCCAGAAGCTTGAAAACATCTTCCAACGCAGCGGTGAAGAGTTTCGGGGATATGACATCACCCTGTCTTACACCCTTCTGCAGTTGGATAGGTTTTGTACTACTGGACTGTACTTGGACGGACATCGTAGCCTTGCTATACAAACACCTCAGCACTTCGATATACCGACAGTCAATTTGGCACCGCTGAAGAGCCTGGAGTACCGCCCACATTTCGACAGAATCGAAGGCTTTCTCATAGTCCACATACGCTAGGCATAAAGGCAGATTATACTCTTCGGTCTTCTGTATAATCTGCCGCAAGGTCTGTATGTAGTCTATGGTACTGAAGCCTTTTCGGAATCCGGCTTGTTCGGGAGGCTGGAAGTCGTCGAGTCTGGAAGCGAGACGATTCAAGATGTCTCTTGAGAACAGCACATAGACGCGGCTCAGAACGGATATCGGTCTATAGTTCTTCAAGATAGCGTTATCGCCTTTCTTGAAGAACAGTACCACCACACTTCTGCTCCACGCCTCTGATGTAGTGCCACCCTGAAGGACGGAATTAAAGAGCCTCTGAAGGACTACAAGTACCGGTTCTCCACCCGCTGTCAGAAGCTCTGCTGTAATTCCGTCCTCTCCCGATGCTTTGCCATTCTTAAGATGGTTAAGAGCCATTCTAATCTCGCTCAGACTAACGTCCGGGATATTTTCAGAATAGTGTCGGATAAGCTTTGCTCTTGGGTCGTTACTCACATATATGTGTGGATCCAACGACGATGTGTACAGCTGTCCATAGAATCTCTCAATCTCACTCAAAACCTCTGGTCTACTGGAGATGATAGCCCCGCTGTCAGTCTTCAACTTAGTCAGTTGGCTTTGTCCGATAGACAGATCTCTGGCGAAGACTTTTGAGCCTAGGTTCCGCTCTATGGCATCCTCAATACGAGCTGTATTGAAGTTGCGTAAGTCTCGCCGCATGTATTTGGAGATCTGCCTATTAAGCTGCCTGTAGTCTGACATGTCAGTTGAAGACTGCAGTCGCATCTCATGTCTTGTTCCCAAGAGGCTAAGAGTGTGATCGAAGAGTTTTTGCGTTCTATTTGTGCCGTGGGCCTTATAAAATTTAAGGTCCACGGCATGGACAGTTTCCACGAGCTTAGCGTTAATATCGTCCACAGAGCTGCAATTTTCTAGGCATTGGAAGCGATTATGTAGCTCGAGCTGAAAGCTTTCGGAGTTCTGGATATGGGCACGAGATGGTCGGAGTGTGGACTTCATTAGACGAGATCTTTCCAGCCTGATGTTAATATTCAATGTGCCTCTCACCAATCGGTGATCACTGCCGGTCTTCACCCTTGTGATCACAGAGACATCATTGAATATTTGCCGTTTGTTCGTCATAATGAAGTCTATCTCGTTTTTTACGGAACCATCGGGGCTAATCCAGGTCCACTTCCTGTGGGGCTGCTTTTTGTAGAAGGAGTTCATCATAAAGAGTCCCTCCTTCTCCATGAAGTCAGCCAGCTGCTGCCCCCTTGGGTTCCGTTGCCCTATTCCAAAACTACCTACTCTCAGCTCATTGTCTTTCCTTTTGCCTAGTTTTGCGTTGAAGTCTCCCATTAACACCATGTATTGAGTTTTGGAGGAATGTATGGCTCGTGATATATCCTCATACATTGCCTCCACCTCATCATCGGGATGTGTCGACGTTGGTGCGTAAACCTGTATGACCTTCAGCGAATACCGATTGGATATTCTGAGTATAAGGTACGCAACCCTCGACGACACACTCTCGATTTTAACAACGTTGTTAATGAGAGACTTGTGGACGATAAATCCGACACCTCCTTGGGACAGTTGGTCGCCCTCCCGGTGGTGAAACAGGTTGCCGGATTCGAGGATTATCGTGTCCTCCCCCTGTCTTCGGACTTCAGATAATCCTATTATACCCCAGCGCAGCCTGTTCACCTCTTCTTCCAGCTCTGTAATCTTCTCGTCAGTCCTCAATGTTCTTGCGTTGTATGTTGCCAGGTTGCGTTGTATGTCCAGTCGCCGTCGTTGGTAGCCGAATCCTCTACTTAAACAACAATAGCTCTACTTAAACATAAATAACTTTGTAAAGTCGAAATGAAGAATACTTCATTATATTCCCTTCCTAAATCCCACGCCAGTCGTTACATTACTTCGCCAGTGCTCTGTATATCGTACAAGAATGGTAATGTTGGCAGGTTTTAAGATTTTAACGCCGAGTTAGAGTATATCGCTACATAATATTATGTTTTTGCTCAATTTGTGATACATTTTTTAAATAACATAGGTTAACTTTTACCTACTTTGCCTTTTATATAGCTTAAGTTTTAATGTACTTTTTATTTAATGTAAAAACATTTTATACTTTATAAATAAAACTAGTGATCCGCCCCGACTTCGCACGGGTGCAATGTATTATACATATAAACATTCCTCTTGAATCACTCTATCTAGTAAATAAAACCGCATCAAGATCCGTTGCTTAGTTTTAAAGATCTAAGCATACATAAGGACAGACTGACAGCGGGACGACTTTATTTATGCTATGTAGTGATAAGTAAATAACGTTTTATCCACTATTATGAATAACAGCATGGATAAGGAGTGCTGGGAAATTTCTAACTATAAAAGCATTTCTCCGTCCCGTCGGTCTCAACACGCGAAATCCTTTTTGATCCTAACTCAATCGTGACCCCGAAGACGGACAATCCATTAAATCAACAATCCTTTATTGCATTGTAAGACCCCACTGGTCATAGTTTTCTCGAAATATTGTCGCAGTAGACTCGCTTTATTTCCATTGCGTCTCGCAAATATTATTCAGGGGTTTGCCTCTATTACTGTATCAATATCGCATCGTTCGTTTATGTTTTATTTGTTGTTATGAATGGCGAATCTATGTGTATATATCTCCATACCTTTGAACTGATATTGTCAATTGTATGGCCTGAATCATTTCCTTGATGATTCAATTTGATATTTATGCTGTACGTATGTAGGTAGAAGCTGCTATTTTGTGATCTTATAGACGGCAAACTGAGTCGGGTTTCAATGGTCTGTGTCGAAAACCTCAATAATTCCATTTTAGTTATTCCATTTTGTTATTTGAATGTTGATCAAAATATTTTTATCACAATAAATTTTTATTTTTTTATGTGAGAAAGTGGCAAACCAGCTGGCGGTTCACCTGATGTTAAGTGATAACCGCCGCCCATGGACATTTGCAACGCCTGTAGGGTTGCAAATGCTTTGCCACGTTTAAATAAAGTGGCCCCGGCCACCTCACTCACCAGACGAACCGCAGAAGTGTAACATTACTAACTTAACGCCGGTCTTCTGTGAGATCGTGGTACTTACCTGGACGGACTGTCCATTCCTGCAACAGTGTTACGTGACCCTACCACCAGAGATAAAGCTATCGAAGCCAAGATATCCTCAAATAATTTACGATCACGCACAACACTGTGTTGATGTTAAGCAACTTCTCCGTTAGACTGGTATTGTATAAACGTTGAGGGCGTCGGCTGCCAGAGGACATTTGAATTTCGGTGTATTTTAGCCGATAAATTGTAACACCCTTCAGGCTATCCTATATTTCGGCAAGAAAGCGTGAGTTTACCTTTGTTTTCATGAGAATATTTGCTTAAATAATGTGAAAGCAGATCCAAAGACTTATGATATTAATTTTCATAGTACTATTCTCTGCACTTCAGATGAAATTTAAAATTGTATACAAATGGACGAAAGCTTTACGCCGTAGCAAACCTACCCGTCGCTCTAGCCACTGAGCTAAACTATCTTTACACAAAGGAAAATCCACAATGTAATAAAAAACAAAGTAAATAAAATACATTGGGAAGATAAGTCGCTTAGCTCAGTGACAAGAGCGTCGGACGCGTATCTCGGAGGAAGTAGGTTCAAAGCTACGCAGGGGCGTAAAGCTTTTCGTCCATTTGTCTACAAATTAAAATTTTTCTACCCCAAGAAGTGAATCGTAATATAAGTTCGAATGCCTTTTGGTTGCGCATATTTAGAATCGTCTTCAATTTATTTAATCTGCCCCTACATATGTTGTTTGCTACCTCATAAGTTGAATGATTAGTCAGCCAGTAACACCATTTTAACCACATTTAGTGATTTTTCGCATTTACGCGAGTACATTTTATTTAGCTATTGGCACTACTAGAGTATGCTGCCTATGCAACCTAAAAGTTGTCTTAAGTATAAATATCGTAAAATCATTTCAATTGTAATTAAAGCGACTCACGGCCACAATGAAGGCATGTTCGCACGCAAAAACTCTTCCGCAAACCTCTCGAGCGGTACGTAACGGGTCGCGCGTTCAACTTATTATCAGAAAAACTGCGTTATGATTAAAGATTCAACTCTGCATAACGGCTGATTACCGTGCATTTATAATCAGGTTGATTATGAATAAACTATGGTAAGGTTATGTTTATGAGTATCGTGTCTTCACCTTAGCCACGTGTTTTACACAGTTTTTGTGACTTTGGCTTTCTTTCTTGGTAAGATGATTTATATTGCGAGTTTTTAGTGTCTTGTGCGAAAATGATTAAAACTACTGTCTTCTTTGCTTATGGTTTTATAATTCTATAATGTATTATGAAGAGCTTGTTAATCCAACCATCTGAGATTTAATATTTCTTTCAGTATTTGATTAAATGTTGACATTCTAAAAATTCATTATCACTGACCCCTTACAACTTTCCTCGAGATAAACGGGCTTCTCATATAAAAATAGTGATGTTCTACAGTTATTTATTTAACATTTTATCAAATATAAAATCAATTGCCTGTCACGTAGTATTTCCTACCGGCACGAATACACGGTTTATTCTCGCTAACAGCAAACGTTCCGCCGTCAATAGTCTATCACCTTCTCACCTCTGCGAGAGAATTCTGTCTCGGAGTCCTAAAACAGAGATGTAATATAATATATAAAATATATACTATTGAGTAGAATGAAGTACTATTTGGTAGATGGATTTTCGCGAGTTAGGTATACAACCGCTTCGCTTAGGGGCTTAGATGGCTAGGTTTAGGTTGGGCACTTTATCCGGCAGGTAGGAATTCTGGCAGCGGCAAAAAGTTTTTGACAATTAATTTATCTAACGTTTTATTTAACAGTAAAAGCCACGATTCTTGAAGATTACATCAAGTATGTAAACAACAAAGCTGTTAGGAAACAAGTAGGTATACCTATGGTTTAGCATTAGTCACCTGGCTTTAGTGATCTTAGTTGTGTATCTTTAGAAAAGCAATATTAAAAGAAATTGCTATATGTAATCATACATTTGATGCGTTGTTCTTTTACCTTTTTAACAAGTGGAATAGTGCAATAAAAGCAGGTTATATGTCGATGTTTTCGCACGGTGAAGCTTAGTGGCTAGCGTTTAGACTCAAAATCCGGCAGAAGCAGGTTCGCATCCCGGCATCGGAAAAAAAATATATTGTCTACACATTTAAACCTTAATTCCTTTGAAGGACCCTAAATTGAACAATATACCTAGACTCTGACTTTGATAGTTGACATTAATTAGCAAATATGGCCTACTGTACGTTCATGCTGAATAATTCTACTTGCAATGTAACATAACATTACTTTATCGGACATTATTTCTTCTTTATCTGATTTGCTTAGTTCAGTTGTGGGTAGCAGTAGGTAAATCAATTGAAAGAAAGACTAAATTGTTTACAGGTCTTGGTAATTAACATCAATGAACTGTCTGAGTTGAAAGCCATTCGAGCGTTAATGGCAAATTAATGCACATTGCGAATTAATTATTGACCTGAACCTTATCTGCGTTGTGTAAACAGTATGGCCGATTTTGAATCTTGCAGCATGCGTAATAGGAGAGATTTTTTGGACATATTTATTTTTTCCTGTGGTTTAAAACATTTAATACTAGGCTAGTTATTTAAAGAAAATCATTCGGAGTAAAATACTCAAGAAGGTGAAGACATACAGTATACACGTTCTTGGGTATTATGTATTATATTATAGTAGACATACACACATATAAGATTCTGGACAAAACCTCTCAGACTTTATTTTCATTTAACGTCTATGAAAAGTAAATAGAGGCCCTATGATGCAGATACAGCAAAAACTTATTTTAATATGTCTATTCCAAAATTATCTAAAGGATTCAGTAAACATATTCATATGAACTCTAAATAGAATAACCTACTACCATTACCGAGGATAAATATTTTGCCGCTAATATTCGTTTCTTTACTTCACGTGTAAGTACTCCAATGTACAGTACATTCAATTGAGTTTCACCCAATTACCATACAGGTTTCACGGTGTCAATAGTCTGTTACCGCTCTTAGTTGAAGCATAAAATGAGGAGGGTTTAAAGCCGTGCAAAAGCAGTCGGCAGCGGGCAAACATTTCTTCGGTTTGTTTGTAACGAGCCCGGACGAAGCGGTTTCAACTTCCTCCCAATAAGTGGATAATGATCTGACCATCTTGTTTTTCTCGGTGAGACTGCTTTGGATTGACCGGCTTTTTTACCTGCCAGTTCTTTCTTTTTTATGTTACGCTTTTTGAAATACAATTTTGTTATTCGACAAACTAGTAAGCACGATCCTTGATGTCAGTGTAGCCGTTTTTTTATTTTTTTATTTTCACTTCTCAGTACATCTGTCGTAAACGGCTAATGGGTGTATCTTCGTGCCCGGCACACGACCACATCACCTATTACGCGGAAATGCTCTTGGTACTCACGATGTTAATAGGTAAAAAGAATTCTTGGATCCGCCAAGATGTTAATGGGTAAAAAGAATAAGTACCAAAAAATTCTCAGTGCACATTTTGTTATGAAGATTTTTGAACTGCGAGCTTCGGTACCGTGGGCGTTGTAATATCATCTGTGATGAAACAAGTTGGAGTACCTACATAAGTTTAATTAATGCTAAACAATTAACTGATTTAAATACAACGCATATTTGTTGTAGTACATAATATTTTGTAAACATATACCTACGTATTCCCAATCGGGCAATTTTAGCTTTCTGGCTTGTTAACCACTCATACAGGAACTATTCCTAGTTACTAACTACCGTTATCTTGTTGCAAACTACACCGTTTCTCAAACTCGATTAAAACGTACTAAGTCAACAATGTAAGTAAATGTGCTAACAGACTTTTGCAGTAAACGTAACTGCAAAGCTCAGCACCGAGTGAATTACATATTTCGGGCGTAAAGAGCAAAGAGTTTCTTTATCGACCTCGTAAAGAAACATGTTTACGCTTTAGTCTCATTTCGCCTTTAGTCACGGTGATGAAATATAATCAGATATCTTTTATTGTTTGTCTGCACCGTTTTACTTACTTGTGGGTTGTTGTTAATAATCAAAAACAATACATAAACTATATAAGTTAAAGCAATCACATGCAATTATTGTTGATTTGTGACAGCTTTGTTGCTATTGGTCGCATGTGGATTTGAACCAGACACTGGACAAAATTTGTGTGATCCATATCGCAGGGCTGGGTTTAGTTTGCGTACGTGTGATTTGTGCATGATTTATAGCATTACTTTGATGCCTTAAATATTGCCTCGCACTTTGACCCATTTTTTACTGACTGGTTTTAATTTCTATGGTCCTCCTATTATTTAAACGGTCGGAATATTTCTCGAATCTCTGTTCATAAAATATTTTACCAACTTCCGAATGATTTATTCGCATAGTGGCTCGTAAATTTGCGCAAATACGAAGTGCCCGAGGGAACAGATGGCGTTTCTTAACTTTTTGCTTATGAAGACCTTCTCACACGTTTATTTTTCATCGTGCTTCCGGTGCGATTTGAATTTCTAGTGCGTCTATTGCTTTTCTTATTATTTTAATGATAGAACAAAGTAGGTGCGGAGCTCAAAGACTATGATTGTTTTGCCCGATATATCAAAATGCCAGGGATTGCGTTTAGAACCTAACTTTACAATTTATGTACACATTTTAGGTTTCATCTCGTGTTGAGATGTTTATCATACAAACATTTAGATATGACCTGTTTACCAACTAGTTATTATCGCACTCATGCACATTATAGCACTAGAAGATTTATGTTAAAATTTTCCTTATATCAAACATCACTGCATGTTGCATGCTATGACTATCATGCAACACTCACCCAATAAGAAAGAAAAATGTAGCTTAAGCGATTTCCTTTTTTCGACATTTAGGTACATTAAAAAAACAAATTAGGTTGTTTGAATCTTCAAAGCACAAGTTTCGCGCACGCAAAAAGGTTTTTTTATGCGGTGCATTACACCCTAGTGATTTACAACCTTGTTATTATTATATTTCTCGTCACCAACACGGTGTTTACATTTTTTTGAGATGCATAAAGTCCAGCTGGTTCTGTACTCGCATGGGCCTTGGGAAGTGACCTCTAAATGCATTTGGGTGTTGAGACGCGATTGTGGCATAGATAAGCGGTGTACCCACTGCTTTTAGACTCCGTGCTTTCTTCGTATTTCGTAGGTTTTTTTTGTGGGTTTTCAAAGTTGGGTTGCCATTAAGTTGTGGGCCCCGGCTACCTCACTCACCAGACGGAACACTAAAGTATAATATTTCCACTTCTCGCCGGTGTTTCTGTGAGGCCATGGAACTTCCCGGAATGAGCCTGCCGGCTGCTCATTCTAACTACAGCCTAAACTGCTGCGGGGCTCTATCATAGTAGAAAAATAAACACACAGATTTAATAAATATCGAAATGGCGTAATGGATTTTCATGGACAGTGGTTATCACCAACATCCTCCGCATCCTTATTTACAACATCCCTTTTAAAATGAACCCTGAGTCTATTTCTCGTAGTTAATAATAAAAATCAGGAATGTATAATCGGTATAAACAGATTCGCATCGAACGTTGTGTAGGTATTTCGATTATGTAACTGCATGTGGGTATTTGTAAATCATAACGTTAACTGCATGTGGGTATTTATAAATCATAACGTGGGAACTGAATACCGAATAAAGTTCTGTCATGGTTAAAAAAAAATGTATATAGAAAAATATATATAAATATATATATTGGTGATATTTGTTATTTAACTTCATCTTTAGAATATATTTACTTAATATATCATAGTCATAAGTTATTACTATTACACGTGGAGGCGCCAGGCGCCAACACACTGCTAAATTAAAAAAACAAAAAAGTCCGACATAATATATTTCAACGGCAGAATATAAAAATGCAAAATGGACATGACATCAGCCCGCCCGCGAAATAAGAAGTCTAAATTGTCTCATCTCTGAAGCTATTGAAAACGTCCCGCGGAATGGGATCGTGTCTAATTTAATTATAATCGTATTTAGTTTCTCATTCACAAATCATTAGAGCAGAAGTGCATAGCATACCAGTATTTGTGATACGTCATAACTTACTGCTATAAATTTCAGTTGCATAACATAACAAGCCCTTTCATTTTCCTAAGACCTCTGTTGTAAATGGGGCTCTTCTACAGTAACATATCTTGATCTTCGGCATTACGCATCTGATGCCACGACGGTCAGGAGGTCTACTGCGACCGTGATATTTTTATAATACATACAAATACATGTAAACGTCTAACGTATATAATAAAACATCTTTGTCAGTTCTTTGTCCGCGGGTTTGCGTGAGTTTTTGTTATAAGAAAATCAGCATGAAAACAAAGAAAAGCTGCTTCACCTTTTAATTTGTTAACCATTCAGTGCTTCAAAATTTGATTTTATTTTATTTAATTTGTTTTTGTTACTTACTTTTACCGGAAACGTTTACGTACGCACCCTTACGCTATGCTATTCTTTTCAGTTTGCCTTATTTATATTTGTAACTTGATATTTTCGTGTTTATCTTGTAAAAAGGTCGATGACATTTTAGAGCGACATTTTAAACGAAATAAAATGATAGCAGATATCGATACGATGAGCCTTGTCGGGCGTTTGGCTAATTATATGAAAAAGCGTGTAAAAGCATATAAAAACGAAGTCTTTTTGTAATTGTTATGTTTATTACCTAATAACTTATTTAATTAAAACATTAAGGTATTAGTTAAAATCTATGTGTGGTTTATGTGTAGGTCCCATAAAAGTTTTCCATTTTCAATTTAAATTGCATTTGATAACTGAGCCCCGTGCGGTTCATCACTTCCATATCTTCCATTTAGGCCTCCTAATTTATTGTTTCTAATATTATAAACGCGAAAGTTTGTATGTGGATGGGTGTTTGGTACTCTTTCACGCAAATACTACTGAATGGATTTTAATGAAACTTTACAATGATGTAGCTCATACATCAGAATTACACATAGGCTATAATTAATGTACATATTTTTATGTATAATCTGTCTTTCTGTCTGAATGTTACGCCGTCAGCCTATTCTACGCAGACGTAGTTGCGGGCAGCAGCTAGTTATATATAAAAATAATTGTAGTCTCGCTAAACCTCGAGAACGGATGGACCGATTTGACAAATTTTTGTTTTGAAATATTTGTGGCGGTCCAGGGAAGGTTTAAACGATGAGAAATAATAGAAAAGTTCAGATAGACAAATTCCATAGAAATAATTTATATGGCAAAACAACTTTTGCCGAGTCAGCTAGTACGTTAAAAATTCCAACGTCAATAACACAACTCTCTTTTTTTTTTTCAGATACCCCCAAAGTAATGAGCACGCGATACCGATCTACATAAAATGAACCCCCGAATCCTATTAACTGTGGCCGCCTTTCTGCTCTGCGACGCAAAGCTGCCCGGCCTAAATCCGACCACACTGAATGGTGCGGACGCAACACAAAGGTCTGAGCACTACGGGAGGAGCGCAATACGTCGGAACGCGGCGAGGCAGCGGCGCGAAGCCTTCGACCCGAAGACGTACGAGTCCAGCCTGACCTGGGCCCACTCCGAGAGGCTCGACGACAACGGCGATGTGGTCCTACGTTGGGTGACTTCTGACTCGCGAGTCACGTTCAGACTGGAGGCCAGGACGCGCGGCTACGTCGGCCTGGGCTTCAGCGCGGCGCAGAGCATGCGCGGCGCGGACCTGGTGGTCGCATGGGTGGACGACAGGAACGGCAACGCTCAGATTTTGGTGAGTTGGATATTTATATCGGTATACCTCGGAGGCATACAATAGTAAATCAAAATTTTTTCTTACACCATTAAAATCGCAAGAACAAATTCTACACAATAGTATAAAACATTCAGTCCTACGACGCCTAATTAATAAAATATCCAATCGTATATGACATCATAATCCATAATACATTCAAGGGTTAACTCACGCAGTTTTCCCCCCCTGTAAAATTTGTGTTTGGTCTCATAATGCCGTTAATATAACCTCTGGGGTTACAACAGTTTCAATACGTCCTATTGCTGAACAAAGGACTTCTCTGTACAGATGGTATTAGGACATAGTCCACCACACGACCCCACTGCGGATTTCAGACTTCAAATATCTTAATTTCCGCGCCACGCATCCTCACTGGATCCAGTGGCGAAATTTCACGAGCAATATTTTAGATTATTCCATCGCTGACTGCAAACATAGATTTGGCAACAGATTTGGTGCAATTCGTAATTTGTGTTCAATATAATTTTGTTTAAATTCTTCTTGTATAAAATATGTGTGTCTGCGAAGATAAGATTCATCGCTTCAAGTTTATGTTGCGATGCTTTAAAAATAATTGAAAATAGTTTCTGGATCAGAATAAGTTTAAATTGCAAAGTTCTTCGTGCAATTGATTTGAATTTTCCGCGCTGGCCGAGAACGCAGATTGCTGTTTTTTCAACCATTCTCAGACAACTTATTTCCTTTATTGCCTTCATTGTTTTATCTCGCTTCAATGTATTTATGTTGCATTGTTTTTTAATTTTTAAGGTTACAAGCAATATATCAATGTTGCTTTTAAGATAATGATTTTTTTTTAAAAAAGGACCTTGTTTTGGGCTCTTCGCCGTTGTATTAGACCGTTCCAACACAAAAGGATCAAGTTTTGTCAATGCAATCGTGACACGTGTAAAGCAGTACGCCGAGCTGGTTAAAAATAATGACTTACGTAAGCCCCTATTTGCAGGTCGTCCGCAATTGTAACTTTCGGTCGGTTTGTAGTAATTTATCGCTTACGTGACCGGAATAAGTGTTATGCCCGTCGCAGAGAACTTTTTACCATAGACAATGGCCTGTTTGCGGTTTTCGTCGGGCATGTCAACGTCCCAGGCATCGAACCGTGACCGTTGCTAACGTCTTAGCTGCCGTGATTCTCGTTCAAAAATATAGTTTTTCTCCGTTTTCTGAATAGATAGATACAGTTGATGACATCAAAAATCAGCATTCTGTTGAGATTGAAGCGAATAATGTTGTTTTCTTAGCTAACTATCAAAAACAAAGTAATAAAATTATCGATTAAATTTTTATGTCCCTATTTTTTAAGCGTGAACCTGAATTTTGTTAACATAAATAAACAATTTATTTAAGCGTCCAAATGGCATGCGGATGACATTTTAGATGTCTTGAAGCCATGTATATAAACCGCCCCAAATAAGCAATAATCAATATTACATCTTCCATTCGGTTACACGCCATTTAATTTGCGAGATTAACACGTCTCGTCGAGTTATCTTTAACGAATCGTATGAACCGTGCTTGATTCAATATTCGATCTATTTGAATAAACGCACCTTTAGATATACCTGACAGGTGAAATAAAATCACTGTTTCACATGAGCCTGATGTTATTCGACAAGCTCAACACCTGTCACTCAGAACTAAACAATCTCGTTAAAAAGTGGAAAGCAACTTATGAGCTTTTTAAATTGCTTATACTTCAGTAGGTTTATCGCTATAATTTTAAACATGGTTTTTAGAGTAGTGAGTGAGTGAATAGGCTCCGAAACTACTGAACCGATTTGAAAATTTCTTTCACTGTTGGGAAGCTACATTATCCCCGGATGACGTAGGCTATATTCTATTTTCAACAAAACTAAGGATCCTTACTAAAACTTCAATAATGTAACCCAAAGTGTACAAAGATTACCTAAAATATTATTTACATGGCGTGCGCTGCGAAAACTATTGATGATAGAGTAAAATAATGTACTACGAATTTACAGAACACATCATTATTTACAAAAACTGTCGCGACACAATATATCTATAATAATTATAGTTATGCCACAATAAGCGTCCTATTATTTTACAATTTTGATTGAAATGCCGCCGCTAGAAAAGGCTCTTTCTTTGTATCTTGGTATTAATCCTTACAAAATTAAATTACTTTATATTTAAGACTGTTTCAATATCTTTATATAACTTTTTGAATTATTAAATTCGGACGTTCCATTCGAAAGATATCACAAGTTTAAAAATGTTAGTATATTGTAATTTAACTATCTTAACAGCTTAGTGACTGACTTAGAAGTTCTTATTATTTATTAATACAAATAAAAATAACAAAGACAAAATTAATGCGTAAATAAAAAATAAATAAATAATTACAATTGCATAAGTTGATAAAAGATGCTATGCAAGAGCGTTACCGCGGCAGCCCCCGATTGCCACAGTTAATTTTTTTTTCGTAAAGAATACGTCTGTATACCTAAATTCTTAAACACCAAGTACGAATTTATCGCTCCAATTACTCCTGTCTACGAATAAGTTAATTGTAACGAACGCCAAGTTCTTACATTAACTAAGGGTCATGTGACGTAGACTTGTAGCATCTTCATTTTGCAAAGGTGCCTACTCCAAGCTTGCCTTGCTAATTGCGTGTCACCTCTGTGGAGTTTTTAGTTTTAAGGAAAATAAACAATACTGTACTTCTTTTGCAAAAAAATTTGACTGACATCATTAAATTTAACTCGCCCATTAAATAAAGTTTAAACATTTTTTTTTATATTGTTCTTGAAACATCCATTTCTAATCCTTAATTTCGGTTCGTATCGCATATGATATCTCACTTTATTTACATATTATATGTATCTCACATTATTTACATAATGCTTTTAAGGCACATAAATTTAGAAATCGCGTGACAACGGTCGTTCACCTCCACACATTACATCGAACTAAACATCTCCAGATATATATCACGATAAGTTTAACGTAACAGGTTCTATGGAGGGAAAAAGAGTGCTTGATTCGATACAGATTTTATACGATTGGTTCTTATTTATCATCGTATAAATTTAGAGAACCGCATCGTTGATTTATTCCAACTATCCGGAGGTAGAAGTGAGGCGACGTTCGATACTATTTGCTTGGAACGCTTAAGATAACTATGTTAAGCTTAACGCTAGTTTAAATCTTTGGAATATCTCACATTTACTTACAGTTAAAGTCGGCCCTGTGTCGTGGGGACATTGCTTGCCACTGATACTTCGAATCGGTCGCGTTCTCAATACCGCGGGCAAGCTACTTACTTGCATGCTGATCTATTCTTGAGTACAATTTATTTCCTGCGTCGGGCTGTTAGTCTGTCGTCGCGGCGTTCCAATGGAAATTCGCTCCCTTCGCATTTCGGCTTAATCTCATTATTAGTTATATAGACCATAAAATCGACACGAAGATTCCTATAGTTCTGTTTTCTCATTACCTATTTCACCATGGATGTTTCTGGTTGTTTCAACTCCCATGTGTCTGGCGAAAGGTCTGCGTAAACAAAGCTTAAACATTTTAGGACGCTTCCGTTGATATGCAAAATTACATTGCATACTATTTAGGAAACAAATGCAATTGAGTACAAACGTATAAGTTTTGTACTCGATATAATTTAATTAAAAATGGTAGCGCACAACAAGTTACTCGTATTTAAGTGAAACCACCGCAATATTGATGCTACTAAGGTGCTATAATGTATATTATTGCGTCTATTATGTTCATTCTGTTAAGTTTTTGCGCTTAATATTTAATCTATAATTTGATCGACGCTAAATCGGGAATACTCATGCTTCTTTCATGCTTCTTTCTTTCTTCTTACTTTAATTACTTACTGACGGTAGCTTAATAATTTTCTAAATGCGTTTTATTTGACATTAACCTACAAAAATATATCTATTTTAACTAGATAACTTATTATCCAATTGACCTATATTTTAAGCTGGGTAAAATCTCTTGAAACCGATCCCAAGTCTACATGTATGTCTCGCTGTGAAAAAGTCTATCTACATTTTTATTTCTAACTTAAGCTTAAAGCCGCCATTTTGGTGCCGTTCTGAAGTTCGCAGACATTTTAATTTCCGCCTTTATTGTTAATGCGACGTGGGATTAAGAACCGTTTTTGATGAATGTGTGTACACTGTGATGTATTTAATATCCCTTTATTATGTTCTACGTCCGCTTGTAAGACGTGAGACGAATTTAAATCACTTTGCAAAAAATTGATTGAGCTCTTTTGAAAATCCACAAGCACATTGTTCATCAACACTCTCATCTTCTCTTTCTACTTTTTTCTTCTCTTTCTACTCTTTCTACTTTGTTCTCAACTTTATAACATTCTCATATATAGCAGTGCAGTAAATTTTCAGACTCGTTCAGGGAGTAAGAGTCATAATCCATCTAGTATAAGTACTTATACGTTTGCTCCCGTCTGGTAAGTGAGGTAACTTAAACTTGACTGTTATTTCATGAATTACTAACAAGAGAGACGTTTATTAACAATTAACTAAGATTTCTACCGTTCAGTTCTAATGAGTTATTACGAAGACTCCAATTAATAAATTGTCTTTCTGGTCCACTTTTCGGTTATTGTATTTAGGAACTTGAAGAAGAATTTTTAATGGCACCGATTTTTAGGGCGTGACTTTGATCCCGGTTACATAGGCCAAGTTCGAAATTACTAACGGATACTTTACTAAAGCTCGTACTAAACCGTTTCGCTGCTAAATAACAAATCGTAACGCGTCTCCCCATAACAGGCACCGTCGGAATTGACCAAGTTTCGTACGTATGTTTGTTTTTACAGCCGAACCACGCAGAATTGTGATCCACATTATTTTCCTAAACGTAACGTTGCTATAAAACGTATTTCGACAAACTGAGTGAATGGCGTTAGCATGGGCAGTTCTCTTATGCTTTTCATTTCAAAGGTCTAGAAGAAGTTGCAGCTAATCTTATGGTTTTATGTGAAAAGTTGTCACGCGAGCATTAGGTTCACCTGATGTTAAGTGAATACCGCCACCCATGGACATCTACAACACACGATGGCTTTTTTACCTTTAGCTGGGCCCCGTCACAGTCAACAGTCTTAGCTTTTTTTGTAATGAAATGGTGTCATTTATATAGTCAATAACAGATTACCAAGTGAAATATGCGTTATATAATTGAATTGCACCTTGAAAAAACGTAAAGGTAACTTTGCCAACTGACATATTGTGGGTTCGAGTGCCATATGGGAGAAAACTTTGTAAGATGTTTTTACTGGCGTTTGCTTAACGGTTTCTTGATGCTTTAACTTAATTGTCTAGGATTAACTCATTTAATTTACGTTAATGCCACGTTTTCAAATAAAAGAGATATGAGTTAACATTGTTAAATTTAAGAATATTTATTTGGAGCACGGCTTATATCTTTGGATACTTATTTAGTTTTCCCTTCTTTTAAAGGTAATGTAATGAACTAAACGAACGAATGTAACTTGGAAATATATTTTTTTAGTTATATCATAGGTATGCTTCCCTATCACGTTTTATTTCACCGCCGATGACTGGGTACCATATCGCGACTTAAAATTGCTGTTAATAATAATGTTGGTGATAAGTTATAACCATTATCATTGTGCGTTTAATGTCCCATAATTTAAAAATGATCAATATATCTAATACCAGCTGTATTAGATATATTGGTAATTTTTCAATCGGTAGACTTCAATAAAATGAAAATATCTATCAACCCTTCGGTTGGTCTCGTAACGAACGGAGGCCGCAGATAGTTTTTCGATTAACGAGAAATGTTTGAGTAGCGCCAGCCTACCCGGCGTCTGTTAGTTTAATCATGTAGGCCAATACCTCCCGGGTCCCTCGAGCAATCTTTTCGTGTTTCCCCGAATAAGGGGGTGTCAATATTCCTTTTTACACTTTCGCGTTTCAAACATACGAAAGAAGAGCCATCCGTTTATAATAAAATAACAAACACTTTTATAAGAAATGCTTAAACTTGGTCGCGTTTTTAAATTGGTCAATATTTAATCTTGTTTTTCCTTTCGGAAACAAATCCGCCTCAGAGACAGTCCATTGTTGTGACATTCAGCTTTGTGCCTTCGCAGTTTTGATGTGAAGGTTTTCTGTTATGTATGTAACCAAATGATATTAATATGAAAATCACAAGATTGATGACATATTGTGATATTAATAAAAATTATCTTACAACTGCGGGTTTCTATTCACATGGAAAATATGACATGCAATAACATAGATTTAGTCTTGTTCTTAAAATAAAATTTGGAAAACATAAAATAGTGAAGGCTCATTCAAGTTTTTTGTCTTATAAATACAGCACGCCTCGGGGATTGTAGGATTAAACATACAAAATACTCGCTTGCCTAAAACACAAAGGACGTCAGTCACAATATAATTTTCGAGTCGGATGTGTCAGACATTATAATACACATCAAATACTGTTTACGATAAACGCCACTAATGAGAAGAGTATAGCTTAACACGCAGACAGGATATTTGCGTTCAACGGAAACATAGACCACACAGTGTTGCCAGCATCGATTTGAACTAATAATTGTTTTAAGCACATACGTATGACTTCCGCTCCATGGGTCGTATGAAGCAAGTACCAATTGTCAATTAAAGTGACAGGAAGATACGACAACTCCGAACTAAGCTACACAGTGGTCTTATTGTTACTTATTTGCTGAAGCCTGAAGCTGTTTTGTTTAATGTTGTTTGTGAAGGTTTGTACAGCAATCGGACAGAGAAATTACGATGCTGACTTTACCAATAAAAAGTCACATATTGCCTGGGTTTTTGTCATTATGTCGACTACGTGTTTTTATGAATAAAAACAAAAAGGATATTTAACATGTGCGCAAAAACAAAGATTATAGAAATAATTAAGGTGTTGTAGTATGTAGTGTTTAAAAAAAAACTAATATTACGTTATAATGATAATCGTTAGTGCGTTCAGTTAACGTTAACAATTAAAACCCGACGCTTTTAAAAAGTACATTTTGAACACACGAACGGATAAGCAGACCCAATTAAAGTTGTCAGGAGCCGTCGGAATACGAATGTTCGTATTTAGTTTTGGGAATTCCTATGCAAATCGCTTCCAATCTGTTGTATTTTAAATACATGCTTTCGCAGGCACCGCACACTAGTCACGTAGGCTTACTCACCGCTTATAACTCCCTGGTACTTGGCCAATACATGGTAACCCGTTAAAAGACATACGCAATTTGTTATAAGCGCGGGGCCTTGATTATTTTTAATACGTCGATGTGCCATCCTAATTTAACTTTAGTTGCACAAATGCGCTGTTCCGTCCGGGGATGTACCACAGTCTCATGGAAGAACGGCGTAAAGTGAAAGAATTTTACTTTCGCTTTAGGTCTGGTGAGTGTGGTAAGCGGAGCCCTTTTTTGTAGATTGTCAACACATTTCCTAGAGACGAATTAGGGAAGACAACACATTTCCTAGAGACGAATTAGGGAGCTGACAGAATGTAGGGGCACTCACAGAAGAAGGACACATTTCCAAACCGTTCAGGTGTTTAAGATATCCATGAGCGGCGGTAATCTTTTAAGATCAGGTGAACCGTCTGCTCACTTGCTCATCACCGAATTTAATTTTCAGTGTCTAAACAGAAAACACATTGATACATTTTCTGCCCAGATCAATAATATCGGTGTAATATTAGTAAGCAACAGGCAAGTGTGAATAAGGTTCTACTGAGTAAGTGCGTTTATCAGGAATGACAACGTCAAGCATTTTTAATTTTAAAAATACAACACTAAGAGTACCAGCACATGCAGTTACACCAATAGGCACGCTCATCCTTTGAATTATCATGGCGTAAAAGCACGAATAAATTTTATATAAACATATACTACATGTATATATAAAATATGTATATTTTCATTCCTAATGGGTCTTACTTTTGTACTACTGATTGACATAACACATCTTGTTTCGAGCCAACTGTGTTGACGAATTACTCCGTAATTCTTTGTCTCTAACAATAACCACATGTGTTAATCTGTTGCCAGCACGACGTAGTGTCTTGGATTAATCTCTATTGTAGTAAACTAATTTCGAACATAAACCAACTCGTACAGATGAACTGTATTGATTAAATAACGGATACATGAATGATAGTTTATCGCCCGGTTTCTGAAACACTGGCCATCGTAGATATTAAGTAATCAGCTGTTAAATGGCTTATCAAATCTCTAATTAATTAATTAAATAAGTAAACGTTGATCTGAACGATCAGAATGATCAATTCAAAGTGTTTAACCATCGTTTTGGCAACTCAAATGACATTTGACAGCTGGTTAGTTAATTTCTACGATGATCAGTTTTTCAGAAATCGGTCTTATTAGTTCTAAATAACATACATAACTGTTTTACGCTTCTCAGAATATTTTTTGATTATGAAATATTTGAAATTATTCATTTACTATTATTATTGACATAATTTTTTTCAGTTTTATCACACTTGCTAATGGATTTATAAAGGACCGTAATGACAAGCTCGTCTCAAAATATCCATTAAAGAGTCCTTTTACTTTTCTTACTAACTTTTTAAACTGAAATGACTACTAATAATATTCTAAATCTATCACAGACACTAAACTGCTAAAAATCTTTAAACTTCGCTTTGTCACTGATGACTCTACATCCGCATAATTTATGAAGTCTCGATGACATTAAAAATAAAAGAGAACTTTGCGGTGGCGGCGTATCCTGTGATTGACTTGACAAAAGTCACGTTCATTTTTCATTTCATGGACACGCCGTCAAACCGACTTACATAGTTTGTCAAACTTATTATCTACAGACGCGGAGGCATGATCCTCTTGTGAAGACTCTATCTGTATATCTGATACAAACATAAACTCATAAGAGTTTTACCGTGTAGCAGTATCATTAATCGTCTATACACAGTTACTACCGTAAATCACAAACTACCATTAAACATAACAAGATGAGTAACGAAGATATTTTGAAGAATAATAATGAATACAGTAGGTAGATACTAATATCAGTGAATATTAATATTGGTTCGGTAATACAGCTGGCGACAACTTATTGCAAATTTGTATCAAATAAACTTCTATACTCCAGTATCTATGTAGGTAATACGTGAAGCAAAAACTTTGTATCCCTTTTTTCGAAAATTACGCGGACGGAGGAATGTGAGGAGGATTTAAGAATGCTGATATTTTTTTAATTATGCCTAAAAATACATTAAATCAATAAAAAAAAAACATTACACACATTACCATGTATTTGACACACACACGCATGTCTGTGGTGGTCAAATTGAGAAAAGATAATTAAATTTAGGGAAAGGTGTCTGGAACAAAAACACTTTTTCAATATGACTTACTAGAGATGTTGTGTCTGTCACACCAACAAGTTTAACGACCAAGGAAAAGATTTTCATCAAGGTCCATTTATCTTCGATGGGCTTTTAAAAATCATCGCCGCTAACGGGAAGTGAAACCAATCATTAATGGTGTCCGCAACCACGCATCGGCGGCAGGGGCAATTTAATCCCGTCCATACCCTTTGGCGACTTAATCATGCTTATTACGCTATGCCTAAAAATTCCGATGCCGCCATTCGTCATACAAAATTCCGTGATTTATAGCCCCGCCTTATGTGAATAGTTTTTGCTTTATGGCCGTATGGGCTTTGAACTTTTTGATAGTGCACTCATGAGAACGCGGCTCGATTTTTAAACGATTTCCTATGAAATTTGTCAAGTTTCCTTCGAAGATTAAAGTTTTCTATTATATTATGCGGAACGTTTATTTGATATTATAAACGTGTCTGTTGTCTGAGAATAATTGTATGTCGCGAACTGTCCAAATATGTTATTAATGAAGAATTTCCAAACGCTTCCCTCTTTGACTACGAAAAACTTCTATTTCTAAAATTGAATTTGTAAAACGTACATCTGAAGTTTTCGTCTTTTTGGTTTTTTACTACAAATATTTTTTAATTAAATTTACGGCACGGATTGCATTGAGTTTTTAATTTATTACTAATGGCCGCTGTCATTTTGAAAAAATCAAATATTGTATCTAGTGCGGGATTTAAAATTAAAATCCGAGTAATATGAGTTGTGGCCAACTTTCTCACTTATTTTTCTGAACAGCAGCAGGAGTTTCTATTTGATGTAAAGAGTTAACTAACAACTAGAACAATTATGTTAATTCTATAAAATGTATAAGAGACTGGAAAGTTTACTAATTAAGTACAAATTATTTGAGTATTCCAATTAAATAAATGATGAACGACCAAGATTCATTATATGGACCATAAAAATTGACCCAAAAATTCGTTATAAATCTTCCCTTATATTGGCCTGTGGTAAAAATTTTATGTTCGATTTGCCATTAAATCTCATCTGCGCTAATTAGTAAGACCGACCACTCTGAATATTTTTTTCCACAATTTCCCCCTTGGCAGGCTTGTCCACACTTATAGGTAAAGCCTAGTAAACTGTTTTTTTCTCAGGCATTTTTATATTGTGGTTCTAATCGTGACTCACGGTAGTTGAGTAAGACACATGTTAGCATATATTAGCTCTTGTTTACGAACAGCTCGACCGAGACAGTACTACGGCCTCATAACAGCGCGAAATGAAAGTATTGTAATAGTAGGTATATTTTTCATTTCTTTTAGTGTGAAGTCAGTCGTTGGCAAGGCACCTGTGACATATTTGAAGTAGTGTGTCGGTGGAAGACGGTCTTCAGGGTCTAAGAAAAGAGTAGTTGCGTTATTTGTTAATGAAAAGGATGATGCACTACAAGTCAATGTAGTACAAGGAGCTCCTTGTTGGCACCGTTTTAAAGTCGACGAACATGTCGGAATACAATTTTATCCCTTTAATCCTTTTGATAACGTTCTTGTTCAGAAGCCGTGTATGGCCGTCTTGGTGTGAAATCTTTGTTACCCTTGTCACGTCTTCTCGGTTGCTTAAAATTCTCTAGATGGTGCAGCATTTTAAACGAATTCGGTGTATGTCCCACGGACGGGCTGCGGGCAGTTTGTGACGCTCACCGTGAGTGAATAGGCAATAGATTTGTTAACTTAGCCCCGTCATCAAATCGGATCTTCCCATTCACACGTTCAGTCACTTGGGACTGTGTCATACTAAAACAGGTCTAGGATAACGACGTCTATTTTTTGCACGCGATAAATCACTTTAATTACAATAGCAGTCTTTTAATATTTCACTCAATAAATTATCAATAAATGTTCGGCAGTTCTCCAGATAAAGAGTTATATGCATAATAATTTACTGTTTATTTCCGCTTCAGTTTTTAATACCAAATCTATTTTGTGTTTATGACAATAACGCATTATCAGAATCATCTCCTTAATGATCAGAATGATCAAGTCAAAGAGTTTAACCATCCTTTTGGCACTTTAAATGACTTAATAATTTCTACGATGATCAGTGTTTCAGAAACTGGGCGTAAGTTAAATGCAATATAAGGTATTCAGTATTATTACTGATCAATATAAATCCCAGATAACCAAAACTATTGATTAGCTGGGCACTTAATTTGAGAACTCAGTATATTTCCAAATTGATGCTAGATAAATTTTTACTACAGAGTTGCAGTAATACATACATAATATTGAGATTAACTGCAGCTTTAACTATTTTAATATGGAAAACATTTGATATGTAAAGTATTTAATATTACTATTGCAAGTAAATTAAACGGTTTTAACCAATATATTTTCTTCAAAAGAAGATATAAAAAAGCAAAGTTAACATCGCTTGTTGACTCTCTCAACTACGTTTATTTTGTATGTTGACGCTGCTCCGTAAAGTTATTAAAGTTTTATCGCTCTATTTATTCTGCGACTCGGACGCAAGTCTTACTTAAAATAACGAACAAAATACTTTCTCCTCCGTTTGAACGATATAAATGTTTGTGAGTCGTTTGTTACAGACTTGTATTTAAATATCGACGCGAAGAGATCGTAAAAAGCAAACGCATGCATACCTTATCTCGTTCCGATGATCGGTTTGGCATACCTCTGCATGTTTTATCTAAGATCAGTAGCTACGGAGCGTTGAACGTTTGTCCCGCAAGTCAACAGCATCCACCGCTTCAATATGTGCTCTATTACCATCTGTCAAGAGCTAAAATCGTTAACGTATACACACTTATCAGCTGTCGACTGCTATAGTATGTGGACTGACTCGCACGACTATGGAATCCATAGATTTGTTCTCTTAGATTTTAACCCTTAATAAATTAATAAATCCGATGGCTCCCATGGCTCCACGGTAGTTTATCCGTGTACAAGTTATGTATTGTATGACGTAGGATAATGTTACCCCGAAAATGGATTTGAAAGAGAATATAAAAGAATGTATGTACATAGATGCAGCTTCTCTAAGCGTGACAGATTTTTTGAGATTTTTGTCTAAATTTATGTAAAAATTCTAAATCAATATTTTCATGTCCAATACAAAGAAGTAGATTGATATTAAAAGAAGTCAAGAATTTGATAATTTTTTCTAAGTTATAATATAATTATTATTTGATTGAAACCGTAAATATGAACTGTACTAATTATATAATAAGAATAAAAAAAGAAAATTAAATTATTTTATGATTTTCAAATTAGCGTTTTCGTTTTTAAAACAGTATTTTATTTTGAGTTATAGATCTATATACTACTTCTCGGGGTAAGAATCATACCTGCGGTATCTACACGGTCGTCATATATGTCGTGCATAATACGACGTTGCGTATATACCGTTCCAGATTACATAGAGCGTGACTCCGCAAGCCATCTATGCTGTACAATGTCGGCCACAGTCTGTTACTTAATTCAAAACATAACATTAGTAAGTAATTCACGGCGCAAGGTGCATGCGGGCAGACACCTGCACTTTAATGTTTATCTCTTAAAACACACGTAGAATTAATACAGTTTTATTGCTACAGGATAAATGGAACTCTAAGTAATGACTCGTAAGGATGGTTTTGCGGAATAACCGTACTCTATTGCAACGTATTGTAATACATCTTTTGATTAGCATTAACAGTGCGTAATAAATCGACTGCTGTGCAGTCAAATACTAAATCGTTTTGTATAAGACTAATGGAACATTGACAGTTGGCTGACTTCATCAAGTCTTTAAAATGCTTTTACATGTCAAATTTTAGAAATAATAATTTCATCAATTTGTAAGCTAGAAGTTTTTGTAATTATTCAAACAACTACCTTCTTTTCGGTACCTTACCTAACGACTGGTGGTGACCATCTCGACTTCGTGACGGGCTTACGAATTTGAAATTATGTTGTGCGTTTTTAAATAACATAAAAACAATTAATCATATTGAAATTATTACTAAAATGGAAATATTACACGACATGTTATTGTGCAAAGCTTTTTTTCCAAGGAAGATGAAGCGAATGTTGAAGTTTCTTTGAATTGTAACTTTAAACTTTAAGAAAGATCCAGGTAATATTGAAAGTTACAATAAAAATATATATTGGATTTATTTACTTTAAACCATTACAAAGGTATTAAATATTGCGTATATATATTTGGTCAGTTGTTTACTTATGTTGAACAAGTCCATCGAGTTATTTTAAATGGATAGTCCCCGATGTGTCTGGGCATGTGATCACAAAATAATGATCATGTGTAGACTGGTCAAGTATAGATTTATATCTTACGAAAGATCGATTGCGCCGAGGCGTATCAATGGACAAACGGGGCGATTCGATGCCTCCGTTTAAAAAAAAATTCTCGGAAGCCACATGTAAAAGGTGTAGTGACACTGCTCATTGTCGATGTATATCTGCCAAAATTCCGATAGCGAAGTGTCAAAGACGAATTGTGTACACTCCACAATGAGGCGGGAACGGCATCGGTTGCGTTTGAGGCGCAGCGCGCCCATTGTGCCTGGCGTTTCTCATGCGAGCACCGTCAGCCGACTTCTGGAAACTTATTCTTTTGTGCGGACGCCGTTGGAATTTTAACGTTTCCGCCTGAACTTGAACAGGATTGCACAATAGGAAGGCGGTTTCGCACTCGTCGAGACAGTAACGCGCACCGCGACGTTTTGAAACTTCGATTAATTTGGGAGGAACGTCGCTATCTACGATGCAACGTTGTACTGTCGATGCGCAAACATTTCGTCGAATGTTTTTACACAGTCGAGCTTAGAGATTAAAGATATGAACAGGACTTCTTTTTTATCGCGCATAATGATGCAAAAACTAAATATAAATCTAGCACGCGTTCGCATTTGTTCTGATTTGAATAATACTGTATAATTATGCACGTATAAATCTTATGGACTTTTTGAATCGGTTGATGATAAGTAAATCCTTTTTTTGTACATTTTACAATTTCTTGACAAAGAAGGCGTTAATCTATTTAATAAAATTTGAAATATTTATAATGGCTAGCTTGCTGGCTTTGCGTGGGTAGACAAATCTAATTAACGTTAAATTATAATTGAGAAAGAATGTGCAAAAATAATTAAAGTAATATTAATATAATGATACAAATATTAAATATGAAAGTAATATTAATTAGCAGTCATATAAATCACGGTGCCATGGCTTTAACTTTTTTATACGAGAAATAAAAGCGTTTCATAACGCTAACTTAGTAATGTAAGTACCTATATTTTTTATTAGAGAAAAAAGTTCATTCGATTACGCAATTGGAGATAACTTAGATAACTCATATTCATAAACAAACTAATTTATCTTGTTTATTAATAATTGCCTATTTGAGACACGCTCGAATGCGCCGTAAAAAATACATTGTATTTTTAAGCGCAAGAAAATCTCAATTATAAGGCGCCCGATATCGCGAACACAAATTAGTAACTCATTTCGTATTAATCCATTTTAATTGTTCCGATAATGTTGCTTTCGGTTGTTTTCAAAGTGCGACACGTGTGTGCCAGTTCAAATTATAAATGTTAATTCGGTGCTCTGTTTTCGAGCACACTTTATGTTTATGGTCAAACCGGTCGGTTGCTCATCTAATGTTAATTTGATACTGCCATCTTAAATTAAGGGAGATTGATGCAGTTTATTGGCCTTAAGTCTAGTTTTAATTTGCTATGTTATTTAATTTAACCGCGCTGTATGATTTTTGAAGCTGCAATAAAAGATGTTGATTTTTTATGTTTTTTTTTAAATAGTTACTATCAAATTTACTCAAGTTTCGTAGCTTTCTGGTTTTGTTTGTATATCAATAACTTCACAACTTAAATCGTTTAAATCGTATTGTCGCTATTCTTTGTACTCTGAAATTAATTAATTTTCTTAATGCTTTTCTCTCCTTGGATATTTTCATTTCCGTCCTATAAAATATGCGAGACTGCGGAAATTGGATTTTGAAATTGAATGCGATCAAATATTTCAATCAGTAAACATGTAGATATATGGAATAGTTAACCGTTTAGTTTTAAAATAAATGGGTTTCATAAAAATACAGACATGTTAAACATGTCTGTATTTTTACACACACGTTGTTCGTGTACACACATTTTTTATCTTTCTTTTTAAACTTTGGCGTAATATGTGCAGGACGAAGTAAGCCCTTTTAAGATTATTTGAGTGTCACGTTTAGTTTTTATATACAATTTACTAATTTTTATATTCATTACTCACGAATTTAAAAGCCAAGGAAACCGAAGTGCAATCCCCAAAACGATACTCTTGTTGAAGTTATATTTACGTAAACGCTTGTGAAATGTGAACAACAGTTGTTAACGTCTATATGTATATATAAACATAAAAGAAATATTGAATCCGCAAGATAATCGTTTATTGTATTCTGGGATTTGGGAAAATATACAATTTGTTATTTATTAAAGATTACAATTTTGTTTATTTACGAATTATAGCGTGTACATTATACCCTGATGAATGGAGGAAAAAAGTCTATTAACGTTATTCACATCAAATTTAATTTTATCTTAATCGAATCTCGATTCAAGGTTGCATCGTTTTCGATCAAGTGACGTTGAAAGAAGTTCAAAGAATTGAAGTAAATTGAAAAAGAAAAAAAAAAGGAAACGTTACAATAGGTACGTACGTAGACGTAATGCCATTGTGTTGTGCACCTCTGGATTTAGTTAATCCGCGCCGTAAAAAGATGCAGACATCGCTGTTTGCTTTCCGAGATTCGCACGGATCGGGGACCCGCGCACAATAAAACATTCGCGATGGAACGGGCTCTCGCAAGGATTGGCCCGTTGATTTGAGCCCCGGCAGAATGCCCGCGACGTTCCCACGCCCCTTTATGAGCCTTACACCGCATCCTGGGCTTAATTGTCGAGGCTCCAACGTTGGACCCGCCGCGGCGACTCCACGCTGGCCCAGCACACTTCCGTCATCCGGGACTGGAATGTATAACCCGACCTTTTTGAATATCTATTGACAGCTCTAGACATCATAAAACTGTGGTTCATTTTTAACGAGTTCGGTTCATATCGCTGTTAGTCAATCCAATGTCAGTATGTTCAACAGGTTTCGATGTTCTCCGTCATCAATAGTCATACTTACACATAATCATTTATTTCCGATGCCCCAACTTTTATTTTTATCGTTCTAAGCTTTCTCCCGCTTCATAAATTGAACGGCAAATCTAATAAGCTACCCTCGTAATTTAAGCGAAGCCGTCAGATTATTGAGTGACGACTAAATCGTTTCATTTGTAAGCTAGTAAAACAGTTTTTGCGAATTCTTAAATTAAACAAAGCGAATTTTTATCGCGACTTATTTTGTTGTTAAATTGCTTCAATTGAAAAAAAAAAAAAGAATAAAAAGCACTTTATTGAAATGTGGCTACGGATCTGCAACCCTTCAGCCTTGCATTGGGCGGCGGTTATCACTTAACATCAGGTGAACCGCCTGCTCGATTGCTTCCCAATCACATAAAAAATTGCATTATGATTTATGATAACTTTTGAAATCTTATAATTTTAATTTATGATTTGATTTTGATGAATACATTAAGTTTATGCTTTCATAAATTATGAGATTGTAATATTTTTAATAATAATTAATAACTTGTTTTTTGTCAATAGCGGCAAACGTAGGATTTAAAATAGTTTTTGAATTATTGAATTTGTTGAAGACTTATGGGAGACATGGCGGGGAGACATGACAAACATCCCCATTGAGGAAAAATCCACACCAAATTCACACCAAACCCCATTGAGAAATAAGAGTGAACGCGTACAGACAAAGATACACCTTACTGATTTTTAATAAATTATTATTCATTAATTACAGTAGATGTTCGGAACATTTACTGCAGAACATCTACTGAAGGCTGAATTAGAACAAAATTGTCTAGTGTTCTTATTTATTCCAAATACATATTATACCCAACAAAGGAAATGTACGGAATAGCAAAAAGGGCTCGTACACCCTACGGCTATGAACCTCACTGGAGCGTTGTAATGCATAATGCAAGAGATGTGACCTAGATGCGATTTTAGCATTGTTTTCTTTTCGCGAAAGAGATTTTAATGTTTTATTTACTTTGTCAGTAAATCCTTTGCAGCTGTCGATACATCACATTCCAACAAACACTCCGCAGTTTCATTATAGCATAAAACTGTACTCCGTTTAACGAAACATATGTTTCGTTAAACGTATAACCAATGTGTAATTCAAGATGGATCGATCCGTTCCGATCCGTGGAGCAGTGGATTGCTATCTGCGAAATAATTTACATTGCAGGAACAAGAAATTCCGTATTAATAGTTAGCACAGAACCGATGAGGTGTCTGTATTTGATCAGACTAGCTGAAACTCTAACTGAACCATATTTCCTACGATAGAGAGGATGACCGCCGCCGATGATATGTCTAAAAAATCCGACTGCTTTAAAAATAGTATTTCTCTATTTTTTTTCTCCGACATAATGTTATTCCTTTCTCCTACAACTAAAACGAACCTAATGACACTACAACTTATGTTTTAATCTGGCAAAAGGTTTAGGCTATAGAACGCGTCAAAGAATTAGAAAAACATACATGCATATATTCATAATTTTGTGGATACGTACGCTCAGAAAAAGTTACCCTCCTTTGGCAATCTCGTAAAAAGTTTATAAATGAAAGTTTACGTTGTGTTTTGACATTAAAAATATGTCACATCATCTCGTGGCCCCAGCTCCCGTTTACTTATATTTTAACTGATGTACACTTTTCTTCATAAAAATTAGTCAGTTTTTATGCGGTATGCTTATTTTCGATCTTACTACGACGCAAATTCAATTTTCTATTTATAGCCGACGATTCAATTTTCACAAGGGACAAAAAATCTGGAGATCCAAAAATAGTTGTCTCGAGTCGGGGGTGTACTTTGTGTCTTTGATTTTGTATTAGTGAACTGCGACTAGGGACTAGTCATCTTTAGTGCGCGAGACGTTTTTTTCAATACCAGCCGAAATCAAAGCGAAATTTGCGCTTCCATCTCTTTTTGCTCTTTCATTATTATTGACAGCCCTTTTGAAGATCAAACTGAATCTATCTATAGTATTTATACTCTGTCTCTGTTCTAACAACTCTGATGTGATTTGTAGTTTTTTTTATAAACGATCACTAACCATTGTGCTAAGTTTTCTACCTTCCTTTTCAACTTCAAAGTAGCACTCCCATCGGAACCGAAAATATCAAAGGTCTTATAGATCTTTGTTCTGGCGTTCGGTAAATGTAAGCACATGTACCATTACGAAATGCCAGGTGCTGGAACATACGGCGCGGCACGTGCGTTCGGAAACGACATCTGCGGGCGAAAAAAAACGGGAAATAATACTAGTATTATTATTATCTTTACTGCGCACTTCAAAGCAGCTGCCGTTTTATTTAGTAATGCTATCATCTGCTGTTAACGCAAGCGAACGTTTGCCGCTGGAATCTCTACCATTTGTCTACGAAGGACTCAATTTCTTCGGGATTGGATCTATTTTGGCCTGAAGCATATTTCGAAGAATGTAAGCTCGATTCTATCAAATCGTTTTCGATCCGGAGGCCTTTTACGCCTAATATCTATACAAAGGATAGACATTAGTATCCGGTTGACAATATTTCAGAACACGTGCCTGGTTTTTCTCAAATTACTATCCAAATCTTGAACGTAATGCCTAAAATGTGCTAAATACCCTTTTCAACGGATCTCGCTATTCTATAAATAATCTTACTGAGAAATTATCTGTACCAAGTATTTAAATTGCTACACATTTTCTCTTTATAATACTATGGATATGCTTCTTTATAATAACCATAAACTATGTTAATTAACTTAATTGTGGTTAGAAACAGAAATCAGACATTATTTACACCGTTAGATGTTTAGACTGCTTTAGAATTTTGATTGAACAAATGTTAAATTAAGTCTTGAATGAATGAATGAAAGACTGTTCTTTAAATTAATAAATCTAAAACTGAGCTGATAACAAATCGATCTGATATGATCCATTTTTTATAAAGCTCTAGATTTTTGACTAAGAAAGTCCGCTATGAAGTATTTATAATAATTTATGTGTATTAAGACTTTTTATTGTACTATGCTTTTAATTTACAATATAGCTTAACGATCTGATGTATGGGTCATAGAACTCATTATTTCAGATCTCACGCGAAACAAAGCCAGTTTATTTCACCTTTCAACTTTTCATGCGGATTTAGAGTTTCCAGTTTTTAAGTTGCTTTTAGTTTGAAGTACAATTAATCATTGTTACGAAAGCGCTTTTGAAGGCCACCGGTTCAACTTTGTTCAAGCATTTTTTGCTTTTAGGGATGTCTGAGTGAGAAGTCAATTGTTAATCCGCGCTTAAAATTTAAATTTTACTTTTGTCAGCGCGAGTTTGGTTTTGTTAAAGATTTTTTTTTTATGTGAGAAAGTGTGGCAAACGAGCTGCCGATTCACCTGGTGTTAAGTGATAACCGCTGCCCACGGCCATTTGCAATACCGCTTGCAGATGCGTTGCCACCCTTTTACAATTTGAGCCCCGGCAACTTCACACGACGAAACGCATAAGTGTAACACTTCTACTTTACGCCCGTCCTCTGTGGATGGTCGTAGTACTAACCCGGACGGACTTGCCCATTCGTGCAACAGCGGACACTGTTAATAAAAGAAAAAACTCCATAAACCATCCCTATATCGGGCGCTTATTTCTGTTGGCTAGATATTCTAGGACCAAAGAGTCGCTGGTCGTGGCTGGGTGTATTTTTCGACAATTTGCCTTCTAAGCTCACGCCTTTTTCGTTTTTTTTATATGAGCAAATTAACCAAGGAAATAATTCTCAGGGCTTTGTTACTATATAAGCATTTGATCTTAACTTTGGAGCTAATGGACTCATCGATTGTTTTGCAGGACTGCCACGGATCTGAGTACGAGGACCGAGCGGTTGCTGACGAGGTGCAGAACTACGAGCTGATATCGGGCTACCAGAATGACACGCACACCACCGTCGAGTTCCGACGTCAGCTGGACACCTGCGACCGCCAGGACTTCGTCATCGGCGTAAGTGTTGGCCAACTCTGCATGACATTCGCCATAGTGTAAAATTTTTTTTGGAAAAAAAGGAAGTAAAGCAACCGTCTATGTATGTCCAGCTTCTGGGTAAAGGCCTATACAGAGGGTATTATGGTGTAGTCTACCACGCATCCCCACTACGCATTGGCAGACTTCACATATCTTCGAAATATTTTTTTTTACAATTATTTAAAAACTATACACGTTTCCTCACGATGTTTTCCTTAATCGCAGAGCACGTTATAAGTTAATATTTAAAATTGGAATGACGGAAAACGCCGTGGGTGACCAGGCCACGGCTACTAAGCCCCTCCGCCACTTCAAGGCGGGAACCCGGTCGGAGGGGTGATTCTTACCTACCTGGCTTGGTCGTAAGTGGGAAGTACATTTGCTAAAAGTATTGTTAACGCTTTTTTGAATAAGCAACTGGTTCGGCTTGACCTCAGTTGTCAGTGAATAGTTGCCGCTGATGCTGTCAAATTGTGCCCTTTACTATCCGCGTCATAAACTATGAGACCAACCACTTCGTTCGGTTCGATATTTCTGAAATCCTCTTCATTTTATGCGTTTCTATTATACCAGGATTTGTGTTTTTATAACTACTAAAAGTTGTAATCGATTTTACTTATCAAAAAAGAGCTTTAACAACAAAGAGGTATTTTTATCAACTAGCTGCAATATTATGTCACAGCTAAAAGACAATTATTCGTGTTCTGTGCTACGCAATAAGTGCCTATTTATATGCTTGAATTCATTGTGCAACGGCACAAAACTACATAATCAGAAAGTTACTAGGCATAATCAGATTGCAATTAAATTCAAACGATACATTTAAAATGATGTAGACACGTGAAACTATATTTGATTAAAAACTGAGACTATTTGTTACAGGAAGACACCACGCAAATCCTATGGGCTCTTGGGCCCAACGGTTCTGATGGGCAACTGCCGAGTCATGTCCAAAAAGGCTCCAGGCCGTTACGTCTTCTGCAACCACTGTCAAAACCCGACGACGCCTCTCTGATGCAATGGGATATTAGGCTAAACGACGTAAGTACTACAGCTCACATTTGCGTGAACACTCGGCCATTTACTAATTCATCCTTTGAGGGCTTACTGAGCAGTACATTTAGCCAACTGAAATTAAATTTTCTCCGCTAAAAGGCTAGAGGCGATTTGCTCGTGCCTCGTAGCGTTATGGATTTTAGGGATAGACGGTCTTTTGCAAGGATTTTCCATGGACGGGCTTCAATTGCACGTCCATTAGAAGCAGAGCTTCATTTAAGTTTTACCCGTTGTCTATTTATGGCTTAATGCCGAATTTAATCAATAGTCCTTTAAAACGTAAAGCCTCGTCCAAAGTATGGCATATTGTCATATGTACTTTAAGAAATTCGATTGATTAAATAATTATGTATATTAAAAATATTACCAGAGCCCAATCAGTGAATTCAGTTTATTGCAAAAATCATCATTTATTTAAGACTAGCCGATCAAGCAAACGTTGTTTTGCCTGATAAATAATTTGTAGGGAATTTGTTAAAACATAGAAAACAAAATTTCGGAGCGCACGCATAAAATGTTTAACAGGTAGGAGCAGTTTGTATGGGAAAATAAAATTGTCGCTATTTAGATTTTCCATGCAATTTTTCCGTAATATGTCATCGTTTAAACCTTTCCTGGACTACCACAAATATTTCAAAGCCAAAATTAGCCAAATCGGTCCAGCCGTTCTCAAGTTTTAGGGAGACTAACGAACAGCAATTCATTTTTATATAAATAGATTTTAAATTCCTCATCTCTAACTTCTTATCCGATTGTGGAAGTGACAAATACCTACAGGTATTTCTAAGACTAGACTTAATAAAAACTAAATTATGCTATTCGTGTTGAATTCAAATCGGCCTTCGGTGTTCATGTAGTAAATTAATGAGGTATATCACCCTGCCCCTATCCCACTTAGGTGGGGTCGGCACATCATGTGAATCAGGTTTTTTAGTAGTATTCGCTACGTTTTTTAACGACTGGCCTGTAACCCTAGTTTGGAACAACGCACGGATCTCGAACAACACACAAATACTTGTTTCGTGTGGGAATCAAACCCCCTACTGCCGGCACCCGAGCTCAGCAGCTGCGCCCCTTGGTCACCATAAAACAAAAATAACTACAATGAAATCCTTACTAATATTATAAAGATGAAAGTTTGTATGTATGGATATTTGATACTCTTTCATAATACTACTGAATGGATTTTAATGAAACTTTACAATAATATAGCGTATACATCAGAATAAGACATAGGCTATAATTTATATACATATTTTTATGTATGACAGATATACTGTTTGAATTTCTGTTTGAATGTTACGCCTTCAGCCTATTCTACACCGACGTAGTCGCGGGCAGCAGCTAGTATATAATCTAAATTTAACTTTGGATACGATACGGCCCACGCGCGTAAACTATCCACAATGTCCGAATAAACCTTTAAATAAACATGACTGTATATGACGGTGCCGATATTTAGTATTATCTAGAGTGTGAATTAGTTTATTAAAGGCTGTATAAGATGAGATAGGCGTTGTGGTGTGTGGAAGTTTATGTATTGTGTGCAGTTTTACTTTAAAACAACATGGCGCATGAAAGGAATAGATGATCTTCAGCTAACTCTTTATTTACAAATGAAACATCGGTCAACACCCCTTTTTTTGGTATCGGGGGGGAAATCTTCAAAAGATACCCTGTAAACTTACATGACAGGGTTATGTGAGGTTTTTACCCACTAAAACCCCCTCGGTGGCCACTCTGTACGTTTGGAGGGACTCCGGGATCTCCCACAGAACGCTCTGGTGTCCCTCAGTACTGCGCGTGAGCACTCCCCGGAGGAGGATAGCTTCCCCGGTTCCCTCACCATCTTGCAGCAGCCCGAGACCACTTCGAGCTGCTGCCAATCCGTGTCCCCTTTTACGACAGGCAGGGAATACCTTAGCCCTATTCTATAAGCCCGCGACTACAGGGCTGCGGTCAACACCCCTATTGGAACAATGTTTGGACACTCGAACCTATTCAGCCCAAACATTAAAATTGTATGCTAAAGTCATTCAAAACGATTAATTATAAGTTTAAGAAATTACTTAGCTAATATTTTTTACATAAGTTAAAGAAAATGGAAATCGCCATAAAATGCATGAAAGTAGTCGTCTTAGTTATTTTAAATAAATTTAATAGCATAGTACTTGTGATAAATTTTAATCCGTCAAATGTTTCCTAAACACAAAAATAATTACATCAAATTGACTGAATGTTGAAATAGACACAATGCTAACCAATGATGTTTTAATATACCTCTATTTTGTAAAATTATAACTAATAAAAAATAAAAATTATAGCTAACCATGTATTTTTAACGACCGCTGTTTAATTTAATTTTGTTACTGCCGACATAAGTTGCAGTGTAGTACGTACTTGTAGCTTATTTTTTTTATTATTATTCGCCTCAACAAATTAATTATGCAAATGCATTACAGTATCCGCTTAGAACATCACGTAGTGTTGGTACCGTCTGCATATAGAGGGATTCTTAATCAATAAATGTACTGATTGAATTTGTTGTCAACTCATTTATAATTCATCGTATAGTCAATTCCGTTGATTATTCAAGTTATTAAGTTGTCGAGCATTAAACCTACATTAATAAACTATTTCAATTCATATAAAATTTAACAATTTTGCATATCATGCACATATCATAAACAAGTTTCTTCTAGACAAATATTTTCTTAAATTATACAAGATAAAAAAAGTCACCGTCGTGACATTCTGCAATAATTTCTATTACTACTATTAGCGTAAATATTCAGCCAGGCGGTTTGAAAAATGTAACATTTACATAATACATAAGAAATATTGGTGGCATAGTGCACTTGCCGATTTGAAATTTTCGAACAGCTAGCAGTTTTAGATTATTGAATTTCCATTAAATTCGCCCTTTGTAATCCTTGTTTGAGGTTATTGCAATGACGAATAAATAAATAAATTTCCTACGCACCGAATTCCGATAAAGCATCCTTATTATTTGGTTTTATTATTTTTTTGTTCTTATTCCTTATAATTAATACCATAAAGCAACATTTTGAGACTCAATTGTGAGCAGCGTGTTACACGGGCTATCTTATTGTGGACTGTGGTAGCCTGTGGTAAGTGTGTGGTAAGGGTACTGCAGGGGCTACTGCGTGGCCTACCACGCAATAGGCCGTGCTGTAGCACAAATGTACAAACTCGTCCGGGGAACTACCTCACCGGCAAGAAGCGGAAGTAATATACTTTGTGAGTGTTCTAACCGGGGTCCACCTTTAAAGAGCAATACTTCTGGAACTTACCTGGTGTTGTAGACTTCCACGGGAGGGGGTATTATTTGACATCGAAACCGCCTGTTCGCCCGCCAACTGTGCAACATTGTTCGTTTTTCCGGGTTAGTTACAGAAGACCAGCGTAAAGTAGACGCGTTACACTTCTGCGTTTCGTCTGGTGAGTGAGGTAGCCGGGGCCCACTTTATTTAAGGGTGGCGACGCATTTTCAACCGTACGTGTGTTGCAAATGGCGGCTGTTATCACCTAACATCAGGTGAACCGCCAGTTTGCGGGGCGGTCGGTTGCCGCTTTGCCGTTTACACATAAATGAGAACCCGCAAGCCAGCTAGATACGTAAAAAATCTGAGAGCGCCCTCACCGTTCCAGTTGAACATCCCGAACGTAATGGCGACGCTGTTCTGGTGCAAGATCTTCAAGGCGCCCGAGCTGCAGCGGAAGCACCACATGGTCGGCTACGAGCCAATCATTGAGAGCCGGCCCATCAAGAACGGCAGGCCCGTAGCGGAGGCCAAGGGCCAGTCGCCCGTCCATCACATGGTGCTGTACGAGTGCGCTGAAGACCGGGACGCGTACGCCTGGAACGAGTGGGCCAAGGGGGACGGCTTCTACGGGCCCAACAGGCCCTCCGAGTGGGCCATTTGCGCGAACCCGGTCGCGGCCTGGGCCATGGGGTCCAAAGGTAAAAAAATAATTCAAAAACTGCTCGTATGCTGGATAGGATGCAAAAAGTATTGTTTCAAATGCTAAAAACAGTGTGGATAAAATACGTTAAGGTCTTCGTCGGTGTGGCAATCAGCCGTTTGGCTTAGCGGGTAAAGCGTCAGGCCGCGAGTGCCGAAGACGTGGGTTCGATTCCCCACAGCGGCGACAATATTTTCGTACTTTGTCTACAAATTTTTGTTAAAAAACTGCTGATGAAAAATTGATTTACAGCCGATACAAGTCCCGCTGCTGGGCAAAGGCCTCCTCTGTACAGAGGGTATTAGGGCATTGTCTGCACTGCGGATTGGCGGACTTCATGTGTTTTTGAAATATTTTTTTGTTATCATTTCGAAAATATGCAGGTTTCCCCACTAATATGTTTTCCTTCACCACTAAGCACGTAATAAACAAAACAGCTGATGAATTATGGTGCATCTAAAACTATCATAATAATCAGTAATCATACGTCATTTATCGCACAAAATTTAATTTCCAATCATAAAAATTAAGTGGAACCGTTTTAATAAAGTCACTACTGTTTTTGATGCGCTGTGGCCAATTTGCAGTTTAAATAGGAATGGATTGGCAAAGAAGGTAGTATAGCATTCACAAAACGGTGGTGCAAAAGTAGAAGTATCTATAGTTTTGGATTTCGTGTGAACTGTGGAGCAACCTGGCCCGCGCAGTTAGTCGTGGATCACTGTAATCAATTAACATCACGGGTACCGCCCTGTTGTTTGGCAACTATGTCCATAAAAGCAATCAATGGAAACATGTTTACTTTTCATATTCAAAACATTCAACACATGCGTTAATTACTAACGTAAACGATATTAATTGCTAAATAAATATACCGATAAAATTAACTCCTACGCTACAGTAATGAATTGCGTTCACGGTTCACCGAAATTCGCAAACGTATTAGCAAATTGAATAATTCTCAGATGAACTCTACTGCGCTGTACAATGAACTCTCTGTCATTATGTTAAAGAACAATTTTGCGTGTGCGTGTTGCATTTGAATTTGTATTCTCAGGTGAATTCCTTCCCGAGAACGTAGGCATCCCAATAGGCAAGCGGGGCGGTGCGTCTTTCTACATGCTGGAGGTTCATTACGATAATCAAGAGCTGCATGAAGGTACGTGTGGAGTTGTTTACCGTAAGCTGTATATTAAATCAAACTGAAACTTATAAGAGCATGATTATTGGATCGCATATATCTGGCAAAGATAAGCCCGATTCTAGAAACTATGAAGTGATAATTCCATAGCGGTGCTTGAGATCAGAGTAGATCAAAGTTACCTGTGAATATAGGTACTTGATTGTTTCCATAAAATTAAATCCAAGGATGAAAAGATGAGGCTCTTTTCGCTCAGACCGGATTAAAATAAACATTTGGTCTGAGGTCAAGAAATTGACGCTGCCCTGAATAGATATTAAGACGTGAATAACTCTATATAATTCCTTGACCAGAAACGCTGCAGTGTTCAAAATTTTAAAAACAAACTGAAACACTGTAAAATAGAAAAGTTTTATGTAACCACGCGTAATCGTTATGTCTTAGTAACATTTTGTAATAGTGTTTAAAGAAAATGATACTGTTTCCCTAATTTTTGCGCAAAGAAGGAAGAAAGAGATTTATTTAAAACAAAATAAACTGACGTACACACTACTCATTTTGGTCAATAAAAACATACAGGTAATATAAACCTTGTATATCTATATTTCCTTTTGCCTATTGTCGTCGTAGTTCTCTTACGTAATACTGCGACTCTGATTTTCATTGATGAGCACTTTTATTGGCATAATTATATTTGCTTTATCTATTTAGAGCTTATAACTGATGTAAGTATAGTATCGAAAATTTACTATAAATGTTCGTCGTCGATGGCCGCGCTAGCAATGTTTGTTTAGACAATAGAGCCTTTATTTATTTATCGTATAGCTAAATGTTTGTTCCGTTGTTTAAAATGATACAAGGTGATCTTTAAATTTACAGTAATATTGCTCAATGGTTCATCCATTTTTATGGAAGATTTGGCAAAAGGGTAAACGCCTAAGGAAATAAAAAAAAAATCTTTACTATCGCTACATGAATCGGCTCTCTTCTTGAATGTTCTCTCTTCCTGTCCCTTATCGCTCCATATAGTCCCATATCGATCTGGAAAATTACATATCGCAGAGACAAATATCGCTACCAAAGAATCTTATCCCTTCCTATTGCTGAGTGTCGCTTCCACAGTCTTCTATCGGCAGCCGTCATCGCTATGATGTAATATCTGGTGCAGATGAAGGAAGTTCTAAGTTGATCCGCTTTATCTCTTTCGCCTTCTTCTTTCCCTTACATGGAATATGGTATTAATTCCATTAATATAAAATTTCATCTTATGTGGAATATGTAACAGCTTTGTTAGTTTCTTTTTGTTATTATTGTATAACAGCCATGTAATAATGCACTATGAGTAAGTACCTTACGTCGGTCTTCCGTGAGGCCAATAGGATTATAAACCTTTTGAAAAAAGCGTCTACTGTATTTGATGCGCTGTAATGTCGTATTGTACTTCTCCGGGCGAATCCGCCCGTTCACTATAAAACAAAGCATACGCTGCCCTACCATAGTTGAAAGAATTCACACATATTACATAACTAGCGACTCGCCCCGGCTTCGCACGGGTGCAATGTATACGTATAAACCTTCCTCTTGAAACACTCTATCGAGTAAAAAAAACCGCATCAAGATCCGTTGCGCAGTTTCAAAGATCTCAGCATACATAGGGACAGACAGCGGACGACTATTTATACTGTAGTGGTAGTGAAGCCCCCTTTCGGAATGCAACTCACTATTCCTCTGCTCGCAGTTTTAGATAGTTCGGGTATTAGAATACACTACACGCCGCAGCTGAGGGCGCATGACGCGGCACTACTGGGCGCCGGTATCGGTGTGTCTGCACTACATGTGATACCACCGAAGCAGAGGCACTACCGCACCGTCGGCATATGCGGCGCCGAGTGCACAAACACGGTAACCTAACGTTGATATAGCAAACACCGTTTTTTTTTTTTTTTTTTTTTTTTTTTCATGTGAATGTTGTCAAACGAGCTGACGGTTCACCTGATGTTAAGTGAATACCGTCGCCCATGGACATCTGCTACACCAGAGTGTTACAAATGCGTTGACAACCATTTGAAAATTGGGCTCCGGCTACCTCACTCACCAGACGAAACGCGAAAGTATTAGTCATACTTTCGCTTTGCGCTGGTCTTCTTTGAGGTCGTGGTACTTACCCGGACGAGCCTGCCCATTCGTGCAACAGCCGAGGCTGCTGCTTGGCCCTACCACCGTAACCTAACGTTAATTTGGGAGACACACCGTATCCTGAATGCCTCGATGGCATAGTTGCTATTGGCTTCGGCGCCGGCGGTCGCGGATTCGATTCCCACACAGGAATTTTTGTGTGACTCACAGATAATTGATTCATGTGTCGTGCCGACTCCACCTGGGTGGTTTTTACAGAATTACGGGCAAAATAATGTAAAAAAATTTGTTTACAAAATTTTATGAAAGTTTTTTGGGCAGTTACATTTATTCATAAAAAAGACAGCATTCAATTTTTTTGCAATTTAAACTAGGAAAAATTTGTAAAGGAAATAATTAAATCAATGAGATATTAAAATTCATTAATATGAGATATTAATATGTTTCAGTATGTTTATCAGTTATCTAGTACCCATAGTACAAGCGTTGCTTAGTTTGGGACCGAAGAACATTGTGTAAAAATGTGTCCTAAAAATATTTATTTATGTATTTTCTTTTACAGATGATTCCGGATGAAGGAATAACCATTGTTTCTGTTTTATTACACGCTCATAGTACTGCTAAGAAGATTTCACTAAAACATGTGAGAGGGAACGATGAATTACCCCGAGTGTCCGAGGTAAAAATAAATACCTCGAACTTAAATAACTATGTTTGAATTTAAAAATTGCTATATTATGATTTTCGAACACATATTATAAACCATCTTTAAATAGTTGTGTTTTATAGTAATGATTCATTATTGTATGTAGATGGCGCTAAATCAATATTATTGACAACGCCATCTTGACAAGATAACGTTAAAGTTCTCGCTTTTTGCTACGTTTTGAAGTGTTTGTTACGCTGTGTTTAAGATGGCGTTTGAATAAAATACATCGTGGCCAGTATTATATTTTTATTTCAATTAAATTCATTATAATATTAAATACTAGTGTTGTTTTGATGTAGCACGTTACATTTATCTGTTTTCAAAGTTAATTTTGTGTAAATATTTAGCAAACATTTTATTTAATAACGTTTATTTTACAGGAAAATTCATATGACGTTCGCTACCAACAATCCCGCATAGTTCCAGGCGGTAGAAAGTTTCTGAAAGGCGATACTCTGATCACAGAATGCACATACGACAGCACTCAAAGAGACAAACCAATTTTAGGCGGCTACTCAGCGATGCAGGTTCGTTAATTATCCCCACAAAAAGTTTTTTATATGAGAAAGTGGCGATGTGGCGGTTCACCTGATGTTAAGTGATATCCGCCGCCCATCGGCATTTGCAACACCGGTTGCAGGTGTATCACCACCTTTTAATAATGTGGGCCCCGGCTGCCTCACTCGCCGGACGAAACGCAGAAATGTAACACTTCTACTTTACGCCGTTCTTCTGTGTGGTCGTGGTGTTACAGTGGTGCAACAGAGAATACTGTTGCGTGGTCCTATAGTTGCAACACAAAATTGATATCTCATTTCATTGTAACGTTTAATAGTATATTTAAATAAAATAAATTAAGTAAGTATGTTTAAATAAAATAAAATTGATTTTATTGAAATTAGCAATTTTTGGTAATTATAATTAAATTTATTTTCTTTCTTTCAGATTATAATTACATATTTTTTTAATCGAGTCTTGATCTTAAAACTTAACTTTTAAATAACATTTAAATGTTGCAACAATTATCAGCGGGGGTCACCGCCTGCTGTTTTAACTCCTTTTTCATAAAATTCGTTCTTTCAAAACGCCGTATTTCTCAGAATGTATCTGGTTATGTAACATCGTATTTCCATCGTTTCAGGAGATGTGTCTGTCCTTCGTCCTATATTACCCAAGGACGCAGCTGGCCGGTTGCTACTCGATGACGCCGGCTAAGGAGTTCTTTGAGACGTTCGGCGTGAAAGAGTTCTACGGCGTGAATATGATGCAAGTGGAAAACACATTCCTCTCCTCGTCGTGAGTAATTTCGTAATTGTGTTTGTTTCACAATTTTTGATTTTTATAAAAGATCTTTGTGATATAATTATATAACAGATATTTTGGCGTTTCTATCTTTGATTTTAAAGTAATTTTTCTTAATATTTTTGAAGTGAATATTGTTTGGATTGGACAGAATTGAGGGTGAAATTTCAATGATGCGTTATGTTTAGGCTTATTTCGTTACCATTGCGGAATATCTTGACGACGCCAATGTGTGGAGTTAATACTGTTGATACTCACGTAGGCTAAATGAAGACTTATACCTGTACCATTATTTGTAAATTAATCTTTTTAAAAAAGAGCAAATGTCGAGTGTCTTGCCGGTTTCTTCACAACAGAAACTGCTTTCCGAACCGGTGGTAGCTTACTTACGAACGTACTCTTTTTATGTAAAATGTACATAGACGCTTGCGCGTTCTTATGAAACGTCTAAAACGTTTCATAAGAACGCGCAAGCGTCTATGTGAAAAAAGATATTTTGAATTTGAATGTGCGTACAATGTTGCAAACGTTACAATTTTTCTTTCATCAAAAGAGATAACCACACTTTTATAGAAACTATCCAAAAATACACACCCAGTTCTTGATGAAATATTTGTGCATAATATATCACCACATAGTGTAAATCAGAGTCGTCCTGCTGTCTATCTGTCCCTCTATGTATGCTTACACCTTCGGATATTAATCCGTTTTTGAAGTAAAGCTTCTTTAGGCGCGACTCAGATTTTTTCTGACGGAAGTAACGCTTTTTCTGACGGAAGTAACGTCATATTTTTGAAATATGACATTACCAAATATTTAATCATTTTAGTGATATATGCCATCAACGCCAAAGAAGTTTTACTTCAATCGCGCGTAAAGGTTACACGCACACACTTTTTTACTAGATAGAGTGATTCAAGAGAAAGGTTTATATGTATAATATACATTAAACCGTACCATTAACCTGAGAAGCCGTTGCGGATAGCTAGTTCTGAATTATACAGATTAGGCTACCTGACGTCAATTCTTACTTTATTAGAATCGGTTTATTGCAAACAATAAATCTTATAATTTGCATATATTTGATTATTGATTAACGTTTCCAGATATGTGGAGTACCCAATTCTGCCAATAGACAACCAAGGAAAAGAGTCGGAAGAAGTTGGCAGGCAAGGAGATGATCAAGGGGTCGGTTTCATGAGTAAGTTATTGAGATTTCTCGTTTTATCTTTCTAAATTTTAGACCGTATAATACAAATATATCGCATGAATCTAGATTAGGAATCGGAGAGTCCTTATATAATTTGCATGAAATATCTTTTTGAATATAAATTCACATCACAGTCTTGTTTATTCATAATTATATTCAGCATTCATGTAGTTATATAAGATTATTTTAATACGCTAAATATAGTTATATTTAGCATATTTTCCATAATAAAATATTTCTCATCTTACATAAATACATAATGGTTTAACAGGTCTATCATAAATAACTATTTGGATGTATAGTATCAATTGGGATTGACAAAAAAAAAGTTTTATCACTCATTAACTCTCCGCAGAGGAGCTCGTCATAAAAGAGCCGACGGAGTTCCGGAACAAAACGTTTATGGCGCACTTAAACGAAATGCCGTGGTCAGAAACGCTGTTAACCGAACAAATAGAGAAAACACTGTACAGAGGAATGCACATGACTTTCTGCAAGAAGAACGACGACTCATGGGGAGCGGTAAGCTTATTTTAAATTTGTTATTATTATTTATTAGTAGGTACTAGCTATGCCTGCGACTTCGTCCGCATGGAATATAAAATAAATGAAGTTTCTAAAATAAAAGTAGCCTAATTTACTCTTTATTACATCAGCTATATGCCAGTGAAGGTTCCCTAAAAATCGGTTCAGCCGTTTCAGATATTAGCCGGCACAAGCATACAGACAGACATAAATTTTAATTTCGGTATTTGTACCGTGTATATCTATAATTATGCATTTAGTAAATTGTTTTTTTTTTAATATTACAAACAGACACTCCAATCTTATTTAACTGTATAGATAATATATAAGAGACTCGGTGGCGCAGTTGCTGAGTTATTGGCTGCAACGCCCGGGTTGTGGGTACGAGTCCCACACGAAAAAGTTTTTCGTGTGACCCACAGATTGCATTCGTGTGTCCATTCCTAAGGAGGGTTGACGTCAGGCAGGTTGCTGGTCGTAAAAACATAGTGAAAACTCAAAAGTGATTCCGAATGGAATAATAAACATTTGAATGCGGGGTTTTTGTTTAATTCAATAATTAATTCTTCCTTTCTTTTGTATAAGACATTGTCCTAACTGTAGGTGAACATTATGCTGTATTGTAATGACAGCTGTTTGTACAAACAGATAGTGAAACAACTATCTGTGCGTCACACAAATAATGGGAATTGAACCCACGACCCACCAATGACTTTGCTTATTGATTGTATATTAATTATTGTCTCGCTCTCTATTCGACAGCCAGTTCAGATCCAGAACTATCCCAACTTCACCGAGCTGACCAACAACGATACGTCCGAGAAGTCGTGCCATTACAAAAGTGTTAGGCTACCCTCCGTCACCAAAACGAACGCGGCAACGAAACTGTCAGTTAGATGGTCCGCCATTTTGGCCGCGTCACTGCTCGCAATCTCGCGGTAGTAAAAACACTAAAGAGGCAACGATCCCGCTGTTTTCGGTTTATATTTTTTTTTTCGGAGAGCTTATTCGAATTGTAAGCTATTTGGAATTTTCGTTACATTGTTTATTTCGGTTGATGAATAAATATAAATTTTCCTATTAATATTCTCTTATCTGATGTTCTGCTCGCGGTAAATGTGTGTTACCGTCCCGTATTTTTTTTAATGTTTAGTCCATCGGTTTTGTTATGTAACGAAAATTCTGCATTCACCTAACATTATGTTAGTTCTTTATATTTAAATTTAGTATTATTTGGCCAAAATTATAATTTGAGTTGTATTGATAGGATTCGAATGGGGCCTATACGAATGTACTAAAGGCGTTTGGTAGCGTTTTAAATTAGCAATGTTACGATTCTTATACGACGTGCCTTTAACATCAAGCATTTACCATAATTAATGTTGAACTATAGCATGTATTTAAAATAATGAGCGATATTTAATGCGTACATAGAAATTCGATTTAAAACCTTACTAATAAATTTGCAAAGTGACTACCTTCTGTCGCAAATACAGTTCATCAATATTTATTAAAAACGCTACGGTATATTTTATGTCAAATAAAATATTGTATGCAATATAGCCCTCTATTTTAGACATGTCTAAGGTCTATTATCAATGCAAAAGCTGTTGTATAAGTTGTTGTACAATATAGTGTTATTTCTGTTTGAAGACACTAAATTATAAAATATATAAAATTACAATACTAAATATTTAGGGTTGCCAACCATATATATAATAATGTTTCCTACTTTGTTTTTGGGCAAACCTACTTTATACTTTTGCATGAATATAAACTATGTGAAAATACTCTGTTTCTTGACAGTTTTTCACTATCCTTAAATACTCTTTTTAAGGATAATGAAAAACTGTCAGTGTGCCAGAAGCACACAAAAATAAGTCTTCAAGGGAAGAGATAAATAATAAATATATAAAATATTGAAAAATACTTTTTGAATTCTACTTAAAACGCGTGATACGTTATTTTTCTCAAAAACTGTTGGCAACCCTAGTTCTATTAATACTTTGCTCTCTATTTAAGACGTATTTTTACGAGACGACAATGGCGGAGAAGGTTAAATGTTTTATTTTTAAATTTTCAAGAGAATGTTTTGTTTTGTGATTTTGTGTACTTATGAGTTTTTGCTCATGCGTATGGATTTCTTACTGTATGCGCTAGTGAAGATTCTGATCTTTGGGTGTTTGTTATACTATTAATTGTGCATTTTTATGAAATAACTAAGCTTATGTGCGATATGTTTTTTAACTGTATTTTCTTTATTCTTAAGAAGTGATTCCATTCTTAGAAGACATTCTTTATCGAAACATTACCCAATTTCCAATACTCCACACTTTGTGCGTTTAAGTACGTGTTTGTCTTTACTTTTTTATTTATGTTTTAGACAAAGCTTATAGAGTCAAAGATTTGTTTGCTTTCTCGAATATTCGTTTGAATATAATTTTTTTTTCTATTATGTTTAAAAAACCAGATAGATTTGAAATAAATTGTAATCGTAAGTTTAGGGCGTATCTACCGGTCCACTTGATATCGAACTTTTTGGTGTAGTAAATAAAATACTTATACAGCAATAATTTTCATTTAGGGAATAGAACTTCAAACAATAAGGAACTATTAAGATAAGGATTCAATTAGGGCTGTGCTTTGTAAGCTCTTTCGACTGTGTTTATAACTCAAGAAAATCTATGGATATATTTTTGTAGTGTTTATAATGTTTGTATGTAATCTAATTTAAGACCTACAGTTGCAGTTAAAATATACTGATCAATAGTTTTACTCGTAGATCTTATTGTGTGTTATACCGTAGTAATGACAGATGTGTGTATGTTTTATACCCTTTTTGTACTTTAGCAATATTCAGTGTTCTTTCAAGTTGATGTACATAATATGTGTTGTGCCAAAACATTGCCTCTTGACCGTGTCTGTATCAAATTTACTATTTTGTAAAATGTTTTCTATTAATTCAAACTTTATCACAAAATCTACGAAAATAATCCCCTATTAGTGTAAACCTGCACTATCGATTAATATATCGTTTTGTTACTTTACCTCTTGGTGTACGATACAACATATTGTAAAACATATTGGTCACAGAAAAGTCTAATACGTCTGAATATTACTGCATGAAACAAAAAAAAAATATGTTCACAAAACTTAATAGTAAAGTACGCAAAAGTTTATTGGGAGCGAGACAGACAGCATCTTAATACTGCGGGTGGAAATGAGAGGGAAGTATATAATCGACATTATTAAACATGCGAACTTATGATTGATATGCAGACGTATTTAACAGTAATCCAAAATGTTATTGTAATAAGATTGGACTGGATAATGTTTCCAAGGCACTTAAAATTTTACAATGCTCGGCGCGTTTGCGAAATGCGCTTGGCCAGTATTTCGTAAGGTAGTGTTTTCGATGTACGAACGTTCGTGATGACGTTTCAAGTCATACTTTTTATATGTTACTATTGGGTTTTACTATTATTATTATTTTTTTTTAATTTATAAATTCCCCCAAGTTGTTAGATGTAAGGATACGCTTAGTAACTAATTAAGGGTTTTATTTATTTAAAAGTCAATATATTGTGTTTTATTACATTGAGTATGCATTTTTCTTTTTTTAACATTAATAAAGAGTGAATGAGAAAGCAAACTTAATTCTGCGCGTTAGGTCCCTTTCCTCCGTTTGTTTTGCTGACGGAGTGAACAGATTCCTTGACCCTGTTGTCGCTTTGTTTGTACAACGGCGCGTTGGTCGGTGACGGGGCGCTGGTAGGGTTAGCAGAAACGCCGCTCCTGTTGCCCAGGTCGGAGCTTGTAGGGGGATTCCCGCTCGGAGCGGGAGCGTTCACGCTTGCGCTTTCTGCGAACGGATTCGGGCGCAGCGGGTAGGTCTGCGGCTGCTGTCGGTGCGCCTCTATGGCCTGCCAGTTGATGAACCAGAACGGCTGCTTGTCTATCGGCAGCTTGCTGAGCCTGTCCACCAGGTCCCTATCGCCCAGCGCCTCAACGGGCAGCCGCTGCGTCGTGCCCTCGCCGAAGCTGGAAATGACGAGGCCGATTATTCTCTTATGTTCTATTCTCAGTTAAAACATTGCCCTTACTTTAGGATAACATTAACCTGTGTTTCAAATTTAAATATAAATTTCACGAGTACTAACACCCAGATGCGATACAACTATCTGCGGGTCACACGAACAGTTGTCCCGTGTGGGAATCGAGGCCACAAACCGCGGCGCCGAAGCCGTTCGTAATTCTTTTTGGAAGTTGATTGAACGATTTGCCCGCTTGATTAATTAAAGCAAAATGATGTCCTTAACTTGTTCTAGTTCTAAATCTATAATATAGTTAAGGTATAATACAATGACTTATACACATATAAGTCCATTGTACTATACTAAGTACATACTTAAACTACTGCAAAAGAAGGAATGTTCTTTCTTTTTGAAATTAATACCATTGCCCTTACTTTAGGATAACATTATCCTGTGTTGTAAGGACGTTTTACAAATAACTTCACGTGGACAAACACCCAGATGCGAAACAACTATCTGCGGGTCACACAAATAATTGTCCCGTGTGGGAATCGAACCCACGACCCACGACGCTGAAGCCAATACCTTGGCGACTACGCCACGGAGTCTAGGTAGTTCTTCTTGAATAATGTTTTCGTTTCTTTGAACTGTGGTAGGGCCACGCAACAGTTTCGGCTGTTGCAAGAATGAGAAGGTTGACGGACTGCTTCCGAGTAAGTACCACGACCTCACAGAAGAAGTAGAAGTGTTGCACTTCTGCGTTTCGTCTGTTGAGTGAGGTAGCCGGAGCCCGCCTTATTAAATGGTGGCAACGCATCTTCAACCCTGCCGGTGTTGCAAATGTCCATTGGTGGCCGCTACCTAAGGCTAGTATAATCCTAGCCTAGTATAAAAAAATAGCTAAGTTATACATTAAAGTTTCTTGGAACGCATAGGGCATGGAATAGCCAAATTCCGCGCGACACGTATGCTCATGCGTGCGTCGTCTGCTGAGTGAAAGAGGTGATTATGGGCTCCTGTTAAATTAAGGCCCGACAACCCATGCCCGAATCCAACTGTGCGCAAACATGGCACCTTAGCGATTAGAAGAACTGAAATCTCAATAATGCAAGCCATTCAGAGTAGAACAGAATGTTAAAGCTAGTAGATCCTTAGACAAGGAAGTGGTCATTGCTCTTTTGTCTGATAGAATTGTACATCTGCTCAGTTGAAACAGATAGCCATTTTACAACGTGCTTTTAAACTTTTTACCGAATAATAATGAATCTAACAATGTTGGCTTAGACATTTTATATTGAACAAACACAAACAACAAACAAAAGAAGGAGGTTATCAATTCGAATGTTTTTTAAAAAACAACAACAAACTTGTTCACAATGCGAGTCATTCATAAATGCGTCGTATACTTTTGATAAATCATCACGCACTTTCTGAGATAAGTTGAAATGAATGTAATTAATTAATTACGAGTGACTTTAAATATTTCTCATTTTGTACATAACTTTATTTATGTTTAGAATTTAATTTAGAAAAAAAATGGATATACTTAGAAAAGCCACCCTGTATAGTATTTTTTAAGTAGCTATTGGTAGGCTTACTTATTTATTTCTTGGTTACCAGATTTTATGAAGTCGTATTGGTTATAATATTCTCTATTCCTCCACTCCGCACGCTGGCTCCACTTCAATGACAAGTAGCCTAAGACGGGACTATCGGGTCACGGGTTAATAATAATATATAATGAACCCAAATGAAAACTCTTAAAATAGCCATACACAAAATAAAATTACACGGTCCACATTAAAAAAAATCATAAATACCAAAAAAATATTTATTCAGTCATTCATTCATTCATAAAATTCAGCGCTTCTAATCTAGATGCATTAGATAATCAAAGACAGAATCCACATTCATAACGGAAGGAACAAACTTTATTTCCCAAAGGTGGTTTCGCATACTCACGTCCACTAAACCACCACATCTCACCACCCAACAAAAACGGTCCACTCACTAAGACGAATCAAACTCCACGCAGTTGTGTTCCTTAATAACTGAGTTCCTATGGCCACATTCCAGCTCTGTCATCAGACCCTGGTTACCATCTAACACCAAAGAACTCGTCATGACGAATCAAACGAGCCGAGACGCAATAGGTTTGCTTCGTTTCTTTACTGAGTTCATATCCAGCTCCATCATCAGATCAGACCCTGGTCAATCAAACGAGCTGAAACTCGATGGGGTTGAGTCGTTTCATTACAGAGTAGTCATAGGAACCTCACAGAATAGCCTCATAGACCTCACAGAACATCGGCGTATGGTACTTCTGCGATTTTTCTGGTGAGTACCTCACTCACGAGATGCGTTTTCTCCTTATAATAAAGTAGGCTCTGGCTACCTAGCCGGAGCCCACTTTATTATAAGCAGAAAACGCATCTGCAACCCTATACATATGTCCATGGACGGCTGAAGATGGAGCTCCATCATCAGATCGTGGTTGCCAATGAAAGACAAACTACTCGTCAATACGATTCAAATGTACCCAAACGCGATGAGGCTGTGTCGTTTCATTTCGAAGTTCTTTTAGCCTCCATATGGCACCATGTCATAAAAATATTGGATAGTCTTGCGATTTACACATGTATACAAAATTTCAGCTCAACCGGTAACCGGAAAGTAGATCAAATTTAATTTGCAAGATTTGATTTGGTGATTTAACATTAAAATATTGTAAAAATGTTCATAAAATGAAAACTACTTGGCCAAACTTTGGTAAATTTTTATGGGACCAAATGGCAACTATTCTGCATTAAACTAAAGAAGAATCACGTAAATCGGATCATAAATCTTAACGTAATCGGTGTACATACATCGAAAAAAATATACCGATCGAATTTAGAAGCTCCTCCTTTTGAAGTCGATTAACAATATTATATTAATTTAATTAAGGCACTTATATAAAATCTATACGTGTGTGCAAAAATATATAAAACATGTTTAACAATTTTAATTATATTATTGCTATAAATTAATTTAAAAATTAAATTAAATCATAAATTGCAATTTTAATTATTTTATTTATATTTATTGCTGGCGTTTATATTCCACCTCAACAACCTTTGGACGTGTATAAGGCATTTTTGAAACCACTTCAAAATATTTTACTAAACGCTAATATCGACAAATTTTACATTGTGGGGGATTTTAATATTCCGTCAATTGATTGGTTTTTGTTTTCTGCAAAAGAATTAACACCTATCGGTAAATATATGTCTAACTTTTTAAATTTCATCGGCGGATCTCAATTGAATAAATTAGTAAATAAACATGGCAATATACTTGACTTGTGTATCACAAATAATTCCATTCTTAATGATCACGTGTGCACACTTCCTTCAACGGAACTGGTACCCTCAGATACTTTTCACCCACCATTTTGTAAAATGTCGCGTAAGCCTATCGCGAAACATGCATTCGTTGAAGCTAACTACGTAGAAATCAATAACGACATTTGTAAAATTGATTGGACTTCAAAACTTTCTCATTTATCATCCGAGTCAGCAGTCTGTACGTTTTATGAAGCTATTTATTCTATTATAAAACACCGAGTACCACTCCGGCTAACTAAACCATCGTGCTTTCCTCTATGGTTTTCGCGTCCATTAATTCATATTTTCAAAAATAAAAATAAGGCATGGATCAGGTGGAAAAAATATAAGTGTCCTTCTGACTATGAAGATTTTTCATTATATCGCGCCCGATTTAAAGCTGAAAGCAAAATCTGCTTCCGCAGATATATAAACGCAATCGAAGAGGGCAAAGATGTAAAGAAATTTTGGCAGTACGTTAACAGCCGTAAAGATTTAAATGGTATACCTGATACTATCAGTTACGGAAAAGAAATAACTAAGCAACCCGAAACCGCTTGCAATCTCTTTTCTAAATTTTTTCAATCAGTGTTTGAACCTTCTTCCATACGTTCAGATTTTAACACACATAACATAACCCGCCCGGGATGTGAAATTTCTTCTGATATAATTATATCTTCAATTGATTTTAAGGGTGACACGGTGCGCACAGTACCTATTAAAATCATTAGACGTCTCTAAGGGAACTGGACCCGATGGAGTACCACCTATTTTTCTTAAACATACAGCGAACACAATCAGCATCCCTTTAACTATCTTGTACAATAAATGCATTCGTGAAGGTACCTTTCCTGCTGCCTGGAAAATCGCCAATGTTATACCTATACACAAGAGCGGCTCAAGACACGAAGTAGAAAACTATCGCCCAATTTCATTATTATCAACTATGTCGAAGGTTTTTGAGAAACTAGTACACAACTATGTATACTCAGCCCTTCGTAATGTTATTATACCACAGCAGCATGGTTTTGTTCAGAAACGCTCTACCGTCAGCAATCTTTTAGTTTACACAACTTTTCTCTTTGAACATATGGATAAAGGTATCCAAGTGGATTCTGTTTACACTGATTTCAAAAAAGCCTTCGATAAAGTAGACCATACTAAATGGCATACTACTTCAGAAACTTGCATACAACGGAATTCGAGGTGATTTACTTAGGTGGTTTCATTCATACGTATCTAACCGAACGCAAAAAATAGTAGTAAATGGCTATACGTCACACTTTACTACCGTTACGTCTGGAGTACCTCAGGGCTCAATCCTTGGTCCCTTCTTGTTTATTTTATACATTAATGATATCAACACTTGTTTTCATCACAGCAACTTTCTCCTATACGCAGACGACCTAAAAGTTTACTTACCTATACTCAGCGTAGATGACTGTCATAAGTTACAAAATGATCTTAACCGCTTATCTGCCTACTGTGTCAAAAATAAACTTCATTTGAGTTAGTATTATATGCAACACTGGCCTGGTGAACATGTCAAAATTATAGCTCCGTATATTTAAAGTTTAAAATTAAGTTAAATTTATTATTTAATTATCTTTTTACTTTAGTAAAATTATTTACGTGTGTGTTATAAAAAAAAATAGGAAAATAAGTAATATAGTGCACTTCGGAAGAAAAATTGCAGAAACCGAAGTCATCTTGGAGCTGTCACGGGGCTAACCGCCCGATTTTCAAAATTCTACGACTCAATCCTGGGAGTATCTTTATATTATCTCCTACTTAGGCCATACCAAACATAATTACACACTACATTACTAAACACAACTCACATATAGTGAGTAACGTCAATTCATCACATTTGGCACCGTTACCATCTCACTTTACTTGACAAGTTGGAAGTAAAGTTGTAGATAAAAACATTTGCCACAGACATCCTTACTCTAATCTACTTCACAAATACTTCCTTTATACACATTCAAAATATATTAAACCAAAACTTTGTGATTATAAGATAACATTTACCTTAATCATTTTATAACATTATTGCTCTTGTGGTAGTTTAATACTTCATAAATTAACTAAAAACAATATTATTTAATAAAGACATTATTAATAGTAATAGTATATAATTAGAATAGTAGTATATATAAGTAATAGTTGTAAATTCATTAATAAAGATATAATCTCCTTGCTAAATTTTGCTAAATTTCTTGTATCTCTTCTCTATAGCTTAATTATTAATATTAAAACTTTAATCTTCTTTAAATTATTTTCTAATTTTAATTTTCTCCCCATCCTCATTTTCTCAGTTTTCTCTCTATAAATGTTACAGAATATTAGCAATGGATAAAGTAATGCTCACCCGCAAAGCAGCTGCGAAGGATCTTGAAATTAAATTAAGAAACACATTACAAGAACTTAAAACATCACAAGACCTTTGCAAACAGCTGATGCAAGAGCGTGAAGAAAGTGAGGAGGAAATTCAGGTCATTGTAAGAAAAAACACTGAATTAAAATGTGAACTCGCTGAACTTCATAAAAGTTTTTTGGATGTAGTTGCACAGCGGGACAAACTAAACGAAATTGTGAGTGCATTCAACCAGTGCAGCAATGAGCATGAGAGGGCCTTAAATAAAATCGCGGAACTTGAAATTAATTTAAGGGAGGCAAATAACTCCATCCTTGAATTAGAACAAATTAATACATCTCGTGACGCAAACCAAACCCAAACTTAGCAATAATTTTACAAAAAACAATGTTAGTTTAAACTAAACATTGAGACAACACCTAAGCCACTTAAATTAAATATTGTACACCAAAATATACAAGGCATAGGTGGCAAAGAACCTGAAATTGAGCTGTTTCTTAGAAGATTTAACATCCATGTCATCTGCTTCACAGAGACATGGTTACATAAGCATTTTAATATTATAGATATAGAGAACTATAAATTGTTAAGTTCGTTCGTAAGAGCAAATGCTATTCGCGGTGGCTCTCTTGTGTTAGTAAGAACTGATATAGTCTGTAAAAATCGACAGGATATAGTAGCACACTCTGTCGAACGTTCTATAGAATTATCCTGCGTTGAGAGTCAACAGTATATTATAGTATGCGTGTATCGACCCCCCTCAGGTGATTTCGATCTGTTTGAGTGTGTAATAGATGATGTACTTAAAAAACTCTGTTCAAGTAGTAAATCAGTAGTAGTTTGTGGAGATTTTAATGTGGATTTATTACAAGTGACACATCTTAGTAAACGACTTTTAAATTTATTTACTTCATTTAAACTTAATAATCTTTTTCATGAACCAACTCGTGTCACTAACTCATCCTCCACATGTATAGATAACGTTTTCTGCCACTTCTTATCTGAAGCTCTGACCACTTTGGTTTAAAATTTTCAATAAATGAAAAAGTTATTACAAGCAAACATAAGATCAAGTGTAGACCAGTCACTACTAATAGAATAAATTCTTTTAAAGACAAAGTGGCACATCATATGTTAAATAAAGATATAAAAGTCAATAATCCTAATGATTCTTATAAATCAATGGTTGACTTTCTCATATCTTCTTATAATGATGTATTTAAATCGCGCACAATTGTTAAAAATTCAAAATTAAAATTTAGTGACTGGGCAACAGTGGGTATATATAAAAGTAGGGATTCACTGTATGAATTATATAATATGAGGCAGTGGAATCATGACCCCAACTTTCATAAAAGGGTACAAATGTTCTCAAAAATATTTAAAAAAGTCTGTATTAAAAAAGTTTGTAATCTATTCATATAAGAAATAGAATAATAAATTCAAACAATAAAATTAAAGCCACATGGGACATCATTACCCGTATATCTGGAAGACCCAAGATATTCAGGGAACCTATAAAACTGGTTATAGGTAATACTCCCATAACATCAGATAATGATATTGCAAGTAGTTTTGAAAGCTATTTTTCAGAAATTGCAGTTAATTGTCACATGTACATTAAAATCATCTCCCATAGATGCAATTAACGTTCTAAGAAATAATGTTACCTTTTGTCCCCACACATTTAAATTTAATCACGTAGATACTTATGATATTATAAAAGTTTTGAATTCTATTAATCTTAAGAATACAGGGGATTTATGGGGCATGTCCATAAAATTAATGACCACAATAATGCCATATATTGCCCCACATTTAGCTAATATTTTTAACAACTGCATAGAATCTGGAATATTTCCAGATCTTATGAAATTTAGCAAGATAATCCCCGTCTTCAAAAGTGGGGATAAAAATGATCCAGGAAACTACAGACCTATCTCCATATTGCCATCTCTGAGTAAAATTTTTGAAAAACTAATTTTAAATCAGCTCTTAGTACATTTTAATATTAAAATTTTTCACAATGAGCAATATGGATTCACTAAAGGCAGATCGACAACAGATGCGGGTATCGCACTTATCAAACATATTTATAACGCCTGGGAAGGGTCGCAAGATGCAATAGGTGTTTTTTTTCGACCGTTTCAAAAGCTTTCGACTGCGTGGATCACAAAACCCTCCTTCTAAAGCTTGATTATTATGGCATTCGTGACATCGCCCTCAATCTCATTGCTTCTTACCTTAATAATAGAATTCAAAAAGTATCTATAAATGATGTAAATTCCGCAGGGTCCCCCATGAAAATGGGTGTCCCACAAGGATCGATCTTGGGCCCATTATTATTCTTAGTATATATAAATGATCTTCCCTTTTATGCCAGTGAGTTATGTGATGTTGTACTGTTTGCTGACGACACATCGCTTATTTTTAAGGTTGACCGAAATGTATCGAATTATGACGACGTGAATAGTGCACTTTCGCGTATCCTCCACTGGTTTACCATTAATAATATGGTGTTAAATGCTAAAAAAACTAAATGTCTTCTTTTTGCCCTTCCCAACGTAAGAAGGCAAAGTTTTAGCTTAAAATTGAATAGCGTAACCCTTAATCCTGTTGAGTCCGCTGTATTCTTGGGAATCACAGTAGATTCAAAACTCTAATGGAGTCCCCATCTATCATCTCTTGCGAATAGCTTAAGCTCCGCTGTTTTTGCAATTAGGAAGGTTAGGCAGCTATCAGACATCGACACTGCCAGACTTGTTTACTACAGTTATTTTCACAGCATCTTGTCGTACGGCATTTTGTTGTGGGGTAGTGCATCTGATATAAATTCAATATTTATTATTCAAAAAAGCGCTGTCCGAGCAATTTATAACATCGGAGCCCGGAATACACTCAGAGATCTTTTTAAAGAGATTAATGTACTCACTGTTGCGTCTCAATATATCTATTGTAATATTTTGTATGTTAAACAGAATATTAATAATTATCAAAAGAATAGTGACAGACATAAACTAAATACTAGAAATAAGGACAAACCAACTACGCCATTATTTCGCCTACAAAAAGTAAACAGATCGTTCATGGGGCAAAGTGTGCGCATGTATAATAAAATCCCACAGTCGATGTTAAGTCTGCCACTTGATGAATTTAAACGAAAAATTAAAAGTACACTTATGGCTAAAGCCTATTATACCATTGCCGAATATCTTGACGACGCCAATGTGTGGGGTTAATACTGTTGATACTCACGTAGGCTAAAACAAGACTATTGTACCTGTACTATTATATTGTAAACTGATTTTTTAAAAAAGAGCAACTGTTGAGTTTCTTGCCGGTTTCTTCTCAACAGAAACTGCTTTGCGAACCGGTGGTAACTTACGAACGTGTTAATTTCTTGTAAAATTTTGACGTTTCATAAGAACGCGCAAGCGTCTATGTGAATAAAGATATTTTATTATTATTATTAACAAATGTAATAGCATAACATTTACAAAAAAACGTAATGTAGTTAATTTTCATTACAACATAAATAACATTGCCTTGAAAAGCATTGAATCGATCAAGGATTTAGGTGTTATATTAGACTCGAAACTTCACTTAGGTTATCACGTGGATCATATCACCGACAAAGCTTCACCGGCAAAGAAAATTTCGCGCGCTCGGTTTTGTAATAAGACAAACAAACGTTTTTAGGCGACCATTATCATATATTTATTTATTCAACTCCTTGATTAGACCAATCCTAGAGTATGCCTCAATAGTTTGGAACCCATTTTATGAAAGGTAAAGTAATCAGATTTAACGTATTCAACGAAAATTCTTAAAAACGGTTTACTACAGATGCTACCGCAACTCTCTTTTTTCCTACTCCCAAGCTTTAGATAGGTTTTCACTTCTGCCTTTGAACAAAAGAAGAATTTTAAGTGATGCGTTATACTTATACAAAATCTGTCATAACCTTATAGATTGCATCCCTCTTAATAATAACTTGTTTTATCGCATCCCTAGTTGTTCTCAGCGCATTCGTAAAATACTCTCATAAATTATTCAATGTAAATAAATGTCGAACTAACGCCGGTTTACGCTCGCCGATGCAACGCATAGTGCAATCATACAACGACAACTTCACAAATATGGATATTTTTGCTACTACGACTTCTTATTTAAAAAAAATGCTACTAAATATTTAAATGTATAATAAATCAAAATAACATGTATAATCTTATCTCGCTACCTTATGCATTATATACATCACTTTGGGTATACGGTGTTGAATGTACATATACTTATCTGTTTGTATGTGTAATATGTTAATGTTTATATAAATTTTTGTACATTTGTTTGTATGCCTTAATAAAATAAAAAAATAAATAATAAAATTAGTGGTCTACCCAGGTCCTGGACCTAGCCCCCCTTGATCCGCCCTTGAACAAACAGCGATTGAAGGCCGTGGTTGAGTAAACAACTTTTGGCTTAGGCTGCTTATTTTAAAGAACCTCATATATTTGAGAATTTACCTGACGAAATGCAATCTACGTGTGTTTGGAAGATTTGAATGACTAAGTTCTTGAACAGGTAAATCCACAGGTAAAAGGAAGAATGACACACAAAACATGTTTATAAGGAAAATACAATGAATTTTGTTGTTTACGCAAATGGCGTCACCTATAAGCTTTTTAATATTAAAAAATATCGTGGGTTTTTCGCGCTAATGTAGTAAACATTACCTTCACTAATGCTATTTATTTATCAAATCATAACACGCAATACAAACGCTCACAGGCGTAAAGTAGAAATATCGAAACTTTTAACTTTTATCCAGGGAATGAGATAACCTTAACCATGCTTGCAAAAGCAAGAGCAACTTCAGAAATTTTGCGATTATTAACGGGCAGCAGTACTCGTAATTAGCAAACATCAGCCGAACCGCCTCCGGTTCCGCTGATGTTTGGCCGCTAAGATTTATATTTCACCGGAACGCATTCCGGTGAAATATAAATCTTAGCGGCATATATTATTAGCATTATACATACTAACATTAGCATTAGACTTGCAAATAATAGAATATCGAGTATCGGCGTACTTCCTGTCTGAATAGCCGAATATTACTCAGTCGACGCGTGGCGGGTAAACTTCTAAAGGCTTCTTGGAGTCTGGCGACTTTCTATTTTGTTCAAATGAACACTTACCTTACTTCCACGCCGCGCTGCGTGTTTTGACTTATTTTTGGTTTGTACACAATATAGTAAATTACAAAGGATTTTTACACGCAACAGATTTGCACGAATGGGCAGATCCGTTCGGATAAGTATCACGACCTTACAGAAGACCGGCGTAAAGTAGAAGTGCTACACTTCTGCGTTTCGTCTAGTGAGTGAGGTAGCCGGGACCCACTTTATTAAGGTGGTAACGAATTTGCAACCCTACGGGTGTTGCAAGTTGTCCATGAGCGTCGGTTATCACTTAACATCAGGTGAACCGCCAGCTCGTTTGCAACTTTCTCACATATAAAATTTATCTTATTCTCTACATTTTTGATTGCTTTAAAAGAAAAATGGCCTAAGGTCTAACTAATAATATCAATTACGGCCTCTAAAAACCACCTCTGTGGGTACCTACACTTTGCTAAAATGTAGTGAAGAGAGAAAAGGAGTAAAGTACTGCATAAAATGTATAAACATGTTCTACACCTTTCTCCTCTCCTGCTAAATTATAATCAGTTGACCGTGCGAAAGCGAAAAAATGTGAATGAAGTATGGAATACATGGCGTATAGACAAAAAACACCTTTGAGAAATAATATATAAAGATAAAGTAAATTAATATTACCAATTAAATATAAAATAACATAAAAAAAACTTATTTAAGTATGAATACTTCTTATTATGAATACTTCTTTAATATGTAATCGAATATTGAAATATTCGATTACATATTAAAGAAGTTGCGAAATAGGCCTAATACCGAATAATAGCCGAATATACGTTGCAGTGTTCTTATAAAAACACTAAATCGGTCAGGAGTAAGAAACAAGAGGGTTAGTTTAACGATAATGGATGTGAAAGGATAGATAGGAATGTCAAATCCCTTACAGTAGGAGCAAAATTGATGGGTCTTATGAATGATTACGACGTAGCCGTTTAATATAGATTTTAGCTACATCAGCAACATATTTTTTCTCGACTCTTTTGTGCCTTGTTATATTAAATTTATATTAATAAAAACGTCCCTGCAGAATAACCACATGAGAAAAATATGTAAAAATTATTACAGTGCCTAAGAGTTAAAATTTGTCTGTGTTGATAAATATATACCTACTGGTAGTGTAAATAAAATTGTTTAAAAAAGTCTTAAATATTTTAAGTAGAAAATAAATTCATTACCCTTATAAGACAACATAAGTACCTACCTATACATCGAAACAAACAGCGCCTTTTTAAACATACTACATGGTGGAATATATGGTGGAATAAATTATGCTTATGTCTGATCAAGAAGGTATTGGTAATTATTTTGGTACTTACCGATTACCAAGCTCATCAGCAGTAGTACTCGGCTTTTCTATCTCAGGATACCCAATGGGACGGGAGCCAGCGAAGAAAGGTCGTTGACCCAAAACTAGACTTGCAGACGCAGCCAGAAGAATGATTTGTAAACAAGCCATGATCTGTCCCAGAGAAGTTTAGTAAGCCATATTAAAATTAATTTCTTTAGATTTTCGAAGATATGACATGACGTGGAGCGACATAATTTCCTTTAGTTGTATGTTACTTCAGGTGCGCGAAGGGTTACAGGAAATTTTGTGGTTTCCTTGTATTTTTATTAGTAAAATTCACGATACGCGATACATGGCAGATGCCATAAATACAATTCTGTAAAACTTAAAGAATACGATACTTTAACAGGAATTTGATTTTTTAGAGGTTATATTTTTTTGAGGTTTAGAGGTTCCTATCTACGCTAACACCTAGTGGGCCGATTGTTGGTTATTTTTTAAATGCTGGACTGCAAAATATTTTCAGAACTTACTAATTTAAAACTAATAACGTAGACAAACATTTTATATACGATTTACTTAAAAGTGCTATAAGCTTAGCAAATACGTGATTTTGGCTTTATTAAAGGGAAACAAAACAAAATTCTTTATTTTCAAAATTTATTATGAACATTTAAATAATGTTGCCTACAAAAGTATAAAAACTTATAAAAAAGTTAAATAAAAATATTTGATTGCCCTTTACAAACTCTTCAATTTGAGCATAGGAAAAACGTCTGTTCCGTACAGAGTATATTATTTAATATTTAAATATTTTTTCTTCTTCTTACGTTTAGAAATCTAAAACAGCACAATTTGGAAGTAAAGGTTTTTAATAATATTTACTTAACCCTTCTAATTTTTTCTTACTGGCAAGCACTCTAATATAATAAATATATATAAATATAATACATTAAATAATTGGCACGAAAGAAATATTTTTGTAGAACATTCATTTTTATACTAGCTATTCTCTGCACTTAAAACGAAATTTTACAAATTGTAGAATGGACGAAAACTGTTTAGCAGCTGTGAGGATTTTAACCTGCGACCTCCGGGTTGTGCACCTGACGTTCTAGCCCCTGAGCTAAGCGGCTTATCTTTTCACCAACTTTTTTTTACGATTACAAGTAGCTTTTCAATAAAATTCTTTTTCAGATTTACTTTTTGATTTTTCTGTAAAGATTGATTTAAATCTCGTTGCGTTAACTTATTTAGTTAAGTTAAAAATAATTTATTTTATTACATTACATATTTTATACTGTTTTCAACACACGGCCATGAAAGTTGTTACTACACCATTAGTAACAAAACTATCAGTCTAATATTCTAAGATTGTATACCGATGTGCTTATATGTAAATGTACCTAATATTAACTTTGCTTCTCTGATCAAACAAACTTGCTATCTTAATTAATTTTATTGAGGCGGTTTAACTTCAACAAAACTTCTTACTTTGCTGATGTGAAGAACGTCAACTGTATGAAACTTTGCTTAGTAGCTGTAGTTGCCCGACCATAATTCGACATTCGTTTTTGATACTCGATAATATAGCTTTCCACTGCATGGTGAAAAAAAAATTTAAATTTTTATTTCAATTTTTTTTCTCCGTATGCAGTGGAAAGTTCCTCCCTTTGGTGGGGAGGCGGGTTTTTATTTAATTTTCGAGTACGTAACGGTGGTAGGGCCACGCAACAGTCTTCACTGTTGTACGAATGGGCAGGTCCGTCCGGGTACGTACCAACGAACTCACAGGGGAACAGCGTGAAGTGGAATGTTATACTTGTGCGTTTCGTCTGTTGAGTAGCAGGGGCAGACTTTATTGTAAGGTGGCAACGCATCTGCAACCCTACGGGTGTTGCAAATGTGGGCGGCGGTTGCCACTTACCATCAGGTGAACCACCAGCTTGCATGCCATCTTCTCTCATAAAAAAGAGCATTTTTCGAATTAAATGATAAAATCAACATTTATGAATGTGAGGTTTTTACGTTAATAAATTGATTTATGTATTCAGAAACTGCACGGGCAGTAAATATCTTGACTGCATTCTATGTTGTCAATAAGACGTAAATGTAATCCATTCAATGCGAATCGTTTTATAAATTAAATTAACCACCATTAAAATAATCATTCTGTATTTTTGTCCTTATGTTATCTAGTCAAACAATCACGACCACCTTCCACATCATGTTCAAAAATCAGAAATGATCAAAATCTAAAAATATTATCTGTATTTTGGAGCACTATATAGCTATATATTTTTTTTTTGAATCATGATTTACTTCTTGTGTGTTACGAAATTAACGGTAAATGACGTTGCCATATAGAAATCATCATATGATTATAGACAAAGACGATAATCCTTGTTGATTACAAATATAATTCTTGACTTTTGTGTTGTGTCTTTCATTAAAATGCTATCTTTTTTCAAAGTTTTATATAATTAGCGTAATCTAATTCCTACCATGCGTTTTAATGTTCAATTAATTTTTACACTTCCTTTTTAACACAGAAAACAATGAGCAATATAAGAACTTAATTAGAAAATCAATAGAACAATTAAAATTATATTTAAAGTTAGTTAATTACAGTGTAACTTACAATTAAGAAGGAATCGTCGCACTACTAGAAGACACCTTGTTCATCAAACGGATTACAAGCGACTGGTTTGTCCAGCACTTTGCAAAAAGATAAATAAAAAACCGTAAACCTGTATCGGTCGACTGCGGGTTCCCGTTAGATTTACGCTTGAACATTTTCCTCAAAAAGTTTTTACGTGCTCTGCTTTTGTGTTTTTTTATTTCTAACTTGGTGTTGCCAAACATAATTACAACATACATTTTTAATGTAGAAACAAAATTATAGACATTTAGTTATAAATAATAAAATCGAATAAAAATCTAAGTTGTTTACGTTTAATACATTGCCTTTATCATTATTTTTACAATATCATCGACTACAATTGTAATTATTATTTAATTCCCTACTTGATTTTTATGTAAATATGTTGACATTCAAAGAAGTCTGAGTTTTTAATTAAAATCAATTCAATTGAATGCTACGTTAATCTAAGATAATCTAAGACAGAACCTTAAAAGAGGCTTAGTTAGAATAGTTAATGATCGAGTCTACACAACGGTAATTCTGCAAAGAGGATGCTATTTATTTTGTTATCTACCCTCTGTGCAATTAATTTATGACATTATTAACGTCAAATATAAAGGTTCCTTAAGTTTTACACGGAACTCTAACGTCGATTAAGGAAAATGGTCGTCACATCAACACCGGTTTAAAATCTTCGATAATAATTGTTTTATAGTGCCTTTTATTATGAGTGGTTTTCGATTATAAACTTTAATTGTTTTCGATTAAAAGTCAATTCTCTTCGCGTTTGTATGACTTCGTATGCATGATGCACCCAACCCGTCCTTAAGAATCAATTTCTTTGGAAGTGATTTATGTGTTTGCATACGCTGACGAACGTTAATCCACTAACGTAATGGAAATTCTAATGTTATGAGGGTACCTGTGGAATGATTCAGCCGAAGAAACTTAAGCGTCGTTTGTATTCTTGTCTTGAATAAGTTACCGGTATTATTATAGTGTATGCATAGCATGCAAAAATCAAAACAATTAACAGCTCAGGTCAGACTACATTAAGATAGGAATGGAAATGTTTATGTGGAGTGAGATTCAATTGCGTATAATTAAGAGGAATATTGATAACGGAGAACAGCAATGAAAAAGATAAGGTCTTGGGAGTTTTGACTTTTAAATTGTTTAATGCTGGGTATCAAGGTAACAAAACATATAAATACAAAATCAGTTTTTTATAATAGACATTTTAGCCCATTCCGTACTTTGTACAAATTTGCATGTTCTTGTATCAACATCTTAAAAACCACAATTATCTAATGTTATATATTGAGTTTTTGAAACCCACCTAAAAAGGCGGCAATGCCTGTGCAACCTTACGGGTGTTGCAGATGTCCGGCGGATGTGGTCGGCGGTTGCCACTTACCATGTCGCTGACGACATCTGCTTTTTCATGTCACGCACACAAGCTCTAGAAATCTTGCAATAAGTAATGCTAGCTACGCATAAGCTTGATACGTCACACATTTCCAAAATGGATTCCTGCTTTTCTCTATTTCAAAAATAACGCGACAGATACTGCAAATATATAGCTTACAAAAAATCTTATAAATTTCGATTTGTAGTCAGGCAGGCGGCCGGTCTTAAAAACCTGGCCAAAACCACTTACAACATTGGTTACGATTCCCTTGGAGCATGGTAGGTGATGATGACATAACCTAATAAAACCAACACCTTACAATGTTCTTACCTTTTTTTTTTTTATGGAGAAAAGGGGCAATAAGCGTCAGCAACCATCAACTTATATTTTATTTTAATCACTTCTAATAAAATTCATTTTGGAATGCCTTCACATTTTTCACTGTAAATTTCCGAAGTAAATAAAATTGGAATTAAGGGGGCCTTGATAGCTCAGTGCCCGAGCCCTTTTTACACAAATATAGTACTCGAAGAACCTTAACTGCAGATTTAGGTGATCACGGTGATTTCCTTTACCGTGATCACCTAAACCTGCAGTTAGCACCAGAGGTAACCTGCATATTCTCGAAATAAAAAAAAAATATTAGACGACAAGTGTCCGTCAGTCTACAGTGGGGTTACGTGGTGGTAATACCCTCTGTACAGATAAGGCCTTTGCCCAGCGGTGGAACATTTATATCTATAAGCTGATATTTTCTTTACTTTTAAATACTGGAATCTTCAATTCTTATCAATAAAATTTGTGATCGGAGAGATCAAAAGTCTCGTCAGTACAATGTCTCGTCTTTGAAGCCAAGTTAACTTCGAGTCGTTAAGCTCGCGAATAAAGAGATGAAAGGGCCCTTGGAACCGAGAAGTGATTTTAGTAGATTTGATAAAAATTGACTAAATAGAAAATGTATTTAAGTTTATTTAATTGCGTTAATTTCTATGAAAATAACTGATGTGTACATATATCCTGTATTAACAGAATATTTTATTCTTAACAGTTCATTGTTTTAATGCTAATAAATTTTAAGAAATAAATATTACAATATAACGTCACTGTATTTCGATATACAATGCACAGCATCGATATAATTATGTATGTATATTGCCCATTTATGCAAGCGCGACCCACAGCATACGGGTATGTGGAAAAGAGGCTTTTGACTTGCCTTAAGAACGCTTTTTCTAATTTATTTAAATATATGGATAAAATACAACTTTATTATGTTTTTATGTTCATTTAACTGAGGTTATCCTGACGCTCTTATCCTATTGCGTTCTTAACACTTTTTAAGGCAATTTTACATTGAAAAGGAACATTTTCCACTTATTCAGTGATCATCAAGCTCATCTTAATGAGGATTTATTATTTGTACGACATTTGCTTTTTATTAACTTTTAGTCAAAATTTTTAAATGATATTTGAAATAATTAGAAAGCTATATGCTTTTATCTGTTAATATCAGAAGCAGAGCGTCTGTTTTGAGAACCTCAGTGCTCCAATTTGCCTGCCTTCTGAAAGGCCGTGGTAGTACTTTCCTGTAAGAGCCTTTTTTTTCCGTGGGAAAAATCCTTTATGCATACCCTGCCACTGGATGGGAGTAGTGGCAGGGGGTGTATGTGGGAGTCCCGTTAAAAACGGGTACCCACTAAAAACCCACGTCGCACCAGTCTCTGTCGAAACGTAACGAACACGTGAACGCAATCTTCCGCGACCCCGGCGCGACTATGACCTTCTATCGACTAGGCCTTCTCTACTACATGGTGCTGTGTTGGTGCAATGGCACAGCACATCTCACGAGCCCCATATTGAGTGGCAGACACCCCATGCCTGCCGCTCAAGCTGTTGCTGCAAACAACATATTTTCCAATAACTGAAATGTTTTCATTGGTATTAACCCTTTAGTGTTTAGGAAAAGTTCTATCGATAGATTGAAGCAGGAAAATATTTTTTTTTAATTTGTAGACTCCCACAAAATGGACGAAAACCCAACCGAAATTAAATATGCGTATATATTTAACATGATTCGGAGATTTTTTAATTTGTAAACTGAAAGTACTAGAAGTTCCGCGTTTTAAAATATTTATATAAAAACAAACATACAATAGAAAAAAAAAGAATTTAAGGTGAGTGCGAATCTTATTTTTTTTGTTATATTTTTCAAAATAAAACTCCATCTTGTTCAAATAATTCGTCCGTATTGGTCATCGTCTAAGTCCCTATCAATTTTCTTTCCCGTCTTATATACACGGTTCATCTATCACAGAGCGTCGTTGCTTCGTTCAATTCATGTGACGAAGAAATAAAACTATTATCAATGCTTAGTTTTAGGATTTAGAATTTTTGAATAGCGAACCAACAAACCTTTACGATTAATTTTGAAAAGAAGTTTACATCTTACCTTACTCTTGGCGTACCAATTGGCAAGGCGACCATTAACACTTAAGCATCCGTGCAGTAAAAATCACAGCATTTATATTTTTGAATTATGACCAGCAAGTTTAGTAGAGATTCATAATTTCAACGACCGGCAATCCTTTTGCAACCAGTCCAAGACGTAATGTTTGAAGCTCATACTTATTTTCTTAACTCAATTTTTATAGATGAGGTGGCTAACAAATAAGCGGTGCACTATGATGGTAATGTCGCCTAAGGATGTCGACGTCCATACCTTCTCAGCTCGAGAGGAATTGCAAAACGATGAAACTTTCTGACTCTGCGGAGTGCTCTACACGTCGGAGGTTAAATGAAATTAATCACAAAATTTGGAAAATTCTGTTCCAAATGTTTGCTGGTTGTAAGACAATAGGCGCCCTATTACATATCTATATATATATATATATATATATATATATATGTGTAAATTTTTTGGCATTAATATTTCATTTAAAAGGGGTCTGGAACTTGCTATTTTGCTAATCATATTTTTATAGATCATGTCTAAAAGTATGATATGAAAAATTAACTATACTTCTTATCGTTAACTATACTTTTACATGTCTATTGGTAGCAATGAAATTAAAAGATCAGACATTATCGTTATAAAGCAACTTCAAGAAATTGAAAACTACTACTATTTCTAATTTTATATTAAGTATCATATTGCTTTTAATAATATCAATATTCCCTTTAAAATCTAAATATCAGCTTGGTGATATAAACGGGAATGCCAAAGCCGTTGGTTTATATAAATTGACAGTTAACCTAAAATGGTGAAACAAAAGCCGAAAAGCCGTCAACGAGGCTTATTAATTAAGTCGTCGAGCTGAACAAATCTCTTAAAATTACACGCGAAACAAGTCTCGACTTTACAAACAATGTGTGACAAATTCTGTCGACTGGTTGACAAATGGTTTTGCGAAAATGGATCGCAAATTCAGTTTAAAACGAAACGATAATAACCCTTAAAAGCTCTCTCGTTTTTAAAGCTTCTCCATACATGTTATTCAGTCATAAAATGCTTGGCGACAATTCCCAAAACTTTAAAATTTATAAAAAGCAATGGCGACATCTCTCGTTCGAATTATCGTTGTAAAACGATATTCGAAATTGTTTATATGCTGGAAAGGATATAACAATAGATTCGCCAAGCATTGCTTCAATTGCTAAATAACAATGTAGAAAGAAGGCGTTAAGATTTTCGTCGCTGTGGCTATCAGCCGTTTAGCTCAGTGGCTAGAGCGTCAGGCCGTGAATGCCGAAGACGTGGGTTCGATTCCCACAGCTGCGACAATCTTTTCGTACTTTTTCTACATGTTTTAATGTTCATTCTTAGGTGCAGAGATTAGCACTATAAAAAACTTTAAAATCTTTTCAAAGAGGTTAATGTACTCACTGTTGCTTCTCAATACATTTATTGTAATGTTTTGTATATACGTCATAACCTTAATTATTACCTAAAGAATAGTGACAGACATAAAATAAACACTAGAAATAAGGACAAACTTACTACGCCATTGTTTCGTCTACAAAAAGTAAATAAGTCGTTCATGGGGCAAAGTGTGCGCATGTATAATAAAATTCCACAGTCGATATTAAGTCTGCCGCTTGACCAATTTAAATGTAAAATTAAAAATCAACTGATGATTCAAGCATATTATACCATTTCGGAATATCTCGACGACGCCAATGTGTGGAGTTAATACTGTTGATACTCACGTAGGCTAGAATAAGACTATTATACCTGTATATTATATTGTACCCTGAAATTTTTGAAAAAGAGCAACTGTTGAGTTTCTTGCCGGTCTCTTCTCAACAGAAACCGCTTTCCTAACCGGTGGTACCTTACGAACCTATACACATAATCTTTGATGTAAAATTTGACGATTCATAAGAGCGCGCAAGCGTCAATTTGAATAAATATATTTTAGATTTTGATTTTGATTTTTATAATTCTGTATTTAGATAATGAGCGTACGCTAGCTTACATGTTTATTTAACTTCAATGCTTTTTAATCATTAAACGACAATACATTTGTTCTATGTTCGTGCAGTTAGCTAGAGGAAAACGCTTTGAATAACGATTTATAGATACTTGAGCTGGTTCAGATGCTAATTAAATAAAAGTCTTGAAGAAAATGGAATTGATTCAGATTTTAACACCGCTGCTTGGCTTCTGTGAAATATCCTTTACGCCGGTTAACGAGACATTTTTACTGTTATAGTCATTGAATTTATATGACGACGTAGAGTTCTGCTTTGCCATGTAAATACTCACTGGATTACGAATACTTTTTTTTTTAAAACAAGTAAAATAAGAAAACAAGAGGTACTGCAAAGATATGAGATAATTCTACAGGGGGGGGGGGGGGAGCGGTAAAATAGTATTATGGCAGCTGACATCAAAGACTCAAAATTGTCCCTGTAAACCTTCGCGATACTCTAGTATCTCTAAATTTTATCTATTTAAGCCTCGAGTATGGGGCTATATATTTAAGAAGCAAGAACTAATTAGGTCGTCGGCTGGTCTCATTCAGTTAGTTAATTTTGTATATAGACATATATACATTCAAGAACATATTTTATGATAATAAATTATTTTCATTGAACATGTTGACTTTGGACTATTGGCATCCGAAATGCCATGCTTCTTTTAAATAATAATAATTATTGTCAGTAAAATTCATAGACATATGTTCAGAAACACATGCCTTTCTATTCGTAAAAGCTACCTTAATAGAAAGGGCCTACTATAATGTCCAAGAATACATGGACAAGCATGTGCGGAAATGACTCTTACTCTGCAATTGCAAGACCCCTGGCTGCTGCTGATTTTATACCTAAATAAGTTTGTATAATTGCATCAAAAAAATAACAAAAAGAACAAGACCGCAGAGTTTCTTGCCGGTTCTTCTCTGTGCAGGTCTACTTTAGTGAACCGGTGGTAGATTTTTTGTTGACGTTCAATAAGAGCTTAAGTTAAGCCTATATTGAATGAAGATACTTTGACTTTGACTTGACTTTGAATTTGTTCACTGTAAAACTTTTTATGTTGGCTATCAGTTTTCTGAACGTATATTTGAAATTGTACATGTCAAGTTCAGGTATGAAGAGGAATCATTTAGTGCGTGTACCACTGCTGTAATATTTGGGCTAGTGTACCAAGAATTTAGCCTCTTACTGCTCTAGACTCGGTGTTATACAAAGGAATCTCATTGGGGAGTAAAGATCATAGGTATAGCGTTGTTTCTCAACCTGTCAATATTCAATCGAATAAGTTTTAACATAGAAGAATTATGAAATATAACGCGATTCGAAATTCAGGTGCTGTCGAGAACTATTAAATAACACTCATGTGGCCAACGAAAATTCTTTAGAAACCACTTTAAAGACAAAAAATGATTTTTGAGTCTTTATTTTCCCAAATTTTTTTTTAATTACATCATTCGTCACAGTTTACCTAACAAGTTACAAATAAATCATAAGTAGTAACAATCTGTAGTAAATTCTTAATGAAAGAACAGTTTATATTACATAAATATAAAATATATGGCCAATGCAATGGATTTATGATGCAGTCTAAAGCACGTAGCGGGACTGTAGTTGTCATTTTACTTAAGTCTCTATTCTCTACTATCTCTGTTCGCAGCATCTATTCATAGGGTTTTTATTTTAATAGCTTTTTCTGCAATGGGAAAATATTTACCCGTACATTTAATTTAAAGATAGCAAGTAAGTAAGCGGTCCACCTGATGTTAAAACATTACCACAGTAGGATTGCCTTGCCTAACTCTAATACAATGGGCTTCTGTTATCTCACGCCAGACGTAAAATGGAAGTAATACTTTATTTTTCAAGCCGGTCCTCTGTAAGTCCTGGGAAATCTCCCGGATGAAGTATGTAATTGTTGTCGAAGATTTTTAAACATGTTTCTATTTTAGCATCAAACATCTTCAACATCAACTCCAAGCACAAATTTAATTTGAAATTAAGTTTTATGCTGTAATTAGTTTATTTAAAATGTTCACTAAAGTTTTAATAATATTTAATAAATAATATTTAATAATATAACTAATATAAGCACCATCAAAGAAACAGTAATAAAAGATACTGTTGATTTGCGTTAATTAAGAGATAATTGAAATGGTGATAGTCGACAACAGAGCCTATAGAGTAAATCTTAGCGTCGTGAAAATCACTTAAAATTACTCGCGAAGTTTAGACTTTCCAAAGGAAATTGGTGACAAATTGAGCTGAAAATTAAATTATAATTATCGACATTTATCTTACACTGGGCCGCAGATATAATGAGTTCCTGTCAACTGAGACAGTTTTGGAAATATGTTGTGCTTGAGTTATTAATTCGTACAAAAAAAACAAACGTTTTGCAGACTATTCATTTTAATTTAAAGATACAACACTTTAAATAAATTCTAATTTATGATAACTGGTAATAACAAAATAGTGGTTTAATCTTAGTTTATATGTTATATATAAAAAATAACAGCTTTTTTGTTGTTGTATATGTAGATGTAGATATGATATGCTGTAAACCAAATTTTGAAAGAGTTATCAGACACATTTCCCTAGCTCATCTTATGGCATGCGACTGCATGCAAAAAATATCGACGTTATGAATTCATGCATTGACAAAACGTATATATTGCTGATTATAAATTAAGGCACTATTGTGCCCCGCGCATTTTCGTGTACCAGGGACCAAATGTATCTGAAAGCCTCCTACGACCACTAATGTTCTTTATGTTTTCCAGCCAACAACACCAGTATCGTTCCTCTGACGAATGGCATCTTTTCTTCAAAACACAAATTTTGAAACCGTTCTGGTCGTCTATGTGATCTTCGTCTTGCATCTTGTTTGTAAAAAAAAACTGGACCTATCAGAAAACATAACTCTGGACCAAACTTCATTTGTACATTGGACGTACTCTCGAACAAACTGAAACCTGGTAACTCGATGTTCTCTGAGAAGTTATCAGCCTCAAAAATCTTCGTAGAATATTTTCAGAGCTCACATTATTATGGTGATTTTCTTAAAGGAGTTTTCGCATTTCAACACTTGTGAAATGTCGAATTCTTTGCATAGTACTAGCGACGTGTCGGTCTCCTGTTCTTCTAATGTTCGTGCAATTTTCTGCAATATTCTACAATTTTCAAGGTTATGCAGTTCGATTTGAAGCTTTGTGGTTTTGGTTATGGGCATGAGATAATGATGACGGAGGGTGAAATTCATCAGGCGAAAACTTTCTAGATTATTGTTAAGGTTCGTTAGTCAACAATATGCCTCTCCTCTATCGGTGATCACTGCCGTTCTTGTCCTTTTTATCGCAGAAACATCATTGATATTCCCGTTTGTTTGTCATAATGTAGTCAATCGCTTTTTTAACAGAACCATCGGGGCTGATCCAGTTCCACTTTCTATGAGGTTGCTTTTTGATGAAAGAATTGATCATGCGAAATGCCTCCTCGATAGTCAGCCAGCTGCTACCCCCTTGGCTTCCGTTGCCCTATTAGAAAATTACCCACTCTTAGCTTATCGTCTTTCTTAGTGTATTGTTTACGGTTATGGTGCAAACTAACATGTTTTCATCCTATTGTCATAGATCGGGGCAACCGTCACCTTTATTTAAATTCGGTTTACGACGTACGAGCTGTTACAAATTTTACAGAGTTTACTTTAGGGGTTGGCTATCTATTGTTTTTTTTTTTTAATTAACAGCATTGCCCATACTTTAGGATAACTTTATCCTGTGTTGTTAGGACGTTTTTACAGACATAAAATTCACGCGGACAAACACCCAGACCCGTGTGGGAATCGAACCCACGACCCCAAACGCCGAAGCCAATACCTTGGGCACTGCGCCACGGAGTCATCAAATCATTATGTGGTCAACAACTACGTACGTCTTTAACTTGCGTGGCTTCACGTTAGTTATGTATGCGGGTTCTTATTATAGCTAGTTTTGATCACTCTTTAATGAATTCGCTTTCATAGTCCAAGTTGTGCATTCCGTGCATATTACGGATAGTAAAAACCGACAAATCATAACGAATACTAATTGACCCTAAAGGTATAATACGGTTCTTCTCTGGACATATCTAAGTCTGTAGATGCACATAAGAAGTGCATGCAAGTAAATAATATTTTTCTTAATAGTGTTATCGCAAATAGTCTCACTTATTGGCTATAGACATTACTTTCCCATTTCCAACCTACAATATTTAAATGCTTTTTTGTATTTGTAACTTTAAAGTTTGTCAGCTCTATATAGTCTTAACTTAAGAATTATAGTGTTTCAATTTATTAGAACTCAATATTTTCGATGAAAAGGAACTGTTAATCTATTCATAACTCAATTATACATCTTGGTATTTCAATTTTAATCTTATATTCTATATAGTATTATATTTATAGATATATCATAATAATGTGACATTACACACTATGTTGTAATAGCTCAAAAATTCAGGAGTTCATAAACAAGTGTTTAACTTTTTTTTAATATGTATTAAAGTAACAGCCGGTAGCAGTAGGTAGCCGGAGCCCAATTTTCAAAAGGTTGTCAACGCACCTGTAACCCTCGGGTGTAGCAGATGTTCATGGGCGGCGGTATTCACTTACCATCTGGTGAACCGTCTGTTAGTTTCGCAACTTTTCACATTAAAAAAAAACAGCCTATACATGTCCCACAGCTAGGCAAAGCCTTTTCTGTACATAGGGAGTGTATCGAAATATTTTAATCTATAGTTTTCAAAAACTGTAAATTTGATTTAACGTAATCACTTTATTAGGATTATCTAATAAAGGACTTATATGTAAGACAAATCAAATAAAAAAGAAATAAACGAAGCAGTTGATTTATCACAATTGCCAGTTAAGCTAAAATGGTGAAACAAAAGGCGAAAAGCTGACACAGGGGCTTTTTAATTAAGTCGTTGCGTCGAACAAATCTCCTACAAATTACACGCGATACAAGTCTTGATTTTCAAAAGGAAATGTGTAACAGATAAAGCTGAAAACGAAATAATTAAGTTTTGTCGTATAAAACATGTATAACGAGTCTTTAAAGTTTAACTTTAGTCCATTCATTTTTGTATGAACGATTTTCCTCCTTCAAAACTTTTTATATCAGGTGAATTTAAAACAGGGTTAAGTTGAAAATATATGGCATGTCCTACCCTGTTAGCTTTAGCAGATGGGATTGCAATTTTGATTTTATTAAATACCAGATCGTGGTGGCGTTAAATTTATTGTAGAATATCAGCATTGAGCTATTTGATATATTGAATTTGATAGTTTTTTTATATAAGTAAACGGAACAGGCGGCTAGCCTAGAATCAAATCGGATTGCAAATGCGTTGCCAATATTAAATGAGCTAGTGCCGGCTTATTCACATCACATTACACATTAGTCACAAACGTAGAAGTACATTCGCAGAAATCCACTTGACGCTGTCCTTCAGTGACGCAATGGGACTTTTCCAGAAGAGCCTGTGTTACAGTGAAAGCAGTGACCCCAACAATCATTATTTACGTCTGCTTCAAATAGCAACTATTAACTCGAAGAATATTTACTTTTAATTTCCTCATCAAATCATTACTGAATATTTTATCTGAGATGCGAAAACGCGAGCGTTTCTTCAAGTTGACATATTTATATCATTACTAGCTGTCCCCGAAAACGTTGTTCTGCCATTTAAATTCTTTCTTAGGAATTTGAAGGGTGGAACAAACTGTTTAGAGTGGACCACCCATAACATTTAAGGGTATGAGATGTTGTTCGATTATCCAACCTGGCCGATATGCATACAAAATTTCACGAAAATCGGTCGAGCCGTTTCGGAGGAGTTCAATTACAAACACCGTGACACGAGAATTTTATATATTAGATACTTGATGAGAGAATTTTTCATGATACTTTAATATTCTTTATTGCAAAAAATCATTACATTATAAAAATTCCTAAAACATTTCTATGTCTCTCTTCTAGCCATAAATAAAATTCTACCAACCATGTGTAACAAATAGATTTATTATATTAACTTTAATACTACGGAGATATATCATCGAAATTTAATTAAATTAAATTATATTTAAGCCTGTCTAGTATAAATTTTAGTCTGTCTATGTAGTCTTTTTATTGTACGGCTTATATTTTGTTGACGAAGTAAATACAGTGCGATGTATTTCAATGAATGAATGAATGAATGTCTTTATTGCCAGAATATGGTAGTACATTGTGATCTTAAAATAATTTGGTGCAACGTATTCAGCTGAATTCAGCATGCAATTGTTGATTTGATATAAATTATTTACATTAAAATATTTAAACATAATCAATTATTCCATTAAAATATTAAAATTATTAAACGGATATTACATACCTATGTCAAATTATTAAATGAAAGTATTACATTACAAATAGTAATTTATAATATAAATCATTTTATCTAGGAGCCATCTCGTTATTTTCATCTTAAAACGATGCACGGGTTAAACGGGGCAATTGTTTAATTTCTACCGGTAATTTATTGTACAATGTTATGGACATAAAGAAAGCATTCTTTTAATATATATTTAGGTTACATTTAGGAACATAGTTTTTTTTTTTCTGGTCGACGTAATGATTTATTGTTATAATAATAATTTAATTCAAAATATTTTGGATACCTTTTGTTAGTAGTATTATGTAGATACCACATTATACTATCAACTGATAGTTATTATTATTATTTGGTTAACAGCACAAAATATAGTATAATTTATGTGTTCGTAGCTATAGGGCCTATTCTTATACAGCGTGTCGTTACAACCGCGACATTAAATGAACACACATATAGGGAATAACTTATTAAAATTGTATTAAACATTTACATTCTTTAAACATCAATATTTACTGAGTTATTAAAATTTCCAAAATAAACAATTTTAGAACACTCTTATGTATAAAACTGTAACGTTAAGGTCATTTGCAAAGGTCACAAAGAATAAGAATGGGTTGAATGAATTTAAAAGAGATAAAACATACTGTTAGAAGGAGAAATTTGTAATGCGACCCTGTGGCAACAAATGAAAAAGTCTCTGAATATATGAATCAGTCAGTTGTAGTTGTATATGATGTTACAAATTTTGTTTCTTTTTTATTTAATTAGTTTGTTAGAAAATATTTTTTTTTAATTGTGGATTATTTTTAACGTTTATATTTGTTTATGATTATTGGCAAGGAGCGTTAGATGTTTGTTCATTTATTGTCGCGGTTGTAACGACACGTTGTATATATATGCTATTACAGGTATACACAACATTGGTTAAAAGAGTAAATCACACATATAAACTGAAATAAAAAAAATAGGAAGTGGAGATAAATTATCAGTAAATTAAATTAAATCTTACAAAAGACATCGACAATGTGCTTACAGATTAGTAAATTTATATTTGAATTTTAACATGCTAATAAAGAAAACAATTTCTTTTAAAAAACGTTAAGAGAATCGTTAAATATATCCAGCTCGGTATTTGATACAAACAAATATTTGTATTCAGACAAAATGCTTGAAAATGACTTAATACGCAGTCCTAAATTAGTGCGATACGAGGGAATGTAAAATTGTTTGTCGAGATCTAAGATATTTGTAGGGGTAATAAAATAGACTATCGATATTTTTTTAACCCAAGTACTACTATCGAACTATCATTTTAGTATGACCGAAATTACCGAGTATGTAAATAAATGAATGGAGACTCATAAACAGCGCCCGAAGAAAATAGGACAGCGAATAAAAGTAATTTGGGTTAATGTGTTTTGATAATATATATGGTTGGGAATTAGAGTCCCTCTAAAATAACGTGATGAAATAATAAGGTACATTTGAATGTTGTCAGCGCTTGGTTAGGTCATTAACGGCCAATTCAGTATGGAAACATGTAAGGTTTGGGTGCAAATATTTTTCCAAGACCAATGTAGTAATAAAAGCAATAGTAGCTTGAAATAAGTAACAATCTTACCTGTTTTGTATAAAGCTTCATAAACCAAATGAAACCAGACAAGTTTATCTGCTTTATCAACACTGAGTAGATAGAAAGTTCTTAATTCCACTTCATGTATTATAGAATTATATTAACCCTTATGAAAAATTCGCCATCATAATTGGGATGATGAATTATCATGAAATTACATCTATTAATACTCTTTTTGGTTTTTCAACATTCCTATGAATGACGATTAAGAATAAAATGAGATACATGTATTATTGATTTGACTTTAAGCTACCATATAATTTACGAAATTATACAAGCTGTTGCAATACTTTGTGCAACTCAATCCCCTTATACTTCATAATGAAAAAAAAAAACGTTATGTAACCTAAAATATAATTAATTTTTGGAAAGCTTTTAGCTCTGGCTAAAGGTGACATTATTATTACTAAGCAGATGTTATTTTGTAATCATGAGATGAAAAAATAAATTTAGGCTTGGTAGTATAAAAAGCAATTTCGTTATCATTTGTCGAAAGATTTTCTGTCATTCGCTAACGAAGTGCTGTTCATGTCATGAATGAGCTCATTGAAATAATATACATCTTATGAAGACTTCTACCGTCATGTTATAATTTTCATCAATATTTATGTACTTAAGTAGCTTGTAGTGATACATATCAAAAATGAGTCCCTTTAGGCAAGGTTCCGAAGATACATGTTATGAATACATCAGAGAAAATTAAAATATATTAACAAAATAATAAAACTTTATAAATATATAATCTCGATAAGAAGAACACACATTTCTATAAATTGTAAGTGATTTGACCTACTTCGTGTTCATTACGGAATAATAGCGCCAAAGTTTTGTCGCCTTTCTTGAAGACCATGACGACCACATTTCAGGACCACACTAGTGGCGTTATCCTATTATGAACAATGAAATTAAACCTTTTGTGAATGTACAAATCGAAAATCATTGATCCAATCTGTAGGGAAAACTGTCACTGTACATTCCATATGTACAGTGACAGTTTGGATCTCAGGGTGTTCGTACCTCTTTTTTATGCGAAAAGTTGTCAAGAGAGCAGATGGTTCACCTGATGTTAAGTGAATACCGCCGCCCATAGAATTTTTTTTTCATGTGAAAAGTTGCCAAATGAGCAGACGGTGCACCTGGTGTTAAGTGAATACCGCCACCCATAGATATCTGCTACACCCGAGGGCTGTAGATGCGTCGACAACCTTTTGAGATCTGTTTAAACGGACTGCTGAACTTCACTTCATATTAATTTTCAACATACATTTATAACAACTCATGTTATATAGCCGGGATGTAAAGAGCACAATAGTAATTTTTTCCTTAACCGAAACAAATTCAATGACGCGTCTAAACAGAATATTAGCAAATCGCTAAAATGCCTTTTAATTGGACGAGATCACTTTCATACGAAATTAACGTGTTTTAAACTAAAATGAAAAAGAAAATGTGATTTTTGAAAAATTTACATTTAAAATAAAAGGTAAGAAGTGAAAGCCTTTTATATAAAATTGTGTTGTGAATTATAAAAAATAAAGAAATGAGTACGATGAGTTGAGTTTGAGTTTGCGCGAAATACTTTGGTGATTGATGACTTTAACGCTGCTGTGAAATTGTTTTTATTAATAAAATAATATTATTAAAATGATATTATCAAACAATTTTCCGAAGTATAACGCATTAGTTGGTGTGGTTGTAGATTATTATTATTTATTTAGTAAACTAAGTTACTATTGTGAGATAGGCTACACGGTTATCGAACATTGAAACGTGCTACTGAAAACACAAAAGGTTACCCATAGCGTAATGTTTAATAAATGTTATTAAACAAATAAATGTGGGCCCAAGCTACCCCACTCACCAGACTAAACGCAGAATATAACATTTCTACTTCATGCCAGTCTTCTGTGAACTCCTGGGACATATTCCGACAAATTTATTATTACTCTTTCTTATCACACTAAAAGTGTCTTCTTTTGAACTGGGACATCCCCGGACGGACCTGTCCATTAGTGCAATGGGAATGTTTAAAAAAAATTGACATCGGTTGTAACTAGGAATTATAGATAAACTAGCGACCCTCCCCGGCTTCGCACGGGTGTAATTTATTACACATATGAACCTTCCTCTTGAATCACTCTATCTAGTAAAAAAAACCGCATCAAGATACGTTGTGTAGTTTTAAAGATCTAAGTGATCTAAGCATACATAGGGACAGACATACAGCGGGACGATTTTGTTTTATTCTATGTAGTGATGTACATTGCAAAGAGATGTTTACATAGAAATTTAAATTGTTTATAGTGCTAATCTTTGCACTTAAGATTGAACATTAAAATATGTAGAAAAAGTGCGAAAAGATTGTCGCCGCTGTGGGGATCGAACTCACGTCTTCGGCATTCGCGGCCTGACGCTCTATCCACTGAGCTAAATGGCTGATGACCACACCGACGAAAATCTTAACGCATTCCTCTACATTGTTTTCTTAGCATTTGAAGCAATGCTTGGCGCCATCTATTGTTATATCCTTTCCAGCATACAAACAATTTCGAATATCGTTTTACAACGATAATTCGAACGAGAGATGTCGCCATTGCTTTTTTAGAAATTTAAATTGTTTATAGTGCTAATCTTTGCACTTAAGATTGAACATTAAAATATGTAGAAAAAGTGCGAAAAGATTGTCGCCGCTGTGGGAATGTTTCCTTAGCATTTGAAGCAATGCACAACAATGTAGAGGAATTCGTTAAGATTTTCATCGGTGTGGTCATCAGCCGTTTAGCTCAGTGGATAGAGCGTCAGGCCGCGAATGCCGAAGACGTGGGTTCGATTCCCACAGCGGCGACAATCTTTTCGCACTTTTTCTACATATTTTAAAGATGTTTACATTTCAAGTGACATTTTACCACAGTCACTCACTTGTTTTGTGAACCCCTCCACTAACACTTAAAATTTATGTTATGGTATTAAAGTTCAAATTGACTTTTAAGTATTATTACGAGTCTTTTGTATGGGAATATAGAAAAGTGTTGTTTTTAGACTTTTTCAGGCAATTTTTTAAATTTTTTCTTTTTTAACACAACAAAAAAAAGTGAAATCGGTCCAGCCGTTCACGCGTGATGGCGTGACCAAGGGAAATATGGATTCATTTTTATATATATAGATTTAAAAATAAGATTTTATTGGTTGCCATGGTAATACCATTACTATACAAAAGATTTCAAAACTTATTTTTCTCAATTAATTATTATAAATGAGTCCTTTTTTTAGGAATACTTCATTAAGTCATTCATCATCATCATCATTTCAGCCTGTTTGAGTCCACTGCTGAACATAGGCCTCCCCCATAGACTGCCATGAAGTACGATCCTGAGCCACCTGCATCCCGCACATTTGCACAGGTCGTCACTCCATCTCTAGTGGGAGGGTCTTCCTACACTGCGATGACCAGTACGAGGCTGCCACTCGAGAACCTTTCTTCCCCAACGGTTATCGGTTCTACGAGCTATATGGCCGGCCCATCGCCTCTTCAGCTTGCTAATCCTCTGAGTTATGTCGGTTACTTTGGTTCTACTGCGAATGTCTTCGTTACGAACTTTATCACGCAGAGAAATACCGAGCATGGCCCGCTCCATAGCTCGCTGAGCGACTTTGAGCTTCCTCATACGGCCAGCAGTGAAGAACCATGTCTCGGTTCCGTAGGTCATCACTGGCAACACACATTGATTGAAGACTTTAGTCTTCAAACATTGAGGTATATTCGACGAGAAGATTTGCCGAAGTTTCCCGAACGCTGCCCATCGGAGTTGGATTCGCCGATTGACCTCTGCGTCGAAGTTGGACTTACCTAGCCGGACTAACTGTCCTAGGAAAACGTACTCGTCAACATCAGACATGATCTTCGTCTTGTCCATATTCATCTTAAGGCCTACCCGTTGTGAGACACTGTTGAGGTCATTGAGCATAGCACCCAGGTCCTCCAGCGATTCTGCCATGATGACTATATCGTCGGCAAATCGAAGGTGGGTGATGTATTCGCCATTGATGTTAGCTTGAAAACATCTTCCAACGCAGCGGTGAAGAGTTTCGGGGATATGACATCACCCTGTCTTACACCCTTCTGCAGTTGGATAGGTTTTGTACTACTGGACTGTACTTGGACGGACATCATAGCCTTGTTATACAAACACCTCAGCACTTCGATATACCGACAGTCAATTTGGCACCGCTGAAGAGCCTGGAGTGCCACCCAAATTTCGACAGAATCGAAGGCTTTCTCATAGTCCACATACGCTAGGCACAAAGGCAAATTATACTCTTCGGTCTCCTGCATAATCTGCCGCAAGGTGTGTATGTGGTCTATGATACTGAAGCCTTTTCGGAATCCGGCTTGTTCGTGAAGCTAGAAGTCGTCGAGTCTGGAAGCGAGACGATTCAAGATGACTCTTGAGAACAGCATCAGTCATTCATACATCAAGTAAATCATAAGCCCAGAACATTTATCCGAAGTGACGTTTAAGCTGAAATCGTAAAACAAAAGCAGAAAAGTCGTCTTAATTCAAGGTCATATAAAAAGCTAAATACAAAATCACTTTGAGTATATTTAATGTCATAGTAAAAATACTTATTCTCGAGAATCTTAAAAGCTTATAGGATTAGTTAAGAAGCTTACGATATTTTTTTTAATCAATATGGATTTAAATTTTCCTTGCAGTGAATGTTATAGATTTTAGCTTAAGTACTAGAGGGTAGATTGATTTTATCGAAAACCATGACAGCGCTAAGTAAATCAATCTGACAAAGCATAAAAACTTTCTATTTGCAATATAAACTTCTATCGATCAGCGAGCAATTCGAATTTATAAAAGGAAAATTCATTTATAAATTCGAATTTATATTCAACCAATTAAAAGATCTATGAAAATGGTTTCTTTTCTGCTTTATTGTATACTCTCAATAACATATTTACTGAGTATTTTAAGAGCTTCAAAGGATTTCAATTTGACTTGTATCTACATTTCTAATATATAAAATTCTCGTGTCACGGTGTTTATAATTAAACTCCTCCGAAGCGGATCGACCGATTTTCATGAAATTTTGTGTGCATATCGGCCAGGGTGGAGAATCGGACAACATCTATTTTTCATCCACCTAAATGTTAAGGGTAGTCAGCCCCAAACATTTTTTCTACTCTACAAATAATTTATATGGCAAAACAACGTTTGCCGGGACAGCTAGTATTTAGATAAAAAAGAAAATAATAAAACAACGTAATACAAAAGTAAAACTGTTTTAATTCATAGAACTAATATAAAATAACCGTATTGAATATATCAGTAACTTTAATTCAGTGAACAGTATAATAGTATGATAAATAAAGTTGTTACAAGGCGCCATACCATACGTGATTTCGCTAGAAGAAAGTCCATAACGCTCGGTGAGAGTTGATTGCCTTTTGCCAATAAATGTGCCTTCTCAAACTTTCGTATTTATATTTGAAAACGAATCTGAGGTTATATAAACTAGTAATATACATACATATTAAAATATAATTATTAGGTTGGGGAAAATCTCTTTTCGCACATAGTATGTATGAATATATATCTCTTTGGCTATACCATTTGTATCAGGCTGGTTTTGGTATCATTAAAAAGTTTAAATTTTAAAAAAGACAATTCCAAATTCAAATGAGGAAAATGTGCGATTTTCGTTTGTTTTTCTTACTGTTAAGATGATTGATTTGAATGAAGAAATTCGATCCATTTTAAAATTTTACTACTAAAAAGGTAAAAATGCAACGCAAGCCGCAAGAAAAATTTGTGATATTTATGGACCTAGTGCAGTGTTTGTGAGATTTTAGAAAGAATTTTGATGTCAAAAATGCATCTCGCTCTGGGCGCCCTGTTACGGATAAATTGGATGCCATTTTTGAAACTGTGGAGCAAGATGGGCATATCAATAGTTTTGATGTCACTGAAGAACTGGAAATTGACCACAAAACAGTTTTGGCGCATTTGAAAAAAGCCGGGTGCACAAAAAAGCTCGATATTTGGGTGCCTCCTGAGGTCACTGAAAGAAACCTAATGAACCGTGTACTTATTTGTGATTCTTTATTACGACGTAATGAAACCGAACCATTTTTGAAAAAGCTGATAACTGGTAATGAAAAGAACGTGCGATAAAGGTCGTGGTCAAAGGCTGGTCAGGCTTCACAGACTCTGGCAAAACCCGGGTTATCTCGCAACAAGGTAATGCTGTGTGTATGGTGTGAATGGAAGGGTATTATTCATTATGAGTTGTTACAATGTCAATGGTACAATATGCTTAAACCATAAGTTGACTTTTGATTGTACGTTTAAATTGATCAAGCGGCAGACTTAATATCGACTGTCGGATTTTATTATACATGCATGCTGAATGTCTAACCTTTGAGCCTTTGAAAAGGGAGCCTGTCTCTAGTGGCAACAATAAAATGAAGATGTGCTTTTATTTCATTTTACCGGTTCCTCAAGGATTTTGTCTTTACAGATACGCAACAACAACGTACTTAATAGTCTATATTAAAACATGAATTTTTGCGCCAACCCTAGCTGTTCCAGAAAATGTAGAATAGTCCTTCGCTACAGGATGTTTTGAGGGTTCCGTACTCAAAAGATACAACGGGACCCTCTTTCTAAGACTTCGCTGTCTGTCCGTCTGTCACCAGGTTGTATTTCATGAGCCGTTATAGTTAGACAGTGGAATTTTTAATAGATGACGTATTTATTTAACATGTTATTTAACAGATGATGTATGCCACTATAACAACAAATACTAATAAACGGAATAATCAAATATTTAAGTAGGGCTCCCTTACGACAGACATAATTTTTTTGCCGTTTTATAAATAATGGCAGGAAACTCTTCTTGAACGAGCCCTACTTTTGGCCCTTAAGTGTGTATGGGTGTGTATGTTTTATTTCATCTATTCCCCTAGGATTGGGCGTTAAAAGTCTTTGATTTGACCTCAACTTAAAGATGTTATGACATACACGTATTGTAATAAAGTACCTATTATTTGAATTTATCAGAAGTTGAAACATCTCATCAAATGCGAAATATCTTAAAGGTCTCCAAGGCTCGAATGGAATTTCATTAAGAAACTTATGTGTCCCTTTTTATGTCAAACGTCTAAGAATTTTCATAATTTAGTTTATTAAATTACCTAGTATGTAAAAAATAGTTATATTAATTACTGTCATGAATTCTGCAAGTTGACTTTGTAATAAATCATATAATGATAGCTTATGTAATTATGTATCATCTATAAAATCGGCAAAAAAATCACGTCTGTTATGTGGGAGCCCCACTTAATTATCGTTCATTCTATTTTTTGTATTTGTTGTTATAGCGGCAACTAAAATACATCATCTGGTAAAATTTCAACTGTTTTATTATCACAATTCACGAGATACAGCTTGGTGACAGACGAACAGACAGACAGAGTACCGCTTTATCTTTTGGGTACGGAACCCTAAAAAGATGATTTAATAATTTAGCTTCCGCATCTTCGAGTCAAATAAACTCACAAACTAGCAATGGTGTGACTTGACGTTTGTTCATAATATAGCAATAGAGCAGGAAACTGTTTTTAACCGACTTTAAAAAAGGAGGAAGTTTCTCAATTTGACCGTATATTTATATACTTTTTATTCCGAAGTACCAAAGGGAAAGAAAAAAAAAGCCAGAGCGAAGCGTAGACAGGTTCAGCTAGTAATTAATAAATCATGACTTTGCCATCCCTAAGAACTAAAAAAAGTTTTACATTTTGAATTCATTTCTTTTTCTTAAATGTATGATAAAATCAGTGTCACTACAAAGTATGCACTACATTATTTGAACAAATGTACTAAATATTTTTACTTTAGACACATTTTGTTAAATTACCACTCAACAAAGTGTGATTCTAGTAAATAGCACATGTGTTCACAGAATATTCAGTATATACGATCCAGTCTCAATTTACGAACGTAATTAATTTGTATAGACACGGCAGCCCTGCTTTGCCCTCTAATTTCTCAGTACATGAATAGCCTGAGCTCATTCCACGTTGATGACTACATTAAATAAAGAGGTTATATTGTTTTAAGAAAATTTGGCCTTTATAAACATAACTTATTACATCATTATATACTCTATTACCAACTTTCTTTATCACTTACAACTTGCAACATTTAAAATGATGTATAACTATTACATTCGAATGTAATAGGTATGTATAATTACACCAATTGGTGTAATTAAACTGCGATTCTGTAGACTGTTATCTCTTTCCTTATCATACGTTTTATATCATCTGTCACATTCACATATATATGTCATACAATGCAAAGCGGAATAATTTTTAATGTTGTGCGGTATGGAAATGTGTATTAATAAACATCATTGACTATAATCTGTCTATTCGTTTAGAAGCAACGATTCGATAAAAGCTACGATGCCACAGACAGACACATAGACAGGTACATAGACAGACTCTTCAAACTTTTAGCACCACTCTTTATACGTGAGCGGTTAATAATGTGAAAAACACTTTGTTGAAGTTTTCCAACAATAAGAAGAGTACATCTTACGTAGGATTTGTGGGCGGATCTCGTTCGCCTCTCAAACATCCTTTTAGACGTATTATCTTATCTCCCTTTTTATAGTAAAATCGGTGTGAGTAATGTCCCTTCATTATCCTTTGTCGAAACCCGGAGGCTTGATTAACCTTACGATACACTGAGAAATGGATGGGTCGGTGCTATTGGGCGTTGGCGTGTTATTTCAGTTCCAGTATATCCTTCATACATATTTTCCATACCATTTTATGTTTTTAAACGACCCCGCAATGCAATTTTTTTATATTCGTATCTTTATCAAACTAGAAAAATATAATAAGCCTACTTATTGCACAGCGCATTTTTAAACATTATTTTAATAATGGAACTTTCTGTCTTCATGAGTATCGGAATATCATATAATATGATTTTTATTTATATATGTGCTGTTATGTAATGTATTTTTGGTTAAAAATTAAATTACTATTTGAATTAGTGTTTAAATTCGACATTTACCAACTTGCTGAAGATTGTTGATGCAAATCGAAGTAGTAACTTTCATTCAAAAGTTTAAACAATTTTTAATATTTTCCGAGGTGATTCTTAGTATGACGGACATTAAGTCTAAATGTGAATTTTTGTAGATGAATCATTCAAAACTTCGTAACGCACTCAGACGATTTTCTTAGCTAAGGTAGTCGATGACCACGGCGCGAGAATGTGGACTTTTTTCATTGCACTTAATTTCTTTCATTGCATTTTTATCAATGCTTGCCGCCAGCTAGTGTACATACTTCATCGCATGAAACACCTTTCGAATGGCATTTTTACAATAAATTTGTTTAAGTGTAGAAACTGGCACCGAATAAATAAATCAAAAAAAAAAAAAAAAAAAAAAAAATTAGCTCTTCACACGAAGATGGCTTATGACAGTCATGGTTTTTCTTCACAAAATTAAGCTTTTTCAAGCAAGCATACTTAACTTGATCTCAACATTATCATTTCCGTACGTATAAAATAAGATATAAAAGTATCGATAATGAAAATAAGGTAAATTAAGTTAATGTAAGCCTCGAGTGTTATATCTTTTATTTAGTATCATATATTTCAATTTTTTCCTTTTTGTTCCTACGATCTACAACCGCGTGAAAAATACCCACTACGTAGCATAAATAAGTTATAGCAAATAAGACATATACATACATATATATATATATATATATATATATATATATATATATATAATATGTATCCATTATTGTGACGTTTAATGATTACATGTATTGATACTTAATGAAGATGGTCGATTATAAAATCAATAATGTGAAACAAGAGAAAAGGTAATAAAAATAACTCATTTCGAAGGACGAGAATGATGAATTGTGATGCTTTGAGGGAGAATTGAATACGTATTTAAGCTGGTTGATATTCGAGGCAGACACGACGACCGTAAATTACTGTCTAATGCAATGAATCAAATCAGATCTCACTAATAATGCTCTGGAGAAAATGGTTCAATGTCGCAACTAACCCTTGATTCGAATACGCAATTTATGCGCTGTACTATCAGAGTGTTAAGATTTATCACTTAATACATGCATGTTTATAGTATAATATGTTTTTTATACGTTATGTGTTCTGTGAAAGGCCATAAGATGTTAGTACAATGAAATACAAAACTAAATTTTATCTATTTATTTGAGCATGGATCACTAGCTCAGGTTCATGTGCGATGTTACATACTTATTACTTACTCTAAAAAAGATTATTTACCCTTATTGTTCCAAACATAACATGCGGTAGTTGAAATTTATACTAGATACTGAGGTCTATAGGCACTATTAGGTGTATAAAAATCATGTTAACACGATAAGAGATATGGACAAATTTAGACTTTCGTGAAAACTTGTGAGTACTAAAATTTACCTTAATTTTAAACTTTTTTTATTTTCGGAATTTTTTCTGTATTTGTTCTGTAAAACCTTGCTTTTGCAAAGATTTCGTATTCCTTTGTTAACGATTATTAACAATTGTTTATGTATCTTTCTTAATTAAAGTGTGACAAACTATTGCTGAATTGAGGATCTAGAAGAACTATTTCCAATTTGTATTTTATAATTGTGTCGTGAAAAATGATTTGTTTGCTTTATATTTTATAAATCGTACAAATTCATACAATTAATAATTTAGTACGATAATTTAGTCCTTGTCAGATATGAATTTCCAAAATCTAATTATGATGGTCAATTTAAAAAAAATCTATTTCTTTACCAAAACGTAGCAGAAGTTATTTAATGGACTTATTTTTCGTTTATAAACAAACGTATCAAAAGCTGTGAATTTAAAAATTGAATTGAGTGGTCTTGTTTTCTTTCTTTAATATAAAACATCCAAAGAATACATAATGCTATTTAATAATATTTATTTTACTCAGTATTATGTTTAGAAATGTTTAGGATTGGATAAAACTGAACCAAGTCGATTTTAGTTATTAATTAAATTTAAATTATGGTCAACCATATGAAACACTGAAGAACTTCGCTTAAAACTTACACTTATTTTACACACTATTACATACACTTATTTACACTTATTTTATCGACCACTATATTTTTATCGACCATATATACACTTATTTTATCGACCACTAATTACTTTAAATATTAGTATTAATTAAATATTATATTTAGACATATGTAAATTTCACTTTAAAACCATTGCTAAAACTCTTCAAGTTTTAAAACGCTCTTATAGAAAGGCGGGCATAAAACTATTTTTAAATTTACATCAACATTAATTTTCCCGTTATGTAAACTTGTATTTTATGTGGGTTTGTTTCGTTCGTTCTTAATAACAAACTGATCGACGTAAACGAGACTTGGTAGAAAAAAAATCAGATTTCGATTATATTGCCAATCGAGAAATGATTAAAGTTTACGATCAAAAGCAACACGAAAACATTTTTTTTTGTAACAGGCGTAAATTATTTACTCGTATGTTGCGGTTAAAAACCAATTTGCGTTTGGTCGTATCAACATACGTGCCGCAGCTACGCGCTTCAAAAGGCTAACGTACGTCCGTGATAACGTACCGATGTATATTAGCGTTTGCACAGGACGAAATTCAACCATTATGCTAGTTTAGTTTTCATTTTACACTTGAAAGACATTCTGTCAATGTGGCATTTAAAGTTGCTTCCTGAAAATTACAGTGAAAAAAAAAATGATTGACATTGCCGAGCAGTAACGTCTATAAATGTCTTCCTATAGTTAATTGATTGTTTAAATTATAACTATCCTCTTCTCCTTTTCAATAGAAACTTTAACTTTGCAAAATCTCCAACTTCTCCATTCTCGCAATTTCTCCGTCAAATTTAGATTCATTTTTAAAGACGGGAGTAATATATTTACATCAAAGCAACAGCTTTCCGCGTCTGTAATATTAAAATCGTCGCGAAACTTTACTTTGCATTGGAGACATCAGACAAGAGAAATGACGAAACTGAAAAATATTATACTTCCACGCTATCTATCACGCTAATCTTGTACCAAATATTTTAAAGATGACATAATAAATCAGAAATTATCATTATTTCATATACAGGCTGTATTAGTAGCAAGCTGACGAACAAATAACGTTTTATCCTTAACTGTTTCCTTATAACCCATCGTCAAAGCCGATAGACCTTTTTCCGCTCCATCCAATTTTCTTTGTTCACCTAGCGTCATTCATATTTATAAGGAAAACATGTGAGGAAATCCTGGTAAAGTAAAACTTTGTTCAATTCTAGCTTATATTAGCTCCCGGTGTAATCGAGAACGATAGTTTGAGGAAAGTTAATGATTAATAGTCAATCGATTCTCGGCGAGTGTTACGAACTTTCTTCTAAAGTCGTTATGAGTAAGGTAAAAAGCAACCGTATTTTATCATGTTTCTTTGAACAACTGTTAATAGCTTTAGATGAGGAGGTGTCCATGATTAAATATTTTGATAAATTAATTTAAATAATAAAGATCGTTGAGAAACGACCCGTCAATTATTCTTATCAAAAATTCTTCGGGACAATTAAAACTAATACAAGAAACCAATTCCTTATTTGACAACAATCTATCAAAAAAGTTATAGAGATAGTATTCATACCGAATTTCTTCAAGTATCTTTTCTTTATCGTGTCATGTCATAATTATCCAATTTATCACAATGGCTTTAATTACTCTTTCACTATAAAATATACTGAGTAACCAAGGAAGGAACTTTGACGAATTACGATAATATATTTTCGTTATTTTTTATAATTATTCTTACACTTTTTTTTTTCATAATAAGATTTCAATTGAATTATTTTTATTTTAAGCTCATATTAATTTCTCGTGCACACAGGCGATTCATGACGTTTTGTCGTTTAAGTTTGAGTGATTGGCAACCTCGAATATATATAAGTACCCGGAGGACCGAGCTTTGCTCGGTTTGTTTTTTTTTTTTTTTTTGGTAAATCGTGTATTTTGCAAATTACATTTAGATACAAATTACTGAGTAATGAAATATGCATAATATTTTTCGATCTTACCGACGTAATAATAAGAAAATATGAACTGGTGTTTTTCACAAAAGAAACAACTTTGAAAAAAAAGGGAAAAAAATAACAAAATAACAAAAAATTAAAAATAAAGAAAGCAATGATCTGGAATCGAAAAAAAAGTAAAAAAACAAATGATCGTGACGCGAACCACGGCCGTCTGTTTTGGGGCCGCCCGTTTACCGACCGAGCTATTATGACACTTTCTCTTGCAGCGAAATTTACCGTCATATTCGAATGATATTTTTCATTCCGCGAAAACAGGGATAAAAGGGCATTTTCTAAAAATGAAACCTAGCTAGATCGATTTTTCGCACCCGAATCTACGCACATACTAAATTTCAAGAAAATCGCTGGAGCCGTTTCCGAGATTCCGATTATATATATATTTATATATATACAAGAATTGCTCGTTTAAAGGATAAGAGATAAAACGGTTTCTGTGACTAGTCGTGTCTAGGTTAGGTTCTGATTTAGATTTAATAATGCTTTGTTTCTTCCTTACCTTGTTTCAGAACCTTATTGCACTGAGGTACGAATAGGCTCTCTATTGATGGTTCTTTCGAGTTAGTTGTATTTGTCCGGAAAAAAAGCTGGCGATTGAATCCATAAAGCCACTCGTGTCGAGAAATTCCGTTAAAACGTACGGTAAGGGACAGCTTCCCCTAAAGATATATGATGGTGTTTAATATTTTGCTGCGTTGTACGATGGTGAAACACAATAGCAACTTTTGACCCGACCAATTTCTAAGAGCACTCTTTGCAGTGAACGCGACTTTCTTTTCAAGAATTCAATTTGGATTGTGTATGTTTATTAAATAAACAAACATTGGAATGATGTGATACATTTTAAAGATCTATCCTGATTTGTCATACATACTCAAATACATTTCATGTTTTGTGTTTTGTCGAGTTCACAATAGCACAATACATTTGAATTCTACATTGAAGACATGCATATGTTCACAGAGTATTCAGCATACATGAACAAGTCCCAATGAGCTTAATTAATTTATACAGGTACAGTCGCTGTACGCCGGACTTTAATTTCACAATACACGAATAGCTGGACTTCATTCCACGCTGCCTACAATATTGTATTGTCAATTATGATTGTATTAGAAATATAATACTGTGATGTTTATTTGGATTAAATGTTTAATAATAATTAATAGTAATTAAATGCTCACCACATTTATTGTTCTTTTTATTGGTTACAGTACTTTAGAGCAGTGATTTATAATGTGGTTTCTGAGGTGTAATGGGAAGAATCCATAACTGTTCTCGTCTTGTAATACATTTATTTAAAGTTGTATGAAGCTGTTAAAAATTGTCAAACACGTGAAATGTCACCCACCTCAGTCAAGATTGTTCGAACAATGATACAAAGAAACAAATATAATTCTGTTGTAAAATAATTGATGAATAATTGTGATGAGCACAATCAACTATCGAACTATACGTATGAAGCAATTATTCGTTACCAAGAAGGGCCAAAATATACTATAAATTTTCATAATTTAAAAACATTAAATATAAGTTAATTGTTGTATACGGTCAAAATTTACAGGTAGCCTAAGAGAAACCCTTTTAAAATATATAAAAAAGATGGGTATATTATGGTTTTCATACTCGTTATGCATGTTTTTATACAATAGATTATAAGACTTTATTATCATCACATTATTAGCTACTACTAATTGCAAATCCGGTCTACAATAGATCTTCTAGTTCGAAAAGGTCGATGGAACTTATTTCCGAACCCCTTCTATACAAATCAAATCATAATTTTGCAAAATGTAGATAAGCTTCGGTAGCGCGAAGGAGTTTTTAAAATAAGAAAAATATCAATTTATTAGGCGTTGATTATTATTAGAACAACTTAAGACTGCCTTAGCCTAAATTAAATCTAGGAAGCGAAATAACACGTTGCCTCCTTATACCCGCTGACATGCGCGCCGTGTCTAGACGCTGTGGCATGTGGCGTCTGAGTGTGTGGGTGCAAGCATCCTTGATTCATTGTATGAAAGTTTTATATGGAGCTTACTATAATAATAACTATAAATGTAAAAGTTTACACCGAGACAGAAATAATTATAACGATGCACTAGAGACAATTAAGTTTAGTTTCGCATCACTGCTTGGCACTAAACACAAAAATAAATGTATAACGCATTTACCTATACGAGTAAATTTGATTGAAAGTATTCCATACCTAAAAGAGGTACAAAAAATTAAAAATTTTAACGGAAAAATTATAAGTCTTGATACAAATATACCTACTCTAAGAATATAAGAATGGTAAAGTTTAAAAAAAAAGAAATCATTTAAGCTGAAACTCGAAATCAATATAAACATTCTTAAGAGAAATAACATCCTTCTGCATTATAAATTCTAAACCCCTAACTTTTTTGATGCTCATCGAATATTGATTGATTATTGAAACTGAGATAAAATTTGAAAGTGTGAGTGTATAGACGATGACCGATAAGAATTAATTAATATATGAGACACCGTCACTTTCATGAAGTCGATCGAATATTAAAATGTTGGAAGATAGAAAAATACGAAACGACTTTTTATAGCGCTTCTTCGAGCTTTAAATTTATAAGCATGTATTACTACAAAGGGAAGACCATTACTAAGGTTTTAAACGCTTTCTGTTACCGTCGTCTCCAACGGCTCAAAGAAACCGCCTGTCCCTCGAGTCAATACTTGGAGATATCTCAAAA